>VDFB02058242.1:394284752-394450695 GCA_007258455.2 Sequoia sempervirens
TTGTTTGGAACTCTTGACAATCTAACTCAAAATTTTGGCTTGTTTTATGGAGCCTACACCATCCTAATAAAGTAGCCTCAGCTAGATATACACCATTAGGAGGTTTCTCTTGATTAACTGGCTAATTGACAGACTGATTGACAGGTTGATTAACTGGTTGATCCGATGGGGTGGGGACTCCTCCATTGTTAGGCCCTATGTTCCAAGTCTTGTTCTATCTTGGTGGCTACCTCCTAACGAACCCTTGTCCACCACCCTGGCCTCTATCAAAGTTCTGGCCTAAGGACTATCCTTTATCATAGTTCTATCTTCTATCATTATTATACCCTCTATCATTATTGTATCCTCTTTCATTGTTATATCCTCTTTCATTATTGTATCCTCTATCCTAGTTATATCCTCTATCATTACGTTGCCCTCTATCAAAGTGTTGTCCTTGTGGATTTTATCTATTTTGGTTGGACTGCATATTTCTTTGAGCAGCTTGCAACTAATTGTTCTGGTTCCTCAAGTAAGTCACCTCCATATTCAACTTCTTTATTTGTTTAGACAATTTGTCCAGTCTCTCCTTGTTAGGATTAATATATGGAGGTTGATTGACATTATTTTGGGAATATCCTACTGCAACATTGGCATTTAGTGATTGGTTCAAAACTTCATAATTTTGCAGGTATGGGGGATAGCTAGCCTAAGGCTATATATGCAAAGGTTGATTCACATTTTGTTAAGGGTAACTAATTGCAGGTGGAACTTGTCTCATAGGAGGTCCTAGGTGAGGAACCATAGGAAACTAAGGCACTGGATTCATGATAGGAGTATGGTTGGCAAGAGCCTGGTTGAGAGTTGGAACTTGTCCAGGGTGAGCAACGGGTCCTAATGAGGGTGAAGGCCCAGACAGATGTTTCCTTAAAGTAGTGCTAACCTTCATAGCCTCTGCACATGCATCAAGTAGATTAGCAAGAGGGTTATTACTCCACTTCATAAAGGTAGCTGTCAGACTGTCCAGTCCCTCATAATAGACTTCTAAAGTAGTAGGCTCATCAAAAACATAAGGGGCCTGATATCTAGTATACGCACGATGAAACCTATTGTTGAAGGACACTATTGGCTCACTAACCTCTCTCTTAACATTAGTGAACTAGAGATAGAGCTCATTGGGGCTGATGGGAATCCAAAAATTCTGCAAGAATGCAATCTCTAGCTTAGTCCAATGTTGGATAGACCCAGTAGGTAAATTATTGTACCAATAGAATGCATCCTCTCCCAATGAATAAGGAAAGGGTCTACATGCTACATCCTCAGGGTTAATTCCTTTATCCTTAAGGCCAGTCTGGAAGATCCTGATGTGTTCCTTAGCAATTCTATTGGGATCATTAACATGGAACTTTGAACAAAAAATTTTTAGGGTTCTTGGGCATGGCATTATAAATGGTGAAACTCAATGGAGATGAGTTATTAGCTAGGAAATCCATTGGTGGGGGTGGGGATTGTAATGGCTGATTTATGACTAGCTGAGGTTGTGAAATGGGAATTTCCTCAGACTTGGATGAAGATGAACCTAATGAGGATGGGAATGATGGAGATGACGGAGGTGGGTGAGAGGACGATGATGATTCCCTCCTTCTATTGGTCCTTCTAGACCTAGTAGGTTTTGGTAATTATTGAAATTCTTCGTCTCTCAGAGTAGATCTAGTTCTTCTAAATTTTTTAGGAGATATGGCATTAAAAAATTGATCTAGCTTGCTTATTCAGGCCCTCTTTCTAGCGCCAATCTGTTGATGATGTTTTTTGCACAACAACAACTCAGACAAAATATAATATCCTATCTCTCTTGAAAGGTAAATATCAATCAGAAAGCCTCAAGAGATAACCCCAAGGTCTCTAATGTTAGGTCTTGACAATGCATAAACAACTCAGTGATCAATGTGAAAATGTCGGTAATCACAATGGGACCTTACTACAAGCAAAATACTAAATCTCCAATTATCAGATCTAGCAATATGATGATACTTCAATCCTAAATTTAATCTGAATGGTAAAGAAATAATAAAAGAGATAAGGCTTCAAAGAGATTTCTAGATCTAACACTAAACCTAAGATTAACAATGCAAATGACAAAATACTTCGAATGGACCAATCCCTCAAAACTGATTTCTACTTCACCCAGATAGATCTGCAATCTTATAGAAACAGTACAATCTTCTAAGGTGTTAATATTTTCAAATCATGAACATTCATTCAAACAACCCTATTACAATTGAAATTAATCAACCCTCACAATTGAACTAAGCACAATGAATATAAAGCCCAGGCTAACTTTGCAAAGCAACTAAAAATCAGTTGGTTGCAAAAAGTATGGACACGAAATTGCTGCAACACTTCAAATATTAAACCATAAACATCATTGAATCAAATCTAATTCAAAATATTAACTCTCCTCAAAGCAATTAAAGATAGAATAACAAGAACCATGCAAGATAAGAAAAATACAAGTATGGCACCAAATCACAATGTCATTACTTGCATCAAATTATCCACTGTAGCAACAAATCAATTTTTTTGTTACAATATTTTCTTGAGAACAACTACTTGCTAACTCTTACTCTACTTAATTCACTCTACACTAGCTATCTCTCTATTTGTCTATCTCTAGAACTTCTTAACCCTTACAAATGAGAAAAAATGCCATATTTATAGAACCCCCAAAACATGTCGGCCTAGATAGGATTTTACAATAATAATTAGGCACAACAAGTTGACCAAGTGAAATTTAAAATGGGATAAAATATGCATTAAATGCATGAACTTCATCTAGGTCGGCATGAGATCTCCAATGCAACTCGAACCAATGCATGCCAAAATAATAGGGAAGCACAAATCTTGATGTAGCCCATCATTAACTACCTTCCCCTTTGTCTTTATTTTGATCCAACATTTCATGCACCTTCAAAAGCACCCTATCCAAGTTGGCCATAGGTGGTAAAGGAAAAACCTTAAGTTGCCTCTCAATTGATGCAATTTATTCCCTTGATTGTTTCACCGACTTATCCCACTCAACCTTATATGTTAGGTATTTATCAATAACAACAATGTAGGTGGCCGCATCATCTAACTAGTACTCAAAAACGAAATCATCACTGAATGGAGCATAAACATCATGCCTCCACTTTCTCAACTATTCCAAACTCAAATACTTAGGGGAAATCTTCCTTCTTCCTATCATAATCTCAAACAAAGAAATGCAGCCATTATAAACATCACCTAGTATATCATCAATTTGCCTCCTTTGCTTGTAGATCTTTTTCAGAACCTTTTGCCTAATTTGCAATGCCTCAAAACACTCCCTAGGTTCAGAAGCTCTAGAGGAAGGGAGAATTTCATCACTTATAATCTTGTCCTTGGTGTATTCCATGATGCTTTTAGTTTTTTGCAGCAAGAGATTTGTATCTTCTTTTTCCTAAGACAACACCTCCTTCAACCAATCAATTGCCCTCATAGCATCTTTCCCTGATGATAGAATATCCTTAATAGCCTCATTTCCTTTGGTCCGTACCCCTTGCAGCCAATTTGCAGTAGCAAGAGTGGAAGCCTTCATTCTTTTGAGCTCAATGATAGTTTCCTGGGGTAAGGGATTTGCAACAAAAGCTGAGGAGTTAATAGATTGCAAGGGTTTCATTAGATCCAATAGGCATTTCCTAAGTTTTTCATTTTCCTTCTCCAGCTCTTCCTTAGTTTGAATTTCCTTCCTCAATCTCCCCAGGATAACTATGCTAGAACCTTGATAATCCTCAATGTCCTACTCAACAGAAGTGGACCCTAAATTGAAAGTCTACACATTATAGTCCTTTGTAGATACCTCGTCTCTATTCTTATCTAGAGCAGGAGTTGCAATATGTACCACCCTATTGCTTGCCTCATTTCTTTCAATCTTTAAAATGACCTTGGTCTTCTTCTTACCTTTATCTTCTCCAATCTTGGCCAATAACTCATCCCAGTTAGGTGGTGTGTCTTCCAAAACAACCTACTTTCTCTTTATTTCCTTGTCCAACCAACCTAGAACAGTGGACTCAACTGCACTTCACTCTATTCCACTTCCTCTTGCTGACCCTTGGGTGTCTCCTTATCCAAACCCTGCTTCTTAGGAGTTTCATCTATCTTGCTATCCTTCTCTTCAGCATGTTCCTCCTTATGCTCAGGGGATGGAATCTTTTCTGCTTCTTCCTCTCTTTGATGTGATTTGACCTCCTCAATTCCAATAGGTCAAACCTCATATGCAACCAAGGGAAACTGCATTACCTTTTCAACTTCGGCCTCTGCACTATATAGGTCACCCTCATGAAATTCCTCTCCCTCAGTGTCTAGATGATATTCAAATTTCTCAGATTCAACTGGTTCATTTTGAGCTTCATGGGAAGAGGGAAGATCATCATGCTGCTCCTCATGAGAAGTAACTAGAGGAGGATTTCCTTTGGGGACACTATCCTTGGGAGAAGGAGTCCTTGACCTCCTTGTGTATACCTGCGCCTTCTCCTCTAAACTCTCTACATTTACCATAGGTGGAGCAAATCCTTCCTCTCCCACCTTGGAGCTTTCCTTTTGTGATAATATCACAATTCTCCTTCTCTTAGGTACAAGAACATCAACCTCAGGAATTTTCTTTTTAGTATCCTCCCTACTAAACTTCTTAGTGCTTGACCTTTTCTTAGAAATTGGCTTTCTCTATTTTCTGGTTTCTTGAGATTCCTCACCTTGAACACCTTTTATCTTGATTTTGAATGGAGAATCCAGCTTACCCTTACCTTTAGGATCTTGCTCAATTGACTCCTCAGAGGTGGAATGAGGGTCCAAATCCCCCATCAAATCATAAGTGCATTGCACACCCTCATTTTCCAACTCCAATAATTTATGCTTTAGCCACATTCTGGTGAACTTGGTGACTGGATCCATTAACTGCTTTAGTTTTGTCTTTTCTTCTTCTAACCAATCCACATCACCAATTTTCCTATCCTTAACTGCCTCATAGGCATGGCCTTGAATTAGATCCCCATCATCTTTGAGTTTATTAGGATCTACCTTCACATTATATAACCGAACTGATTCAACTGGAAGCTGAGAAAACTTCTTCTTCCTAACCTCATATTCATCGCTACAATTGGCCCAGTAGTCCTCCAAATCAACCTTGTGGCTATACTCTCTATTGTCCCTCTTTTGGGCTTCACCTATTATATCAAATATAGACCGCTTGGAATGAAAGGACAAGCCAAGAGCACTCATTTCCTCTTCTGAAGCTAGGGAAAAAATAATGGAAGGAAATACCTCTCCAATGTCTATTCTCAAAGGGAAGTCTCCACCAAAACCAGTCTTATGTTTGTCTCTCTTAATAATGGCATCAAAGTGACATATCTATTGAGTGACCTCTAGAAGTATGATATGGTCAGTGGGATACCTTGGAAGCCTATATGGATCCCTTTGACATCAATCAACTCGTATGCATGAGAAGGTTGGGAATTGAATGAACCAAGCACCATGTTTCTTAATAATCTCCTTAGCTTGGTATGAAATCCTCACATGCTCAACTCCCTGAAGTAATCTGGTGATATGCATGGTGAATGCATCATTCACCCTCCTATAGCTTGAGCTTCCCAAATGCAACTGAGGATAGACCTCATAGATAATATCCTGTCCAAAGGTTCCCCTGGTACTCAATCCCTTGTATGGATGAAATCTTGCAAGTGCATAGACTAAGTATAAGGTCATTGTGAAGGTCTTCGTTTGCAGCACATTGGACAATTGCTCATGGATCACTCTGCTTATGACACCTTCCCAATGTTAGTCAGTCTTTTCCTATTCCATCCTCACAATAACATGGCACATCCAATTCTCAAACATACCAAAATTCTTCAATCCAACCACCCTGCTAAGAAGAGTGATGGCATTATAATACTCCTTGAATTTTTCCTTGAATAGTTGTTTAGGAAGTTTGGAATAATGAGACTTAGGCTTTTCCAGCTAGGAATTTATGAGCTGCTGAGATTTCACAGTCTATTCTTCATAGTACTCCTTGGTTGCTTCCATGTTGAATGCCACCACATGAGTCCTATCTAGCATATCAAAAGTCTGAGCGAAAACAGGCTTCAAATTCACCACAATCCTCCCTTGAGGACCAATAATTCTCTATGTATCATTGTCATAGTGCTTGGAACACTTAAGGACTAACTCATAACACTGCACCATGGAGGGGAAGCCAGGTGCATGCACCAATCCTGATTCCAGCATTCTCTTAGCCACCAGAGGAAGATCTTGTGTCGCCATTATGCCTTTGAACTCCTCATAGTTCCATAGTCCAACATTGGTATCAGTTACCTCTGAATAGACATAAGTGATATTACTCTCTAGAATCTTGCTCTTGATGTCCATCTTTATTCTTTTTGCTTCAGACACTAAAGATCCCTCCATGTCACCCTTAGCCTTCCCAGCAATTACCTTGCTAGATTCATCCTACACTTGACAAACAAACCATAATAAAGATCACAACAACAAAGGTTAATCAATCAAAATCATCATTAAATCAAATTAAACCTCTCATAGAATGATCATGTTAAACTTCGGGTTTCAGGACCATCCGTAGAATCCAAGCTAGGGAGGAATTTTGGAAAATTCTGGGCCAGACAGATCCCAGCGGAATAATCATGAAAACACCTATTAGCAATTCAATCTGATCATTATTAATCAACAAATAGCATGTGAGATCTCAAAACAACATCAATAAATCATAAAATGCACCATCACCTATTAACAAATCATGTTATTTCATATTCCATTAGATTCCAGGAAAATCCAGAGCCGAAAGAAATCCACTGATAAGGTAAAACTCTGAAAGTACGCAAATTCTAGGAAAACGAAGGAGATCGGGAAAATCTACCAGAGAGAAAATTCACCAAAGCCAGAAAATCCCAAATTGAGGATGAAACCCAAACTCTGACACTAATCGGCGAATTCTCTCAAATTAATGGAACGATCATAAATTTCAAAAATCTAGGCCTGAGACAAGTTCGATATGGGCCTTTCATGGATTTTCTTAGAATTATAGGCCAATTGGGAAGCAAATTAAGGTTAAACGGTAATTCCCTAAGTCAAACCCTACAAATCTGCCATTAATGCAAAGGCAAGCTTAGGATTCAACCACTTCAACTGCTAAGTCCTTACTAGGGGGAAATCACGGCCCTTCAAGCAAGTTCTCATAATGAAAAGAAACAAACAATCACATAAACTACTTGGAAGACCATAAATTAAACCATATCATGCAACCCTAGCATCAAACTCTCAAACATGTAGAAATTTGAACCCTGAATAAACCCAAAATGCCAAAGCAACGCAAAATTTTATCAATCAAAAGTAGGGCAATCATACACATACCATTATGAAGCGGAAATTGATCTCAGAAATAACAAACGTGAATTTAATGGTGTTCCGCAAAGAACAGCAACAAAAATGCACGAAAAATCACAACTTGAATCAAATAATTCACTAGCTTAGTTTCCCAAATCAAATTGAATACTCAAAGAACAAACTCCTCAGCTCAATCGATGACAAACAATAAAGCATAATGGTGCAAAAGGTCATCATAAATTGATTAACTATATCGTTCAAAGCTCATATGAAAAATATTAATGTCGTCGACAAGACAACCAAGAAAATTTGGGAACCCAACAACAAGAAAAAATTTAGAAAAATCTAGCCAATGCAGAATTCCACTAAGACTGAAAATATCCGAACCAAAGTGCTCAGTCGGAGTCCGAGCAGGATTCAGGAAAATCCGGCTAGCATGGAAAGTCCCGAACAAGGGTGAAAACCCGAATTTCACCCAAAACTAAAGATTTTCAATGAATAACTTAGGGGAATCACTTAGGAAATCAAAATGAACATTTAAGCATGTGCCAAAGCAAGATAAAACCTCAAAATGAAAGGGCCAAGGCACCAAAACCAAAGCGAAAGAGGGTCCCTACTTTCAGTGGGTCGTGTGTGTGAAAACTACACAACATGACTCAAACCCAATTTTTTTGTAAATTTCAACACGATTATCCTCAAATTAGTATTTTTCAGATATTTTTTCAAATGTTTAAACCTTTTTATGTCAAGATAATGTTGGTATGTGGTGACTAATCATGCTATACTATATATCCCATGGTATACTGTACACTCTGGGCCCCTGTCCTTGCTGGGGTCCGGGGCTGGGCCGGGCCCTGGGTTGGGGTTCGCGGGCAGCAGCCCCTGAGAAAAAATTTCTTCCTACTTTTTCGCATAATCACCAAAAAAGGAAAAATCCAATTTTGTAGAACCCAAAAATCTGGAAGCTTCTAAGCTTGTTAAAAGAGTTCGAATGGAGTATTCTTGTATGATGAAAACACAATTATTAAAGATTGTAATAGGTTTTACATTTGGATAATAAAGTATTGGATGGCTGTGGTTTGGTGGATGTAGCCCAGATTGGGTGAACCACGTTAAATTCTTTGTGTTATGATTTATTCTATTTATGTTTTAGTTTCTCTATTTATTAATTAAAATCTGCATTTAATTGTTAAATATCACGCCATCTCTAACCTAACAAATTGGTATCGGAGTGGGTTGTGTTTGATTATCATCGTAGGGAAAGTCTGCTACGGTAAGTGGGAGTCTCACAGTTGAGTGGGAGCAATGGCAGACGAGGGTAAGAAGGTTGAGAAGTTTAATGGGCAGAACTATCAGTTATGGAAGATGCAGATGGAGGACTATCTCTATCAGAAGGATTTATGGCGACCATTGGAAGGGAAAACCAAGAAACCTGCAGCAATGTCAGATGAGGACTGGGAGATCTTGGATAGAAAGGCTCTTGGCAGTATTCGTTTGTGCCTAGCACAAACAGTGGCGTTCAATATTACAAAAGCAAAGACAACTCAAGAGTTGATGGAAACCCTAGAAAAGTTATATGAAAAGCCTTCCGCTTCGAATAAGGTATTTCTTATGAAGCGTTTATTTAATATGAAAATGGTAGAAGGTGGGTTAGTTACTGATCATTTAAATGAGTTTAATACAGTCACCAGTCAATTAACTTCTGTAAAAGTAAATTTTGATGAAGAAGTTGGGGCTCTTTTTTGATTACATTGTTCTTTACTTTGAAAGCTATAATGACTTAGTAATGGTTGTTAACAGTGCGTTTTGGTTTGGGTGAATACATTGAAGTTTGATGATGTTGTTGGTGTTATTTTGGTGAAATTCACTTTAGGAAAAGCTTAGATTGGGTTTCATCACATCGGGGTAGTGTTTTGAATCTGGCGGGGCAAAACAAAGGGAGAGAGGAAACAATTATAGGAATCATAAAAAGAAGTCACAAAAAGGAAAATCAAAAGGATAAAAGGTCCCAATCTAGAGATAGAGGGATTGTTGTGAATGCTTACGTGGTAAAAATTTGGAGTCATTTAAAGAAAGATTGCTAGTCTTGGAAAAATAAAGGAGACAAAAAGGAAGGAAGTAAAGAGGAAAATGTGGTAAGTAATAAATCTGATGAGGATTCTTTGATTCTTTCCCTTAATAATACTGATAACTCTTGGGTGTTAGATTCAGGGGCTTCATTTCATGCTACCCCATAGAGTTATTTTGCCTGATTATGTCAAAAGGAGTTTTGAAATTTTGGTTTACATTAGGAGATAAGCAAACCCGCTGATTGTTGGAAAGGGAAAGAATCAAGATAGGGTGTAGAATGGGAATCGTGGCTACTCATTGAGGTAAGGCATGTTCCAAAGTTAAGCAGAAATTTAATTTCAGCAGGGCAACTAGATGATGAAGGTTGTGTTGTTATATTTAGTGATAAAAATTGGAAGGTCACAAAGGGTGCCTTAGTAGTAGCAAAAGGTGTGAAAGTAGGCACCTTATATCTTTGTACAGGTCATACTGTTCCTTCTACTTTAATTGTTACAAAAAAGGGTCAATGTTCAGGAATAGTTGTTGCAGTTAAGCAGGTAGAAGATCATACAGTTGTTGTGGACTCTGAATCAACATTGTGGCATAATAGACTTGGGCATATGAGTGCAAAAGGTATGAAATTACTTCATTCAAATAATGTTTTACCAGGTCTAAAATGTGTTAATATGGATTTCTGTGAAAGTTGTGTGTATGGAAAACAAAAGAGAGTAAGTTTTCTCAAGGATGGGAAGCAAAAGAAAGATGAGAAATTGGAGCTTGTGCATACGGATGTATGTGGACCAGCTCAGGTATCTTCTCTCGGTGGCTCTCTATATTATGTTACATTCATTGATGATGCAAGTAGGAAGGTATGGATTTATTTCCTTAGGCAGAAATCTGATGTATTTGAAACTTTTAAAAAATGGAGAAGCTTAGTTGAGAATGAGACGGGTAAAAGGTTAAAATGTCGGATCTTATAATAGTGGTAGTATTGCGGTAAAGAGTTTGAAGATTATTGTTCCTCTAATGGTGATAGGTAGGCAGAAAATGGTTCTAATGACTCCGCGAGGGAAAATGGAGTGGTGAGCACATGAATAGAACAATAATGGGCGTTCTGCAGAACTATGAGATTGCATGTTGGGCTGCCTTTTAAAATAATGAGCGGTATGAAATACTTGTTGTTTATTTAATCAATAGGAGTCCCTTCTAATCCCTTTGGGTTGTGGTATTCCGAGGAAACTGGAAGGGTAAGAAGGTGAGTTATTCTTTTCTCACAACCTTTGGTTGTGAAGCATTTACACATGTAGATTCTGAAAATAGAATCAAGCTTGATGCAAAATCAAAGAAATGTGTATTTGTTGGATATGGCATTGATGAATTTGGTTATAGGCTTTGGAATTTTGAAAATCAGAAAATTGTGAGAAGCAGGGATGTCATATTCAATGAGAAAGTGTTGTACAAAGATCTATTGCTTCAACATGAGAAGAAAGAAAAAGATTATGTAGTGTTGGATGATACTCCAAACAATGATGTTTCAGTGGTTCCTCATGCTGGGCAACAACAACAACAACAAATACCACAAACTCCTGTTAGACGATCTTCAAGGTTAAGTAGACCTGAAAGATTCTCTCCCTCTTTGTATACTATTCTATTAATTGATCTTTGGTAGACAAATATTATGATGAAGCTATGTAGGTGGATACAAAGGTTCAATGGGAGCATGCAATGGAAGAAGAAATGGACTCCTTGCTGAAAAATCAGACTTGGGAATTATGCAAGTTGCCCGTAGGTAAAAAGGCTTTACCAAACAAATGGATTCCTGGTGAAAAGAAGGGAGGATGGAGGTAGAAAAGATTTAAAAGCTAGATTGGTTGTCCAAGGGATTTTGCCGCAGAAAAAGGGTATTGATTTTGATGAGATTTTTTCTCCTGTTGTTAAAATGACTTCTATTCGTATTGTTTTAAGTATTGTGGCTATTGAAGATTTGCATTTAGAACAACTTGATGTTAAAACAACCTTTCTCCATGGTGATTTGGAAGAGGAAATATATATGGAACAGCCACAAGGATTTGAGGTCAAAGGTAACGAGAAACTAGTGTGCAGATTGAAAAAAGTTTATATGGCTTGAAGCAAGCACCTCGGCAATGGTACTTGAAATTTGATAGTTTTATGGCTGAGCAAGGCTACAGTCAGTGTAATTCTGGCCATTGTGTTTATTTTAAGAGGTTGGATAATGATAGCTATATTATTTTGTGTTTATATGTTGATGATATGCTTGTAGCTGGGTCTAACATGGACCACATAAGAGAGTTGAAACAACAGTTAGCAAAGTCTTTTTCTATGAAGGATTTGGGGGTAGCAAAAAAAATCTTTGGTATGAAAATTCATAGAGATAGGAAAAATAGAAAAGAAAAAAAATTATCTCAGGATAATTATGTTGAAAAGGTGTTGCAGAGATTTCATATGGAGAATGCAAAAGCTGTCAGCACACCTTTGCCTAGTCATGTCAAATTGACTAAGGATGTGTGTCTAAAGACACAAGAGGAGGAAGAAAAAATGTCCAAGGTACCATATGCTTCAGCTATAGGTAGTTTGATGTATGCCATGGTATGCACAAGACCTGATATTGCACATGTTGTAAGAGTTGTTAGCAGGTATTTGAGTCATCCCGGAGTTGAGCATTGGAATGCGGTAAAGTGGATTCTTAGGTATTTGAGAGGTACTTCCAATAATTGTTTATGTTTTGGGGGCTCTAATAATGATTTAAAAAGCTATGTTGACTCAGATTTAGCAAGGGATATAGATACCAGGTGGAGTACCATAGGTTATGTATTTATAGTTGGTGGGACAACAGTGAGTTGGATTTCTCGATTGCAGAAGGTGGTTGCTTTATCCACCACAGAGGTAGAGTATGTTGCTGCAACAGAGGTAGCAAAGGAGATGATATAGCTGCAACTTTTCATGGATGAGTTGGAAAAATAACAGGCTAGAAATTACTTATTTACAGACAGTCAGAGTGCTATACATCTTGCAAAGAATTCTGCTTTGCATTCTAAAATAAAACACATACAGTTGAGATATCATTTCATTGATCGGTGTTAGAGATGGAAGACAGTTCAAGGCTGGACAAGATACGGAATGTCAATCTAGTGGATATGTTTACAAAGGTGGTGACAAGGGAGAAGCTGAGCTCCTCTTCAGCTTTGGTTGGCCTTCAAGGTTGAATTCAAGTATAATAGAGCAACAAGGTCCAAGGTACTTATTTCGATTAAGGAGAGCTGTAGTGCGGTGAAATCATCAGATCGATCTCAAATTAGAGGGTGTGGTGGGTAATGAGCTGATCGACTCCAAATGGAGATTGTTAGTATGTGGCGACTGATCATGCTATACTGTATAGCCCATAGTATACTGTACACTCTGGCCCCCTGTCCTTTCCGGGGTTCGGGGCCGGGCCAGGACCCGGGCGAGGGTTTGGGGGTGGCAGCCCCCAAGAAAAAATTTCTTCCTACTTTTTCACATGATCACTGAAAAAGGAAAAATCTGATTTTGTAGAACCCAGAAATCTAGAAGCTTCTAAGCTTGTTAAAAAGGGGTTCGGATGGGTATTACTGTATGATGAAAAATGCGATTATTCACAAGATTGTAATAGGTTTTACACTGGATAATAAAAGTATTGGATGGCTGCAGTTTGGTGGATGTAGCCCAGATTGGGTGAACCACATTAAATTCTTTGTGTTATGATTTATTCTGTATATGTTTTAGTTTCTCTGTTTATTAATTAAAATCTGCATTTAATTGTTAGATATCTACCATCTCTAACCCTAACAGATAAATCACACACACACTACTTGTTTTAGACTACATATTGAATTCTCTAACCATTATGATGTTTATCATTCTATATGTTTGGATTTTCATACTAATGATGTTTTGCAAGATTGTGGGATAGAAGCCCCACCAAAATCTTCAAGAGAGTTCTTATCAAAAAAATTATGTGAAATAGAGGATGGCTAAATATTTTACAGGATAGCATGCTTGGATGGTTTATGCCAGCGTTACGGTGGCTTGCAGTGTATGTCAATATGTCAACATATGGAAAGCACAAATAAGGTGGGACATAAACTAGTAGAGTTTGGGAAGTATAAAATAGTGGAATGTGCTGAAAAAGATGGGTCTCAAGCAAAAAGGTGTGATTTGGTTATTCAAAAGATTCCAATGTATGAGTTTATTTCCATGTTTCATGACAATATAGTGTATGAGTATGAAAGGCATACCCATAGATCTTGATGGATGGACACAAAATTCAAGATATGTAAGGACACCTTTCTAGTTGGTAGCATAGTATCAGTGGTTGGCTTTGTAGAGAACTACACTCTACAGCCACAGCGTGAGGTGCAGTCACAGTATTACAACTCCACATAGGTTTAGATATTTGTGCACATAGCATTCATTCATGTAGTTGATAGTACAGAGGACCAAAGGAAGGTATTGAGGGAGTATCACTTTTATATTAGTGATGATCACACACATTCTCTAGAGTTCATGCAAGGTTACTTCCAGATGTTCTACAGTGATTTGGATCAGAGGGTAATAGCATATAGTTGGCATATAATATGGCCAGATAACTATCCAACATAGTTCAAGAACTCATGCATGTTCTACTGGTTGAGAAAGATGCATGTCATTATAGGTGTACAACATATGTGGAACTTCTGTGAGACCAGGCATGGAAAGGGGGAGCATGATGGTGTAGGAGCATGCATGAGAATAGCATTAGCACGAGAAGAGTTAAAGTATAAAGAAATTGAAAAGTTTATAGATGCAAGATCAATCATGGAGTGGTGTAATGCTTCAATGGGTTTAGGTAATGAAGGTACATCTTCAGTTCATATATTTTTTTGGTTGATGGCTGATACTAACATTGCACCATATGAAGATTGTTGTACACTAACAAGATCAAGTGAGGTACACTATTTCCTTAGCTCAAATACAAGTTCATGTAGTATCGATACATAGAATATGGCATGCTTTTATTCTTCATGTACAATGCAAGACTAGAATGATTGTGAGTCAGGGGAGTGGGTTGAAAAATGGTTGACAAGTTATCTTAGCCCACTTCACACATATCACCCTCCAATAGCATTGAAACTAGCACAAATGGAATCATCGGTCAACTTTGACCATGTATCAGATCTAGTTCAACCAAGTAATGTATCTACTTGCTTAGTTTTTGAAATTTCATATTGTTATCTTACTTTGTATTGTATTCATAATGTTGACTAATTTTAAGAGATTTGTTGCACATATCAATGCAAATCATGTTGATGCAGTTATTGCAGATGAGGACAATGAAGAGGGAATCAACTATTACTTGTGTCATTGTGTTGAGGCCAAAAATAAACTGGAGGCCCTAGTTATAGATAGAGAAAATATCAAATACCCTATAGGCTCAATTGTTGTTACTGGAATGTGGCTTAGAAGGTACGCACATAAGAGTGTTAAACATTGGTTGTTTTAGGAATTTGACACACATCATAAGATTCTTCATTACTCGAACCTTGTTGTGGCATCCAATGTTCGTTTGACCAAATATGGGGGTAGACCTTTGAACAAGACCTTGTGGAAGGTCCATGAGTCTGACCATGAGGCAATACTTGACACAATAAAGAGTAGAGTAGACCTGGATGGTTCATTGGATTAATTTGTAAGTATGCACATTGGTTCTTATTAATTTATACATGTATGCACATTAATTTTTTTGATGCCAATGCTAACATCTTCTTTTACTTTTCCTATTTGCAAGTAACCTACTAAAAATTGATTGGTGTCCCCTTGCAGAAAATGCAGATATATGAGCCATCGAAGAGAATCTCAGCTAGAAAAGCAATGCAACATCCTTATTTTGATGATCTTGACAAATCTCAATTATGATTTTAAGCCATTACAAAAGTGTATGTGAAGCTTGTTGAGGGAATTTCAAGTTATTCATTTGAAGTTAACCTTATCATGATCACCTATGATGTAGACATTATAAGAGCATCTTGAATTTCAAGTTATTCTATTCATGAGAGGTGTTGTGTGTAGTAGGTATCTTGGAACTCCCAGTGAAGATGTATGACTAGGAGTGACTAAGTTGAGAGATTGGCATGCCTATCTATCAGTGCCTTCCATCTATTTTCATTTTATTTCTATTTTGGATGCTCTTTCTTTTTCTTCTTTTACTTTGCGTATTTGTAAGTAAACTACTAAAAATTGATTGGTCTCTCATTGCAGAAAGTGTTGATTTATAAGCCATCAAAGAGAATCTCAGCCAAAAAAGCAATGCAACATCTTTATTTTGATGATCTTGACAAATCTCAATTATGATTTTAAGCCATTACAAAAGTTTGTGTGAAGCTTGGTGAGGGAATTTCAAGTTATTCATTTGAAGTTAACATTATCATGAGCACCTATGATGTAGACATTATAAGAGCATCTCGAATTTCAAGTTATTCTATTCATGAGAGATGTTGTGTGTAATAGGTATCTTGGAACTCCCAGTGAAAATGTATGACCAAGGGTGACTAAGTTGAGATATTGGCATGCTTACCTATAAGTTCCTTCCATCTATTTTCATTTCATTTCCATTTTGGATGATCTTTCTTTTTCATCTTTTACTTTTCATATTTGTAAGTAAACTACTAAAAATTGATTGCTCTCTCATTGTAGAAAATGTTGATTTATGAGCCATCAAAGAGAATCTCAACCAAAAAATCAATGCAACATCCATATTTTGATGATCTTGACAAATCTCAGTTCTAATTTGAAGTCATTATAAAAGAGCGTGTGAAGCTTAGTGAGGGAATCTCAAGTTACTCAATTGAAGTTAATGTGCTCATGAGCACCTATTATTTAGACATTTAAAGAGAATCTCAAATGTATGAGTGACAATGTAAAAGATCTGTGAGAATGAAGTACCTAAGAAATTGTAATGAAATTTACTCAAATATTGAAATTTTGGAGTTCATGTTTAGTGTAGGAGCATTTTGTTCTCTAAATGCCTTCAATAGGAAAATTTGCAAAATTTGAATTTTCAAATGTAAACAATGTGAAAAAGGTCATGTGAAGGTCATATGTAATGTATTCAAAGTATCAAATAGGTCATTAGGTGATTAGAGAAGTGATATTGCACAAAAGTTGCCATTTGGTGTAAAAATGCAAAACTCACATTAGTTGCACAATTTTAAAATTAGTAAATAAAAGGTGATGTCTTTTGTATTTGTAGCACTTTTCTTTTTTTTGTTTCAAGCTTGTGCGGATTGTACAACACCTTATACTTTGATTGTAGATTAGTTTTCTTCAGAGCAAGGAGTTAGGTAATTTTTGAAAGTATTTTGAAGTCTTAACTTAGATTTGAGGAAATAAGAACAATTTTATCATAACTTCTCAAATGACTTCACAAAAAAATGATTGATCTAGATACCCATTATTGAGTTACAACACATACTTCAAAATCAATAGTGACTATATTGGAACATGTGCATCAAAAATGACCTTCGTTATCTTAATTAGGCTAACTAGGCCTAATTTACAAAGGAACATACCTTTAAACATTCAACAAACCCCTGAACTTGTTGGGGCAGCAATTCTCGTGTATCCAAACCCTCAAATCCACAAATTTTCTTAGGAGAATCTCACTCCACCATGCCAAACCACAAAACCCTTATTTTATGCTAGTATGAGGAGGGTTTATTGAAAGAAATCGTTCTACACCTTACCAAAACATGCCGCCACCTCATAACTCCTTAAAATCACCTACAAAAACTCAAAATACAATCACCCAACCTCTACATGCAATATTTCATCAAACCCTAGGGTGAAACCTCATTTTTCATGCCCTTTTCCATCAAATTATACAAGGGTAGAAACTTGGATACCATGATGCTTAGAAACTTTTCATCTAATTCTATGGGATTATGTTGAGCCCCTCTACAAAAACCTATCTCATTTTTTGCTATCTCATAGTGGTTTTCCTCATGTGGAAGATTTTCACTTGATGGAAAAAGTGTCAAATGCAAGCAGTGCAAAGTTGCAAGGTGGTGCAACTTTCGTTCTGCAACTCATGTGACCACACAGAATGTTTCAATGCATCCAAATAGGTATTTTTACATTAGGAATGATCATCTTTCACACCCAAATATGCAGAATCTCTCTGAGCTATGTTCAACCGGATCGATCCCTTCAGAGTCTAAAGTGCAAAATGGTTGCAAACTTCAGTATATTGTTACTCGGATACCATGATGCTTAGAAACTTATCGTCTAATCCTATGTGATCATGTTGGACCCCTCTTGATGAAGGTGCAACCTGAGACTTAGAAAATAACCCACAAACAAGAGAATAAATTTTATTATTCAAAAAATGGAGCTTCTTACATGTAGAGGATCTCAAATCCCCAAGTTCTACAACACATGCAAGTTACAGAAAGCTACAGAATAACCCCTTCGCAATGTGCGATCTGTTTCCCAAAAATTTACCCAAAAATTAGAAACCCGCCCATAAATAGAGCCCCTCATTAGTTTGGAGCCAAAACAACATTCAATTTGAGTTTAGGCGGTTTGGCACTGAAAATTTACAACATGAAGTTCAAATTTCAAAAGAGCATTTGCAACTGTATCTTCTAGAAAGTGCGCCAACTTCGTGGGGCCATAACTTTTGATCCAGGACTTCGATTCATGAACTGTTTGAACCATTAGAAAGGTCTCGAAGTCAAGAACATGCTCAAAATCCACTACACCAATTTTGGAAAGTTTTGGGGCCGATATGGGAGCTCTAAGTGCCTCAAATCTAACTTAGAAGATTTTCAGGTGTAAATCTGGGAAACTAAAACTGCAATATCTTTCAACCCAAGAACCAAAATTAAAAACCGTAAATTGAAAATTTTATTATGACAAAAAGGGTATCCAAAAATATAAAAATATCTAAAAACCAAGGAACTTGAAATTTAACTATTTTTGGGTGATGCAAGATTGCCCTTACACCACTGGATGCTTCTGCATCAGACACCCGGGGTAATTTGAGAAGTGACCCCATCACGTCTCAGATGGTTAAGGAAAATCCAACCAGTTAACTACTGCCTAAAATAGCCAGGATGAATCTTCAATAGGCCTTCCTCTCCATTTCACCAGATATTCTTCATACTGCCTATTTCTAGTACTCCTTCCCACACGACTATCCAAGATTGCTTCAATCTCCTCATTTTATGAAGTAGATGCTAGAATCCTACACTGTTCCATCATTGGTACTTCCTCTATGCCATCTTCATGATACTTTGTCAAATCTGAAATGTTGAACATAGGGGAAATGTTGATTCCATCAGGCAACTCTACCTCATATGCATTCCCTAAATCATGCTTCTTCAAAATCTTACAGGGACCGAACTTCTTCATCTTTAATTTGTTATATGTTCCCACTAGAAACCTTTCTTTCCTCAAGTGGACCATCACTTCATCACCAATCTGAAACTCCTTATACCTCCTCTTCTAATCTGCCTTAGCCTTATACTGCATATTCATCTTGTTAATATGTTATCTTACCTTCTCATGTATATCCTTGATGTGTTCTGCAAAATCTTGGCTTCAGCACTTATTTTCTTCTCTGGTCCATCTTCCTCAATTCTGGAGCTATTCTGGGGCTACCTCCATACACAATCTGGAACGGTGATCTACCAGTGCTTGTTGACGTAATTGTTGTAAGAAAATTCTACCTGGGGTAAGATCAAGTCCCATCCCTTGGGTTTATCTCCTACCAAACATCTTAGTAGGTTACCCAAACTCCTATTAACAACCTCTGTCTACCCATCTGTTTGTGGATGGTGAGCAGAAATGAACTTCAACTCTGTCTTCAGCTTCTTCCACAAGGTCCTCCAAAAGTACCCCACAAATTTGGTGTCATGATCTGAAACAATACTCTTTGGTAGACCATGTAGCCTCACCACCTCTTTGAATAACAAGTCAACAATTTGGACTGCATAATGGGTCTTCTGACATGGAATGAAATGTGTCATCTTCGAAAACCTTTCAACTACCACAAATACTGAATCATTCCCTCTTTACATCCTTGGCAAACCAAGAACAAAGTCCATACTTATATCCTCCCAGGGCCTCTCTAGTATAGGTAAGGGCTGATACAAGCCTGTATTTTGGCTCACTCCTTTAGCCATCTGACATACCCTGCAACTCTGCACAAAATTATTCACATCTTGTGATAACTGAGGCCAATAATAATGCTCACTAATAATGGCAATGGTCTTATCCTGACCAAAATGTCCTACCATTCCTCCACTATGCTTCTCCTTTATCAGGTTTTCCCTCATGGAACTCCTCGGGATACACAATTGACTTCCCTTAAATAACATGCCATCCTGGATTATGAAATCTAGCCACTTTGTCCTATCCACTGTAACAGGTTCCTTGCAAGCTTTCCAAGCCTCTACAAAATCAGGATCTTCTGCATACAGTGTGTTGAGTTCATTGAACCCAACCACTTCAATCTGCATCTTTGTCATCAATGTATGCCTCCTACTTAAGGCATTTGCAACCCTATTTGACTTCCCACTCCTATGTTTCAAAACAAAGGTATAACTCTGCAAAAACTCTACCCATTTCATATGTCTCTAATTTAATTTTTCCTGACTATTTATGTACTGCAAGGCCTGATGATTAGTATATAGAACAAATTCCTTTGGCAACAAATAATGTCTCCATTTCTTTAATGCTTGAACTATTACATAAAATTGTTGATCATATACAGAATACTTTCTCTTAGCATCATTTAACTTTTCACTGAATCAAACAATGGGCTTACCTTATTGGCTCAACACTGCTCCAATGGCACAACCACTGGCATCACAATCCACCTGAAACACCTTGTTGAAATCTGGGAGGGCTAGAATAGGTTGCTCTATCACCTTCTGCTTCAACAGTTCAAAACTTTTTACCGCCCATATGCTCCACTTGAATTATTTTCTATCCCCTCTCATTGTTTCAGTCAAGGGTCCATAAATACTACTGAAGTTTCTAATGAACTTTCTTAAAAAACTAGCCAAACCATGGAAAGATCTCACCTCGGTAGCAGTTCTTGGAGTAGGCCATTCCAGAATAGCCTTCACCTTCTATGGGTCCATCTTGAGACCTTCTGCTGAGACAACAAACCCCAAGTACACTAACTCCCTCTTCACAAAACTGCACTTCTTAAGATTAATCAATAGTTTCTCTTCTCTTAACTTCTCAAATACCCTCTAAAGATGCATCAGATCCTCATCCAACGTCTTACTAAAAATAAAAATATCATTTATATACACAATAACAAAACTTCCCAGAAATTCTTTTAGTACCTCGTTCATGAGCCGCATGAATGTGCTTGGTGCATTGGTTAGCCCAAAAGGAATGACTAACCACTCGTACAGGCCCTCTTTGGTCTTGAAGGCAGTCTTCCATTCATCTCCCTCTCGAATCTAGATTTGGTGATATCCACTCTTCAAATCAATCTTTGTGAAGTACTGAGCTCCACTCAAACAGTCCATCAGGTCATCCATCCTTGGCAGGGGAAATCCGTACTTGATTGTTATCTTGTTTATGGCTCAGGAATTTGTATACATCCTCCACTCCCCATCCTTCTTTGGTGCTAGTACTGCAAGTACTACACATGGGCTCAAGCTCTCCCATATCAAACCCTTTCTCAACAACTCTTGAACTTGTCTATTCAACTCCTCATTTTCTACTGGAGTCATTCTATGAGCTGCTTTATTTGACAAACTGGCTCCAAGAATCAAGTCAATCGATGACTGATTTGCCTTATTGGTGATAAACCCTCGGATACATTATCAGAAACAATATCACTGAAACTCATCCAACATCCTAGAAACTTCTTCTAGAACCTTCTCACTATCCTCCTTACTCACTCTAGGAATCAATGCATAACACACATGCTCATGCTTCATACCTTCTAAAAAATTTCTTCCATCTACATAACAAATTCTAGCACTACTACATACCTTTTCTTTGGTCTCTTTCAGGGGTTTCAACTTGTGACGAACCCCATCCTTTGTCAAGGAATAAGTATTTGCATGGCCATCATGTATAGATTGCCTATCGAACGGCCACGGCCTCCCCAACAACATGTGACAGGCATCCATGGGGATGATATCACAGAGTACCTCATCATGGTAGCTCTCGATCTTGAACTTTACTAGGCACTGCTCATTGACCAAAACTTTGTGGTCTTTCTACAACCAGGAAATCCGATACAGATGGGGGTTTCTTTCCCTCTTTAGCTTCAACTTTGTGACCATCTCCTCTGACACCAGATTATCAGTGCTCCCATCATCAATAATGACATCACAACATTTTTCTTCACACTTGCACCTTGTGCGAAACAAATTCTTCCTCTGTTCTGATTCCTTTTCCTCAATCACTAGGGCTCTCCTAATTAGTAGGGTTTCTCCCCTTTTAGCATCATCTGAATGTTCAGATTGGGCCTCCTCATCTGCATGCACAACCCTTCCATGACCTTCTGGCCTTTTGTCTCCCCTTCCTTGGTGTTGTGGACATTCATAGGATCGATGCCCTTCCTCATCACAATAGAAACACATTCCTTTGAAACCACCTCTTCCAGATCCTTGTCCATATCTCCCTCAACCTCTACCTCTTTGATCACCACTGTTTTGATCATGAGGGTGGTAGAAGTTGTCATTCCTTTGGCTTTGGCTGGTACCCACATCTTCACTTTTCTTTTCATCATCATTTCGGCTTCCTGAAGGCCTGCCATTGCCCCTTCTGTTTTGACCTCCTTGTCCTTTTTGCTTGCCATCAAATCTTTTGTTCAGCTTCTCTTCCACCTTTAGAGCAAACTAATACACATCCTCAATGGTGGTCATTCTGACTAGGCTTAACTCCTCCTGAATGCTTGGTCGTAACCCATTAAGATATCGAGCTACCTTCTCCTTAGTGGCCTCTGTGTGACCCATTCTAATGATTATCTTGTGAAAATCTTCAGTATATTCTTTCACAGATCTGCTTCCTTGCTTCAACCCTTGCAATTTCTTCAACAGATCTAACTTGTAGTCCACTGGTATGAACTGCTTCTTTAGTTTCTCTACCATGCGATCCCATCTGTGCCTTTTCCTCTTCGATTTATTTCCAACTGGACCTCTTTCCACCAAATACTGGCATGGCCCTTCAGCTTCATTTTTCACAAACTTAACCTGATCTGGGTCCTCTATTTCCTCATACTCAAAATATTCTTCTAGCTCGTTGATCCAGTCGATCAACTCTTCTGGGTTCAGACTTCCGGAATAACTGGGGACTTCTGCTCTAGGTCTTTTCCCAATCTTTGAAATGGCCCTTATTAGCCACATTTGGTCTTGATCAATTGCTTCTTCTTCCTCTTCTACATCCAAACCTTCTTCCTCTCTTTCATCCTCACTTTCCTCCCTCGTGTTTAACCCTCTTCTCAACTACTCTTGTAAAACATCAATCTGTCTCTAGAGGGCTTCCAGTGCATCTCTTCCACCAGCATTTCTGCCACCTTGACCACCTCTGGCACCACCACGCCTATCAGGCACCACTCTTGGAGGCATCTTTCTTGACCTCGACCCACAACCATGGTCCTAGTGCGAACTGCTTCATGATCGGCGATCTGTCCACACGCTCAAGAAAATCCACTCTGATACCACCTGATGAAGGTGTAACCTGAAACTTAGAAAATAACCCACAAATAAGAGAATAAATTTTATTATTCAAAAAATGGAGCTTCTTACATGCAAAGGATCTCAAATCCCTAAGTTCTACAACACATGCAAGTTACAGAAAACTATAGAATAACCCCTTCGCAATGTGCGAGCTGTTTCCCAAAAAGTTACCTAAAAATTAGAAACCCGCCCATAAATAGAGCCCCTCATTAGTTTGGAGCCAAAACAACATTCAATTTGAGTTTAGGTTGTTTGGTGCTGAAAATTTACAACATGAAGTTCAAATTTCAAAAGAGCATTTGCAACTGTATCTTCTAAAAAGTGCGCCAACTTCGCGGGGCCATAACTTTTGATCCAGGACTCTGATTCGCGAACCGTTCGAACCATTGGAAAGGTCTCGAAGTCAAGAACATTCTTGAAATCCGCTACGCTAATTTTGACAAGTTTCAAGGCTGATCTAGGAGCTCTAAGTGCCTCAAATCTAACTCGAAAGATTTTCAGGTGTAAATCTAGAAAACTAAAACTATAATATCTTTCAACCTAGGAACCAAAATTAAAAACCATAAATTGAGAATTTCATTATGATGAAAAGGGTATCCAAAAATATAAAAACATCTAAAAACTGAGAAATTTGAAATTTAACTATTTTTGGGTGATGCAAGATTGCCCTTACACCACTGGATGCTCTTGCATCACCTCTACAATAACCTCTCTCAATTTTTGTTATCTCAGAGTGGTTTTCTAATAGTGGTGAATTTTCACCTAAAGAAAAAAGTGTCAAATGCAAGTAGTGCAAAGTTGCAAAGTGGTGCAACTTTCGTTTTACAACTCCTCTGACCACACAGACTACTCCAACACATCTGAATAGGTATTTTTACACTAGGAATGGTCCTCTTTTACACCCAAACATGCAGAATCACTTTGACCTACATTCAACCAGATCAATCCCTTAAGAGTCCAAAGTACAAAATGACTGCAAACTTCAACATGTTGTTACTCAAAGACTGTGACACTTAGAATCTTCTTGTCTAATCCTATGGTAATGCGTTGGGCCCCTCTACAAAAAAATCTCTCAGTTTTCTCTATCTTAGAGTGGTTTTCTCATGGTGGTGGATTTTCACTTGATGGAAAAAGATCAAATGCAAGCAATGCAAAGTTGCAAAGTGGTGCAAATTTTATTTTGCAACTCGTGTGACCACATGGACTATTCCAATGCACCTAAATAGGTATTTTTAGATTAGGCATGGTCCTCTTTCACACTCAAATGCGCGGAATTGCTTTGAGCTACGTTCAACTCGATCGATCCCTTAAAAGACCAAAGTGCAAAATGGTGCAAACTTCGACATGTTGTTACTCAGATACCGTGATTCTTAGAAACTTATCATTTGATCCTATGGGATCGCGTTGGGCCCCTATATAATAACCTCTCTCATTTTTTGCTATCTTAGAGGCATTTTCCTGTGGTGGAAAATTTTTACTTCATGGAAAATGTCAAATGCAAGTAGTGCAAAGTTGCAAAGTGGTGCAATTTTCGTTCTGCAACTCGTATGACCACATAGACTATTCCAACATGTCTAGATAGGTATGTTTAAATTAGGCATGGTTCTCTTTCACACCCAAACACGCAGAATCTCTTCAAACTACATTCAACCGAATCAATCCCTTAAGAGTCCAAAGTGTAAAATGGCTACAAACTTCAGCATGTTGTTACTCAGATACCATGATGCTTAGAAACTTCTCATTTGATCCTATGGGATCATGTTGGGCCCCTCTACAAAAATATCTCTCAATTTTTACTATCTTAGAGTGGTTTTCTCATGGTGACAGATTTTCACCAGATGGAAAAAGTGTCAAATGCAAGCAGTGCAAAGTTGCAAAGTGGTGCAACTTTCATTCTACAACTCATGTGACCACACAGACTGTTCCAACACATCTGAATAGGTATTTTTACTCTAGGAATAGTCTTCTTTCACACCCAAACACGTGGAATCATTCTGAGCTACGTTCAATCAGGTCGATCCCTTAAGAGTCCAAAGTGCAAAATGGTGAAAACTTTAGAATGTTGTTACTTGGATACTGCGATGCTTAGAAACTTCTCATCTGATCCTATGGGATCATGTTGGTCCCCTATATAATAACCTTTCTTTGTTTTTTCTATCTCGGAGGCATTTTCTGGTGGTGGCAAATTTTCACTTGGGGAAAAAGTTGTCAAATGCAATTAATTGAAAATTGCAAAGTGGTGCAACTTTTGTTCTGCAACTCATGTGACCAAATAGACTATTCCAATGCATCCAAATATGTATGTTTATTCTAGGCATGGTCCTCTTTCACACTCAAACATGTGGAATCACATGGTCCTCTTTTACACTCAAACATGTGGAATCACTTTGAGCTACATTCAACCGAATCGATCCCTTAAGAGTCCAAAGTGCAAAATGGTTACAAATTTCAGCATGTTGTTACTCGGATACCGTGATGCTTAAAAACTTCTCATTTGATCCTATGGTATTATGTTGGGCCCCTCTATAATAACCTCTCTCATTTTTTTCTATTTCGGAGTAGTTTTCCCGTGGTGGCAAATTTTTACTTGATGGAAAAGTGTCAAATGCAAGTAGTGCAAAGTTGAAAAGTGGTGCAACTTTTGTTCTACAACTCATGTGACCACACAAACTGTTCCAATGCATCTGAATAGGTATTTTTATGGTAGGCATGGTCCTCTTTCAAACCCAAACATGTAGACTCACTCTAAGCTATGTTCAACCAGATTGATCTCTTAAGAGTCTAAAGTATAAAATGGTTGCAAACTTCACCATTGTTGATGATATTTTCTGCACAGCAACAACTCAGACATAATATAATATCCTATCTCTCTTGAAAGGTAAATCTCTATCAACAAGCCTCAAGAGATAACCTCAAGGTCTCTAATGTCACATCTTGACAATGCATAAACAACTCAATGATAAATGTGAAAATGTTGGTAATCACAAAGGGACCTTACTACAAGCAAATACTGAATCTTTAACTTGTCAAATCTAGTAATGTAATGATACTTCATTCTTAGATCTAACCCAGATAACAAAGAAATAACAAAAGGTTCAGTTTTCAGAAAGATTCCTAAATTTAACTACTCCTAAGATTAACAATGCAAATGATGAAATACTTGAAATGGACCAATCCCTCATAAACTAATTCCTGCTTAACCCAAATAAATCTGCAATCTCACATAAATAGTGCAATATTCTAAGGTATTAAGATTTTCAGATCATGAAAATTCATCCAAGACAACCTAGTTGCAATTGAAATGAATAAAATCTCCACAATTGAACTAAGCACAATAAATGTAAAGTCTGGGCTAACTTTGCAAAGCAACTAACAATCAGCTAGCTCCAAAAATTATGGACTAGGGACTACTGCAAACACTTAAAATATTAAATCATAAACACCATTGAATCAGATCTAACATACATCTAATAACTTTGAGCAATTTAAAAGATAGAACCATAAGAACCATGCAAGATAAGTCAACACAAAAGAGATCACTAGAAAATCACAATGTCCTCAATTGTATTGAACCACCAAATTTCAGCAACAATTCCAATGTTCTATGTTACAACATTTGCTCAAAATGAACTAGCTTCTAACTCTACTGTACTACCTAATTCACTCGTGTATCAAAACTATCTCTATCTATGTATATCTTACAAATGAGGAAAAATGCCCAATTTATAGGAATCCCCAAAGCATGTCAGCCTAGCTAGGGTTTACAATCATAAAATAGCCATAAAATAGGTCGGCCCAACTAATGTTTACAATAATAAATGGCCACAAAATAGGTCAACCCAAGGAGAATTAAATAGGCATTAAATGCATGAACTCCACCCAAAGTCAAAATTAAATAGGCATTAAATGCATGAACTCCACCCAAAGTCGGCCTGGGATCTCTAATATAATTTGAACCAATGCATGTGAAAGAGAAGGAAAATAATAGGGAAGCACAAATTTCAATGTAGCCTTATATTAACTACTTCGTTCTATCTTTATCTATTTGATTTTGCATCTTCAAGAAGATTCTATCCAAGTTGGCCAAGAGTGGAGTAACCAACACTTTAAATTTCCTCTCCAGGTTGGCCACAGGTGAAATAAATACTTTAAACCATCCTTCAATCGAACTCATCTCCTCCAGAGCCTCTTGGACGACCCTATTAAATTCAGCCTGCACTCAGCAAAACCACCATCAATAATATCCATTACAACATGAGGATCAAAATTAGCCCATCACAAATAATGTATTCATCATTCAAATAAATCCGAGCAAAGATTGAAATCAACCTAGAAACACCATTGAATCGTTTTCTAAACAGTTCAGGATTTTCACCCCTTCGCGAAATCTAGGCCAGAAAGGAATTTTGAGGAAATCCAGGACAAGCGGATTTTCCTGAAGAAGGCACAAAATCAACATGGAATGTTAAACATTTATCATTAAACTCATCCATTTCACCCAATTTCAAAGTTCCACAAAGAATCCAGGAAAATCCAACAGGACCGGAATTTCGCGAAAAAGGTAAAGTTCTAGAGTTTCAACAAATTTTGGGAAAATGGAGAGGGCTAGGAAAACAAGGGAAATCCATTAGTGTAGGAAAATCTTGAAGCTAAAAGAAAACTCAAAAATCAACATTCTCTCACGAATTCACTCAAATTGATTGAATGATCATAAATTTGAGGAGTTTGGGTCTAGAACCAGTTTGACTTGAACCTCCTATAGATCTTCCTTGAATTCTAGGCTCACTTGAAAGAAAATTAAAATGAAATGGCAATTCCCTAGGCATGAAACCCTAAATTTTGACCATGAATGCATAGAACAAGCTTATAATGCCAAAGCACTACTTTCATTCATCAATCAAAGCAAGGAAACATGTACATACCATTCAATGAAGTGGAAATTGATCTCAGAAATAACAAATGTCAATTTATTGGCACTCAGCAAAGAACAATGATAATGCCTAGGAAATCACCACCAAAAGCAACAATTTGGAGATTAAGCATGCCAAATTCAACCAAGTACCACAAGGTTGAATATCTCAACTCAATAGGATGCCAATGAGAAAGCATGTTGGTAAGAAAATCCCCAAAGATTGACTAAATACAATTTATTCAAGGAGCATTAATGAAGCTGACAAGACAGCCAAACAAAATCTAGAAACCTGACAAGACGACAAAATTTTAGAAAAATTCAGCCCAGGCAGATTTCCACGAAGACCAGAAATTCCCAAACAGTAGCATTGAAACCCTTTCGTCAAAGTTTGAATGAAATCCGATAAAATTCGAATGGGGCGGAAAATCCCAAAATAGTGCAAAAACTCGAACTTGGCCCAAAACTTAAGATTTTCAATATGCAACTTAAGGGGATCACTTAGGCAAGCAAGATAAACACTTAAACTCATGCCAAGGAAATGCAAATCCTCAAAATCAAAGGGCCAAAAACACAAAAGTGAAAGTATAAGAGGGTCCCTGCTTTCAGCGGGGTGTGTGTGCGAAAACTGCACAACAAATGGTGACTCTGCTGGAAAATGCTCCAAAGCATTTGATGATGGACAAGAATCATGAACCCATAATCTATGGTTTTGATCTCACTATTAGACAAACAAATCAAAATGAAAGATTAAAGAATCAAAACCAAAGGTGGACTGAACCTTCCATAGACTGAAAATCCAAGTGTGTGCACATGAGTTCATTTCCCTCCTTGAGCTACTACAGAAACCAAGTTCAATCAGGTTAGGCTACATAAAGATTCTAACCCTAAAAGAAACTTGCATAGATCCTCACTTCCACTTAGGTGTCCATAGCCCCAATGAGGTTATCGTTGTGACTCTCTCGAGCATAGCTCTATTGCTAGCCAGGTGTCCATAGCCCCGATAGAGATATTCAAATACTCCTGATAAGCTAAATTCATTCTTTTGATTTTCAATATTTCACTTTTCTTTTCTTTTGATATTCTTTTCTTTTCACTTTTTCTTTTCAACCTATGAACAATGAAGTTCACACTCAGGGCTAAGAACCATAGTGGCACTGAAGTAGAAATAATTATTTTCACCTGACAAGACCTCACAAGGACCCTACTACAACCTCGGGATTTTTAAGATGTAGAAAAGATATAAGATTCAGAATACTTCAAATTCAAATCAAACCAGTGACCCATCCTCCTTAAATCAAACATTTAGACAGCATGATGATAACAAAGACCTCAGCCATCCATTCAAGACACGGGATTAAAGTTCATTAAGGAAATACTCAGAACAGTCCCAAACAAAAGAATATTTGCTATGCAAGTGCAACACATCTAGAAGAAAACAAGAAGACCTCTGAAGCAAGAGCAGAGCAAAAACACCAAACCGAAAGCAAACATATACTAGCCAGAACAAACAAAAGCAAAGCATAAAGGGAAACCTACTCTAACCAAAGCAAAACAAAGCAGACAAAAATAGAAAGGAAACCTACTCTAACTATGTATAGGAAAAGAGCTAAAAATAGCTCAAGACTAGAAATAATGCTTCAAATACTACCCATTGATAGGCAGTGGGATATCCTCCCCAGTGAGATTTTTCAAGCAAAAAGCATTATCTCCCAGGATCTCTAAAATCTGGTAAGGGCCAAGCCAAAGTTTGTCAAATTTACTATGCTCCCCCTTACGGTCATGGGCTTTATCCCAGTGGAGAACCAAGTCAGAAATCCTAAAGGCTTTTACCTTGGCTCTTCTATCAAACCACCTTTTGACTACACCCTGATGTTTGGCAAAGTTTTCTAAGGCTTCATCTCTTCTTTCTTCAAGGTGTAATAGCTCCTGTAGGCAGGCCTCACGCCTGTTTCCTTCATCATAATATTCATTAATGAACTGTAAAGTGGGGATCTTCAATTGAATTGGAAATACAGGTTCTAGGCCATATGCAAGATGATAAGGGGAGGTCCCTATGGAAGTCTTCTATCTTGTACGATCTGCCCATAGAGAAAATTTAAGCTGAGTGTGCCAATCCTTGGGATTCTTCTCTAGTAACTTATAGATGACTGTTAAGAGGTTTCTATTGGAAGACTCGGCCAAACCATTACCTTGTGGATAGTAATTAGAGGAAAATTTTATTATGATCCCATGATCAAAAGCCTAGTTAGAAAATTTCAATGATGCAAATGCAGGACCATTATCACAAACCAAAGATAAAGGACATCCAAAGCAATTGATAATACCTGATTCGATGAAATCCATTACCACTTCAGAAGTACACTATTTGCATGCAAGAGCTTCAGTCTATCGTGTAAATTAATCAGTAAAAGTGAGAATATACCTGTGACCCATAGAGGAAGGTGGATTGATGGGACCTATGAAGTCCATTCCCCATTGTGCAAAATTTTTTACCTCAAAGACTGGTTGAAGTGAAAGAGTTGCATACTTTTCTCTGGTTGTTGTAGTTTGGCACACATGGCAAGTTCTGACATGACTATGTGTGTCCTTGAACAATGTAGGCCAATAATAACCAGCCCTCAAAATCTGATTTGCAGTGGCATGTGCAAATCCATGGCCAGTACCATATTTTTCATGAAATTTAGCCATGATTCTCTTAGCTTTTTGTCTTCCTAAGCACCTCAGGTAGATACCTTCATGATTCTTCTTATATAGAATAGCTCCCTTCAGCATAAAACCACCACTCTTCAAGCACAATGCTCTTCTCTATATTGCATTTAGATGGTCAGAACACCTTTGAGTCAGGAGATAATGAATGATACCATCATACCATTCCCCAGGAGAAACATCTTCTAGATTGTAATGTTGGGCTGCAAGATTAGGGCCTATTTCTGCCATTGTCCTTGTAAGTCCTTGCCCTCTTACCAGCTTCATGGGTTGAATCTCAATATCGTACTCCTATAACATAGTTACCCACTTAGCTCTATGCTCTCCTAACTCATTCTGCATCAACAATAGTTGGACTACAGGATCAAGAACTATTGCAATGACCTTGTTTATGAGGATATAGTGTCTAAATTTATGCATAGCTCTAACTAAGGTGTAATCCTGCTTCTCCACACTTGGATACCTTAGTTCAACATCTTTCAATGGTGCACTCATGAATGCTATGGGATGTTCATTTCCTTGATTAGACTTTTGAGTCAACATAGCAGCACAGGAGTGATCAAAAGAAAATAAATATATATAGAATGGCTTAGCATAGTCTTGACTCACTAAGACTAGAGCTTCAGCAATAGCCCTTTTTATCTTTGCAAATGCTTCCTTAGCCTTTGTATTCCATTAAAATTTGGCTTCCTTCCTCAGCGTTGCATTTAGTTGCTTGACTATTTCTATGAATCTAGTGATGAACTTCTTTACAAAGTTAATCTTACCCAAGAATGACTTCATTTCTTTCTTGCTAGCAGGTGGCAGGATCTTGAGTATAGCTTCCACTCATTCTACATCAATGGTAATTCCTTTCTCAGAGATAACATGCCCCAGCAATTTTCCCTCTGTAACTCCAAAGATACATTTCTTTGGATTGAGAGATATACCAAATTCCCTGCACTTCTAAAACACTTTACACAAATCTGTTATATGATCACCTCTCTTCTTGGAAAAGATTGTCAAATCATCCATATAAATGATTATGTACTTACCAATTATTTCCTTAAACATAATTTCCATGGCCCTCTGAAATGTGGCCCCAACATTAATCAAACTGAAGGGCATTCTTCTGTAGGAAAAAGTTTCCCACTTGGTGGTGAAAGTAGTTTTGTGCATGTCTTCATACTACACCATAACTTGATTTTATCCCAAGTAACCATCGAGAAAAGACATCATTTGGGAACCATTGACAATCTGAAGTACTTCATCCAGTGAAGGTACTAGATAATTATCCTTTTCTAATGCTCTGTTGAGGCTCCTAAAATCTACACACAACCTGTTTTCACCAAAAAAAATTGCACTGGAAATAGGTTTGCAACCCAGGTGGAGTGTCTGACTGGGAATATGATTCTGGCATATAGCAAATTTTGCACTTCCTTCTGAATTATTGGTTCCAGTAGAGCATTGATTGGTCTTTGCCTCTATTTGAAGGGTCTTACTCTTGGATTTAGAGGAATAGTGTGAGTTATGATTGATGTGTCATAGGTATTCAAGTCTTCATAACTCCAGGCTATCACATCTTGATATGTATGTAATGCATCAATTATTCATTTCCTCTCTTCTACAGTGCATACTTTACCAATGAAGACATTCCTGACATCCTAATGAGTTCCCATATTATACTTTTCACATTGTCCACTGATGGACTCCTTCTTGGCATCTTGTTCTTGATTTCTGACCTTATCTAGATCAAAAATCCTTTCTAATTGTACCATCCCCCTGGGAATAGTATTGGTCTTCAGATTAATTACCCCTTCCAAATCCATCTCTACTTCTTGGAGTTTAGTTTCATCAATAATTTGAGAAGCAAAAACATTTGAGCTTGTGATAAAATCTAAGATATGCTTATCATCTTCAAATACCTAGAAATTGGTGATATTGTCAGGTACTGAAGGTACTAGGGTTAAGTCCACTGTAAATTTCTTCAATCTAGAAAGAGACAGAGGTTGCAATGTACTAGTTGCCTAGGCAAGGGAGTCAACTGTCTGGTTCTTACTTCATGGGATCAACTAAATGTTGAAGGCATCAAACCCTTCAATAAGGTCCCATACTCTATGTTTATAATTGGTCATCCTTCTGTCATGACAAGAGTACTGTCTCCTAACTTGCTTAACCACTAACTCAGAATCCCCAAAAACTTGCAAGATCTTGACCTTTTTCTTTAGAGCCATTAACAACCCATGAACCAAAGCCTCATATTCTACTACATTATTAGTGCAATGAAATTGAAGTCTATGGGAAGAAAATAAAGTCTTACCTCTTGGACTGATTAGCTCAAATCCTGCCCCAACTCCTTGCTTTGATTTGGATCCATCAAATCTTAAAGTCCAACAACCAGCAACTACAGATTTCCTTGTTGTATCCCTTACACTGTTGCTACAGGATGGTTCTTTAGAAAGCTTGACATTTTTTCTTGATCATTCTGGATATTAATTTTGACTGTTGGAGTGGTATTGATACATTTCTGCACTTGCTCCACTGTAGTCTAACATAAGCAACAATCCAGTTTAGAATGGAAGGAATTATGGACCCTGCACCAATTTGGCAAGAGTAGCTCTCCAAAATTCATTTCCCTACCCAACTGAATCTGATCCTCAATGCACTTCTGAATGAATTCCTAGAAATTATCCAATAAACTAAGCTGATTATCTTCAGGATCATCATCATTTTCAACTGGTTCCACCAAGGCTTTAGTACCACTGGATTTTTTGCAAGGTCAACAGGCACTGTGTGGAACATAAGGACTTCCTCTGCATCTGACTCCTCAAAAGGGGCTGCAAGTACATAATTTCCCATGCTCACCTCTGTTATTAGAATTTCATTGTAGGTATTTTGATATTTTGTGATCATGTATTTCATCCTAGGTTCTCTTTCAATTCTAATCTAGTTTGGAACTCCCTTCCAGGGAAGCCACATGTGAGAATTACCAGTTGATACATATCCATTCAAGGCCCTGGTAAATTCTCTTCCCAAAATTAGACCGTAAGCATTAGGTATATCAGCCACTTGTATATTAATAACCTGCTGAATTCTACGATCAAAAGCAACTTGCATATGAATCATGTTTATTTCCCCTACAACATTAACTTCAGTTCTATCCAATTGTGTAACTTTCTTTTGGGAATTGGCAGGAGTAATTCTCAAATCTCAATAGACACCAAAGGGCATTACATTAGTGGAAGCACCTAAATCGAACAAACAGTTGTGCAAGTGCTTACCAAATATGCAGACATAAATTAGGAATGGAGGAGTGTCCATTTTCCCTTGAAACAAAGTTAAGGGAGTATCCATTTGAGCAACCTAACTTTTGTCCTTCTCTTTTCCCTTATCTCTAGGAGGCACATGAACTTGATTATGAGTCTGATTTTTCCTTCCTACCAATTGAGTGCTAAATGCTTTGTTGATACTTTCACTAGCTGATCTATCTTGTGATATGGAGTTTGCATTATAAGCTCCTAGAACTACAATCCTAATGGTTGGAACTCTCAATAACTCAAATGTAGAGAGACTTACCTTTAGCTTCTTGAGTTCTTCTACAACATATATGGCTAGTTGTTCCTCACTCAGATTAGCAGGGGTCTCCTTTGGATATTCCACCACCCTATCTTTGCTTACTTCAACATTCTTTCCTTTTGATGGATCCATTTGTGCTTAATCTTTAGAGAAATACTACCTTGACATCGGAGGATATGGTAGATTATTGTTGGCATTAGGATTTGGAGGTGTTGTGAAGTTGTTTGGTGGAATGGAGGTGGTGAAGGGGCCTCCAACCTATGGATGTCTATGTGGAAGGTCTCTCAAATCATACTTCTTGGCAGGCCTCTGGAAGGTCTGCACCTCTTCAACATAAGCTTCTTCTCCATCCATGGGGCCATTGTCATTCACTATATTTTCCTCAAACAACTGTGTAATTTCATCCCCATTGCACACTTGGTCTACCTCTTCCTTCAACTGGTCTAATTCTTCTTCAAGTACATTTTCCTTACTTTGTGGAAAAGGAGCATGATTTAGTACCAACACTGATGAATCATAGGGAATAGATGGCACCATCTCCTGACTACCTGCATTATTCTCCACTTCATATTGAAAAATTGAAGCTACTGTCTGGAACTCTTGACAATCTAACTCAAAATGTTGACTCATTTTATGAAGCCTACACCATCCTAATAAAGCATCCTCAGCCAAATATACACCACTAGGAGGTTTCTCTTGATTGACTAGCTGATTGACTGGTTGATCCAATGGGGTGGGAACTCCTCCATTGTTAGGTCTCATATTCCAAGTCCTGTTATGTCTGGGTGGCTACCTCCTATCAAACCCTTGTCCATCAACTTGCCCTCTATCAAAGCTCTAGCCTGAGGATTGTCCTTTATCATAATTATGTCCTATGTCATTGTTATATCCTCTGTCATTATTATATCCTCTATCATTAGTATACCCTCTATCAAAATGTTGTCCTTTTTTATTTTTTCAACTTTCTCTACTCTGATTGGACTACATATTTCTTTGAGCAACTTGCAGCTGACTGTTTTGGTTCCTCAAATAAGTTACCTCCATATTCAACTTCTTCACCTGTTTGGTCAAGTCATCTAGTCTCTCCTAGTCATAATTTCTATATGGAGGTTGGCTCACATTATTTTGGGGATATCCTACTACAGTGTTGGTATTTAATGACTGGTTCAAAACTTTAGAATTCTGTAGATATGGGGGATAGCTAGCATGAGATTGTGGATGAAGAGGATAATTCAAATTTTGTTGGGGGTAGCTGACTATGGGTGGAACTTGACTCACTGGAGGCCCTAGGTGAGGGACCATAAACAACTGAGGAACTGGATTCATGATGGGAGTATGATTGGTGAGAGCCTGATTGAGAGTTGGGACTTGTCCAAGGTGAGCAACAGTTCCTAATGATGGTAAAGGCCCAGACAGATGTTTCCTTAAAGTAGTGCTAACCTTCACAGCCTCTGCGTATGCATCAAGTAGGGCATTAGGAGTATTTTTTCTCCATTTCATGAAGGTAGTTGTTAGACTATCAAGTCCCTCATAATAGACTTCTAAGGCAGTGGCTTCATCAACAACATAGGGGGCCTAAAGTTGAGTATAGGCACAATGAAACCTATTGTTAAAGGACCGTATAGGCTCATGGACTTCTCTTTTAATATTAGTGAATTGAAGATAGAGCTCATTGGGACTAATGGGAATCCTAAACTTCTGCAGGAATGCAGTCTCTAGTTCAGTCCAATGTTGGATAGACCTGGTAGGTAAGTGATTATACCAATAGAATGCATCTCCTCCTAAGGAATAAGGAAAGAGCCTACATGCTACATCCTCATGATTGATTCCCCTATCCTTAAGTCTAGTCTAAAAGATCCTAATGTGTTCCTTAGTTGTTCTATTGGGATCATTAAAATGGAACTTTGAATAGAAGTGCTCAAGGTTCTTGGGCATGACATTGTAGTTGGTGAAAGACAATGGAGATGGGTTATTAGATAGGAAAGCCATTGGTGGAGGTGGGGGTGGTAATTGCTGATTTATGGCTAGCTGAGGTTGTTGGATGGGAATGTCCTCAGACTTAGATGAAGATGAACTTGATGAAGATGAGAATGATGGAAATGATGGAGGTGGTTGGGTGGATGATGATTCTCCCCTTTTGTTGGTCCTTCTTGACCTAGTAGGGGCTGACAATTTTTGAAATTCCTCCTCTCCTAGAGTAGATCTGGTTCTTCTTCTGAATCTTTTAGGAGAGATGGCCAACAAAAATTGATCCAGCTTACTTATTCAGGCCCTCCTTCTAGTGCCAATCTATTGATGATTTTTTATGCACATCAACAACTCAGATAGAATATAATATCCTATCTCTCTTGAAAGGCGACTCTCTATCAGCAAGCCTCAAGAGATAACCCTAAGGTCTCTAATGTTAGGTCTTGACAATGCATAAACAACTCAGTGATAAATGTGAAAATGTTGGTAATCACAAAGGGACCTTACTACAAGCAAATACTAAATCTTTAACTTATCAGATCTGGCAATGTAATGATACTTCAATCCTAAATATAACCCAGATAACAAAGAAATAACAAAAGGTTAGGGTTTTAGAGAGATTCCTAAATTTAACTACTCCTAAGATTAGCAATGCAAATGATGAAATACTTGACATGGACCAATCCCTCATAAACTAATTCTTGCTTAACCTAGATAAATCTACAATCTCAAAGAAACAATGCAATCTTCTAAGGTATTAAGATTTTCAGATCATGAACATTCATCCAAGACAACCCAATTGCAATTGAAATGAATAAAATCTCCACAATTGAACTAAGCACAATAAATGTAAAGTCCAGGCTAACTTTGCAAAGCAACTAACAATCAGCTAGCTACAAAAAGTATGGACCAGGGACTGCTAAAAACACTTCAAGCATCAAATTATAAACACCATTGAATCAGATCTAACATACATCTAATAACCTTGAGCAATTTAAAAGATAGAACCATGCAAGATAAGTCAACACAAAAGAGATCGCCAAAAAATAACAATGTCTTCAATTGTATTGAATCACTGAATTTCAGCAACAATTTCAATGTTTTGTGTTAAAACATTTGCTCAAAATGAACTAGCTTCTAACTCTTCTCTACTGCCTAATTCGCTCTTGTATCAAAACTATCTCTATTTTTGTATATCTTACAAATGAGGCAAAATTCCCAATTTATAGGAATCACCAAAGCATGTCGGCCTAGCTAGGGTTTACAATCATAAAATAGCCACAAAATAGGTTGGCCCAACTAATGTTTATAATAATAAATGGCCACAAAACAAGTCGGCCCAAGGAGAATTAAAAATTAGATAAAATAGGCATTAAATGCATGAAATCCACCCAAGTCGGCCTGGGATCTCTAATATTTAAACCAATGCATGTGAAGGAGAAGGAAAATAATAGGGAAGCAAAAATTTCAATGTAGCCCTGTATTAACTGCTTCCTTCTATCTTTATCTATTTGATTTTGCATCTTCAAGAAGATTCCATCCAAGTCAGCCAAGAGTGGAGTAACCAACACTTTAAATTTCCTCTCCAGGTTGGCCACAGGTGAAATAAATACTTTAAACCATCCTTCAATTGAACTAATCTCCTCCAAAGCCTCCTAGACGACCCTGTTAAATTTAGCCTACACTTAGTAAAACCACCATCAATAATATCCATTACAACATGAGGATTAGAATTATCCCATCATAAATAATGTATTCATTATTCAAATAAATCCAAGCAAAGATCGAAATCAACCCAGAAACATCATTAAATCATTTTCTACACAGTTCAGGATTTTCACCCCTCCACAGAATCTAGGCCAGAAAGGAATTTTGAGAAAATCTAGGCCAGGCAAATTTTCCCGAAGAAGGCACAAAATCAATAATTAATCATTAAAAATGAATAAAGGATGCATAAACATTGTGTAATTTATTAGTTAAAAGCATGGAATGTTAAATATTTATCATTAAACTCATCCATTTCATCCAATTTTGAAGTTCCACAAAGCATCATAAAGAATCCAAGAAAATTCGACCGGATCAAAATTCTGGGAAAAAGGAAAAGTTTCAAAGTTTCAACAAATTCTGAGAAAACGGAGACGGCTAGAAAAATAGGGGAAATCTGTCCATGTAGGAAAATCTCGAGGCTGAAAGAAAATGCAAAAATTGACATTCTCTCACAAATTTGCTCAAATTGATTGAATGATCACAAATTTGAGGAGTTTGGGTTTGGATCTTTTTTAACTTGAACCTCCTACATGTCTTCCTTGAATTCTAGGCTCACTCAAAAGCAAATTAAAATGAAATGTTGATGCCCTAGGCATGAAATCCTAAATTTTGACCATGAACACAAAAAAAAAGCTTATAACGCCAAAGCACTACTTTCATTCATCAATCAAAGCAAGGAAACATGTACATACCATTTGATGAAGTGGAAATTGATCTTAGAAATAGCAAATATCAATTTATTGGCGCTCAACAAAGAACAACAATGATAATGCCCAGGAAATAACCACCAAAAGCAACAATTTGGAGATTAAGCATGCCAAATTCAGCCAAGTACCACAAGATCAAATATCTCAAATCAACAGGATGCCAATGAGAAAGCATAATGGCAAGAAAATCCCCAAAGATCAACTAAATACAATTCATACAAGGAGCATTAATGAAGCTGACAAGACAACCATACAAAATCTCGAAACCCGACGAGATGACAAAATTTTAGAAAAATCCAACCTAGGTAGATTTCCACGAAGACCAAAAATTCCTGAACTACAACATTGAAACCCTTTCGCTAGAGTTTGAATGAAATCCAGAAAAATCCAGACGGGGCAGAAAATCCCGAAACAGTGCAAGAACACGAACTTGGCCCAAAACTTAAGATTTTCAATATGCAACTTAGGGGGATCACTTAGGAAAGTAAGATAAACACTTAATCTCATGTCAAGGCAATGCAAATCCTCAAAATCAAAGGGCCAAAAACACAAAAGCAAAAGCAAAAGATGGTCCCTACTTTCAGCGGAGCGTGTGTGCGAAAATTGCACAACAAGCATGTTGTTACTCGGATACTATGATGCTTATAAAATTCTCATCTGATCCTATAGGATTGTGTTGGGCCCCTCTGCAATAACCTCTCTCAATTTTCGCTATCTTTGAGGCATTTTCTAGTAGTGGTGAATTTTCACTTGGGGAAAAAGTTGTCAAATGCAAGTAGTTGAAAGTTGCAAAGTGGTGCAACTTTCATTATGCAACTCATGTGACCAAATGGATTGTTTGAACACATCTAGATGGGTATGTTTACACTAGGAATGGTCTTCTTTCACACCCAAATACACAGAATCACTCTAAGCTACGTTCAATCGGCTTGATCCCTTAAGGGTCCAAACTAGTACAAAACGAAAGCAAATTTTGATGGGCTATTACTTGTAAACCGTGATTCTTATGAACTCTCTGTTTGAGCCTACGAGATCATGTTGGGCCCCTCTACAATAGCCTCTCTCATTTTTTTATCTCAGATTCATTTTCTTGTGGTGTCCAGTTTTCACTTGATGGAAAAAGTGTCAAATGCAAGCAGTGTAAAGTTGCAAAGTGGTGCAACTTTCATTTTGAAATTCATGTGACTAAACAAACTACTCCAATGTGCCTTGATAGGTAGGTTTGCGCTAGGCATGGTCCTCTTTCACACCCAAATGTGCAGAATTTCTCAGAGCTATGTCCAACTAGCTTGATCCCTTATGATGACATGCAAAACAATCAAAAAGAGAAACATACACATGACGGTTGAGAAGTTTGAGTTTTCCACACAAAAAGTGTATGATTATTGGTGTAGAGCACCTTGTTCCTCCATTTGATGAATAAGGTCTAGTTCAGTGGTTTTAGTCCTGATAATGTCAAATAAGGCCATGGTAGGCTATTTTGTAATCTTTCTTTTAGTTTTGAGTTAGTGTAGGGTCATTTTAGTCAATTATGTAGGTATGATAGGGAGTAAAAATAATAAAATATCATTGGTAAAGGCATTGGAAGAGATTACTAATGTTGCCTCTCTTGAAAATTTAGAATTTAGGCTTTAAAAACAAGGTTAGACAAGGTGAAAAGAAGAAATTGCCTAAGAATAAGTTAGAATAGGTTAGAAATAGGGTGAGGTTGTGGAGTTTGATGTGTTCAAAAGGTCTACAAGGACAAAAAAGATCTACAAGGACAAGGGAGGTAAAAATTATGTTATGGCATGATGTCCTAGTTGGGAGAAGAGGGGTTTTGAATGAAAAATAGAGGTTTGAGGGAGTAAAAGTGGGTAAAGTCAGAGGGCAACATAATTTGGTGGTCAATTAAGTTTTTGTAGGTAGAATGAAGAGTGTTTGAAGAGGTTTTCAAGTTGTATGAGGTCTAGATATGAGGTTTTCAATAAAACCTAGTGAAATTTGAGAAAAGTGAGGGCTTAGAGGATAGCCATGTTAGAGGGCCAATCATGCCCTAAAAATTGTGAATTTTTTGGATTTGCAGACTGCTAAATGCTTCCTAATGGTGTTTTTCAATTGGAATAGTGATTGAGAGGGTGTTGCTTTGTTAAATAGACCTATTTGGGGGTCTAGGACAACATTGAGTCAATTTCTTATTTGTATTATAAATTATAACTTGCTTTCTCCTGAGTCCATTTCCTATACAACATATAATATTGCAAAAAGTTGACATAAATCTTTCAATGTGTTTATATGGTGATGGATTAAGAACATAACAATTCATTTTGCATTATCAAGATTATGCTGTGAAAATGTTTAAAGACTAATCAAGATAAATGTTTGATGGCCCCTTGTCATTTTCATGACCTTTTAGGTCTTATATCATGGTGTTTGATCTATTTGGATTTGATTTTATGTTGCAACATGGCTTGGACATGCATATTTAGGTACTAAAATTTAAATAATGACGTCTTGTGAAGGTGTTGTGAAGTGTTGTAAGACATTTCTACATTATTCTAGACTCTATTCATTACAATTTACCTAAAAATCACCTTTTTACACATCATCATTTCCTATTTCGAAGTGTTGTAAAGTCTTGTAACAAGATTTCATGCTTTTCTAGGAACAACTTCACTATTTATCCCTTTCTTATGACTTCTTTGACCCATTTATGCCCTCATATGCTTTAATTAAGTGTATTTTTGAATGTAAGCCCGATAAACAACATTAAATGCAACATAATTCCTGACACATATTTTCAGGTCCTAGGTGGGACCCATTTGCCATGGGTGGTGAATGAGTCCCCTTTGGCTCCAAATTAAAAATATTTTAAATTTCCTTTCAGGTTTTAATTCAAAATCACTTGATGTCGGCCTACGATGAGGTATGAACAAGTAACTAAGGCACAAGAGTGTATAAATATGTGTTTTTCTCCTCATTTTACATCTCCTACAATTCTCCAAATTTCACATATCATATTCAAGCATTCAAGCATCTTCCAACATCAATTCAAGCAATACTCAAGCACTTTGGAGCATCCATTAACATTACTTCAAACTTACATTATCAAGGGTTTGGTAAGTTGATAGCATTTGCATGTTATTAGTTTGTCATTCTCTTTCATTTCATTATTTTACTAAGGGTTTGATTACCAAAGTGGGGTTTAACCAAGGAAAACCCCTATTTTCTAGCCCTCAACCATTTTTTCCCTCTTGCATGTGTGTTTGCAGACCTAGGTATTCAGATTTAACAAGCTTTTTGGTGTTGAAAAGTGGAGAACAAGTCAAATAGGTGCTTCAAGTCAACTTATTCATATTTCAAGCTTGGAGAAGGTTTTCTGTCTACTTCCTATAGAATTGATTTTGGCAACCCAACAATTAGAGATTTCCAAATCTGGTGTTGTAGAGTTGTCTCCTAATCTTCCAAAATTTTGGGAGAGGACTTGTTAGCTCTCAAAAATGTAGGTTGAATGCCTCAAGGGATTGCCAATCTCATGATACGCTTTAGGGTAACATACAAGATTGAAAGAATTCAACCTTCTGCTCTTTAGGTGCTACAAAACCTGGGTGGGTGTACCTCTCTGAATAATGTAGTCTTGAGTTGCAACTATCTCTTAAAAGTAATTTGTCCACAATGGCAATTGGAGGTGAACAAATGAAATCCAATTTGAAAACAGTGACAATATTCTGATCTAAGTCCTAAATACTCAATTTAAAGACATAAAGAAGCTGAATGAATTCAAAATGATGAAGTGCAGAGACTAGTGCCTTGTTGGGTATGCGGAGTCAAATGAGATCAAGATGAGCAACACTTTCTGGAGAAGACATAAATTATCTGACATATGTTTTGTTTACAACTTGTATAAACATGCAATAATATGACTACTAAGTTCTACTTCAATAATCCAAAATGAGTTTCTCTGATTACTATGATCAATAAAAGGATTTAATTTTTGCTTGAAAGAACCAGTTGATTGATCACACAAATACAACAAATGTGTATTGATAAATCAAACATAAACTTGTTATATTAATTTAAACAACCAGAGAAATCAATCATGGAGACAACTTAGCAATATTTTTCATTTCAATTCAACAAATAATTGACACCAGAGAAATGCAGCAACATCAATTGAATCTCATAAATACCTCCATTGTGAAATCATGCAATAACAACCTCTAGTTTGATAATTTTACTCTATTGTATCTACTTGTAGTATATCAAAAATATGGGTTCTCCCTAATTAACAACTACAACATGCTTATTTATACACCAACATGAGATAAATATCAAAATAAAATATTATGTCGGCCCTCCACAAGAATCAGGCTCAATTCAAGTCGACTAGAAATGGTCTCCAAGCATTCAACATGTCGACCACGAGATTTTAAAATTCTTCTTTTACCAGTAGAACAGTTGGCGAGACAACACAGCAACTATGCTGAAGGAAATTCACTCATTAACCACTCTGCCCTTGTATTTTGCTTTTGTTGTGACTTATTCGAGTTGGGGAGATGTCTCGTAGATCACATTATATTTTACCGATATACATTGCCGCCTTATGTATGTCGCTATAACCTTTTTTTGGTCACACCAAAGCCAAGAAGTATCCCCCAATTCCCTTTGCACATCTCTATAGCTCTATGATATCGAGAAGACCTCTTGCAGACTCCACACTGCTTTACCAAAAATCCTTATCCACACTAAATTTCATTGTGACTTAAATATTTTCTTGCCGATGAGTGCCTATTATGAATGTCGATGTAGCTTCCAACGATTGGAGAGACCTCTTGTAGACTATCCAATGCTTCGCCGAAGGTCTTCAACTATCCCTGAGTCACCGAGACAAGGCAACACCTATGCCGACAAGGATCTACATGTTTCCATTGGCAAGATCAGAGTTCACTCGCCGAGACCTCATGTCGAAAACCCCTTTGGTAGAAAAACTTTTGCACCATCAGTGAGACAAACTCACCTCACCGTGACACTATACCGAAGGCCTTCAACTTATACCGATGAACCACCAAAATGCAAAGTCAGGGAAACAAGTGATATTTGGTAAGACATCACCCCGAAAGCCATAACATATGCCGAAGAGACCCATAGTGCACCTGTCGCTGAGACATCCAGAATTTGGCAAGACACTAGCCTGACCTCAAAAACATATGCCGATAACCGCAAGTAGAAGAAAACCCTTTCGTCAAGACAAGAGAAAAATCTTGCTGATAGGCAATAGATTTTTGTGAGTAGAAAAATAGATTGGAGAGACCCAAATGTTGTCACGCCGAAACACCTAAAATAGAAGATATTAGCAAAAAAACACAGTGGGCTAGCGAGACAATAGGAGACCTATGCCGATATGAACCAGAATGTGGAAAACGCATAGATAGATGATTTAGGGGTCAGATATGAGCCAAAATATGAGCAAACAAATTATGAAATGAAGGAAATAATCATATGGAGACTTAGGGGACATGAAAAATATGCAAAAATTATCTGATTTTAATAGTTCCAATAGTGGCTCCGTCTGGGGATGAATGATAGCAAGATCATTGCAAGGATCCAAAATCTTTGGTGAGCAGACTAGACACAAAATGACGAGCCACTGAGCATAAATGGAAAGAATGGTAATGGAAATGAATGCAAAGTGGGAGTGAATGCAAAGTGAATGCAAGATGGATGTGAATGGAAAATGAGAGTGGAATGGAAGTGGATGAAAACCTAGAACTATTGTGCATGGAAAATAATTTTAAAGAGGATACACAAAAGTTGTCCATGCATTGGCAACCCTTGATCCTTTGCATTGCTCAAGAGAAGAAAAGCTTCAAGAATTTCCCATCAACAAGCAATTCTTGATCTTCACTAGCCATGTTCTATAGATAGTATGAATCTTCACCCTTCTTTCCAGTAACAACAAAAGGTCCCAGCCAAAGAGCTTCAAATTTACCATGCTTTCCTTTCTCCTGACACCTTGCATTCCACATCAACACCAAATCATTTTCTTCGAATTTTCTATTCTTTGCCTTCTTGTCAAATAGATACTTCATCTGTACCTGTAACTTCATGTTTTGATTTTGGGCCTCCCTCCTTACTTCATCAAGTTTAGCAAGTTGCTCCATTCTATCTTCCATGGGTTCAAGAACTTCCAAACCTTCTTGCAAGACAAACTTGTAGACTGGTAACAAATTCTGCAGAGGCATCCTAGCTTGTGCTCCATACACTAATTCAAATGGAGATTTTATAATTGCCTTTTTCACAGTGATTCTGTCAGCCCACACAGCCAATTTTAACTTTGAATCCCAAGCCTTCTTGTTCTATCCTAGCATCCTCTTTATATTCTTCAAGAGACTCTTATTGTTGGACTCTACTTGACCATTGGCTTGTGGATGATAAGGAGTTGCATAAGAAATAGTAGTTCCATACTTATCACAAAAGCTTTTGAATTCATCTGACCTGAAACACATCCCATTATCTGTGATTATCCTCAATGGTGTACCGAATCTGGTGATAATATTGTCCATCAATAAATTTGTTACAACTTTACTTGTAGCCTACTTGGTTGGGATTTCCTCCACCCACTTTGTAAAATAATTAGTGGCAACTAGTATCCATCTATTTCCTCCACTTGATTTCTCCTGTATCTCTCCAATGAAATCAATTCCCCATTGATGAAAAGGGGCATCAGCCTGTAAAGGTCGAAGTAGCAAAGCACCCTAATACTTCAATCTCCCAGAAATTTTTTTGCAAGCTTCACATTTTCTCACATATGTAAAAGAATCATTAAAAACCTTTGGCCAAAAATACCCATCCCTAAGAATTTTGTGCGCAGTTGTCTTTGCTGAATAATGACCTCCACAAACTCCTTCATGCATTTCCTTCAAAACATACCTGGCCTGTGACTCATCCAAACATAACAACAATATGCCATCCCTATTTTTCCAAAACAAATCACCATCCATAAAAACATATTTGGATGCTTGTAACTTCAAAGTTCTCCTCTGGCAGTCACTCAATCCATCTGGACACTTCATGTATTTAAGATAGTGCATAACATCAGTATACCAAGGAGTGTGCTCAATGCTTACAACTGCAGTCCCTTCTTCAACATTACAGATCTGATTTGCCTCAATATTAGTTTCTGCCATCAGCTTAGCCAAGCCTTGGCCTCATACTAGCTTAGTAATCTGTATCTCCATGTCAAATTCTTGAATCTTGTTGATCCATCTGCATCTTTTCCCTGTAACTTCAGATTGTGTTAAAATGTCTTTGACAGCAGCATGAGGGACATAATCAATCACCTTTGCTCCAATAAGATATGGTCTAAATGTTTTTGTGGCCTTTACCAATGCAAAAACCTATTTTTCCATTATGTCATACTTCAATTCAGACCCCTGCAATGATTTACTAAAGAAAGACACAGGTTGTTCATAACCATCCTCATTCTTGTGTAACATAACAACAACAATAGTATGCATTGAGGCAAATGAAAAAATATGAAAGGGCTTAGTAAAATCTGGGGATTTAAGAATAAGAGCCTTTTTGATAGACATGAAAGCATCTAAAGCTTCAACAGTCCAGTCCATTTTCTATCCTTTCTTCAGCATTTTAGATATGGGCTTGATGATCTTAGCAAAATTAGAAACAAATCACCTAACAAAATTAATTTGTCCAAAGAATGACTGTATTGCCTTGACAGTTTTGGGAATAGGAATTTTATCAATAGCTTCAACCCTCTCAAGATCTATTCTAATTCCCTCTTTTGAAACAATATGCCCCAAGAGCTTACCCTCTATGACTGCAAAATGACATTTCTTTGGATTCAAACTAATACCATATTCAAGAGCTTTGATAAATACCTTTTCAAGATGTTGCACATGATCTTCAGCCTTCTTCGAATAACCAGTCAAATCATCCTGGTACACCACCATGATAATATTAATTGAATCAGCAAATGATATATCCATGGCTCTTTGGAAAGTCACTCCAACATTAGTGAGACCAAATGGAATTCTTATGTATACATATGTTCCCCAAGGAGTAGTGAATGTTGTCCTGTATTTCTCAGATTCCTTGAATTTGACCTAATTGTATCTAAAAAACCCATCCATCGTAGATAACAGTTCACAGCCTGTCACCTTATGCAATCTTGTTTCCATGTTGGGTAGAGGATAATTATCCTTGACAGATGCCATGTTCAGATTTCTAAAGTCCACACATAGTCTGATGTCACTATTCTTCTTTCTCACAGGAACCAAATTTGAAACCCACGTTGAATGTCTAATTGGTTTGATAATTCCTCCATCTATGAGCTTTGTCAGTTCTTGCATTTTAGGCTCCAATGTTGGATTTATAGGTCTTTCTTTGTCTAAAAGGCTTGGCATCTGGCCTCAATGGTATTTCATGCTGAAATAAATATTCCCTGTATGCTTTCAGATCTTCATAGGACCAAGCAAAAACATGCTTGTACTTTCTCAGCAACTCTATCAGCATTCTTCAAATTGCAGGGCTAATCTTCTTTCCAATATATACCTTTCTTGGTGCTATCTCAGTCCCCAAGTTGACCTCTTCAATATCTTCTCTTCTGACTGGCATCTGTTTCATTAGAGATCTATCATTTCCATCATACAACCTCTCCAATGCCACCAGACCCTTAGGAATTTTTTTTTTTTTGATCTGCAATATCTCTTTGCCAAACGCAGTTTGCTTCCCATCCACTTCTTCAACAAAAGCATTGAAATCAATTTCTTGAGCCTCATACTGATCTATACAATTGCGGAATTTCAAAAGGTCAGTATCATCATTAAAAAATTTCTAGTTATAAATGTTATCAGGCATAGCAAGCCTTGTCTTAAACTCAATCTGTGATACCCCATCCAGTGTGATATCATCTCTTTTCAACGCCACATTTGCTAAAAAATCAGCCATTATGTTCTTTGATCTGTCAATCCATTCAATTGAAAATGCATCAAACAATTCAATGGTATCCCATACAACATTCCTATATTGTTTTAATCTTTTGTGTTTTGCTGCATATTTTGATTTGATTTTTGAAACAACCAACTCAGAATCGCCCAAAACAGCCAACAACTTAATCTTGTGTTTCACAGCTATGTTCAAGCCTGTCAATAAAGCTTCATACTCTACCACATTGTTTGTACATTCAAATGCTAACAGAAAAGAATATTTAAAAGTAATACCTCTAGGTGAAACAAATACAATCCCAGCTCCATTACCTTCTTGGCTGCAAGCTCCATCAAAATACATCTTCCAGACACCATTGCAATTTTGTGCAACATGTTTTTCAATTGGATCACTATTAGTTAACTTTGGCTAAGTTGGTTCAATCTTAAGACTTCCAAGATCAACATCACATAAACAATTGATCTGATCTTGAGGCACATAATCAACAAGTTGGTTCATTCTTGGCTCTTTATACAACTTGACTTCCTAGCAATTCACTGGTATTATAGCATAAGACAGATCAAATTGAACATTTCCACCAACAACTGTTGTCCACTGTCTTGACAAAAGCATACCAAACTGCGGAGGAGTATCAATCACTTTGATATCTATATTATAAGCCACCTGTGGATAAGTAGCCAATTTGACTTCAACACCTCTCAGAATGCCCACCGCAGGTAGTGGTCTATTATCTATTGCATAGCACTTCCCTTCACATGTATCAATCCACATGCCTAGCTGCTTCATTACTCCAACTGGCATGATGTTTATAGTAGCACCAGAATCTATCATGCAGTTCCTCCACTAATTTATTATTTATAATTAATGTGGTGAAGAAAGGATCCACTTGTGGGGAGGTTGTTAAAACATCACCCAAACAAACTTCTAAATTATTTATCCTTTTCTGCTTGTTGACTTCTTTAGAATTCATATGTTTTTCATTTTGATTTGTAATCAATTGAACAACATTATCTCTGTATTCTTTAATTTTCATCAATTCAAGTAATGGTATAGACATCTTTACCTGAGATAATGCTTGTGTGAAGTCAAAAGAGGAGCTCTCTATCTTAACAGTCTTCTTCAGCTCTGGTACATCTCCTTTGTTTTCTTCTTTTTCATTTTTATTAAGCTGGCCAGGCATCTATACATCTTTATTTAATTCCTTCACTTCCTCCTTTTGGATTGGCTTCTATTCAATTTTATCATGCTGCTTGATTTTTGGCTTCTTTACATTTTCCTATGTTGCCTTTTGATCTTTTATAAAAATTCCCCTAGGAACTCCATCTAGCTCATTAGCTTTTCTATTTCTCAACCAGTATTGACTTTTGGTTTTTTCTACTGCAGCAATAGTTATTCTATCTATTTCATCTTTAGTGAGTCTTCTAACACTATACTAAATAGGCGCCTCAATAGAATGTGGCTCTGTGTAATCCTCATCAGAATCATAAAAGATCTGTTATTCAGCCATATGGACATTATACTTCTGATTAGACACATCATATTCATAGCCTTCATCCTCTGAAGATGAATTTCTTTCCTCAACATGGTGAAAAACATTTGAAGTCAAATACACCTTGTGATCTTCTCCATCATTCTCCACCAACATTCCCTCTTCATGCATTCTTTGAGCTACAACACAATAGTCTAGAGAATGTGGCTAATTACAAACTTCACAAAAGTAATTATTACTCACCATGTAAGTCCCTTTCTTGCTCAATGGATCTGGAGTTTCTTTATTTTTAGGTCTAGCTGCCATAGGTTTCCCATATTTCTAATCTATATTGTAAGGCATATCATGCAACCTTGGCCTTTCATTCCTATTCTCATTTCTATATATATTCTCTTGCCTATACTGGTAACTATTGTTTTGTTGAGGAGGCCTTGGGTTATCCCTTTTATTAGTTATACCAGCAACCCTCCTGTTATTTTCAATTGTCAAAGCGATCTTTTGTGCTTCAGCTAGATCTCTTGGGGATTTACTTCTCAGTTCATACCCTATCTTAGGATTAAATTCATTTAAATAAACACTCAATGCAACAAAATCTGGCAACCTTGATCTAGGAGGTACTTTAGTATGCAACTTGTTGAATTTTCAGTTGAAATCATAAATTGAATCATTCTAATTTTTTTGAATTCTCATTAATTCATGAAGAGCTACATCTGGAGCATTTTGATTCCCATATTACTCTAAGAGTTTGTATTGAAATGCTTGGAGAGAATTAATTGAGAATGTTGGTAGGCTATTGAACCAATCCCTGGCATCTTCAAGAAGTGACATCATGAACAGATTCATGTGTAAATCTTCATAAGGCATATCTATGTCCTGAATGAAAATATTAAAACTCCTTAAATGTTCTTCAGTTGTGATTGCATTACTCCCTATAATTTGGGCACCATATTCCTCCAACTGCCATACATAGGATAAGGATACAACTAAAAACCAGTTAAATCAAACTGTCTGATCATGGTTGCATGCTGGTGAGGGGGAGGCATAGGTAGATGTTGATACTGAGGCATGTGATTATTATACTATGCATTATGAGGTGGGACATAATGCTGACCAAGAGGTGGATACATACATGTATGTTGTGTAGGAATGTGAAGTGGATGACTCGGCTGCTTGTGGTGGTTTCCTATCTGATTGTGAGGAGCATTTTGCTAATGGGAGGACCCTGTGCCATGATCACCCTGCTTGTGAGGTGAAACATACTTTGGGCCACCAGCCGTTTGATCAGTAACTTGGGCTTTCTATAATTTAGCCTCCAACTCTTTTATCTTCCTTTCTTGTAGTTCCAATTGTGCCTTCACCTCATCAGAAGGCTCATGATTAATAGAGTCATTTTGGTTACCTTCCATCTATTGATCATATTCATGTTGAATTATGATTCATTCAGCCTCACATGCAGCTTCAAACTCAGCTCTTTTCTGGGGATCAAGAGAAAAGAAAGGATTTCTTTGATCTTCAAGAGTACAAAGTTCTACACTTGAATTATCTCTCCATGTATCATATGTTTCACAATGTGCTCTTGATGCTTTGTCTTGGCCAGTCATGCACATTTCCTCATTTATCCCTTTTCCCTTATCAACCTTGTCAATTTTATGTGTCCATCTACTGCTACCAGCAGGAGCTCCGGTATGACCTCCCCTGAACGAAGATCTTCTTTCATTCATGATGAACAACTGCAAAAAATTCTGTCAGAGTCGCCACTCACTTTTGTCAAAAGTGAGAAAATATTTAATGCTTCTTATTCCCAGTGGAGTCTGTGCAAGATTTCTGACTCTATGTTTCAAGCTTTGATTCTGATTCTTCCCCAACGAAGTCGCCAATTTGTTAGCTCTCAAAAATGCAGGCTGAATGCCGCAAGGGATTACCAATCTCATGATACGCTTTAGGGTAATAGACAAGATTGAAAGAATTCAACCTTCTACTCTTTAGGTGCTGCAAAACCTGGGTAGGTGTACCTCTCTGAATAATGCAGTCTTGAGTTGCAACTATCTCTTAAAAGTAATTTGTCCACAATGGCAATTGGAGGTGAACAAATGAAATCCAATTTGAAAACAGTGACAATATTCTGATCTAAGTCCTAAATGCTCAATTTAAAGACATAAAGAAGCTGAATGAATTCAAAATGATGAAGTGCAGAGACTAGTGCCTTGTTAGGTATGCAGAGTCAAATGAGATCAAGATGAGCAACACTTTTTGGAGAAGACATAAATTATTTGGCATATGTTTTGTTTACAACTTGTGTAAACATGCAATAATGTGACTACTAAGTTCTACTTCAATAATCAAAAATGAGTTTCTCTTATTACTGTGATCAATAAAAGGATTTAATCTTTACTTGAAAGAACCAGTTGATTGATCACAAAAATACAGAAAATGTGTATTGATAAATCAAACGTAAACTTGTTATATTAATTTAAACAACCAGAGAAATCAATCATGGAGACAACTTAGCAGTATTTTTCATTTCAATTCAACAAATAATTGACACCAGATAAATGCAATAACATCAATCGAATTTCATAAATACCTCCATTGTGAAATCATGCAATAATAGCCTTTGGTCTAATAATTTTACTCTACTGTATCTACTTGTAGTATATCAAAAATCTAGGTTCTCCCTAGTTAACAACTACAACATGCTTATTTATACACCAGCATGAGATAAATATCAAACTAAAATATTATGTCGGCCCTCCACAAGAATTGGGCTCAATTCAAGTCGACCAGCAACGGTCTCCAAGCATTCAACATGTTGGCCACGAGATTTTAAAATTCTTCTTTTACTAGTAGAATAGTCGGCAAGACAACGCAGAAACTATGCCAAAGGAAATTCACTTGTTAATCACTCTGCCCTTGTATTTCGCTTTCACTGTGACTTATCCAAGTTGGGGAGATGTCTCGTAGATCACATTATGTTCTATTGATATGCATTGTCACCTTCTGTATGTCGCTATAACATTCTGTTGGTCACACCAAAGCCAAGAAGTATCCCCTAGTTCCCTTTGTGCATCACTATAGCTTTATGATATTGGGATGACCTCTTGCAGACTCCACACTGCTTTACCAAAAATCCTTATCCACATTGAATGTCCCCATGACTTAAATATTTTCTTGCGACGAGTGCCCATTATGAATGTCATTGTAGCTTCCAACGATCAGAGAGACCTCTTGTAGACTATCCAATGCTTCACCGAAGGTCTTCAACTATCCCTGAGTTGCCGAGACAAGGCAACACCTATGCCGACAAGGATCTACATGTTTCCATCGGCGAGATTGGAGGTCACTCGCCGAGACCTCGTGTCGACAACCCCTTTGGTAGAAAACCTTTTGCATTGTCAATGAGACATACTCACCTCATTGTGACACTATACCGAAGGCACTCAACTTATACTGATGAACCACCAAAATGCAAAGTTAGGGAAACAAGTGATATTCGGTAAGACATCACCCCAAAAGCCACAACATATGCTGAAGAGACCCATAGTGCACCTGTTGCTGAGACATCCAGAATTCGGCAAGATGCTAGCCTGACCACAAAGAAATATGTCGATAACCACCAACAGAAGAAAACCCTTTCACCGAGACAAGAGAACATCTTGCCGATAGGCAACAGACGTTTGCCAGTAGAAAAATAGATCAGAGAGACCCAAATGTCGTCACGCCAAAACACCTAAAATAGAAGATATTAGCAGAAAAACATAGTGGGTCGGGGAGACAATGGGAGACCTATGCCGATATGAACCAGAATGTGGAAAACACATAGATAGATGATTTAGGGGTCAAATATGAACAAAAAAATTATGAAATGAAGGAAATATGCACAAGGAAATACTCATATGGAGACTCAGGGGACATGAAAAATATTCAAAAATCATCTAATTTTAATAGTTCCAACAAGACTGATTCGCCACCTATTTTGGATCTCGATTGTTAGAAACTTGTTCCCAACACTTTTTCACCAGTAGGAGGACTAATTCGCCACCCTGGGCGAATGAGTCCCACTGCAAAAATTCAATAATTACAATTAGCATTCCCAACATTCCAGAATAATCAAATCTTGTCTAGGTGCACTTTATTTCATCCCGTTTCTTTCTATTTTACATAATTTCTTCATTTAGTTAATTATTTGTATATCATAGTGTGTTTTCAAACATAGTTTAAACCTTAATTTTTCATTCATATTCATTCATTTAGATCATTCAATTTCATTTAGTTTACTTCAATTAGCATAGAAAACATTCCACATTACATAATTTGAATGAACCCTATAGCATTTTTGGCCTAACCCTCTCCTTTTAGGTGAAAAACCCTAGAAGAGTAAGAGAAGTCCTAAGATCCAAAAAATCAATGATTCATTTTGGTGAACCTACATTTATAACACTTTGCATTTCTGATTTCATTCACATATTGCATCTTAGTTTACATTTGCATCAACATTCAATTAGCACATTGTTTTGTTTATGCATTCTAGGACTTTTTATATTGCATTAGTGAAAACTCCATTTAGATTTCATTTTTGCATTGCATCTTATTGACAAAATAGAAATTCTACATTCTACATCCTTAGTTGCATTCTATAGAGCATTAAAATCATCTTCAAATTTCTGAAAAATACAAAAATCTTACATAGTGGGACTCATTCGCCACCTTAGGTGAATTAGTCCCTCTGCACTTTTTAAACAACATTTCTAACATTTTTCTACATTACAGTTTCATTTTCCTAGATTATGTTTTACTTTCCAGAATCTTTGTTTTTACTCATTTATTACATCTTAGTTTATTTGCATTTTCAATAAGTTTTGGAATTCATTAAAATCATTGGTAGACATGTCCAATTGTACCTTTGGCTATGACCCTAATGACATTAAGCTACCTCAGGCTCCTTCAACTCCTCATGATTGTCCTCCTCATGATGTAGACATCATTAGAGAAGATGATGTTAGCATGAACAAGTTCTACAATGACTACCTTGATAACTTAGAAGCCAATGCAGCCTTTTATCCCTCCATGAAGTCACAAGATCTTCCTACTATTGCACCTCCTAATCACTTTGCATATTTACATCCTGAAATCAATGATGGACCTAAGGTTCCTCCCTCAAGTGGATCTAGTTCCTCTAACCAAACACACTCACACCCCTTTTATGATCACAAAGTCACAAACACTTCCATAAACCTTGAAGCAACATATGGTAATGGTTTCACTATCTTACATAAACAAGGTTGTGACACAAAAAATGAATATGACATTCATCAACTTCTTGAGAAAAACCTAACGAAAGCAAACACAACAGGACTAGGATATCAAGATCCTTCTCATCCTGATAGACATCCTCTTCAACCTATGAGACTTCAGGATGCCAGTACAATGATCTTGAATGCTCCTCCTAACTTGAAAATTCCCCTTCCATGTGATCAACCATTCTCTCCTTCTAATGACAAGGATGATAGGAACCCCATGGGTCCCCTTCCTCCTATTCATGAACATGGAGAATCTAGCAAACAAAAACGACCATAAAAATTGAAGAAGCTAAATTTTCCTACTTTTCCTCCACTTGAATGTGAAAAGAGACTTCGACCACTTATAAACAAAGGTCTTATACTATTACCACCTTCAAATAGGTTGGTCATTCTCCCTAATGATTCCCACATACCATATTGCAAATATCATCGTATTCTTGGACATCGAATGGAAGCATGTCATACATTGAATGATATCGACTGCTTTCCTATCATCCCTTAAAACACCATTTCCTTATCATGCCATAGTTTCAAAATCTTTCATTCTCACTATTGCATGATCCTTTCCATCTTCACCCTTGGCTCATGCTTGTTTTCCCCTTTGTGGACACAAGTAGTTGTTAGCCTTTGTCCTTGTAATGCACTTGTCTTTGTCTCTTAACTATGTTATTTCACTTAACCGTTTAAGATTGAGAAACCAATAACTTAGTTAATGGTTGACTTACATTTGCATTACTTGTTCCTCTTTGTTTTCCTTTCATGTGTTTATCGTGTTCCCCTGTATAGTGCATTTGATGTTTCTCTCTCATTGTACAATTCTTCTATTTGTCCCTCTATTCTTCTATTTTGTCATGCATTGTCTTTTTCCTTTTTTTTTGTTTTTTTCCTTTTGGGGATGATGCAAATCATAGAGACATCTTATGTCTCTTCCATTTTGACCGAAAAGGTCTTTGTCTTTTTCTCTCTTTTTTTGTGTTTTCCTTCTAGGGATGATGCAAAGCATAGAGATGCCCTATGTCTCTTCCATGTTGACCCAAAAGGTCCTTGTCTTTTTCTCTTTTTGTTTTGTGTTCTCCTTTTGGAGATGATGCAAAGCATTGAAACCGCAATGTCTCCTTTATTTTGACCCAAAATATTTTTCATTTTCTTTTTTCTTTTTCCTTTCCATTTTCATTTCCTTTTTCACTTGTGTTTTCCTTTTCGGGACAATGCAAAGAGTTGAGACCGCAATGTCTCTTCCATGTTGACCCAAAACAGACTTTCTTTTTCTCTTTTTTTTCTCTCTTTGTGTCATTCTTCCAATTCTATGTGCTTTGGGGAATGATGACAGTTATGAGCTCTTTCATAAAAACATTGTGCTACAACAAACATACTTACCCCAAATCCATAGATCCCTTATCTGTTTGGTGTGCTTTCTTTTCTAGGTGGCAACTCCATTTTTTTCCATTTTCCTTCACATGACACAACCTAACTTCAAAACATATGACTTGGCATACAACTTTCCAAGTTGGCTCTCATGTCTTGTTTCCTTTTTGCATTATTTGTCTTTCTCTACTTTCAAGCAATTGCTCACAGAACGATGTGTAGAAATTCCTTTAAAGTGGGGGGAATACATTGCCATAATTCATTTGCATTCTTGGTTCCTAGTGTAGCCTTATCATTTATATGAAGCATTTGTCACTTTGTGGATCACATTGGGTGTGATGTCTTTCATAATTGTGATATATCTAAGCATATTACATTCCTCTTAGTGGCCTGATGTGATGCACTGCATCCCCTAAGTTGTGAATATACGATTCTTTGATTGGTCCTCTCTTGGAGACATTACACACAATGTTCCCTAAGTGATTGACCTTGCATGAAATTTACAAGACTCCTTTGTACACCCCTCACATTACATTTTTTCATTTTTACATTTTTACATTTTTCGACCTTGCATAACGCAACTTGCATGATTGTGGTACCCCCTTGCTTTTTGTTCATTCATTCTTTTGCTTTGTGGCACATTGTTAAATTTATCAGGAGGTGTAACTTTAATATGGTTGAACGGGAATCCCCCTAGTGGCATGACTTTTCCCCATATCCACCTTTGCATTTGTGAGTGCATACCAACTAGCGTATGTATCTTACCTTTTGGGCCTTCTCACCCCGCAAACAGCCAGAAGTTTTGTGGCCCTAGAGTGAGTACATTTGGGCCTTCTCACTCGATGGACCATCATGTGTTATGTCACCCCAGAGTGATTATACATTCTCTTTTGGCCTAGATCTTATCCACAACTAGTTGGATTGACGATCGAAGCTTCATCTAATTCTCAACACTTGTGTATTCCTTTGTTCTTATGCTTAGTTTTCCATCTTCATCCTGGGGGCTTGATTATCTCTCTTGATCATTGTCATTCCATCTAGCTAACATAAGTGCATTTGAACCCTCTCCTCAATGTTCATGGCTACTTTAGTGTGAGTTTGAAGCAGGTTCATCCTCTCACTAAAGTGGGGGCTAAATGTGTCATAGAAAAATGACCCCTTGTCATTTTCATGGCCTTTTTGGGTCTTGTTTCATGATGTTTGATCTATTTATCTTTGATTTTATGTTGCAACATGGCTTGAACATGCATATTTAGGTACTAAAATTTAAATAACAACATCTTGTGAAGGTGTTGTGAATTGTTGTAAGACATTTCTACATTATTCTAGACTTTATTCACTACAATTTACCTAAAAATCACCTTTTTACACATCATCAAGTCCTATTTTGGAGTGTTGTAAAGTCTTGTAACAAGATTTCACACTTTTCTAGGCACAACTTCACTATTTATCCCTTTCTTATGACTTATTTGACCCCTTTATACCCTCATATGCTTTAATTAAGTGTATTTTTTAATGTAAGCTTGATAAACAACATTAAATGCAACATAATTCCTGACACATATTTTCAGGTCCTAGGTGGGACCCATTCGCCATGGATGGAAAATGAGTCCCCCTGGCTCCAAATTCAAAATATTTTAAATTTCCTTTCAGGTTTTTATTCAAAATCACTTGAAGTCGGCCTGTGATGAGGTATGAATAGGTAACTAAAGCACAAGAGTGTATAAATATGTGTTTTTCTCCTCATTTTACATCTCCTACAATTCTCCAACATTCACATATCATATTCAAGCATTCAAGCAATACTCAAGCACTTTGGAGCATCCATTGACATTACTTCAGACTTACATTATCAAGGGTTTGGTAAGTTGATATAATTTTCATGTTATTAGTTTGTCATTCTCTTTCATTTCATTATTTTATTAAGGGTTTGATTACCAAAGTGGGGTTTGACCAAGGCAAACCCCTATTTGCTAACCCTTAACCATTTATTCCCTTTTGCATGTGTTTGCAGACCTAGGTAAGTAGAATTAATAAGCTTTTTGGTGTTGAAAAATAGAGAACAAGTCAACTAGGTACTTCAAGTCAACTTATTCATATTTAAAGCTTGGAGAAGGTTTTACGTCTATTTCTTGCAGAATTGACTTTGGCAACCCAACAATCAGAGATTTCTAGATCTAGTGTTGCAAAGTTCTCTTGATCTTCTAGAATTTTGGGAGAGGACTGATTTGCCACCAGTGGTGAATGAGTCCCACCTTAGGATTGAAAATATAGGTTTTTTCAAATTCTAGATCCCAACTATCATAAACCTATTCCCAACACTTTTTCACCAATAGGAGGACTAATTTGCCACCCTGGGCGAATGAGTTCCACTATGAAAATTCAATAATTCTAGTTAGCATTTCCAACACTATAGAATCATCAATTCTTGTCTAGGTGCACTCTATTTCATCTTTTTTCTTTCTATTCTGCATAATTTCTTCATTTAGTTCATTGTTTGCATATTATAGTGTGTTTTCAAACATAGTTTAAATCTTCGTTTTGCATTCTTATTCATTCATTTATATCATTCAATTGCATTTAGTTTACTTCAATTAGCTTAGATAACATCTCACATAACTTTATTTGAATGAACCCTTAGCATTTTTGGGGCCTATCTCTCTCATTTTAGGTGAAAAACCCTAGAAGAGCTAGAGAAGCACATAAAAACCCCAAAAATCAATGGTTCAGTATGATAATGTGTCAAGAAGTTAACTACTTTATCTACTCTGAATATTATGTATTGTAAGTGTTGTGAATATTATGTGTCCTTTGCTTAATTGAGTTGTTCCAATCAAAGGATTGAATATATTGGAATATTTTTTATGAATCATTTCATGGAATACCAATTGAAAACATGTTTTTTTCTTTTACATAAAGTTGTTTAGCATCAATCAATTAATATTCAAGACAAACCATGAAGGACAGCAATGAACAATGCTAGGGCTAACCAATTAATAAGTATAAACGTGAATAAGTCAAGCATGTACATGTGAATAAGGGGAGCACAAGTACTCAAAAACACATAAGCCTTGAAGTATACACACGAATACATAGTATTCACAAATTAATACAAAGTATATGCACAAATACAAGGTATACACATCAAAACACGTAAGTCACAAAGTATACATTGGAACACACATAAGTCACAAAGTATACACGTAAGTTGTAAAGTACACACTTGAATGCACATAACTCATATCTATTGAACCATGAATTTATAATACAAATATGGACACCATCAATAAAAAAGATTTGTATTAACCAAATAGCCATGTACGCATACACCAATATATGTCGATATAAGTTTAAAATATAGATACAAAATAGCCATATAGGCTTACGAGAATGCCATATAGGCATACAATGTCAAATTTATCCACTAAAAAATATGTACAAAACTATCATGTAGGCATACAACAAAGGACTCTGGAATCAAAAGTCATTGCTCTCCATGCTCTGGAAATAATTTTTTTCCCTTTGCTTGTCGATCAGATGGCGCTAGGTCTATCACTCATTTGTGTTGCACTTGAGGAGTGCTCCTGCTACTCCTAGTGTTTAGTTCTTGGTGAAGTTTTAACTATTACAATAAGAAGTAAAGACATTAATATATAGAAATTACATTATAAAAAATGATATATTTAACAAAATAATCACTTACCACCATCTCATGATCACTCTCCATGAGGGAAATATTCACACACCCATGTTGAGGTATGCTCAAGCCCTGTATAAACCATCCAAATAGAAATTAAATTATGAATCAATAATGGTTTGCTTTTTCACTAACATCTATAACAACAAATGTAAATTGAAATTTAGTAATTTTCCTTATACCTCCATTGTCAGAGCCATTGAGGATTCTATAGCAGATGAAACACCGATCTCCATTGCCCTCATCACATTCAGAGGTGTTTCCTCTTACAACATCTAAAAATAAAACAACAAATTATTCAAGCACAAAAACTACAATAGTGATCCACGTCATGACTTATAATGTATGAGATAATGAACAAAATTTTGAGTACTTATTAGACTATATATTTCTAAATATCATGCTTACTATTTTCCCTATCCATATTGTTGTGCCCTCAGCACACACACCCCATTGCTAATGGGGGCCCTCTCTTCCTTTCGCCTTGTTGGGTCATTTTGTCACTACCTCATTTTGTGTGCCCCTATTTCAGTGTCCTAGATGGTCAGAGTACCTCTAAAGTCTCACCTCAAGTTGACCATGTCTCATCTCCACAAGATTTGCTAAGTCCCAAGTCCTCATAGAGTTCCTTTGGCATTTTTCCTCTGCTAGCGGCCTTGGGGCCCTCCGAGTCCAGCATGGCGGGTTTCCCTTGCTAGATTTCCATTGTGCATTTGATGTCTCAAAATGGCTGAAATCCTTCACCTTCCTGTGCCCCAGAACTAGGCTCCTCAACCATTGTCCTCATGACTTATGCTGCAAATTGATTGTCCTTCACTTGCACCGGGCCCGGTCTACCGAACCTCTCTGCCCAGGACTCCGTTGTGAGTTTTCCCCTTCGAGACGGCTATCCTTTGCCATAGTTCTACCTCTTGAACCTTGCGCCTCCTCTTTTCAGTGCTTTTCCACTTTAACATTTGAAAGAGTCGTTGGCTCACACCCTTCCAGCCCTCAGGTTCTAGATCTCTCACCACTGTCTTAGAATTTGAACTTACCAACCCCTTGAGCCCGTCGTACTTGCATTAATGAGGCTGCATTGAATGCACTTAGGAGTATGTTGAGTATTCCTTTGTTCTTATGCTTAGTTTTCCATCTTCATCCTGGGGGCTTGATTATCTCTCTTGATCATTGTCATTCCATCTAGCTAACATAAGTGCATTTGAACCCTCTCCTCAATGTTCATGGCTACTTTAGTGTGAGTTTCAATCAGGTTCATCCTCTCACTAAAGTGGGGGCTAAATGTGTCATACAAAAATGACCCCTTGTCATTTTCATGGCCTTTTTGGGTCTTGTTTCATGATGTTTGATCTATTTATCTTTGATTTTATGTTGCAACATGGCTTGAACATGCATATTTAGGTACTAAAATTTAAATAACAACATCTTGTGAAGGTGTTGTGAATTGTTGTAAGACATTTCTACATTATTCTAGACTTTATTCACTACAATTTACCTAAAAATCACCTTTTTACACATCATCAAGTCCTATTTTGGAGTGTTGTAAAGTCTTGTAACAAGATTTCACACTTTTCTAGGCACAACTTCACTATTTATCCCTTTCTTATGACTTATTTGACCCCTTTATACCCTCATATGCTTTAATTAAGTGTATTTTTTAATGTAAGCTTGATAAACAACATTAAATGCAACATAATTCCTAACACATATTTTCAGGTCCTAGGTGGGACCCATTCGCCATGGATGGCAAATGAGTCCCCCTTGGCTCCAAATTCAAAATATTTTAAATTTCCTTTCAGGTTTTTATTCAAAATCACTTGAAGTCGGCCTGTGATGAGGTATGAATAGGTAACTAAAGCACAAGAGTGTATAAATATGTGTTTTTCTCCTCATTTTACATCTCCTACAATTCTCCAACATTCACATATCATATTCAAGCATTCAAGCAATACTCAAGCACTTTGGAGCATCCATTGACATTACTTCAGACTTACATTATCAAGGGTTTGGTAAGTTGATATAATTTTCATGTTATTAGTTTGTCATTCTCTTTCATTTCATTATTTTATTAAGGGTTTGATTACCAAAGTGGGGTTTGACCAAGGCAAACCCCTATTTGCTAACCCTTAACCATTTATTCCCTTTTGCATGTGTTTGCAGACCTAGGTAAGTAGAATTAATAAGCTTTTTGGTGTTGAAAAAGAGAGAACAAGTCAACTAGGTACTTCAAGTCAACTTATTCATATTTAAAGCTTGGAGAAGGTTTTACGTCTATTTCTTGCAGAATTGACTTTGGCAACCCAACAATCAGAGATTTCTAGATCTAGTGTTGCAAAGTTCTCTTGATCTTCTAGAATTTTGGGAGAGGACTGATTTTCCACCAGTGGTGAATGAGTCCCACCTTAGGACTGAAAATCTAGGTTTTTTCAAATTCTAGATCCCAACTATCATAAACCTATTCCCAACACTTTTTCACCAATAGGAGGACTAATTTGCCACCCTGGGCGAATGAGTTCCACTATGAAAATTCAATAATTCTAGTTAGCATTACCAACACTATAGAATCATCAATTCTTGTCTAGGTGCACTCTATTTCATCTTTTTTCTTTCTATTCTGCATAATTTCTTCATTTAGTTCATTGTTTGCATATTATAGTGTGTTTTCAAACATAGTTTAAATCTTCGTTTTGCATTCTTATTCATTCATTTATATCATTCAATTGCATTTAGTTTACTTCAATTAGCTTAGATAACATCTCACATAACTTTATTTGAATGAACCCTTAGCATTTTTGGGGCCTATCTCTCTCATTTTAGGTGAAAAACCCTAGAAGAGCTAGAGAAGCACATAAAAACCCCAAAAATCAATGGTTCAGTATGATAATGTGTCAAGAAGTTAACTACTTTATCTACTCTGAATATTATGTATTGTAAGTGTTGTGAATATTATGTGTCCTTTGCTTAATTGAGTTGTTCCAATCAAAGGATTGAATATATTGGAATATTTTTTATGAATCATTTCATGGAATACCAATTGAAAACATGTTTTTTTCTTTTACATAAAGTTGTTTAGCATCAATCAATTAATATTCAAGACAAACCATGAAGGACAGCAATGAACAATGCTAGGGCTAACCAATTAATAAGTATAAACGTGAATAAGTCAAGCATGTACATGTGAATAAGGGGAGCACAAGTACTCAAAAACACATAAGCCTTGAAGTATACACACGAATACATAGTATTCACAAATTAATACAAAGTATATGCACAAATACAAGGTATACACATCAAAACACGTAAGTCACAAAGTATACATTGGAACACACATAAGTCACAAAGTATACACGTAAGTTGTAAAGTACACACTTGAATGCACATAACTCATATCTATTGAACCATGAATTTATAATACAAATATGGACACCATCAATAAAAAAGATTTGTATTAACCAAATAGCCATGTACGCATACATCAATATATGTCGATATAAGTTTAAAATATAGATACAAAATAGCCATATAGGCTTACGAGAATGCCATATAGGCATACAATGTCAAATTTATCCATTAAAAAATATGTACAAAACTATCATGTAGGCATACAACAAAGGACTCTGGAATCAAAAGTCATTGCTCTCCATGCTCTGGAAATAATTTTTTTCCCTTTGCTTGTCGATCAGATGGCGCTAGGTCTATCACTCATTTGTGTTGCACTTGAGGAGTGCTCCTGCTACTCCTAGTGTTTAGTTCTTGGTGAAGTTTTAACTATTACAATAAGAAGTAAAGACATTAATATATAGAAATTACATTATAAAAAATGATATATTTAACAAAATAATCACTTACCACCATCTCATGATCACTCTCCATGAGGGAAATATTCACACACCCATGTTGAGGTATGCTCAAGCCCTGTATAAACCATCCAAATAGAAATTAAATTATGAATCAATAATGGTTTGCTTTTTCACTAACATCTATAACAACAAATGTAAATTGAAATTTAGTAATTTTCCTTATACCTCCATTGTCAGAGCCATTGAGGATTCTATAGCAGATGAAACACCGATCTCCATTGCCCTCATCACATTCAGAGGTGTTTCCTCTTACAACATCTAAAAATAAAACAACAAATTATTCAAGCACAAAAACTACAATAGTGATCCACGTCATGACTTATAATGTATGAGATAATGAACAAAATTTTGAGTACTTATTAGACTATATATTTCTAAATATCATGCTTACTATTTTCCCTATCCATATTGTTGTGCCCTCAGCACACACACCCCATTGCTAATGGGGGCCCTCTCTTCCTTTCGCCTTGTTGGGTCATTTTGTCACTACCTCATTTTGTGTGCCCCTATTTCAGTGTCCTAGATGGTCAGAGTACCTCTAAAGTCTCACCTCAAGTTGACCATGTCTCATCTCCACAAGATTTGCTAAGTCCCAGGTCCTCATAGAGTTCCTTTGGCATTTTTCCTCTGCTAGCGGCCTTGGGGCCCTCCGAGTCCAGCATGGCGGGTTTCCCTTGCTGGATTTCCATTGTGCATTTGATGTCTCAAAATGGCTGAAAGCCTTCACCTTCCTGTGCCCCAGAACTAGGCTCCTCAACCATTGTCCTCATGACTTATGCTGCAAATTGATTGTCCTTCACTTGCACCGGGCCCGGTCTACCGAACCTCTCTGCCCAGGACTCCGTTGTGAGTTTTCCCCTTCGAGACGGCTATCCTTTGCCATAGTTCTACCTCTTGAACCTTGCGCCTCCTCTTTTCAGTGATTTTCCACTTTAACATTTGAAAGAGTCGTTGGCTCACACCCTTCCAGCCCTCAGGTTCTAGATCTCTCACCGTTGTCTTAGAATTTGAACTTACCAACCCCTTGAGCCCGTCGTACTTGCATTAATGAGGCTGCATTGAATGCACTTAGGAGTATAAATACTTGGTCCAACCTATCACTTTCACATGTTAGGTTGGGTAGAAGAGTGCAGGGCGAGTAAAGAGGGGTCCAATTACTTTGTCATCTACTTCCTTTGTGCCTGCTACCCTTATTTGTCAATTCTTTGAGGATTTAATGGATTTCTTCACCGAGTTCATGAGGTAGGTTCTTTGTCTTCCCTCCCACATATTTTTTGGAAGTTTCACATTTAAATGATGAAAAAAAATAGGGTAAAAATGTATTCATTTGATAGAGGAGGATTAGACCTAAAAAACCCATATGATAAAATTTCAAGAAAACCTCCAAATCATCATAAAAACTAAATCCAAGAAACTCCCCTCTCCCTTGGCCTTTTTCTTTTTTTTTTAGAAATAGCCTATGCTAAGGTTCATTGTACATTGTAAACCTAAAACTTAAGAAAACATTGGTGTTCCAGATTTTTGTTCAAACTTGCAGCAAAGTGCATATCAATTCTCATCCCAGGGAACTTCAATTCTCATGATCCATTTCATTCTAGCTAGCTTTGTAAGTCTGCCCTATGATTACTAGTAAGATCACCTCAAATATCAACTAAGGAATTCCATGCAAGTCATGACTTGACACCCGAGAGACCTTGGGGTTATTTTTAGCAACTTTTTGTTGGAAGTCTCCTTTCAAGAGAGGTGATGCACCTATGCATTACCTGTGTTGAGAAAGTGTGCAAAACACCGCATCAACAAAATTGGTGCTAGAGAGAGGGCAAGGCTAAGCTGGATCGAATTGGATTGTTCTCCCCTAAAAGGTTTCAAAGAATCCTAAGGTCAACACCAAACAAAGGATAACTTCAAGAGTTGCAGCCCCTCACAAGGGCTAAATGAACTAAGGGAGGAGACTCTACTTCTTTCTCTTCCTCCATCGTTTCCACTTCCCTTCCACCTCCACCTTCCTTCACCATTCATCCAACATCCACCTAGCTACTTCAAGCTGCCTTCGGACCTCATCCTTCTAAAAGAAAAGAAGTGGTCCCTCTCCCGGCTGTCCAAGTCCAGGGCGCAATCCAAACAGTTGTGGCCCAGGTGCAGCCCCAAGCTGCTATTCTATAGTAGGTGCAGCCCCAGATTGTGGTTCTTCAACAACGGGTACCACCTTCGCTACCTCTCATGGCTTGGTTATCCCAAAATCCCTCTCCATTGCACTTCAATTCCTATCATGACATGCCCAAAAATTCTGAAAGCTTCTACACAAAGTTCAATCCTCACGACCCATAGAGGACGGCTGAGGAGCACATCAAGATATTTTAGAGGATGTTGAAAGACCGATAGATTAATCAAGAGGATGTGGTGTGTATAATTTTTTCGTACTCATTGGGAGAAGAGGCTTTCTATTGGTACATCAACCTATTAGACGGTTCCATCACATCTTGGCACTTGCTAGGGAGCGCCTTCCTGCAGAAGTATAAGATTCCCATCATCCCTTTAGAGTTGTACCAACAATTTATGGTTATTTGTAGAGAAGTCAACGAGCCAATAGGCTCCTTCAATGACTAATTCCACTGGGCGTATTTGAGGTTGCAAACTCCTTATGCACTTAATGATGTTGTTGTTCTACCTGTCTACTATAATTCCCTTGATAACCTCACTTCATGATTTGTGAAAAGAATGAATCAACCACCTGCCAAGCTACTAGATGGTTATGTTGAAGCTGTTAAGGCTAGCACGAACTTAGGGAAAAATATTTCTAGACCACTGTCTTCTTTGGGGTAGATTGCTCATCTTGTGCAAATTCAAGGACTTAATCAGGCCCTCCAGCACCATATGCCTCTCATGAATCATGTGCCCCAGTTATCTATAGTCCCTCATCTAGGACAGCCCATGAACTAGGAACCTCCCATGCCCCACTACTTGTAGCCTCAGCAACAACAAACTTACCATCATGTTCCCCAACAACAAAAAACGTATCCTCAGTAGCCACAAGTACCATTGTACCTACAAGGGCTAGAATTCCCTCCAGCACATCAAAATCAGCCAGCAGCCCCACCTGTTCTTCTACAAAACCCATTGTCGCAGCTGAGTAACACTGAAAAGGATCGACTTGATGAGTTGACAAAAATGATTAAGAAAATGTCCACGAAAATGACATATCTGAGAAATCAGAATAGCTAGTTGTAGGCCCCCCCAACGGAGTATTCAGGCCAATATTAACAGAGATAATAGGGACAATCAAGATAATAGAGATGATCGGCATGCCAACACCTCTTTAGGGTAGAATTATGACAAAGGGAAAAATTCAAATTAGAACTTTGAGAGGAGACCTGCCCAAAGACAAAAGAAAGCATGGAATGCAAGGCCTAATAATAGGGGTGTTCCTTCTCCTCTTGATCAACCTACTAGCACATAAAAGATGACTAGTGGAGTCTATCTTGCTGAAGTAGCTCTATTAGGATGGTGTCGAATTCACAAGACCAGTAGACACTCTAAATTGAATTATCCTAAGTTTCTTACAGCAGCATAATTTTTTTACGTTGAAGTTCAAAATGTTGTGGACAATGCTACATGGCGTGACATAGTCCCATCCAAGCCATATGATTCTTTCATGCTTGTGGTCAATCAAGCCTTGTTCTCGAGAAGCAAAAGCAACAGACCTAAGGACACAGTTTCCTTTCCAAAGACTAAAGAAATGAAAGAGGTAAGTAATGGTGAAGCCTTATCTCAATTATTGATTCAGTAGATAATGGTCCTCTAGATGATGAATAACCTCGTGAGGATGAAGTACACACATTCCATCAAAGAGCCACTCCATATTATTTAAGACATAAGAAAGCATGGGGACCATTCACTACATCCACCTCGCTTAATTACTTCACTACTCTACCAGATCCAAATCCTAGCAACAACCCTGGTTTCCCTCATGTGCCCACTCAGTATTTCAACAAGGATAGGTTATCAAATCATCCTTACAATCAGCCACAAAATCAGGCTTAAGGCTAGCCTCAAAATCAGTCGAATCAAACACAAATTTAGTTTGCTAGCTCACCCATAGTTAGGGATTTTGAATCTAAAATTGAACAAATGGGTGAGTACGTCACGGAGGAGTTCAAGAAGGTTAAAATCAACCTGTCCACTTTCGAGTTACACAAGGTTCTTGTTGTACGGCATGCCTTTTTTAAGGTGATTAATGGAACCTCATCCTCTAAAGCAACACAAGAAACATCAACAAAAAGGGTCACCTTTGAAGAACCTAGTCAGGAACCTCTGATTAAGGAAATTATAGGGAAAAAGAAGGATATTCCCTCTAATCAGCTTACGAGTAAGCAGCCTGTAAAAGAATTTGATCATAACAGCAGACAAAATTACAAGGATCAGCCTTCAAGGTAGATTAAGGATAGAATGGGCAATAAGAACAAGGCTCAAGTAGCCCAAATAGATACGCCTATGGGTCTCTTCCGAGGAAAGTTTGAAACTCCACCTTTCCTCACTACCATCTGAATATTCGAGAAGAATTTGCACAAATACCTGCTCGATTCAGGAGTGTCTGCTAATGTTATGCCCTTGGCAATGTGCAATTCCCTTGGGATTATTCCAACACCTTCAAGAAGGAAAGTGACCCAGTTGGACAAAACAAAGATCAACATAGTAGGAGAGATGAACAAGATCCCAATGCAGATTGTTGTGGATCAGAGGATATAGTAGGTCATTAACATTCAAGTGGTTGATATCCTTGACACCTATAGACTTATCCTCGGACGAGACTTCACAAGAACATTGAATGAATATGTTGCAACAGATCATTCTCATATGTGGCTGCCATGGAAAGGGTTGCCTAACCAAATTCGTATAGACCGAGAGCCTTGTATGAAGTACATGATCACAAAGCATAATAATACCAACAAGGTACTATTTGTTGAGATGGAATTGGCGAATTATTGTCCCTTTTCCTATCAAGAAGAATTCAAACTTCAGGAAGAACTTGTTGCAGAAGTGCTCTTGGTGCAATGCAGCCCTCCAACTAGTCTCACTCAAATTCCTCAAAGTATAGTGATGTTGGTAGAGTTAGATGAAGAACAGGATGAAGATAACAACTTGGGACAACTGAATGGTTTCCAAGAATTCATGGAAAAATATGTAAAGGATCAACTTAGTTTGTGTGCTCGAATGGATTTTCAGGATCTCTTGCTACCAAATTGGTACAAAATTCACAACACTACCCACTCTGAGTTCGAGTGCTACCTATGTCAAACAACAATAGAACATGTCAAGGGATTAGCTACTCCTCCAAGAGAAATACTGAAGGAAATGCTGATAGAACAGCCTGCCCCTAATCACACTGAACTAACACCTCTCCCTGAGGTCGTGGAGGCGACTATCTAGCCAAAGGAGAGTGAAGGCCTAGTTAGACCCGATGTCAAGGATCTTTCCAAGTTATGGACACTACGATTCAATGGGTCTAAGTCAAAGTAGGGCATCGGTGCTGGATTCAAACTCATTGTCCCAATGGGTAAGACCTTTCTTGCTGCCCATAGGTTACAATTTTATTGCACTAATAACATAGTAGAGTATGAAGCCTTAGTGCATGGTCGTCTTATGGCCCTAAAGAAAAATGTCAAAATGTTGCAAGTTTTTGGAGACTCTAAGTTGGTGGTAAAGCAATTTAGTAAATTGTACTCATGCCATGATCGAAGACTTGCTAATTATAGACATAGGGTTTGGGATCTCTTAGAAGGTTTGGACGCTTTCAACATTCAGCTAATTCCTCATTCTTAGAATCATACAATTGATGCTTTGGCTCAAGCAGCCAACACATTACAACCACTATCTCTTTCTATTCTTAAATGCTTCACAGTTGATTTAATATCTACTCCATCTATTTTGGATAATGTCACTCACTTTCAAGTCTTCAATGATGATAAGCACATCCTCGAGTTCATCACGAGCTCTGATGTCTTTGCCACCCAAATAATTGATGAAGTTGATCCAAAAGAAGTTGAATTAGACATAGAAGGGGTTATCAACCTCAAGACTAACAAGCCAAGAGGGAATCCATCAGCAATCAATGTGATGTTCACAACCTTGGGACAGCTGAGAAAATCAAAAATGTCTTTATTGGCAAAGTGTGCACTGCTAAAGAAAAGAAAGGGATCATTGATGCTCTTCAAAAATATCATGATGCGGTTGCATGGAGCTATGAAGATCTGAAGACCTACAATACCTCCATCATAATGCACACTATCCCTCTCAAGCCTGAGGAAAAACCCTTCCGGCAGTGACATCACCCTATCAATGCCTTGTTGGAACCAATTATTTACAAAGAAGTGCAGAAGTTATTGTCAGCCAGGATTATCTTTCTAGTTTGGCACTCCACATGGGTCGCCAACTTGGTACCGGTTAGGAAAATAACAATGAAATTAGGTTGTGCATGGATTTTTGCAATTTGAATAGAGCATCAGTGCCTTCACTAGATGAGGTATTGCAAATTGTTAATGGGTCATTGATGATGTCCTTCCTTGATGGCTATCCAGGGTACAATCAAGTAATGGTGCAATATGAATATGGTCATAAGATAGCATTCACCACCAAGTGGGGAAATTTTTCCTATAGACAAATGCCATTTGGGCTCATTAACACTGGCGCAACCTTCCAATGTGCTATGGACATTGCATTCAAAGATCTAATTGGGAAGTGCATCATCATCTACATGGATGATCTGATGGTGTTTTCAAAGAAGTGGAGTGATCATGTCTTGGATATATGTAAGGTCTTTCAAAGGTGCCAAGAGTTTGGCATCTCCCTTAATCCTAAGAAATACATCTTTGGGGTTACTAAGGGGAAACTACTGGGGCATGTTATCTCAGAGCAAGGCATCTCCATTGATCGGGAATGCATTCAATCCCTCCTGAAGATCCAACTACCAGGCAACAAGGAGCTCAAGTCCTTCTTTGGAAAGATCAACTTTGTCTAAAATTTTATTATAGGTTTTGTTGAGATCGTCAAGCCCCTTAATGCAATGTTGAAGCAAGATGCCAAGATTGAGTGGACTCCTAAAGTGAAGCAAGCATTTGAAGAAATTAAACAGGAAATTACTAAAGCACCTGTGCTGGTCAGTCCAAACTATTTGAAGCCTTTCTACATCTATTCATTTGCTTTAGATCATTCATGCACTAGCATTCTGACCTAGAAAGATGACGAAGGGAATGAGCACCCAATTGCCTTTATGAGTGCTCTTTTGAAAGAGGTTGAACTGCACTACCGCAATGTATAAAAACAAGCGTAAGCCCTTGTTAGGGGAGTGAAGACCTTGCTTATGCAGAATGAGTTAGGTGAAGGAAGGGAAAAGTGGGTCACACTACTGTAAGAGTATGACATGGAAAAATAGCCAATGAGGTTGGTGAGAGAACAAGCACTTACTCAAACAATTGTTGAAGCAACAATTGATGCAAGGCCTAAACTCGCTATGCAGTAGTTCCAGCTTGAAGACATCTCCCCAAGGGAGTGGTATGAAGATGTCATTTACTATTTGTTGAATCATAAGTGCCCACCCCACCTATAGGGAGTTCAAAAGGGTGCTCTCCACCTAAAAAGTAGTAGCTACATGCTACAAGGGTCCATATTATATAAAAGGAATCATGAAGGTATCTACTTGAGATGCCTTGGTAGAGAGGAAGCATATTGAGTCATGAGGGAGTTCCATGACAAGTTCAGAATGGGTCATGGATCTAGACCATCCACTGCACATTAGATACTAAGGGTAGGATATTATTGGCCAACAGTCTTCAAGGATGCCCATAGCCATGTTCGCTCATGTCATATATGCCAGACCACCGCAACCAAGGAGAAGAATTTTGTTGTCCCATTACAACCTATTCTAGAGGTGAGACCATTCGCGCAATGGGGTCTCAATTTCATTGGTCCAGTAAGCCCTCCATCATCCATGGGACATAGGTACATTCTAACCACTATTGATTATTACACTAGATGGACATAAGAAATTGCATGTAGGCAATGCACAACTAAGGTAGTCACTAATTTCTTGGAAATCTTTATTTTAAATCACTTCGGTTTCCCTCATGCATTGGTGTGTGATAATGGACTTGTATTTGCTTCGTTGAAATTTGTTGGTTGGGCTTGTGATTATGGGATAGCCCTTAAGTTCTCATCTGATTAATACCCCCAGGGCAATGGCCTTGCTGAATCCACGAACAAGAATTTGATAACTATGATAAAAAAATTTCTAGATAGGAATCCCAAGGACTGGCATACCCACCTCTAATTTTCCCTTTGGGTAGATCGTACTCGCCACAAGGCTGCCCTTGGTGATTCCCCATTTCATTTGGTTTATGGATTAGAATCTATCTTTTTGATCCACCTAAAAATCCCTACTCTCCAGTTTATCAATTACTTTTACGAAGGGGGAGATCGTAGAGAAGCTCAGTTAGCTAATATTTTGCACTTAGAAGAAGTATGAGACCGCGCAATAGAAATTTTTTCCAAACATCAGGGAATATTCAAATGATGGTTTGATTGACAAGACAAAATTAAGGCCTTTAGAATTGCAGATCTGTTCTTATGTTGGGACAAGGCCCATGAAAAGAAAGGAGGACACAAAAAATTGGCAAGCTTTGGCTTGACCCCTTTCAGATAGCTGAAATTCTGGGAGATAACATTTTCCATTTAAAGACCCCTACTAGTGAGGATGTCCCATTTCCTATTAACGAGTAGCATTTGAAGCATTACTTCCAAGTCTGAGCTCGTGAAGAGCTATTCTTGTAAATACCTATACATAGGTTAGATTAGGTTGTCTTTGGTTTGTTTATATTTGCGGTTGCACATCGTTTTGTTTTGCCCATTTCCTGGCTATTTTTGTGTTGATGAGGGGCTCTCCATTCCTAATGTGGTGGTTTTTCTTGTTCAACGAATGGTTCATTTTGTTATCTATCCTTAGTGCTCTTTGGCTAACCATTCATTCTCGACTATTAGTCCCTGATAGCTACTTGGGAATGATTTCCTCATTTGAACTCTATTTTAGAATATGATCCTTGGTTGGATCCCTTTACATTCATCTCAGATCTTGCACAAAATGCATGCTAATTATTTCCAAAGGGTTGTACAATGGTTGTTATGATAACCTAGTGAGTGAAACATCTCAAGTCCTCTCTAGTGACCACTGTGGCTCTCACACCCATCGTAGGCTTTAGTCTTACATGATTGAGCAAAAAAGATAAGTGTAGAAAGAAATATCAAAAGAAGGAAGAAAAGAAAATTTTGAGATCAAGCAACCGTATGGTTTTGCAAATAAGTCTATCGGAGCTATGGACGCCCAGCTGGAAGTAGAACAATATTCGTAGGGTCATAGTGACAACTCCACCGGGGCTATGGATGCCTAACTGGTAGCAGGGCAACGTCTAGGTTAATTTTGGTGTTGGATGATTTAAGTAGCTTGCTTCGTTTGATTAGCCACTTCTTGTCGTAGTTCCCAAGGAAAAGAATGAACTCACTATGCACACACTTCCTAGATATTTCATAGATTGAACTAACTAAGGACCCTGTTCTCCTAGTTCACTCTTGGAAGTCGACCCCTTGTCTGTGAAACCAAAGATTCTAAGTTTTGAATGAATGCTTACCCTCAGAATGCTTGAGAGCATTCCCCAGCAAACTCACCATTTGTTGTGCCCTCAGCACACATGCCTCATTGCTAACGGGGGCCCTCTCTTCCTTTCACCTTGCTAGGTCATTTTTTTGCTACATTGTTTTGTGTGCCCCTGTTTCATGTCCTAGATGGTCAGAGTACCTCCAAAGTCTCACCTCAAGTTGACCATGTCTCATCCCCAAAAAAATTCTAAGTCCAAGGTCCTCACAGAGTTCATTTGGTAGTTTTCCTTTGCTAGCGACCTTGGGGCCCTCCGAGTCTGACATGGCAGGTTTCCCTCACTAGATTTTCATTGCACATTTGTTGTCTCAAAATGGCCAAAGGCCTTCACCTTCCCATTTCCTGGAACCTGGCTCCTCAACTATCATCCTCATGAATTATGCTACAAATTGACAATCCTTCACTTGTGTCAGGCTCGGTCTACCAGACCTCTCTACCTGGGACTCTGTTGTGAGTTTTCCCCTTCGAGACGACTATCCTTCATCAGAGTTCCGCCTCCCAGACCCATGCCTCCTCTTACCGGTGCTTTTCCACTTTAAAATTTGAAAGATTCGTTGGCTCACGCCCTTCTAACCCCTGGGTTCTGGATCTCCTACCGCCATCTTGAAATTTGAACTTACCAACCTCTTGAGCCCGCCATACTCGCATTAATGAGGGTACATTGAATGCACTTAAGAGTATAAATACTTGGTCCAACCTATCATTTTCACATGTCAAGTTGGCTAGAAGAGTGCAGGGAAAGTTCAAAGGGGTCCAGTGCCTTCGTCATTTGCCGCCTTCATGCCCACTACCCTTATTTGTCGATTCTTCAAGGATTTAGTGGCTTTCTTCACTGGGTTCTTGAGGTAGGTTCACCGTTCGCCCTCCCGCATTGTTTTTTGGTGGTTTCATGTTTAAATGATGAAAAAAATAGGGTTAAAATGTATTCATTTGATAGAGGAGGATTAGACCTAAAAAACCCAGGTGATAAAATTTCAAGAAAACCTCCAAATCATCATAAAAATTGAATCCAGGAAACTCCCCTCTTCCCTACCCTTTTTCTTTTTTTTTTAGAAATAGCCTATACTAAGGTTCATTTCACATTGTAAACCCAAAACTTAAGAAAACATAGGAGTTCCAGATTGTTGTTCAAACCTACAGCAAAGTGCATATTAGTTCTCATCCCAAGGAACTTCAATTCTCATGATCCATTTCATTCTACCCAGCTTCATAAGTCTGCCCTATGATTACAAGCAAGATCACATCAAATATCAACTGAGGAATTCCATGCAATTCATGACCAGAAACTTGAGAGACCTTGGGGTGATTTTTCAGCAACTTGTTGTTGGAAGTCTCCTTTCAAGAGAGGTGATGCATTACCTATGTTCAGAAAGTGTGCAAAACACAGTATCAACACATATCTTGTTTGAAAGCACCTGCTTTTAGGCTTTTACCCATAGTAGCAAGTTGGTGAATCATTTGATAAAATGCTTTTGTAGACATGTATGATAACTGTGGTGGCATAGAGAAGGTAATGAACTATTTGAAAAAATGCCTCAAAGAAATGGGGTCTCGTGGTTATGAAATGCTATTACAAACAAATGCATGTCATGGCATTCCATCACCATAAAACTACATTTCTTTTAGGAATGTTTTCAGACAGTTCATTGCCTTCTCTATGGTATTATCACTTACTATTATGCTTTGATAGAATTTTTTCCAGGCATCCATAGTTTGTTGGAAAGCACTTATTTTAGGCTTTTAGCCATAGCAGCAAGGAATTGAGTAGTTTGATAAAATGCTTTGGTACACATGTATGGAAAATGTGGTATCATAGAAAAGGTGGTGAGTTTTTTGAAGAAATGCCTCAAAGAAATGTGGTCTCATGGTGATGGAATGGCATTCCATCACCATGAGACTGCATTTCTTGAAGGCATTTTTTCAAACTACTAACTGTCATGTCTATGCTATTGCTTACAATTATGCTTTGATAGATTTTTGCCAAGCATCCATAGATTTTTGGAAAGCACCTTTTTTAAGCTTTTAGCCATAGCAGTGAGGAAATGAACTGTTTGATAAAATTCTTTGGTAGACATGTATGGAAAATGTGGTAGCATAGAAAAGGCAATGAGTTTTTTGAAAAAGTGCCTCAAAGAAATTGGGTCTCATGGTGATGGGCATCACCATGAGACCGCATTTCTTTAAGGAATTTTTTCAAAAAACTCATTGCCTTGTCTATGCTATTGCTTACTATTATTCTTTCATATATTCCTTCCAAGCATCCATAGCATAGACAAGGCAATGAACTATTTGAAAATATGTCGAGCAGTAAAAAGTGGTCTCATGGAATGCCATGACAAGAAAATGCAATTGGATGCTACTCCTAGACTTATTACTTATGCTATGTGAAGTAATTGCAGTACTACTTATGTTGAATTTCTAAACAACTATATTGTAGTTAAAATTTTGTCATCTATCAACATCTAGTTATTATTTATGGAATATGAATTAATGCTTTGAGTTTGAATGATGTGCAATGCAATGTAATCAATGATATGAATATAAACTACACAAATCTATTAAATACAATTCATTAGTTAAACTCTTTATTCTATTACTTGCGTGTAGGTTTGAGTAAATCCATTGGCATTGGGAGGTGCTCCCTCAAAACCTCTAGTATTAGCTTGTTCAACATCCAAAATCACATATTAAAATACCATTCATAAAACAATGCTATTAACATGCAATAAATTTATAATTGTTTACTAGTTACATACCACATTGATAGGTGTTAGAAACCAAGATCTGAAATGCAAACTAGAAAAGCCTTCCATAGAAGAGAAAAATAGAAAAAGCAAAGCTATTGGAAAAAGATGTGCAACATAATATTATTCAGGAATTCATAATTACAAGATATGATTTTCTTTATAAAAGAAAATATGCATAACCCTAATCTTATCTTGAGCAACAAGAGAGCTCAACAAGATAAGGATGACAATATTAAACTTAGGAATTAAATAATTACCTAAGTAAATTTATGCAAGTGTAATTAAATATTAATTACACTAACACCCCCCCATAAGTGCAACTTAGGGAGACTAAAAAAGCATGCACCTAAAACTAAGATGAATGCAAGAAAGCATGAATGGGTCCTAACAATAGGGCCTGATCAGGTACTCAAGTATAAATGCAATAATGAGGTAGAGAAGGAAAACCCAGTGGGACAAAACCCCCCTACAATGAGATGACTATTGCAGAGAAGCATTGGAAGAACATTGTGGAGTAACACTAGAACCACAATCTAACAAGCAAGGAAAGATACTTCTACCTACAAGAAACCAAAAATGGAATCATAATAATGTGACAGTAGACTCGATGCCATCGAACACTAGAAAACTCACAAACTGGAACAACGCTAGAATCTATGAAGCAAGAGAAGATGAGAAGATGGCAGAATCTGGAAATCGTGTATCTCAATGCCGATGCAAAACTATGACTAAAACTATTCCATGGGAAGGAGTACCATGAAGATTCTGGAACATTAACCATAAAAACATGGCCCTCAAACTGAGAAAGATCTGAACCAATGCGGATTAAGAAACATAAACTCTCAATCTAAAGTGAGAATCAATGAATCTGATATGTGTCAAACTATAGCAAGATGTGGCCAAAAGAAACTAAGAAACCAGATATCCCATGTGAGATATCATCAAATCAAGATGAAGATGGAGATCAAAGTGCATGCACACTCTAATCAGATTATTATGCAAGAAACCCCCTCATGGAACTTTATCTCAGTTCATTTATTACAATAACCCAATGATTGTAAAAGGAGATAATGATAAATATGAATAAATAGAAAATAAAAATAGACCTCAGATCTATGTAGAGGATTGAACCAACTTTCCAATGCTACAAGAATGACGAAAAATGGATCACCGAGTCAAAAGATATGCCCTCTGGAGTGAAAACAACAACATCTGCATTCAAGGACCTAAAAATAAATTTGGAGAAAAATTAGGTAAAAACACCTATACCACTAGATTGGTGTCGAAATCAGCTTTCCAACGGTATCTTGTTTGTGAAAAATGGAGATCGTACGCAAAAAATATGCCCGATTTGGTGAAAATAGGTCCAGAAAGGCCAATAAGGCCTGCAGGCAGCCCAGGGGGCTAAAAAAAATCAGCCCCTAGTCCTGTGCGCGACCAGGGGCTAGAGGGAAGGTGCTGGGGATAGAGACCTAGTTCTCCATGGGACCGACAGATTGCAAAGTTGGGCAGCAGGGGCTGAGCGCGGCCCTCGGTCACCAATGTGACCGCCGGTGGGGGCTAAGCGCAATTGAGGTTGGGCGCAGAGCACCCGGTCCTCAATAGGATCACAACCCAAGCAAAGAGGGCCCACAAGGGCGCAAAGGAGCCGATAGAGCTGTGGTGGCTACCGCCCGGTGGCGCGACAGTGGCAGGCTGAAATTACATTGGAGGCATAGGTGCAGTTCCCCAAAAATGCCAAAAAAAAATATTTGTGCCTCGAGAAGCGAGCTGGGGAGGCCGTACAGCCTCCCTGGCAAATTTTTTTGGCCTCAAAAACAAATTTCTCTGAAATCAATGAAATGAAAGGTGTTTTTAGGGTTTTTTTCCATTGCGAACGCAATGGTGACCTCCATTTGTGCCCAAACTGCTCCAAATAATCAGCTACCTCCAGAACTTGCAAAAAATCTCCTAGCTTGAAACCCTCATAGATCTGGCAAACAATGACCAAAATCTGCAAAATAAAAGCCAATCCTAACTTTTTCCAGCACTCTAAATCTAATGGTGAGGCCCAATCTGATCCAAAACACCTCATAAATAAAATCAAGGCATGATACCCTCGAGGAATCCTGAACGAACTCTGCAAATATTTTCTCAAAAATCTAAGAAGGGATTGCAAATCAAGGCTCTGATACCATGTTAGAAACCAAGATCTAAAATGAAAACCAGAAAAGCCTTCCACATAAGAGAAAAACAAAAAAAAGCAGAAGCTATTGCAAAAAGATGTGCAATATAATTTTATTTAGGAATTCATAATTACATGATATGATTTGCTTTATAAAAGCAAAGATGCATAACCCTAATCTTATGTTGAGCAACAAGATAGTTCAACAAGATAAGGATGACAATAATAAACCTAGGAATTAAATAATTACCTAAGTAAAGTTATGCAAGTGTAATTAAATGTTAATTACACTAACAATAGGTGTACTACAAAAATAAGTAGGTGGAGGGACGATGTATCTAGTCTCAACACTGTGACCCTACAATTTTATTAAAATCATAATGTACTAAATTAGTTAATCTTGCATTTCAAAATTGAAATTTAATTAATTAAATTCAATGAACATGGATGATCCCATAATAGTGGTTTACAATTTTTGGCCAAACTGGACACTAAAATTATTATTTTTAACTAAATCTTCACATTCGGGCACCTATAGCGGCTAAACTGTGAGGAATTTGAAGATGGTACAAACTAAAGTCTCATCAAATTTTGTATGTAGATTCTAAAAATATTTTTTTCAAAATTTTTGTAATCAAATTGCACTTCTTTTCCATCTCCCGCGAAAATAGATTTTTTTCAGAAAATAACATTTTTAAAAAGTGAAGCACACCATATAACGCATAACTTTTTTTCCATGAAGGATAAAATTCTAATTCTTTCAAATTTAGATTTGTAACTCTGATATCTAGTGCTTCCATTTGGTTAGATAGTTTTTTATTGAATATTTTTTCCTTAATCAAGTTTCAAAGTCAAACTAATTACAATTGACTATATAACGTGCAACTTTTTGTATATGTCAAAATTTAATTTTAATTTTTTTGTTGGATCAAGGACTTCAATATCTGGTGCACTCATATTTTTATTTTTTTTTTTTATAATCTTCTATTTTTACACATGTGAAGAACAAAGAAATTCATTTTCAATGAAAAGCCTATGTTTAATAAAACTTAAAAAACAAATACATAACAAAACCAAAACATATTAAAATTATATTCATTGGATAGCTTGTTCTGAGGAATACTATAATCATTTGAAATAAATTTTAAATGAATTCATTTGATCCCCCAAAATCTAAATCAAAAGTGATTTTTTATCAGCATTTTGATAGGTGTAAAGGAGACGCATTTATAGGTATGGTTTAAAAATAGCGAGGTTCTATCCAAGGGGGTTTGATCTAAGGTGATTCGATCAAAACCTCTTCAATTGGAATCCTTAAAATGGAACTTTTTAAGGCTTAAATCATTATATTTTCTAAAAATATGTGATTTCAGCTAAAATTTGTTCCTCTTAGGAATTGTAAACCACTATTATGACAGCACTGACATGCTAACTTTTTCCTGAGTATCAATGCCATACACCTCATGCAAAATGTTAGTTGCCCTCTCCATCTCCATAGCTATAGACAGATCCTGCATATCAGCCTCCTAATTGTCAGTGGGGTCATATGAACAAGTCACCCTGCAAGATTGACACACATGGGTTCGAAGGCCACCACTCGAAGACTCCCCTGGATGGCGTTGTAGAATAGGGCTGGCATGTTGGATGACACTCTGGGTCAAAGTGTTAATCACCTACAATGTCTCTATGTTGGCACTCTCCTTCATGATGGAAGGGATAACAACATGCTCATGATGTGGCCTAGTGAGAGGTCGTCTCCCTTGCCACATAGGATCTAGCTGTGCACCGAGTCTATCCTGAGCCGACCCCCCACCTCTCCCCTAGAAGTCCCTCATATCAAAATAATTTGGCATTTTGTTCAATATGAACTCATAGTATAGTTTCCTAAGGAAATACTGTGAGACTTCACAATTGTTGCATAGTGGGTAATCAAAAACCATGTACCACCTATCATAAAAAAAGTTCGTAATCTATTGGTGGTGGCACCAATCAATAGGAAAAATCTTCGCATTGAGGGTAAGATTTGATGTGTGCATGGGTCAGTGAATAATGAGTGCAAATCACCTTTTGTAATTTTTAAATCCTTTACATCTTTATATGATAACTTATCCACGTAATAAGCCCTAGACGCCTGCCTCCTATCTTGCCATCTAGTTATTTGTTTGGTAATTGAATCTAAATTTTCTAACATATCTTTCAATGAAGTTTCCAAGGTCATTCTTTCTGTAGTTGAACCATTTGGATTGCTCAATCTACTGATTAAATCCTCAAGTTTTTTTTTTGTTGTTCTCAATTTCACTCATTAAATTTTGTTGAGTGTTAGGAGGATGTTGAGGGATTGGTGGAGGAGGTTGTTTTTGTGGTTGATTTTGTTCTTGCGGATTTTGTTGCTCTACTTGTTGAGGATTTTGAGGATTTGTAGGTTGATTTGCATCTCCTACAAATTCAAAAAAAAAAAATCAAATACAAACTAAAACTAACAAATTCAAAACGAAAAGAAAACAATCATTACCTCTCACACCTCCTCATCGACGTGGTGACATCCTCATGATGAAATAGCAACCGTTGATGAAAATTTTTGCACAATACCTCCTCCTAGAATGTGAGCACGAAAAAATGGGGGTTTTGGCCATAGGAAAAAGAAAAAACACAATCAAAATACAAGAATGAATTCATTTTACTATTTTTTTGGTTTTAATAGGTCATAATGCAAGCACGTTATAATGCACTTGCATTATGGGCTTGTTGTGGTCAATCCTTAGGCTTGGCATACCAAGCCATAACATGAGTGCATTATAACGCGCTTGTAGTATGAGTTTTCATAACTTTTTAAAAAAATTGTCCACAAATTGGCTACCCATCTTCATGCACCTACCTAGGTAGGGGAAGAGAAATAAACAAGATTCTCATGATGCTCAATTATTGGATCCTCTAACACCAAGATACCTTCTTCATAAGTAGATGAGGTATCAGGAGAAGAAAAAATATGATGTCATGATTATCCATGATTGTATCCTCTTGTATGAAAACCTTCTCACAAGTAGGAGAAATATTGGGAGAAGAACTAGCATGTTTATTAATGCTTTCATTTCATTTCCTTAGATTATTCTCATAGGTATAAAAATTATAATTAAACAAGCCATGTGTTACCATATCAAAATCACATCTTTGAAAAGGAAGAATGTTTTTACTTTCCATATGGATCAAATGAACAAAATCAAATAGGTTTGAGAAACATAATGCAAAAATAAAAATCAGATTTGGACAAAGGACACAGATAAGAATTCACAAAAAAAAATTGAGCTCAAAATGCTTGGAAAAGGGCACCTAGGGTGCCTATGTCCTACATAGGTTTTTGAAAATTTCAAATTTTTATGTATAATAATATTTAAGGATCTTAGGTCTTTTTGTGAACAGGCCGAATAGTGAATATTTTTCTAAAATTTTCCCAGCTTATGATTATGTAATTCAGAATGAAAGTGTGCATCAATTTGTAAAAAAATTAATAAAAGAAAAATGTAAATGTAATTTCTAGATCTAAGATGCAACAATTGCCTAATTCTAATATGCGACAATCTGAAAATGATGATGATAATGCCTTTTTGAAACAAAACAATGCAATTTTTCACTTTTTGAGCTATATGCAAGATGCCTAAATGGATGCAATGAACACTTTCAAGTTTGATTTTAGATTTAAATGACCTAATTCATATTTGTGAATGTAATTTTGAGATGTAGATCTGAGCTATAATGACTAAAATAAACCCTATTGCAACTTATAGTGCAATATGATATGCCAAAATTTTTATTTTTTTATGTTTTTTATGATGCAAAAATGAATGCCTAAATGAACAATGCAAAGTAATGAAATAAAAAACCTACATCTAGGATGAATTTATTCAAATTTCAGAAGGTATATAATGTTAACATGTTGGGCTTACCAAAATGAAACATAGAAAAAGTGAAACCCTAGGATTTTACCCCTAGGATTCAACACATTTTCAAATGGTTTTTCATTAGAGATTTGAGGTAGTGAGGGTTTGATGGATTTGGACAAGATATAAGACTGACTTACAACTTGAAAGGTGAGTCAACTTTCCCTTGACCAAATTTGAAATGATCCTAATGATGAAATGCAATGATTCAATTAACCTAATGATGCAAATTAATATTCTGATGCAAATACTATAGATCTTAGATATCACAGAGAAATTTAGACTTTAGAAATGGACTGAGTGGGACACTATGCACCTATGGTATAAATTTGAGCCTAATTTTTGAGGATGTTTCCTCTGAGGGTGCCATTATCCTAGTAGGTTTTTTTGAATCTATTTTCCTAGTCCTTGAGAGACGGATTAGAACTTTTGATTCTGTTTGTAAATTTGTCGAATCACTATCGGATCTTTCTGTAAGTGAGTTCTCATGAGTTGTCAAGGTGTAGGATTTTTATTGCAACAATGAATAATCGATATTCATTCTTCCTTCAATCCTCTTAAGACTTGAAACCTGCACATTCAAAGAGGGTAGAAAGGTTGTGACATTTAGGGGCTTGCCTTAGTCAAACCCTTAGTTAGTGTTTCCACTTCCACAACAACAATATCAATTATAAAAGGATAAATTATAGGAAGGAATGATGAATCCAAAAAGTGTTGGAACTCACCACCCTTCAATGGCTTCCTTGAAGGACTGAAGTCATACACATCTCCTCAAGGTTAAATGGATCTTGAATTTCTTGAATTGCTTGAATTGCTTGAATTGCTTGAAGACCTACAAGGATTAGTCTTCATAAACAATATAAAAACATAAACATGAACACACTCACATACACTTTGACATGATTTTTGGATATTGAACTGTTGCACTAAATCCTCTAATTTCCACTCTTGACTTGCTTAATAATGCTCTTGATAATAACTCTTACCTTTGATTCTCAATACTTTCACTTAGTTTTCAAATGCAATAACTATGTATTTATACACAATTATTCTCATTCCTTGAGAAATTAAATCCCAATGTCTAACTTTAGATATTTAAATTTTAAATAATAAGATGTTGACACCAACATATTTGAATTTGGAGCCAAAATAGTGGATATAGGCGCCCTAGGCACCAATGTCCCAACCCTAATTTTTGGAACCTAAAGAGTTGGGGGAAAAATATTAAATGATAGCATTTGTTTTTTGCTTGAAAATTGTTAGAAATGTTTAAAATGGTCCATAGAATACATAATTTACGAAATTAAGTGATCAAATAGGTCCAATAACTTAGGGGGGAGAAAAATATAGTGTGAAATTGTCAAGGGTGACAATTTACAACACTACAATATGATATTGAAAGATTGTTCCTATTGTTTCGAGATGAGTTCTTGATCATTAGTGATGGTATGTTTCTTTTATCTATTTGAATTGAATAAGTTAGCAAAATCATTAGTTTATTAATGACATTTAATAGATTCTTGTCTCAAATGTGCATGCAATATGGTGGTTTGATGTGATGTAGCTTTAAAAATTGAATATTTTATTTTTCCCTTCGTGATTGCATTGATTTTATATTTGATTGTGTGAATAATAATTATTGTGATATTGGTTTTGTTTATGTTTCTTAACTTTCTAGAATTGGTGGATTAGATGGAATTTATCATTGTCCATTAAGATTAATTTATTTCTTATTTTCTCACCTTCCCTTAATATTTTATTGTTTATTTTTTAATCACATCTCTAGATAGCTTTAAATATTTAAGAGCAAGATGAATATTTAGATCTATTAAAGTTGTTGTAACATTGGATGAAACACAATGAATCTAAACTTTAAAAGGTTGTAAGTGGTTTTTTAAGGATATATTTTCATTTTATTTGATTTTGCATGTTCTAAGAGTATTTCTTAGAAGTTTAGATTACAAAATACCCCTTGTTTAACATATCACACAAACCATTAAGCTACTCATCATGGTCAAGACCTAGCTATAAAGGAACCTTAGAGTATAAATTATTTTTGTTCAAGAGAAGTAACTCAATCTATTATTACTCAAAGTTGGTTGTGTTGAAACCATTATCAACACCTATCCTTTGCATAAATTTTCAATATTAGGGGTAAGTTTAACCCCCTTTTTAATTGCATCATTAAACACACGAGTTGATGACTCATTAAAATTTAAGCACCTTGACAAACTATAGGATTAGGTCCATTCCTACCCAAGTCATCAAAAAGATATCTATACCTTTTAGTAGAAAGTTTCTTGGGAACTTTATCAATAAAGCTAGGGAATCTTGACAAGCCCCCATTAAGGAAGGAATAAGATAAATCGCCCTTTTCAATGAGTCATCAACAACCACAAAACTAGGGCTAAAAATACCATTATTTTCATTAAGGATGCCCTCAAGATTATTGCTTCTAAGTTTAAAGGGGAATAAGGCCACTAACATCCTCTTTTTTAATACATTCACTGATTGGAAGTATGGTTGAGGAGTTCCCCCACTTTATCAACATTATTTTCTTCACTCACATTATTACCACTACTTTTAAGATTATGATAGTTCAAAACATGACAACTTTTTTATGAAAGTGACAAGAGCCTAGACCTCATAGAACATTTATTTTACAAAAAATATTTTTACCATGTAGTATACAAATAACAATCTAGGCAATCCTTAGATACATCCAAATAAAAAAACCTTGGCATTCATATGAGGAAGAGGATACTTAGTAGATCCTCTATGTTAACCACCTCTCCTAATGGTTTTAATTGATTAGGAAAATAAACCATTTAGTAGGAGGAATATGTAAACCCTCAATCTATCTTAGAGAGATATAAAGGATCACTTCATCAAGCTGAAAAATAGGATCCTAAGTAATGGACCTAAAAATTGACTTTCCCACTTTTTAAAATTTTAGTAACAATCTTCCTTTGAACAACCTTAGTTTTAAAGTAAATAAAAAAAATTATTTACCACTCTACACATATTCAAATAGAGCCCTAATTTTTACCCTAAACAAAAATTATTCAATCATAAAAAAATATAGAGGGCACAAAATCCTTACAAGGACAAACAAAGAAAATGCTAGTTATTTTTTAACCTTTATTCTTCCAAACTAATAGCATTCAAAATTTCTTATTAGGTATAATTTTTAACTAATAAAGGGTTTATCTTGGACAAAATATCCTTGTCAACTCCTTAGCATTCTCCCCTAAAACTAAAATAGTTTTATATGATTTTTCATTATCATTTTTGTCACTATTTTATGAACTAGGCCCCAAATAACTGCTAGAAATATACATCTTAGTAGGCAAGTATCACTAGATTTGTACCTTGCCTCCTCTTGTGTGGAAATGAAACCAAGTCTGATTGATAATTAGGATGTCAAAAATAGAACGAAAGGAATAAAAGAAGAAATAGACTAGTAAAATTCAAAGCCCTATAGACAACCACAACACAAAAACGTAGAAAAAATTAAGAAAAAGAAAAGAAACAACATGAAAAATAAATACCACCACATCTAGAAATAAGAGAGCAATAGCCATGTAGGGTGATCTTTTTTCTTTCCCTTGCACCACCTCTCTCTTTCCTCTAGTATTTACTAGCTCTTAAATAAACTTTTTATAGCAAATATCTAGAAAAGAAAATTTTATTTATTTAAATTATTTTATTATATTGAGAATAAGCTTTATATAGTAAATATATAATAAATATTTTTTTTTTACGTGGGTGGAAGATTTTTATTAAAAATCGTTGATTAAATCAATTATAGATAGAGAGCTTATAAATTGATTATACAATATTAAAGGATACCTTTCAATCTTCAAAATTTAAGTTAATTTTTTAATGTTGTGATGATTTGTTGCATCTTATGCAACAACTTGTATGTTTTTTTCCTAATGCTTTGACTGCACTATTTCATTTTCTATTAGTTTTTTCTTGTTGTAATTTCCTTTTTTAAGTTAATCTAATTAGAAAATAAAAAATATCTAACAGAAAATGTATATGCCTCTCCTAACTTTTATACAAGAACCCAATGATGATTTGATGCTAGATTTTAATATATTTAAATATTTAAAGCAAAATACATTATTTTTATATGGAAATAATTCCTACACCTTTAAGTTATCCATTGAACAATTCATATATTTAATAATGTTTACAATGTTCTTATTTCTCTATTCCACGCATGACCATTATATTTGAGCTAGACCTTTTAAAATTCCAATGCGTATAATATTGGAATGAATAATAAGATATCATTATATGGATTCTATATGTGGGAAAATAAATATCAAGTTTACAAAAAGCGAATATTTTCAATGACTAGATGACATTTAGGTTATAAACTTTATTGAAATAGAATTTATGCATTTAATGTACCATAGTCATTTCATTGTCTAACTTGTTAGATATTAGACAAATAAAGAATAACACGTTGATTTTAACTAGATAATCATTTTTTTATAATATTGAACTTTTCATGAAAAAGAAATACCCTACATCTTCATTGTTTTTATCCACAATCAAAAAAAATTATATATAAAAAATTAAACCAAATCTAGTCCATTTCCTTCCATTATTTAATCCTTGTAAAATGAACCCTCTCCTACTTTCATCATTTATTATTTAGCATCTAATTCTTTTTATATATTTAAACAAAAGGTGTCTAATTTTTTTTAAAAAGGAATGAAAGTGTCCGTGCAAGGGATGAATGATAAAGAAGTGTCCGTGCAATGAATAAATAAGCACGTTCATCATTCTCTCCCACGTGTCTCCATCTCATTAATTGTTTTACCTTTTGCCTATTTTTTCATTGGAATCCAAATTTTAATGTCCTTACGAGAGCTTTTTTCTAAGTTTTTTCTCTCAAATAGTGTGAAATGTTGTGTTTTCTTAGTATTTTAGGTTAAAGTATTTTGAAATTTAAATAATTAAGGTAATAAAAGGAAAATATAAGATTATTTACACTAAACTTTTAGTTTTTATTTATATAAGATAATTAGTCTTTAATATTTTATTGTTTCAAAGTAATTTTTAATTTTTAAATTCTATAGAGATGTATTATTTTTATTTTTGTAAAGTAAATGATTACTTTTGTTTTAATTGGTTTCTTTTAAGTTGTAAGTTTTTAATTTTCATATTGGTCATCATAAAAGTATTATTTTTCTTTATGTTCTTTTGTATTCATGCACGAGTCTATATAACATTATTCTTATTTTAATACGATGGCAACATGTCCTTTTCCTTATGCTCCTTTGTGTATTCATGCACTAGCCTATATAACTTTATTCTTCTTTTAATATGATGACAACACTACTTGGTATTCAATATTCTGAGAGGAATATATATTTTCTAATTTACATACATTCTTTTATATTTTAATATATTTTAAAGGAATCTGAACGCTAAATGAGATGCCATGCCATCAAGATTTATAGTCCTTTCATATTTGACAAATCGTTAATAAGATTTAAATAAGCATGATATTGTCATTTTTTCTTGATATTTATTTTATTCATTCAATTGTTAATTATTATATCTTAACCTATCATATATGCTAAATTAGGCCTAGAGAACACATCAATATTCTTCTAACCAATGATATGAATTATTTTCTAACACTTTTATTTTCTACAACCCATTTCACATGATTGTCTTGAATTGTGATGCAATTGAGGAAAGGTCCCTCCATCCTTTACTTGATCCTTCAAAGACTAATGCTCACATATGCTCTGTTTAATATAAAATGATTAATAGTCCATTAACTTTTTTGAGATGTCAATGACTTGTTAATTGCTAAACGATTGTGATTCCTTTAATATTTTTCTTAAAAGTCTATGTGAGTGCATTTATAAGAAATGAAAAGGGGTATTAAGGTGAATATAAAGAGACACAAATCACTCCACTCACCCATAATAGCAAAAATGATCATATCTAAACAAGTTAAACTAGGTGTAGGAAAATACCCAATAAACTATTTAAAAGGAATAAAAACATGTTCCATCATCCCCAATTAAGTGTCTCTTAGGTGGGTGAAGAAATATTAATCTTGACAATATGTAGCCTAATTAGGTACCCATGTACATAATAATTCCTACACAAAGAAGAGAGATCAAATCCCCTCAATCAAGAGAGAGAAATATCCCCAAAGGAAGGAGATGAAAGAGAGAAGGACAACATGACTCAAAATAAAAGAATATTCCACTACAAGATCAATGGATCCTCATAATAGAGAGAATGAACATGTAGATAGTCTCATCATCATGAGTGCTAAAGTAGGTCCCTTTATATAAAATAATGCATCATCCCTTTTAAATAATAAAATCCTATGGTACAAGTTTGTTGAATTCCCAATCCAAAGTTACTAGAATGAACAACAAAAATAGGATGAAAGTCTATAAATTTCTCAAATTTTACCATGTAGACATTGAAAAGAGTCATAATTGAATTAGTAATATCAAGCCCAATTGAAGAGAGTGATCATCCAAAACAATGTGAAAACTAATGAAGAACATGAACCAAAGATGAACATGATCACTTAGTGTGTCATTAGTTCCAATGGATAGGATCCTATATTTCATTCATTGGAATGATGGAGGATGTGTGAATGCAAATTTGTACCTATGCTCAACATGAACAAACGCACAAGGATTAGTCATTATTAGCATAAACAAATCACATTCCCTATGAAATACTTGAAATCACAAAGCATGAAACAAACACTATAAAAACATGAAAGAGCATGAAATAAGTGAATGAAACAAAACTATGTAACCCCAAACCTCCATCCCATAGGGGTATTGGTACCAATTTGATGTGGAAAGTGGTCCTTTCACAATCCCTTAGTGGACAAGCTCCAAGAGTTGTTGATAAGTGTGGTGATTTTGATGCCAAATGGTGATAAATTTAAGCTAAAATGATGAAGAAAGCATGTGATTGTGGATGAAAATGTGTAGCATATAACCTTGCATGGGATGATGGATCCATTCTTCATAAGAGAGCCTTCCATTTACAAGACTCAAGGGTTGGAAGAAGAGGTGAAATTAGGCAATGTGGGACTAAAATGAGGATCAATAGCCTTGTGACAAGTGTCACAAGGCTAAGAGAAGTAATAGGGATGTGTGCCCACACAAGTGTGTGCACATCTTGGGAAGAGGGATGTAAGAGGGAGTTAATGCATAGGTGGCTTGTGTAAGAGGAATGTAAGATACCATTTAAGGAATGTGGGTGAGAATGTAAAAGACAAGATGACATGTAAAAGGCTATTTAAAGCCTTCTGTAAGAGAAAGGTGGCTCTTGTAAGAGCATTAAAGGCATTTGTAAGAGGTTTTTAATATTTGGGAGGGAAAGTCAAATGAAGGAGTTATTGAAAGAATATCCTTTTTGTGAGGGTAAATAACCCATTTAATTAATTTAAAAAAATTAATTTCATGTGCAAGTGGGTTAGTTAATCATAGGTTTATTTAACCTTAGTGGGGTTAAAAGCTAGAGGATTGGCTAATGAAGATTAGTAGGTGGTTTAAAGTTAATTAATCTAGAATTAATTAATCTTAGATGGGTTAGGGATTTGGAAGAATATGGGATTTAATTAAATAAATAGATTTATTTAATCAAATGAGAAGACGGGTTTTAATTAAATGATTTGCATTATTTAATTAAATGGGGTGCGAATTAGTAAGAAAGGGGTTAATTAATCCAATAAAATTAATTATTTGATTAATAGGAGAAAATGATGGATTTAATTTAAGGTTAATTAATCCAAAATTAATTAATCTTAGGTGGGTTAGGGATTTGGAAGAATATGACATTTAATTAAATAAATAGATTTATTTAATCAAATGAGAAGACATAGGGGTTTTAATTATATGATTTTCATTATTTAATTAAATGGGGTGAGAATTAGTAAGAAAGGGGGTTAATTAATCCAATAAAATTAATTATTTGATTAATAGGAGAAAATGATGAATTTAATTATACAATATAGATTATTTAATTAAATGGTTAGTCAAAAGTGATTTAGGATGAAAATGATGTTAATAATCAGATTCAGATGCATAATATTGATTAGGACTATTTAATTGTCTAGATTTTTCCCCTGTTTGAAGTGAAGTACCTGTTACATTGGTTCAAAGACTGACGCATTTCAAAATCAACTCTGCTGCCAAGATCAAAATTCAAAAATTTCCTTTTTTTTGGATGCCCCACTATTGCACCAATGGAAGGAATTATGTTGCTACATTGCCCCCTTGAGAGATTGGGCAAAAAATTCAATTTATGATCGAGATCATGATAAAATAATGAGGGGAGTGGTTCTACTGATTAGATAAAAAAGGATAATTCTTTAGAAAGATCAAATATTTGATGTAGACAATTTGATGATGTATAGAAATTCATCAGCCATGGGTAGCCTCATGTATGGATTAACCATTGATATATTTTGATAAATTGCATAGATTTGATACTTGGAAAGAAATGTTAGTAAAGATAGAAGAATAAGAAGAATAAGATAGATGGATTAACCATTGATTGCGCTATTGATTCAGAAATCCAAAAAGTCTATGATTCCTCGAGACTTTATTAAATATGGTGATGAGTGATGATGATTTGCTTATCCATGGATTGGGACACGAACGAAACAATATTCATTATGTTTGATAAAACACATAGATATGATGCATCAAGGTATGGACAACCAGGATGGCATTGTATCTAGTGCGATGGAATTTGACTCGACAAACAAATAGGAGTATTCCTATTCACACCTGACATACGAAAACCTCACTAGGATGTATTTTAGAATTTTTTTAAATCTTAGACCAAAACACAAAAAGGCATAACCTATCTATGTAATATTCAATAAGCTATCCAAAACACCTTCTATACACACCTAACAAAGCAAGTATTCGCCAAGGTTATATTGCAAGAACATCCCACAAACACAACAAACAAAAGATAATGATTAATGCCTCATTCCTTTCTCTCTAAATCATTTTGATTGACATCATTGAGAGGTCATTGGAATGGGTGCAATAAGATAAATCACAAGAAAAGATCAAGTGAAAAAACATGTCAATGTTCTTCATACCTCTAGCCAAAGGGATGTGTTTTGTTTAGGATAAGTATCCAACATGATTTCCAAAGATAATGCCCATTGTAGGAAGGATGCATCCTACGACATGTTAGTGGATGGTCAAAAGTTGAAAGGTTGTTTGGAAGGCCATTAATATAAGGTTCAATTGACATGCTTGAGAATGATCAAGAGTTTGATTTTTACGTTTAAAGGTTTTTCTTTTGTTGATTGTTGTACTTGTTATTCAATATTCTCAAAGGAATATGATGACATGTACTTGATATTCAATATTCTAAAAGGAATATATATTTTCTAATTTACATGCATTATTTTATATTTTAATATATTTTAAACGAATCTGCATGCTAAATGAGATGCCATACCATCAAGATTTATAGTCCTTTCACATTTGACAAATCATTAATAGGATTTAAATAAGCACGGGACTATAATTTTTTCTTCATAGTTATTTTATTCATTTAGTTTTTAATTATTACATCTTAACCTATCATATATGCTAAATTAGGACTAGAGAACACTTCAATATTCTTATAACCAATGATATGAAGTGTTTTCTAACACTTTTATTTTCTACAACCCATTTGACATGATTTGTCTTGAATTTTGATGCAATTGAGGAAAGGTCCTGTTATGCCCTCAGCACAAACGTCCCTTCAGAATGGGGACCCTCTTTTTGTTCGCTTCGCCAGGTCACTTTGTTATTGCCTCATTTTGTGTGATCCTGTTTTGGTGTTCTAAGTGGTCAGCGAGCCTTAGATATTTCATCTTGAGTTGACCATGTTGTGCCCCCCGCTCAAATTTTCAAGGCTTTAGGCCTTAACAAGTTTCCCTAGCTTTTTTCCTTTGCCTTTCAAATTGGCATCCTTGGAGCCGGGCGGGTCCACCCAGTCGGACCACCCCTCATGGGTTTCCCCCTTCCCACAACCATTTGAAAACGGCCATCACCTAGCATCCTTCCACCCACCAGAACCCGACCCTTTGATCATCGTTCTCCATTGCTAACCTCTCGAGCGGCTAACTGTCAGTTGTCGTCTGCCTATCGGGTTCTGACCTTCCTGTGGCTATTTTCAAAATTATTGCTCACCAACCGCCAAGGCCACCTTACGAACATTAATGCAGGGAATTTAATGCACTATTTTCTATAAATAGCCAAGTTTGAGTTGTCATTGTCATCCTGTTAGTTGATCAGAATGAGTCAAAGCCAGCTTTCAGTGCCGCCTTCGTGCCTGATGAGTTACACCAATGATTCGAAGCATCTACTAACTGTTCCTTAACCTCATTCATCAGGATCTTGAGTTAGGTTTTTTGTCGCACATTTTACTTTGAGTTTTCTTTTATTTTGATGCAAAATTGCTAAATCCGAAGGGAGAAAAATTGAAATTAGCTAGAGTTAACTAGGGCGCCTAAAACCCACATGTTGGAATCTTCATAAAACTTCAAAATCACCTAATTAGCTGGCTATGAAACTAGCACTCTCCACCATTGTTCATTAGCTAGGGATTTTGCCTCCTGCAGGCTCAAACCCTCCCATCACCGTCAATAAACTTTGAAAATGAATTGAACCTAACAACAACGAACTCCTCCACTAGGTTCGCCTGCGTGGGAGGACTCCATTCCTTAGCTGCCTAGACTTAGCATAAACTCATGAAAGAAAATGAAGAGCCTTTGACCCATTTGGATCCACCTCTGTGGACCTCCATCTGCAGATTGCCCTATGGCTTCGCCATTTCAAATAGCTAAACACTAGTGACCTTTCGATAGGTGGTTTTGCCTTAGTCACTGCCCCTCAAACTCAAATTTGGAAAAATCTAAGTCTCGATTCTTCGCGGGTCCCTCACAGTGGAATTTTGCCAGTAGAGTTCCATGTATGCTTCACTAACTCAAACGACTTTCGTCGCCCGCTCGTCCGACCGTCGGGTCCTAGTCTTGTCTTTTCCAACTAATTTAACTTGCACTCCAAATGACCAAGTGATGACCTCTTTCCAGGCCCTAGCTACCTGGCAGACTTCCATTTGTGGACCACTGTGGTGAACCTGCCATCCCAAATGACTCTTGACATCGAGCGCCCTGCCTTTCGGGTCCCGACTCCACCGTGGCTATTTGAATGCGAATATGAAATTTCTAAGTGCTGAACCTCAAGAAGACCATCTCCTGTAGACTTCTATCATCAATACTCCATCTCTGCTCCATCATGCTCAAATGGAAAGCTATCCCCATCCACCTGCTACCCAAAACCCAGCTTTCCCATAGCCGTTGAACTATCCAATGATAAATGAATGAGGCCGAGGCCTCCTGTCAGACCCGATGTCACGGGTTTCCCTTGTCGGGTGGTTGTCTAACTTTCACCATTTTAAACGGCCATCACCTAGTGGTTATCCACTCCTTCCGACCTGAAATGCATGAATGACCACTTAGCTATGCCACCGAATTCCAGAGCTTTGGGTCCTGCTCTACAGAACTCCACCCGTAGGCCACCATATTGTTGTTGTCGTTTCTACGACAAACTGCAAATAGCCAAGCTTCCCTATGTTTCTAATTGCTCAAATGAGGATCTTAATGCCCTCCAATCTTCAAAGGGACTTTGAACCACGTGCCAAAATAGGGCAACCTTTGTGATGGACCCTCACATATTAACCAAATGTTAAGGTGGATTGAGATAGGCGAGTTGTTGTGCCTTGATTTCCTTCCCTCCTATAGCTGCTTCCAAATGGCCATCAGCCCAGGGAAGTCCGATCGCCTGCACTTGAATTGCTCAAACTCCTTCCTGTGAAAAGATAATGTCAATTTGGAAGAGATGTTAGGATTCTTAAATGATGGATTATCTAATCTAACATCATTTTGTAGGATTTTGGATAACTTTCCCATGTTTTCATGCTTGAATGTGCTTACCTCTCTCTTTCCTACAGGATATATGGAACCAGGTGCAGGACCCTCAGAGGTGGCCGTAGAGAAGGACAAGGGAAAGAAAACAGCCAAAGCACCCCATGGAAAAGAAGACAAGGACCAGATGACATACAAGTTCCAAGGGGAACCTCTCAACTCCAAGGTCACCACAGCTTAGAAGGAGGTCTCAGATATGAACATTGGATACGTGGATATTGATGAATTCAAGCAGAGCGTTCAAATCAAACCCACAATATAAAGTGTGAGAAAGATCAGAAGTAGTGGATTGGCCAAAGCTGCAAGCTTCCCTCCTGCTCTTATCACTCCCAAACTTGTAATGGCCTATAGGGAGGCATATCAGCCAGAGACCAGGACAATTATGGACAGAGATGGAAATTTTCTGGCTAACTTCTCTACCAAGTCAATAGGAAAGACCTTCCATATCCCTACCTTTGGGGAGATGGAGGAAGAAACCAAGGAAGATGGAAAGGAGATGTGGGATGAAGACCCCATCAAATGCAAAAGAATTATAAATCAATACTGGTTGAAAGAGAAGAGGGGAAGTGCTGCAAAGGTGCCCCAGGAGCTCTTTCGTAGCGACTTTTATGAGGATTACCATGACTTGGTAACCTTGCTAAGCAGAGTCATGGGCCATCCAACTGCAACCTACTTCTAGGAGTGGATGTTGTACTTCATAGATGAGATCCTCCAAGGAAAAACTAAGTTCTATTGGGTGGGAATTATCAACAATTGCTTTCACAAACAATTTATGGTTCTAAAGAAGACCTTGCTCTTCTACATGACCTCTTACCTCATATATCTGCTAGTTGACAAGACACAATATGGGGGATTATTTAGGGCACCTGATATAGAACCAAGTAGAGAGCTAAAGGTCTATGATAGATACCCTCAACTGCAGTACAAAAATTTCAAGAGGGATTACTATAGAGTTAATGAAACTTTCATAGGTCACATTATCAGATTGCTCAGGGGTGACTTCAAAAGGAGGGTCTGCCACAATGCTAACACTTTCCTCCACCATTTTTCCTTCCTATTCATACAATTCCCTAAGTTTACCTATATTTGTGCTAAAGGGTTCTTGGAGAAACCATACAAGTTGCCCTGGTACCCAAATGACCGGATAATATTGTTAGAACTCTCTTGACAACTAAGGCATGCACATGCCCTCTTGAGCAAAAAACATAAGGCAGGGATTCCTTACCCCCTTTCCTTCAGCCAAGGGTAGTATGAACTCCACACCTCTCAATGTGTAAACAATTTAGATAAGGAACTTGTGGAGTATAACCTGAAGTTCCACACTTCCCGACTGCGAATGGACCCCTATGGTAAACTAAAGAAGATGGTCATAGCTAAATACGCCCATGGGCATAGTGTTGAAGATTTCTGGGCCAACTGCAAGGATGACAATGAAGTGAAAATGAGGCACTACATGTGCATGACGACGTATTTTGTGAAAAAGGTCAACTTGTTCCCTGTGTCAGATCAGGTAGTAGAAGATGAAAACACAATGATGGATCCTCGGTACAATGCAATTGCTAACCTCCCGCTGCCGCTGATTGATTGGGATGAACAAGAGGTTGATGACCTCAATATTTTGAAAAATCCCATGGAGGCTAGAACAAAGGAATGAATTGACAGGCAAATTTACCAATTGAAGCAACAAGGGGTCACTTTGACCTATGAGGAGCTTGAGGATGAGTTGACAAGTGAAACTGATAGTGGGATAGCAAATGGAGAAACCTCAAAGTATCCTCCAACCACCAGGTCAAGGAAGAGAAAAGAAGTGATTGAAAGTCAATCCAAGCCAAAAGTATATGCAAGAAAAGCAGCAGAGGGTGAACCTTACAAGAAACATAAAACATTGGGCGTGCCCACCATCTAGAAGGACCCGCTCCATGAAGGAGAAGAGATAGAGGCTGAGCAACTGAAGTCTCCACCTATTTCCTCCACTCTTGCCACTGCTACTACTGATGTTGCTGCTACTACTACCCCTCTACCTACTTCTCAGGCAATGGTTGCTACTTCTTCGCCTATGGTGGACATCTCAGTTCACCTTGCCTCCACTCCACCCATGACCCAAGTAATGATAATAGACACTTCTTTTTCCACCACCTCTCTGCTTTCCTTTGCCTCCATGTCTTCGATGACATCTCTCCTGCTTGCTACAACAACAATACCAATGCATGCTCTCTTGCTTCCATAGGCCTTCTCTCACCATATGCAAAACATTCCTATGGAGTTATCTGGGGTGATCATGAACCGAACCATTCAAGCTACCTTGGCGCAAATTGCTTCCAATCTTCCTATCCATAATCCTCTAACCGAACTTCCAAAGATGAAGGCTACCATGGAAATATCAGAGGAGTTGGAGAGACAAGAGAGGGAAGATGATGATTACCATGAGCACCCCAAGTACCAAAATCTGACAATTCACAAGGTGGTGCGCGAGGGAGAAGAAAAACAATCATCAAAGGAAGACACTAAGGAGCTAGGTGCCAAGTATATTGTGGAGACATTCAATCTAGATCTCGAAGAGGAGTTGGCTCAGACACTCAAGAGTATCAGAGAGGAAGTGGAAAAGCAACCCTCTAATGAGGAAAAGAGTGTTGAAGGAGAAGAAATGGAGGAAGATACTAAACCTTCAACTGGGAGCATGAAAAAAGCCCCAAACATGATGAGGAAATGCCTCTGTCAGAAGAGAAAGAAGACAAAAAAAAAGAGGGGTGAGAAGAGAGCCTCGAACATGATGAAAAAATGTTGCCTCAACATGAGGAAGAGGAAAAGAAAGAAGATAAAACTAAAGAAGAAGCTGAAACCAAGAAAAGCCCATAAACATAACAACTTGAGGAGCATGGGCATGATAAAGAAGAAGAAAAGGAAACTAAAGGGGAAGATAGCCTCAAAGAGCACACAACCTCCAAATCCCCATAGAAGGAGACAATATTTATATGGATTCTAATGAGGAGGAAGGAAGGACATAACAAGAAGCTCTGGGTGATAAGGCAATGTAAATCCAACACACCCATGAGGAGGAATGTGGTCATGAATTGCCAAGGGAAGAATCTCATATGCTTGAGTGGCTCGAGAAGCAATTGGAAAAGAAAACCCAAACCTAAAAGGATCTGAGGGCAAGGCTGGAAGCCATCCTAGCCCGAGCCTAGATAAGCATGAAGAAAGAGAAGAAACCTAAGGTCACATCTCAACTGACGATGGATGCATCAGGATCTAGGACTGTGCAGATAGCCACTCCAGTCATGAGTGAAGTAGGGGTAAGCCACAATATCTCTACCCTTGATCTAGGAACTGCCACAAGAGAGCAAAATATTGACCATCTTTAGGGATCTGTTGCCACCATCATGCATCAAATGCAAAAGCATAAGGTTTCCAAGGAGGAACTAAAAGCACAAGTGGCTAATTTGATGACATATATTCAACAATGGTTATCAGTAGAAAAGCTCCCCACCACGTCCTTGATGTAGCCACAATTGTTGTCCAAGGACCATATTGACAAACTAGAGAAAAGGAAGAAGTGGACAAAAGCTATAGAGGATTGGTTTAGACAGGTCCTCTACAATGGCAACATGGGCATTGGTCATGCGGTCAAGATGACAAACAAATTCCTGGAGTTGTAGAGAGTGCTCGAGGGAATAAGGAAATTTTGCACCAACTTCCCCGAGTTATAAAAGATCATGTACCCCAAACTTGAGGCTATCCTTAAGGTACTTGATGGATCCTCAAAAAAGGAGTTTGCTCTAGAAAAAGGTGATCATTGGCTTGTGGAGACATGGAAACTAATCCTTGACCACATAAAAGAGGTATTAGAGCACATGCTTCAGGAGGCGGAGCTAGAAATTGATTGGATCAAGGAAGTTTGGGCTGCTTGTGAAGAATACATAAGTATAATGATGAACTTTGATGTGTCAGCTATCGAGTTAGATCCAGAAAAGATAAAGCCCTACTTTCACAAGAAAATGGAGAATGGGACTGCAGATACACTAATGTTGGATTTCATGGGTTTTGTTGCTTGAGCCTTCACTCAGTCTGAAGAAGTGATCAAGAATGCACAGAAATATGATAGAGACTGGGATGAACTCATGAAAAATTCCATAAAATTCAACTTCCAGGTGATCCAATTAGATATATTGGAATGGAACAAGCTCCAAGCATTGATCAAAAAATTTGTGGAGTACACCACCTTGAAGAGAAATGAAGGAATTCCTGTGATTGATGATGAATTCCTTATAGTGTAGCTACAATAAAGAAAATCAACAAAAAGAAAAAAGAGCTACAATGCTTCCACAAGAGGACAAAATAGGGAAAATGACAAAGATGTAATTTTAAATTGTAATATATTTGGGGGTTAGGTGAAACCCTAGTTTGTAGTGAATCTTGGCCACACAATGAAAATCAATCTTGGCAATTCATTTTACTTTTTGAACACTATAAATAGGGGGTATCCTCTCATTTTCAAGAGACAGTTGAGTTGTTGTAATGGCATGCTGCAAAAATTTTAACAGAAGTTCATTAGCTTTTGGTGAATTCTTGACTTTTAGTTGCATGTTACATGGTTCTTCTCCCATAGTAAATTTGAGTAGATTTACTTTGTCTTTTTGCATGTTTCGGCTTGCTTTAGTAGATTAGTTGATGTTGTTCATTGGTTTTGAAGAATTTTGTTGTGTGCTAGCAACTTTCCTTGTCCATACTTTTTGCTATTTGTTGATGATAAACAACTGTATAAAGTTAGTCTAGGCATGATCTAAAATATGATCTAAACTTCTATATTTTATTCATGATTATGGTGAATGAATGGTTGAATATCTACAGTCCTTAGAATCTGTCACAAAAATCATGAGATTGTGAGGTAATCTGGTTAAGTGAAATTCAGTTTTAGGAAGGTAGTCCGCAACAGGGTCCTCCATGATCATTGTTCACTGTTAGTTTCAGGTCCCAGAACTTCTTGTCCTCCCTACCCTTTTCTATTTTTTTTAATAAAAAACTTATGCTAAGGTTCATTACACATTGTAAAGCCAAATTTCAAGCTAAAATAGGAGTTTAAGACTATTGTTCAAACCTGCAGCAATTGTGCAACCACTTCCCATCTCAAGAACTCCATTTTAAGATCTAACTTCCCTCCAGCTTAACCCTGTAAGTCCACCCTATGATTACCAACAAATCACATGAAACAACTGAGACATTCCAATCATGTCTTGACCTAACACCCGAGAGACCTTAGGGTGATTTTCAACAACTTATTGTTGGAGATTCCCTTTCAAGAGAGGTAGTGCACCTATGCACTACCTATGTCGAGAAAGTGATGAAACACCCATCAACAGGTCCCACCATCCTTTACTTGATCCTTCAAAGACTAATGCTCACATATGCTCTATTTTATATAAAATGATTAATAGTCCATTATTTTTTTTGAGATGTCAATGACTTGTTAATTGCTAAACGATTGTGATTCCTTCAATATTTTTCTTAAAAATCTATGTGAGTGCATTTATAAGAAATGAAAAAGGGTATTAGGGTGAATATAAAGAGACACAAATCACTCCACTCACCCATATTAGCAAAAATATCCTATCTAAACAAGTTAAACTAGGTGTAGGAAAATACCCAATAAACTATTTAAAAGGAATAAAAACATGTGCCATCATCCCCAATTAAGTGTCTCTTAGGTGGGTGAAGAAATATTAATCTTGACAATATGTAGCCTAATTAGGTACCCATGTAGATAATAATTCCTACACAAAGAAGAGAGATCAAATCCCATCAATCAAGAGAGAGAAAGATCCCCCAAAGGAAGGAGATGAAAGAGAGAAGGACCACATGACTCAAAATAAAAGAATATTCCACTACAAGATCAATGGATCCTCATAATAGAGAGGATGAACATGTAGATAGTCTCATCATCATGAGTGCTAAATTAGGTCCCTTTATATAAAATAATACATCATCCATTTTAAATACTAAAATCCTATGGTACAAGTTTGTTGAATTCCCACTCCAATGTTGCTATAATGAACAAAAAAAATAGGATCATAATTGAATTAGTAATCTCAAGCCCAATTGAAGAGAGTGATCATCCAAAACAATGTAAAAACTAATGAAGAACTTGAACCAAAGATGAACATGATCACTTAGTGTGTCATTAGTGCCAATGGATAGGATCCTATATTTCATTCGTTGGAATGATGGAGGATGAAAGGGGTTTGATTGAGATAGTGGTCACCTTGGTTATTGTTTCAAGTATATATTGATGCAACACATGGGCATTTATATGGTACATGTGTTGGCTATAAGGATTGTTCCATTGATTATTGAGTTTAATTTTGACCTCTTATACCATGTATATGAAAAGTGGGAGAATTTTGAGAAAGGTGTACAACACACATTTCATAATGTTAATAATATAAAATATTTATTTAATTATGATACATCTAGATATTTAGATACCATATTGGAAAGAGGAAATGGGAAATTATAGTTTGGAGATTTGTACCCTGTTATCCCTTATGTAGCCTATTATACCCAAAAGGATGCAATGAGAGAAAAGAGTAAGTGAAAAATGGAAAACTATTTCTAACTACATTCCATATGTGATCTTGATAAATATAGAATTCATTCATAACACATGTTGATTCAATCCTTATAACTCCATATATTTATAGATTCATATAATAGATACAATGGCAGGTCATAGTCTTTACTATAAGGAAACTTGCAGCCATCTAATGACAATTTCCACATAACCCAAAAGAGAAATTTATACAAATAAATACTCAAAATCCATATGCAAGAGAATAAACAACATACCCGTAAAAGATGACACAAGATATACCCTAGGAAAACCTTCATGGGGGAAAAACCCAGCCTCCAAAAGCATCCATAATCCATCATATTAATCAACAATAAATCCATACAAGAGTTGCAATGAACACCTCTAAAGCATCAAGCCCTCCAATGCATCTCCATGCATCCAAGAATGAATCCACACATCCCATGCCATGCTTGACATATGCATTCCTCAAAAAAGACTCAATAATGACAACCAAACCACTCAACCAACTTAAACCACTATACATGTGTTTGATTTTATAGACACAAGCTCATACAAATACAATTAGTGGTAAGGTAAAACCATGTACCAAAAAACCATGCAAATACAAAACCACTAACCCCTTATTTAATATTGGGTACTAAGACTTCACTTTATTTAATATTTTCCCCAATATAAATTATTATCACATGTCTCCCACACATTAAATAATAATACAATGTTACAATACAATATAAAGTGGTCCACAAATAATTACCTAGTGTGAATAACCACACCACCTAGGTGCATCACAACTAAATAATTATTTAATTACAACATTATAATAAACCAATTTATGCAATGGTGTACAACACCATATCCCAACATTCTCCCACTTGTTGTATACATAGCATAAGGGATCAATACATGAAATACATCATCATTTCCATACATGAAACCACATGAATCTCCAACATGCTCTCGTGCTCCATCAAGATACCTGCAATAAGAACAAAGTGACCACCATCTCAAGCAAGAAATACTCTCATCCTCCAATGTTCCACCTATGGGAGAAAAGGAACATTCCAAGGTGAAGATGCACCAATCCAAGAACACAAGCATCAAATCCAAGTGATAACAAAGGCTCCAACCAAGTTGTTTTCAAATGAAAAACCCGCATGATTGGAAATAACATCCACAACACATGCTAATACATCCAACTATCCATACCTCCTAGGTATCAATACATCAATAAACTCATGCCAAAAACATATGCAACCCATAAACCGTGCAATCACAAGCTCCTTGTATTAAACCTATCAATGAAGAACATACATATCCAAGAACTCCCACTACATAGGTAATGCCAAAGTATATCAAGTCTACCAATCAACACCATATTAAGGTGTGATAAATAATCAATAAATGAAGTACCAAGAACAATAACAATGATCCACACATGAAACCCAAATAGTTGCATAATCTCTCACAGCATGTTACCACCATCCTCCCCAAAACATGAACATCCAAGAAGGAACCATGAAGAGAGAAACCTGTTGTAGACATGTAAAATTGACCTAGCCCTATTGCACACTTTAAACGACATTTTCACATCATTGACATCATTATCATCAAATAAAACTACATTTCACATCAAAAGCATCAAAAACCCTAATTTCCCCTATTAATTGAATAATACAACATTATTTAATTAATTCACTTTTTCACCATTTTTGATGAATTAAATAAATTTCATTTATTTAATAAAGTCCTAAAACCCTAAATTCTACTATTAATCGAATAATATGACATTATTTAATCAATTCATGTTTTTATCATTTTGACCGATTAAATAAATTACATTTATTTAATAAAGTCCTAATCTAACATTATTTCATCCTAATTAGTTAAATAGCACCAATTATTTAATTACATCACTAAAACATTTTATTCCCCTAAGTTGATTGAATTATTAAATCATAATAATTTAATTAACTCACTTTCCCTCCAAATTTGAATAATTCAAATAAACTATTCAAATCATTTATCAAAAATAAAATCAAACTAGTGCAACTTTTTTTTGTAAAAGTCAAACTTGATTTGTAGGGTCAACTCCAAAATGAATGAATTAATTAAATCAATTAATTAATAATTCTCAACCACTTTTCTAATTGAGTAAATTATGATCCCCTAATTTCTCAATCTAATCCTGATTGATCAATCTAAATCCTAACTGATCAATCTAATTCCTGACTAACCAATCTATTCCTCAATCACACAAATTGTGCAATCTATTTTGCACAGATTATTCATGTCTAAATCCTCCCAACATCTTTTGACCATCAATCAGGATATTCTACTACATGATCCTGATCATCCATTTCAAATCACATTTTCTATATAACAAACCCCTTTCCTCACAAAAAAAGGATTGAAGAATCAACATCATTTACACAATGAAGTACTGCCAAGATCCAAATCACCATTGGCAACACTTCAACACATTTCTTCAATCAACACATGCATCACATCAAATCTTCTCGCACACAAAAATGGAGGCTTCACAGTGACATGAACAATTCGACATCTTGTGAACACACTCTAACATGGGATGGTAACCTTTAATTTTCTTTGAATTCAATTTGGTAATTGTAAGATTTCAATTGTGTGTTCTTCAATAGCTTAGAAAGTCATTTCATGAGTGTAGGAATAGATGTAGATTAGTTGTGTTTGATTTAGATTAGATTCTATTTCATTTGCATTGTCTTGTTTATGCTCTACGATGTTCCCCCTCACACATTCTAGCATGCCCGGTGGGACCCGAGTCCCCAACACTAATGTTTCGTGAGTAATTTTTTAAGTTATAGGTCCTGGAGGTGCTTTTGAAAAATCTTCACGCACAAGTTTTTGGAAGCTATTGCACTAAATTTCACAAAAACCATGCACTTGACCCTAGAACATGTGCACTTGACTTTGATTTCGGTGCACTTGATTTTTTACTGTGCCTTTGTCTTCTGAAAGAGGGTGCACTTGCCTATTTTTCAGCGCTTTTTCTCTCCTACAAAGGGTGCACTTGCTGGTTTTTCTGTGCTTTTGCTCTGATAGACTTGTGTCTGAGATTTGCAAATTTTAAATTAATTTTTAATGCTAATGGATGCTTGTTTGGAATGCGTGAAATGTATTAATAGCTATGTATATAGGATTGAGGAAACACTAACACCTTTTTCTATAGGGAAGATGAATGGTCAAATAACTTCAAATTTTTAAAGATTTATTAGGTTAGGAATCTTTCATTTTGGTGCATAAAAAGAACAACACAAATAAACACTTCATTTTTTGTGCCTCTAAAAATGAACCATTTCAATACTTTTTAAGTAAGGAATCTTTCATTTTGGTGTATAAAAAGAACAACACAAATGAACACTTCATTTTTTATGCTTCTAAAATTGAACCATTTCAAAAGATTTATCAATTAGGAATTTCCATTTGGTACATAAAAAGAACAATACACAATTTAATTTTGTGCTCTAAAAAGTTTTTAAACTTTTAAAGTAACATTTGAATGCTTGATTTATGTTTAAATGACCAAAACAACTTTCTTTTGTTGACATATGCTCACAATTTTTTTTTGTTGACCAAGTAAGACATGAGGATCAATTTAGAAACACTCAAAACTTGGGCTTAAAAATGAAAAAAATAGTTTTTTGTATTGCACTTTTGCTATCTTAAGTGATTGATATCCCGAATACTTCATGTTGGTGCAATTTAAAAGAACCATTGTTATGCTTTTCACACATTTTTTCTTGGAGATAGCACCGCTTGAGGTGCTTAAAAAGAATCAAATTGCTATGAATTATATGTCGTGCATTCAATGTTTGGAAAGATAAAGTGTTTGTCTTCTCCCCTTGCACCTTTTGGCGATCTTGGGTGAGCAAAAACATCTTAAGTTTTTCACTTTTATTTTCAAAGCATATCTTTTAGAGGGCCTGCCTATTGAGACACATCCCACACTAGAGAACTCATAGGCGACCCAAGCAATACTTTCATTTTGGATTTCTATATAAATAATTGTGGGTGTGAGGAAAGTTCTCACTCGTCGGATGATTCTCCTTTATACCAACATCAATCTCCCCCAGTATCTGTGTGATACATAAAAACCACAAGGGTTGGGAGGCCTCTTAATTGAGAAAAATGATGCATGTATAGACATCTAAAAATCATAACCCCAAAACATTACTAAGAGCCAAATTGTTTTAGAAGCTACCCTTTTTATCCAAAAATCATTCTTTGAAAGTGGTGCATCAAAATTTACTTCTAAGAAGTTACTTTCCATGTCTAACTTTAGGCCTATGCCATAAGTTACATGTAAAATCATCCCTTCAGGGCATGAGGCAAGCCTACCTAAAAGGATGGTTTCTATCTCTAGGGTTGTAAGTGTTTGTTTATGTAAAACTTGTCAAAAACATTCAAAAAAAACTTGACATCAAACTTTGTGCTTGATCTAAAAAGAATACATCCAAACAAACACTAAACATGATGGTTGAATCACAAACCATTTAAATTTTTGTATGCTTTTAAGATAATCCCTATATTTTCACTCCTTAAGGGTTTCCTTAAAGGTTTCCAAATATCTAGGCTTTAATTTTAGGCTACATTAGCTCAAAGTAAACATTGGAAACTATGGCTTGGGTATTGTGATTTCACAAGTTAAATCCATAGACATGAAGGTCACATAAGTCCATGCTTTTTTGAGTCAATCAAGTATTGTTGTATCACTTGCAATACTCCAAACATAGAGAATTGAGGAAAAACCAATTTAAACTTGCAAAGTTTTGGAGAAAGATTGCTCAAACTGGAAACAAATTACATAGAGGCCACTATTGCAAAAAATTGCATTGCAGTTGCTCCATTTTCTGCCATAGTTGCTAAAAATTTAGTGCATTTTCTCTCTATCCCAGAAAATCCGATGATAAAAAACTAATGCATTTGACATAATCTATGCATTTGATGAAAACCCTGTGTTAGGTCTCAAAAGTGCAGATTTTTAAACCATAAGCGGGTGCCAATCCCTTAATACACCTTTGTCCCATGAACAAGGTAAACAAGACTGATTACCTTCCACTCTTCAAGCTCTACTAGACCTAGGTGAGTATACTTGAACAATAAGGAAAATTTTCAATTGGATATAGTTCCTAGATTGAGCAACCTACTCACTATGGCACATGAAGATGGAGTAGATACAAAGTTTTGATGGCTAATCTCTATGGAGAATAACTAAGAGTTCAAGATTGTGAATTGTATAGTATCTTAAGTATGACCATTGCCTACTCCTATTGGGTGAATGAAGTGGATGAGTGAATGGTGATTATGGAATGGACAAAGAATTTTAAGATAAGTAATTCTATTCTTCAGCTTAACTCAAATTACTGGGCACTTGAGATTTTTGTACCTTGTACAAACATGCAAGATAGTTTATTATAGTGTTCTTTACCAATCCCAGTGATATCCCCTCAAGTTACTATGAAAGTATGAAAGGAATTTTAATTCTTGAGTTAATGGAAACTATTGTGCCCTCAGCACACACGCCCCATTCGGAACAAGGACCCTCTTTTCTTTCGCCTTGTCGGGTCATTTTTTTCACTGCCTCATTTTGTGTGCCTGATTTTGGCATCCCTAATGGTTAGCGTACCTCTGAAGCCCATCTTAAAGTGATCATGTTTTTCCCACTCATCTTTGGCTAAGTCTTGAGGCTTTTTGGGCTTTCCTTGGCAGTTTCCTTCTGCCAGCGACTCTGGGACCTCCCGGGCTTGGCCCACTGGGTTTCCGCCTTCGGGCTTCCTCTGGGGGGTTCTCCATTCAAAAATGGTGGAAGGCGTCTGCCTTTCCGAACCCCGAGCCCTAGTCCGTCAGCTGCCACTAGGTTTCTTTTCACGCAAAGTTCTGAACTACTTTCGTGTCCTCCGGACCTAGACGGTCGGGCCACCATTCCCAAAATTCCCTTCACCGTTCACCATTTCCAGTAGCCAAACCTCACCGGCGTTCCACCCTCCAGGGTCTGAACCCCTACTTGCTTCCAGTCTTAAAGGGAAGTTATTGAGCGGCTATTTTGACACGTCCTTCCAAACCTCGAACCCTAGACCTCCCACTGGCGTCTGATATTGTCAAACTCACCAACCAACAGGTTGGTTGTACATGCATTTAATGAAGCCATTAATCATAGGGGGGTATAAATATCAGGCCCCAACCTATCATTTTCACTTGTTAGGATTGTAGAGGAGGTCAGAGTGCTTTCCTAAAGAGTTTGTTGCCTTCGTTGATCGCCACCCTTGCACTCATCGCCTTCATTTGCTGATCCTTGGTAGATTTAACAGCTTCCCTCATCGAACTTCTGAGGATATATGGAATCGAGTGCAGGACCCTTGGGAGGAACTGTAGAGAAGGACAAAGGAAAGAAATCAATAAAAACTCCTTGTGGGAAGGAGGATAAAGACCAAATGAAGTTCCAGTTCCAAGGTGAACCTCTATGATCAAAAGTCACCACGGACTGGAAGGAAATATCAAACACTAATATCAGCCAGGTCGATATTGATGAATTCAAGAAAAGGGTCACTAATTCACCCAACGACCGATAATGCCAGATTAATCAGGTAGAGCAGAATTGCAAAAGCTGCAAGTTTCCCCCCATCTCTTATTTCCCTTGAGCTTGTCATGGCCTATTGGCGGGCCTACCAACCTGAAACAAGGACCATCATTGACAGAGATGGGAATATTCTCGTTGACATGTTAGCCGAGGGAATCACAAAGACCTTCCACATTCCTACCTTTGAGGAAATAGAAGTGCCCACAATGGAAGAGGGAAAGGCAACTTGGAATGAGGACCCGATGGGTTGTAGAAGGATGATAAACTAGTTTTGGCTCAAGGAGAAAAGTGGCAGTGCTGCAAAGGTCCCTCACAAACTCTTTTGCAGTGATTTCCATGAGGACTATCATGACTTAGTGACCATGCTAAGCTAGGTAACGGGCCTTCCTTCTGCCACATTCTTTCAAGAATGGATGGTGTACTTCGTTGAGAAAATCGTCCATGGGAACGAAGATGTCACCACGAAGACCTCATTCTACTGGGGAGGTATTATTAGCAACTGATTCCATGAGAAATTTATGAATATAAAAAAGAGCTCCAAATTCTACATGACCTCCTATCTGGTCTATTCACTAGCAGAGTAGAGACAGTATAGCGGACTATTTGTGGCACCCAAGAGGAGCCAGGCTGAAAGATGAACGCCTATGACTGATATCCCTAGCTCCAATTCAGGAACTTTAAGAAGGAATATTGCAAGGTGAACGACGCCTTTATGGGTCACATCATTTGATTACTGGGAGGAGATTTTGAGAGAAGGGTCTCTCATAGTGCGTGGGCGTTCCTAAAGTAGTACGCTTTCTTGTACCTATAATTCCCCAAGTTCACCTACATTCGTGCCCAAGGTTTCACTGAGAGGCCGAACAAGCTGCCTTGGTACCCCAATGACCAGATAATACTATTGGAATTCTCTCGGTAGCTGTAGCATGTGCACACCATCCTCAACAACAAGCACTTGGCAAGGATTTCTTATCCCTTCACCTTCGGGTAGGGCATGTATAAATTGCAAATCTCCCAGTGTGTTGGGAACTCAGAAAAGGAACTGGCAGAATACCACTTCCAACAACACACTGCTTGCCCACAGATGGAACCATATGGGCACATGAGAAAAGCATTGGGATTAGAATACGCCCATTTGCATAATGTTGAGGATTTCTAGGAAAATTTATAGGATGAAAAAGAGGTGCGTGCCAGGCACTACATGAGGATGACTGCATACTTCATAAGAAGGGTACAACTGTTCCCCATACCAAATCAAGTAGAAGAATATGAAAGCACTATCATGGATCCCTAGTATAATGCAGTCACCAACTTACCGCTGCCTGCAATCGATTGGGATGAACAGGAGGTCGATGAACTTGACATCATGACTAAACCCATCATGGCTTAAACCGAAGAATGGGTTAAAAGACAAGTGATCCAACTAAAGTAATAAGGAATGATCCTGACATATGAAGGGCTAAAGAGTGAGCCCAGTGCCACTGGGATGTCACCACCACAACTTCAATAGGCGAGACATCCAAGTCTCCTTCTATCACCAAATCAAAGAAGAGGAAGGGAACGGAAACAGAGCAATCTCTGGATCCCAAGGTTTACACAAGGAAGGATTTAGGAGGATCACCTTCCAAGAAGCTCAAGCGAATAGGGGGTGCCATGGAGCCACCTGTAATCCAAGAAGGTGACAAAGAAAGGATGGATCCATTAGAACCTCTTCCAGCTTTCCCGGTCTCAACTGCCCCATCATTTGTCTCCCTGACCATGGTCGCCACATCCCCACCAGCAGTAGACATCTCAGTCCACCTTGCCCCTTCACCTCTGGTTGGGCCTGTAATAGTGATTGACTCCTCCTTCACCATGACTACCCCTCCGTCCTCCACTACCATGTCACCTACATCACTCCCATTAGCCCCCATAGCAACACCAATGCCCACTCTCGCATTGCCTGAGGCTTTCTTGAAACACACGCAAAACCTCCCTTTCGAGCTCTCCCAAATCTTTATGGACCCCACCCTTCAGGTTGCCTTAGTGTAGGTCCTCGCTTCTACCACACCCTTGCAACCTCCTGCGGGACCACCAGTAATGGAGGCCAAAATGTTGATATCCAAAGAATTGGAGAGGTGGGAGTAGGAGGCCTCGAAACTAATTGAAGAGGAGGTTGATGAATATTATGAACACCCTGAGTATGAGCATCATAAAATTGATAGGGTGGCCTACGAGGAGGAAGGAACAGGCTCTTTCGAGAGTGAGGATGAGGAGGAGGATGTTGGCGGTAAGGTCATCATACAAACCTTTAATGACAATCTTGAAGAAGAGATGGCCCAACAGTTGAAACATGATGGAGAAGAGGTAGAAAGGTCACCTCTCAGAGAAGAGCAGGAGGGCAACAGGACAACAAAAAAATGTAGAAATCCTTGCAGTGGAAAAACAACTGGAGATTGTGCCACCTCCTACAAAAGAAAAGGATAGAGAAGAAGACCAACTCGAGGAATACATGTACAAGGGTGAACAGATCGAAGGCACAAAGAAAAAGGAAACTAAGGTAGAAGGAACTCCCTGAGGGAAATTGATTACTAAACCTCCTATCAAATAGCTTACATTCATCCTAGATTTTGATGAGGAAGAGGGAGACAACACCAAGATGAAAGGTGCACAAATGGAAGGCATAACAGGTTAGGGTGAAGGCGATCAAGAGCCATCAAAAGAAGAATCTTCCATGCCTGAGTGGTTGGAAAAATAGCTTGAGAAGAAGACTCCCGCTCCTAAGGATCCAAGAGCAAGGATAGAGGCTATCCTAGCCCAAGTACAAAGCTCAACCAAAAAGGATAAAAATCCTAAAGTGAGATAAAAAATAATGATGGACGCTTTTGGGTCCCGAACCTCACAAATAGCAACACCCGTGGTAGGCCAGGCTGGTATAAGCTACAACATTTCCACCATCAACTTGGGGACCGCTACTAGAGAACATAAGGTAGGAAATCTTGAGGAGTTAGTGGCTATAGTGGTGCACCTGATACAACAAGACAAGGTCTTGAAGGACAAACTTAATGCACAGGTGGATGCCTTGATAGATTACATTCAACAGTGGTCCTCAGTGGATGAAACGCCTACCACATCCGTGGCTCCACCCCAACTGCTGTCCAAAGAGAAAATTGACAAATTGGAGAAAAGAAAGAACTTGGACAAGACTATAGAGAGCTAGTTCTAGCAGGTCTTGTATGTTGGGAACATGGGTATTATCTAGGTTGTTCGAACAACCAACAAGTTCTTGGATCTGCAACAATCTCTAGAGAGCACAAAGAAGCTTTGCACCAACTTCCCTACAACGTATGACTCCACCTATCCAAAGATTGAGGCCATCCTCAAGTTACCAAAGGCCACATGGGAAAAGGAGCTCGCATTCAAAAGATATGACCACTGGCTAATGGACGTGTGGAGGTGGGATTTTGATAACAGAAAGGAGAGGTTGGAACAGATAATGAATAAGGTGGATCCAGACATCAAATGGGTCAAGGAAATTAGGGTGGAATGCACCCAATATCTGAAGCTAATGACAGAGTATGATATGCACGCAGTGCAGATGGATCCAAAGAAGATAAAGCCTTACTTTCAGAAGAAGATGGAGGACGGGATGTCCAATGAAATAACAACAGAATTCATGAGTTTCGCCACCCGTGCCTTCGACCAATTGGAGCTGTTCAGGGATTAGGGCATAAAGTATGATGAAGACTGGAAGAAGCTTGAAGATAATGCGAAAGAATGGAGTTACCAGATATTGCAGTATGAGATCATTGAGGTAGACAAGCTCCAACTAGTTATTCTAAAATTCATGGAATATGCAGCTTTGAAGAAGCAGGAGGACAACCCTATTATCAATGAAAAGCTCCCAAAGGAGTAGCTACAACAAAAGAGCAGTCAACAAAAGACAAAATGCTACAGTGTCGTCACTAGAGGACAAAATAGGGAGGGGATAGGAATGTAATTTTAAATTATAATATATTGGGGGTAGGTGAAACCCTATTTTGTAATGAATCTTGGCCACACAATGAAAATCAATCTTGGCCATTCATTTGATTTTTTGGGAACTATAAATAGGGGTCTCCTCTCATTTTAAAAGGAAGTTGAGTTGTTGCAAGGACATGCTGCTGAAATTTATAATTAAAATATATTGACTTGGTGTATTTTCTGATTTCTTCACATGTTTCATGGTTCAATCTCCATTGTTAGATGCTTTAGTTAGATTCACATTGTTGTTTTAGTTAGTTGTATCCTTGCTTTGATAGATTTTAGTCATGCTATTCTATGATTATAGAAATTTTTGTTGTGTTGATACCTCCCAGTCCATACTTTTCACTGTTTGCTGCTGGTAAATGGCCTTGCAAAGTTAGCCTGGGTTGAAATTTGAAGCTTCTCTTTGAATCTTTACCTTTATTCATGCATGTAAATGGTGGATGGATGGTAAAATATTTGCAGACCTTTGAAGATAGCACATATTTCATGATACTATAGATTTCTTGGTTAAGTGGAACTCTATTTGAAGGGAGCTGTCCATAGTAGAACCTCCATGATCACTGTTCATAGTTATTTATAGATCCAAGAACCTTCCCTCTTCCTTGCTATTTTTCCTTCTTTTTTAAGAAATAGCCTGTGCTAAGGTTAATTGCACATTGTAAAGCCAAACTTGAAGAAAACATCAAAGTTTTGGATTGTTGTTTGAACCTACAGCAAAATACACTTTATTTCCCATCTTAGAAACTTTGGATTTGAAGATCCACCTCGCATCCAGCTACTCAAGTCTGCCTTGTGATTAGCAAAAAAATCACATCAAAAATCAACTGAGCGATTCCGTGCAAGTCATGACTTGACACCCGAGAGACCTTGGGGAGATTTTCAGCAGCTTGCAGTTGGAGATTTCCTTTCAAGAGAGGTAGTGAACCTGTGCATTGCCTATGTTGAGAAGTGCATAAAACAACCATAAACAAAAACCACTCTAAACAAATTCTTTAAAAGGATTTTAACCCTAGGCAAAGACCAATTAAAGTAAACTATCAAAAAGGATTTTAATTCACATCAACTTAGAAACCAATCAACTCTTTCACACAGTAACATCAAATGTGCTTTGATAAATCATGCAGATTTAAATAACTTGAACAGACCAATTTGGAGACAACAAAGTAATAAATGAGCATGAAAATCAACACAGTAATTGAACACTAAAAATGAATTACAATTCATAAATAGTATGCTCCATTGTATTACTTCAAAATATAAGCATTATAACAAAATTCTTCGAAATATGGTATAGATGGGAGAATTATGCAATCTATCCTCTTACTAATGCCTATTCTACTGAAATGAAATGTGATAATGATGATATGATCTCCTCAAAATTGGGTCTTGGTTTCCCTATTTGTATGGGAAGCAACAAGCTTTAGGCCCATTACATAAAGTCACATTGTTTCATAACTAAAATATAATTAGAATAAACATGAAAATATTAAGAGTTGCTAGTGCATGCACTGTAGTCCATTAATCTCCAACAATTTCATGTGGTCATCTAAGACCTGTTCAAGGCTCATGCACCATGATCATGTATCCATAACTATAAAACTCTAGCCCCTATCACTTCTCTTTTATTTGGCCCATGAAATGAACAAGCCAATCTTTGACAAATGCTCCACGTACCCACTTTTAGCATGAGTGTATTCATTATGTATGATGTCATTCATAGCATACTCCAATTTGAAGATTCTCCCAAGTTGTTGGTGCATCCTCTTAAGCACTTCCTCTTCATCATCAGTTGCATCAAGAATAATTGGTAGATAGTTGGCAATTTCATCCTTCCATGTATCTAGATCTTTCAATTTTGTTTCTTTAAAGAAATTGGGTAAGGCCATACTCAGTGGCTGACTGAAATCACTCAACTCCTATGTTAGGATATTATGGAAGTCCTTATGAGCTTTCATGAGTTCCTAGTATTCTTGTAGCATAACAGAGTTATCCTCTTTCTCTGCAATGATATGAGACTCTACCTCCTTCATCCTATGACTCAATCTAGTGTTTTCCAATAATGTTGCATATGTTTTATCATGAATATTCCAAACTTTTTTAGCATGTTTGTACATGTCTTTAAATATCATGTAGACTATTTCTAATGCCATTTCAAAGGTAGTGGTTTAGAGCTTTCCTTTTAACTCTTGTTCTTTTTGCACTTTCTCATGCCTTTGTTTCCAATATGTAGTTTTTGACATAGCCTCAAGCACTTTCCTTTCATTTTCAACCAATGGAGAATAGATCCCTGAAGAATAAGAAGAAGGCGGTCTATCAACCCTTTCTACTTGTGTTGAAGAGACTATGGTGAAACTTTCTCTAATATGGCATTGTCTTGTCGACATGGCACGAGCTACTAGGAGAACATTTCAGGCAAGGACTTCAATTTATTGTAATGATCAAGGGCCTTAATTTGGTACTTTATATTAATTTCAATTATTATGAAATGGAGATGGAGGATATGGTGGATGTGGGAGGATGAGTGAAAATTGAGGTGTGCAAGACAACCAATGTGGATTTTTTAGCTCCAACAATGGCTCCGGTTGGGGATAAATGAGCATGAGGTCATTGCAAGGATCCAAAAATGATCTCTAGGATGTAGACAAATGAATGTGATTAGGTAGGTGAAAATGGGATGGAAACATAAGACTACTGTGCATGGAAGATTATTATTTTAAGAACTTCAAGAATTTTCCATGCACTAGCAATTCCTGAACTTCTCCTAAACTAGTGTGCATGGAAAATTGATTTAAGAAAAGAAGTGCTTCAGGAATTGTCCATGCATTGGCAATTCCTAGTCTTCTCCTAACATGTTCTATAAATAGTAGGAATCTTCACCTCCTTTGCTAGTGATGACAAAGGGTCCTATCTAGAGAGTTTCAAACTTCCCATGCTTCCCTTTATACTAACACCTTGCATTCCATAGTAGGACCATATCATTTTCTTCAAATTTTCTATGCTTGGTTCTTTTGTCAAATAGATACTTCATTTATTCTTGTATTTTTGTATTTTTCTCTTGGGCCAAACTCCTGATTTCATCTAGTTCTACTAATTTTTCTATCTTGTCCTCCATTGGCTCAAGGATATCTAGGTCCTCTTGAAGTATGAATTTGTAGGTGGGCAAGAGATTCTACATAGGCATTCTAGCTTGTGCCCCATACACAAGTTCAAAGTGTGATCTACCAGTTGATTTCTTCACAGTGATTCTATCTTCCCATAATGCCATTCTCAATTTAGAACCCCACGACCTTTTGTTTTTGTCCAACATCCTTTTAATATTCTTCAAAATATTCTTGTTACTTGACTCGACTTGTCCATTATCTTGTGGATGATAGGGTGAGGCATATGAAATTATGATGCCATAGTTTTCATAGAATTTCCTGAAGTCCTCTGATCTGAAACACATACCATTATCTGTGATTAACTGCATAGTGATGCAGAGTCTGGAGGCTCAACCTTAATCAACTTGGAAACCTGCCTTCAAGAAGTATCCAAAATGATTAAAATGATCACATAAATTAATTCAACCAGCCTTCCAAGTTCTACAATCATTAGAAGCACAATTTCCCAATTTCACTCCTAAACCCCAGTTTTAGTGCAAACCAAGTTTAGGCATTTTCACCAACATTTTCCAAAACACCTAACAAACTCAAGGATGATTAAGATACCATTTTTAAAGTTATAAAACATACAGGAAAACCAATATCAACTCTTTTGGAAAAACCCAAAGATCCAATACTCCTGCCATGGAAACGACTAGTGGATTAGCCCACTTTTACAAAGAAAGTACCCTTTAAACTCCACCAAAATTTATGAAACCTTGGGGCAGAAATTAAAATGCCCAAAAACTACTAAATCCACCAATATTTTCTAGAAATCACTCTTCCAACATAGCACAGCCTAAAACCCTTGATTCTAGGCCTTCAAAAGGAGGGTTTATTGTAAATCATACCTCCAGACCTTTCCAGACTCTTCCACCTATTCAAACACGCATAATTATGCCTGCACAAGCTTTAAACTTCATCACATAGGTTATTTCTTCTAGAAAACTCATAAACCTTCATTTAGTTCCTCACTTTCACAAGGAAAATCACCCAAATTCAATCTAGGGCAACACCCAAAACCCACAAACACACTTCCTCTGACTTGCAAATAATTTGGAAACTTATTTTACAACAAATGGGGCCATTCCACTGAGTTACAATTGCTACAGTAGGTGGAATGCCCTAAAAACTCATTTTAATACTCTCAAATCACCAATTTACACCAAAACAAGGCAGTTTCAGTAAAACGTCAATAAAACCCTCTAAACTTAATGAAAATTCACCAAACCACTTTCAAATGAAAGCTGACTCTCTCCTCTTTCCAACCATACCAGGGTTGAGCCCGTACAGGTCGTACAAATGTCGTACCACACGTTTTAGCAGCAAATTTACACACAGAAATTTCCAGAAAGCAGCCTTTTTTTCATTATAACTTCAAAAAAAATGATTCAACAACCATACCTCGACCATGAGAGGATTATTTAACATCTAACCACCCTTACAAACATCCTCCAACTAGAATTTTAATTAGTTGGACATTGGAAACCAACTTTTTACCAATTAGACCCCTAATTGCCTAGTTTTGCACTTTTAGCAATTTGTTGACAATTAGTACATTTTTATGCAACCTTTTGCATTTTTTGAAATAAATAAAATCAAAGACCCCTAATTACATCAGTAATAGTCTCAAAGACCTTATTTAACATAAAAATTACTCATACTATCACTAACTCCTAGACTAACCCTCATAGAATGCACTTTGCAATTACATGTTTTTAGGTGCCCCTGCACCACATAGGTGTCCCAAACCTTGTAATAATATTTTCCAAAAAAAAATTTGTTACAACTTCGCTAGTGGCTTGTTTTGCTGGAATATTTTCCACCCATTTTGAAAAATAATCAGTTGCCACTAATATCCATTTGTGACCTCCACTGGATTTTTTTTGTTTCTCCCCAATAAATTCAATCCCCAATTAGTTAAAGGGAGCTTCAATCTGCATCGAACTTAGTGGTAGTACTCCTTGATATTTCAATTTTCCAAAGAATTTATGGTAGGTTTCACATTTTCTTACATAGGTGAAAGATTCATTAAAAAACCTAGGCCAGTAATACCACGCCTTTAAGATCTTATGGGTAGTGGTCTTGGTAGAGAAGTGTCCCCCACAAACTCCTTCTTGCATTTCTCTTAATACATGTTTTTCTTGAGATTCATCCAGGCATAACAGTAGTACTCCATCCCTATTTTTCCAGTATAAGTCACCATCCATGAAAACATACCTAGACGCATGTAACTTCAAGGATATCTTATGGTTCTCATTCATGTGTTTAGGACACTTCTAGTTCTTCAATTAATACATTATGTCAGTGTACCATGTAGTATTTTCTATGCTTGCAATCATGGTTTCCTCTTCTCCTATGTTACAAATTGGGGATGCTTCAAAATTTGACTCAGTCATTAGCTTGGCTAGGCCTTTCCCTTTTACTAGCTTGGTGATTTGAATTTCAATATCAAATTCCTGAATCTTGTTGATCCACCTGCACCTTCTCCTTGTGACTTTAGTTTGTACAAACACATCCTTGACAACAACATTGGAAACATATGCAATTATTTTTTCTCCTACCAGATAAGGTCTAAAGGCTTTTAATACTTTGACAAGAGCATATTCTTGCTTCTCTATGATATCATATTTTAATTCAGCTCCTTGGAGGGATCTACTAAAGAAGGATATGGGTTGCTCATACCCTTCATCATTCTTTTGTAACATCACTACTGCAATGGTGTGGTATGAGGAAAATGAAAAAATTGAAAAGGCTTACTGAAATTGCAGGATTTTAACACTAGGGACTCTTTGATTCCCCATTTTATAGATACAAATGCATCAAGTGCTTCTATAGTCTAGTTAATTTCATCCCCTTTCTCCAACATCTTTGAGATAGGTTTGACAATTTCAACAAAATTGGATATGATTCTTCTTACAAAGTTTATTTTTCCAAAGAAGGACTGCATGGCCTTATCATTTTTAGGAATAGGGATCTTATCTATAGCTTCTACTCTCTCTAGATCAATTCTAACTCCTTCCTCGGATACTATGTGCCCTAATAACTTTCCCTCTGTCACAACAAAATGACATTTTTTAGGATTTAGGGAAATGCCACACTCTAGTGATTTAAGGAAAATATTCTCAAGGTGTCCAACATGGTCCTCTACTCTCTTGGAATATGTAGTGAGATCATCTTGGTATACTACCATTATTATATTGATCAAATTGGTAAAAGCAACATCCATAGCTCATTGGAATGTGGCACCAACATTTGTTAGCCCAAATGGCATCCTTATATACACATATGTGCCCCAAGGGGTAGTAAATGCAGTCTTATATTTTTTTGATTCCTTCACCTTCACCTAGTTCTACCCTAAAAATCCATCCATCATGGACAATAGTTAACAACCTGTCACCCTCTACAGCATGGCCTCCATATTTGGGAGTGGATAATTATCCTTGAGGGAAGAAACATTCAAATTTCTAAAGTCCACACATAACCTTATGTCTCCATTTTTTTCTGATAGGCACCAAGTTTGAGACCCAAGTAGAATGCCTAATAGGTTTGATGATACCTCCCACCCTTAGCTTCATAAGTTCCTCATGCATTTTAGGTTCCAAGGTTGGGTTTATTGGTCTTTGATTTCTTTGCTTTGTATAAATGGTTTTGCATCTGGTTAAAGTAGAATCTCATAGTGGAATAGATCTTCCCTGTATGCTTTAAGATCATCATAAGACCATGCAAAGGCATGCTTATACTTTCTCAATAATGCAATCAACATTTTTCTGATTGTGGAGCTTATCTTTTTTCCAATGTATACTTTCTTCGGTGCTCATTCAATGCCTAAATTGATCTCTTCAATGTCTTCCCTTCTTATCGGTGTTTGTTTCATGACTGCTCTATCATTCCCATTAGACACTCTTTCGAGGCCCACTAACCCTTTAGGAATTTTTTTTGTCTTGAGTTACACAACTTCCTAACCAAATAAAGTTTGATTTTCATCTACTTCTTCCAAAAATACATTAAAATTAATCTCTTGTGCCTTGTACTGGTCAATGCAATGAAAGAACTTGATCAGGTCAGTATTATCATTGAAAACTTGCCAATTGTAGATGTTATCAAGGATAGTTGGCCTGGTCTTAAGTTCAACCTATCAAATTTCTACTAGAGTAATATCTTCCCTTTTCAAGGCTACATTCACCAAGAAATCAGCCATTAGGTTTTTAGACCTATCTATCCATTCAATAGAGAAAGCATCAAACAACTCAGTAGTGTCACATACAACATTTCTATATTGCTTCAGCCTTTTGTTCTTTGTGGAATATTTTTATCTCACTTGTGAAATAATTAGTTCAGAATCTCCTAGGACACTCAACAATTTAATCTTGTGTTTAGCAGCCATGTTCAAACCTATCAAAAGGGCTTCATACTCTGCTATATTATTTGTGCACTCAAATGTTAGCGGGAATGAGTATTTGAATGTTGTGCCCTCAGGTGAAATGAAAACAATTCCTACCCCATTTCCTTCTCTACTACAAGCTCCATCAAATTACATTTTCCATATGCCATTTTCATTCTTTAAAACATCCCTAATCTGTGTTTAATAATTTGGGGTTTGAGTGTTCAATTATAAAAATCCCCAAGTCTACATCATAGAAGCAATTCATTTGATTGGGGTTGAATAATTCAATGAAATGCTCAGACCTAGGCTCCATGTACAATTTGACTTATTTCCCATTCACTAGGATCTTGGCATAGGAAAAATCTAACTAAACATTCCCACCAACTGCTACTTTCCATTATCTTGATACTAACATCCCATAGTAGGGGGGAGTATCTAACATAGTAATATATGTCTTATATGTAGGCTCTGGATATGATGCTAGTTTTAGTTCTACATCCCATATTACTCCTACTATAGGAACTAGTCTATTATCCATAGCATAACATTTACCATATGTAATATTTACCCATAGAACTAGCTCTTTCATGATAGCCATGGCATGATGTTGATTGCTGCCCCTGAGTCAATCATACAATTCTTCACCATCTTTTTATTAATCACCAACATAGTGTAGAATGGATCTATTTGGGAGGGATTCTTTGTGAGTGTATCCCCCAAATATACCTCTGGTACCTTTGTAATTTCCCTTTCCATAAAATTCACTTACTTCTTCTGATCCTTCTGCTTCTAGGATGTATTGGTGATCATTCTAAGGGTTGTATCTCTAAATTCATCAATCTTCATTAGCTCCATTAAGGAAACTGTCATTTTTTTTGAGCCAATTCTTGAGCCATGTCAAACGAAGGGATTGTGATCCCTTGTTCATTCTTCTCAGTTTTAGTGATTCTTTTCTGATCATTTTGGAATTTTTCATCTCTTATTGTTTTATCAAGCTCAATGTCTGCATTCTCCTTTTGGGCATGTTTCTAAGGTTTCTTCGCTTCACCCTTCTTCTGATTAGATGAGGCACTTTCCTTGTTCTTATGTTCATTGATGAATATTTTTCTTGGTGTCCCTTGATCTCCATCTGTGTATTTACTTCTCAAATTATATCTCATCCCTTTTTCCTCAACTACAACTTTTGTGGTGATAGCCCTTTTTTCTTCCTCTATTGGAGTTCTCAGCTAAAACTGAGGTGTTGCATTGTATGTGTATGCTGCCTCCTGTGGGTTTTCTTCCTAATCAGAAAACACCTCTTGCTTCATATTCACATTATGTTTCTGACTATCAACATTGTATTCATATCCCTCTTTAGAAGAGGAGTATCCTTCCTCATTTTGACAAGACTTCCATCTCAACATATTCATAGTGTGACCATCCCTATCTTGCTCTTATGACCATTCATCCTAATAATCCTGAGCTACTACACAATTTTTAGGGTCATGGGTCTATGGAAAGGTGAACGTCATCGTCTTGTTTCTAGTGCATGGGCCCCATGCTTCTTTAAAGGGTTAGGATTCTCCTTCCAATTTGATCTTGCCACTAGTTTTCCATCTTTCCAAGCAGTATTGTAGGGAATGTCATGTAGTCTGGGTCTTTCATTTCTGTATTGATTATCCTATCTATTTTGGGGAGGATTATGGTTTGGTGGGATCCTAAGGTTGTCCCTTTTTCTAGTCATGCATGTAACCTTTCTATTATTTTCAATGGTTAAGGTTGACTTTTGTGCTTCATTCAAAGTTTTAGGGCATCTATTTATGAGCTTATATCCCATTTTTGGATCAAAATCCTTCAAATAAATACTTAAAGCTGTAGGATCAGTCAATTTGGATCAATGCAGTATTTTATTATAGAGCTTGGAGAACCTTTGATTCAAATCATAGACTAACTCATTCTGGTGTTTTTGAATACTTATCAGTTCATGTAGACCAAACTCAGGAGAACATTGATTTCCATACTATTCTAAGAATTGATTCTGAAAGTATGCTACAAAAGTGATTGAAGCATTGAGTAGACTGTTAAACCAATCCCTTGCTTCTTTAGTTAAGGAAATCATGAATAAACTCATATTTACATCCTCATGTTCCATGCCTATGTCTTGTACAAAGGCATTGAAGTTTCTAATGTGTTCTTCAGCTGTTGTGACATTATTCCATGTGGACTTGGGAACAGTGTTTCTCCAATTGCTATCTACAGGGCCTATATACAATTGTTATCCAGATAGATCAAATTGTATGCTTATGCTCATGATTTTTGGTGGATAAGGATTGTGAGGTGGGGGAATAGGGTAATGTTGCTATCCCTGTTGAGGCTGTTGGTACATATTTTGTTGAGGATTATGTGGAGGGTACTGTTGTGGGACATGATGATATGGAATGTACCTTTGTCTAGTTGGTGGAATGCTGGTATTCTGTGATGGCTTATTTTGTGGTACATGGTGTTGCATAGGCTAATTTGTTCTTCCAGTTGTGTTATGGGGTGCTCTTGAAGAACTGGGACCACCTTTATTCTAGGATGACCCTTGTGTATTAGTATTGCTTCCTTTTTCTTGAGGTGGGATGTATTTGGGTGGATTTGGTGCATTAACATATAATTGGGATAGTTGTTAACTCAGATCAAGACTCCTTTTTATTAGTTGTTGTCTTTCCTTGAGTTGTTCTTCCTGCCATGGTATTTAGTCTTTTATTTCTTGAGTAGTCATTCCATCAAGATTCCCAAAAGGATGACTTGTAGAGGCATGTTGGGTTTCTCCTTCTTGTTGTGATGAATTTTTTTATCATAATCCCTTTATATTTTTTCTCCTTATTTCTCCAATCGAGCAACAAATTCATTTGTTCTCTATGGATCCACATTGAGGTAAACTTGACAATTATTGTTTCCTTATCCTAGGGGAGTTCAGGGATCCTTGCATGAGTTATCTTCATGATGTTGTGACCCATGGAGTGGATCAAAACTATTATTCAATGTGGGCGGTTGTTTAAAGACATTCTCTGTAGGAGTTGATGGTGACTCCTCAACACCCCCAAGATCAGTTGCGACCAAAACCACTTCCACAAGTGAGAGAATGGCAAGAAAGCTTGCTTCACAATGCAAGATTTATTGATTGCTTGATATAAGCTTGAATACAAATGTACATGAGATGCCTTGCTTATATGGGCAAGGTTGAGAGATAGGAATGAATATGATGTTGACAAATGTCATGATCTTATGACATGAGACAACCAACAACCTAATCACCTAGGAAATGATGCATCCTATCTAGATAAGATAAGTTCTAGAAATTCCAACTAAGACTTCTAGAAAGAATCTTTTACCTAAGTAAACTTAACCATGTGAATAAGTCCCCTAATTACCTAGTGAATGAATAAGCTAGGTACAAGACAATTATTCACACCAACACCCCCCCTTAAGTGCAACTTAGGGAGAAGATTATTATGCAAACTGTGCAAAGACTATGACTATGGGTCCTGGCTACTAGGCCATGTTAGGTACCCATTTACAATGCAAATGATGCAATCTCTCACAAGCGGAGAAAAGGAGAAAACCTAGTGGGACAAAACTACTCTCCAAAAGAGAAACAAAACAAGACAACATGATGTATGGAGGACTCAATGATACCCCCCAAGGACAACATGCATCATGTAAATACAATCAAATACCCCCCCATAAGAGGGAAGTAGAGAGATAAGATATCCCCCCCATGATGAAGAAGCTCCAATGCCGATGAAGAATGCCTGAAAATAAAAGATGACCCCATGTCTGCAAGCAACACATCTTCCCTTAGGAAGAAACAAGTTCATAAGCTGATGTAGAAGCCACTCCATGTCCAACTGAAAGGAGAAAGCATGAATACTTAACATGTATGCCTCTGAAAACTGATGAAGATCCTCCAAGCTTGAATGAGCCACAACAAAATCATGATCAAACTGAATCAAAAAACATGACAAGTCAAGTGAAGGAGCAGACTCATGAATGTCAATCTCCAAAGACAAAGAAGATGGGATAACAGTTGTGTTGAAACTATCATCAAAGAGGAGAGAAAAACCCTCAAGAGTGTCCTCCAAATCTGCAATATGAGACTCCATGAACAAGTTAGAAATCCCTGTCAAATACTCATCCCACAAAGCAAGATCTGAAAAACTATGATCATCCTGCTGAATAGAAGCATCAATGGCTGAAGGAGCAGGAGGTGGAGGAGTAGGAAGCTCAGCGCTGGTCTCAAGAATACCAAGGTGTAGATGACCAAACTTCTCCTCACTATCATGGTTCACACTCAATGGAGTGTGTGATGCAGTTAAAGGAACATTATCATCTTCTAAAGCAAAATGTGAAAAGGAATATACATGAGATGAGTGATCAGCCATCTCGATAGCAACAATATCCCTAGTCTCCAAATCCCTTATGTACACCCTATCTGGAGTGAACTCAACTATTTTACCTTGACCCCCATGAGTAATTTGATAAATAGAAAGGAGATTAGTGGATAAGGAAGGAACACAAAGTACATCATTGAAAGTCCCTTCCCCCATATCAATAGAACCCTTCCCACTTACCTTCATATATGCATTATTACCCATCAATATATGAGGTGAATTACAAGGCTCAAAAGAAGAGAACATATCCATAGAAGATGCCATATGATGAGATGCCTCTGAATCAAGAAGCCATCTATGAGATGCAGGACTTGCAGAGGCCAAGAGTGCTTGTCCTTTCATCTTGTGTAGACCAAAAGTAGATCATGTGTCCTATGACTGAGATGATGATGATGGAGCTACCGATTGAGATGCTGAAGAAGAAGTAGCAGACATTGATGAGGGCAGCTTAATGCTATTCTTTTGAAGAAGGTGTGCCAGTTCATCAATCTTCTTATTATAACATCTATGCTCATCATGTCCTAACCTTTTACAATATGCAAATTTTGACTTCTTCTTTTTAGATGATTCCTCTTTTGAAGAGGATGTGGACTTAGGAGTGTTGTGTGAAGGAGGATCTTTACCTTGCTCATTAGACTTGGGTGCCTTGTTTTGCTTCTTACCTTTGCCACTTGAATCTTTTGTCTCCTTTGCAACAAGAGCATGAGATCTAGAAGAATTCAATGTGCCCATGTGTACCAACTTTGCTTGTTCCCTTGTGAGTTGAGCTGCAAATTCATCAAGAGAAGGCATTTTGTATGCAATGCCAAGAGCATCCATTGTAGCATAGAAAGTAGAAACAAACACTAAATAATCAGGACCAAGCTTAGCAAGAATAGAAAGTATCAATTGTTCACCCTCTTTAGTGACCCCACAATTAGATAACTACAATCTAAGAGAATTGAGCTTAGAAAAAAAGTCTTGGACATTGTCAAAATCTGAAGGATGAAGACCCATAAGTTCATTCTCCAACTTAAATTTCCTCATCTTATCTGGCTTACCAAAGAGACTCTCTAAAGTATTCCAAGCTTCATTAGGATGAGTGCAAGATGCAACATGATATCTAAGATCTGAAGAAATGGACAACTTCAAAGTACCAAGAGCTTCGTCCCTTCTATCAAGCCATTTTCTTTTCTCTTTTGCTCCTGTAGGTTCTGGATCTTGACCAAATGTGATTTGTTGCAACTTTGATTTTAACAATAACAACTCCATTTGAGATTTCCACTCATGATAGTTATATGGAGTTAGAAGTACAAATTTTGTCAAATCCATGATACAATGAGATATTACAATAGAGGAACAACAATTTTCCCTCATAATACAAGATATCAACCCTTTTGTCCCAACAAGATTTGCACTTTTTTTACAAATTTACAACAAAGTATCCCAAATTATCAAATCAGCTACAAACTAAAAATATGAAAATCTGGAAACAAATCTGAAAAAAGTGCATGAGTAGATCTGAAGTGCTCCTCAATACCTTTCTGATGCCACAAATTTGGAGAAAATCAGAGATCAGAGTGCAAAGATATGAGCTCGAAAGCAAAAAACAATGATCGGGCTTCAACCTAGAAAAAGAGGCACAAAATTGCAAAATATTTGCACCACTGAAAAATTCAGGTCTTCAACTTTCTGTCGATATTTCGTTTGAATTTTTTTGCCTCCGTTAGCCAAAGTTATGAAAAAATGAAAAAAAGGCCTATAAATAGGCACTATGGGGGCAAATACAAATAATCATCAGGCTAAATAGGTGTAATATTTCGGCACTTAGGGCTGAAAAAGAGGTCCGCCATGTGACCTCTCCACAATAGGGATTAATAAATTACATCGCCAATAGGTTGTAGGGTCGGCAACCAATAGTTAAGGTTGTTACAATCAAACCCGTCCGCATAAATAAATCAATAGCCGATTTTTACAAAAAGTATTTTTGAAATTTTTAAAACAAATTTTGATTAATATTTAAAAACTTCATACCGCCGACAGATGACAGTGTACCTTCCAATGAAGACGATTGGACCATGGGCATTGATGGATGACCTGACGGCAGTAGATCAGGAATTCTGGCGATGGCAGTGACCATTGATCCACCGAGGATGGCAGTGACCATTGATCCACCGAGGAGATAAGGTAAACATCGATTAAAAATCCATTGTACCTTAGATGGGACCGGCCAATGCAAGTTGATGCTAATGGAGGATCTCGTATGTTGGATCACTAGCTGATGAGCAACAACATACCTCTGCAATGTCAGATCTGACTACCGGCGACTCCAATTTGCAAGCAGAGAAAGTACCCTACAATGAACGGTACCCATGGATTGATGGAACCAACGGATGGATAGACAACTCTTGCTAGTTGACGGACGCAGATGGATATCCAAAGCTTGCCAGACAATGATATTCTCCTATGAAAATTATGTCGACGCCAGATCTTGGAGACCGATGCCAAGGAAATATGGAGACCTGTACAATATGCTGACCAAATGACAGGTATAGTGTACGCCGATCTATGGAGAGCGACGCCTACAGAGTACGATAGGTACCCAATGTAGGGAATATGCCCTATCAAAACAATATGCAGCTAAAAAAAATATATATCCGCAGAGAATATATTTCGCCCTCAATTTCTGTAAACCCGAATATTGAAAATTTTTGCCCAAAAAATTAATATAATAATCACAGAAAATATTTTACTGAAAATATTTTTTTGCGAAAAATGGAAAATCGTACCGTTTGGGAGGCTCTCCTAACAAAAATTTTTTTCCTCAAAAACAACTTTATCCAATATAGGTGAATTTACAGTCAAAATTCATCTACGGAGCCTTCTGATCTCAACCATGAGGTCCTTGAAACCCCAATCTGCACCCAACAAAAAACTTCAAGCCAAAATATCACCCTCATATTTGGGAAGGAATTTGCAAAACCTGGAGAGCTCTGATACCATGTAGGAGTTGATGGTGACTCCTCAACACCCCCAAGATTAGTTGCGACCAAAACCACTTCCACAAGTGAGAGAATGACAAGAAAGCTTGCTTCACAATGCAAGATTTATTGATTGCTTGATATAAGCTTGAATACAAATGTACATGAGATGCCTTGCTTATATGGGCAAGGTTGAGAGATAGGAATGAATATGATGTTGAAAAATGTCATGATCTTATGACATGAGACAACCAACAACCTAATCACCTAGGAAATGATGCATCCTAGCTAGATAAGATAAGTTCTAGAAATGCCAACTAAGACTTCTAGAAAGAATCTTTTACCTAAGTAAACTTAACCATGTGAATAAGTCCCCTAATTACCTAGTGAATGAATAAGCTAGGTACAAGACAATTATTCACACCAACATTCTCCTGATCACTTAATGTTGTATCATGTTTTAAAGATGTTTCTTTGTTCTTGTTTGTGTCTAACTTTAAAGTAGGAGATCCATGTTTGTTTGTCCACTTGACATTGTTCTTCTTGGGGATCTCCTGATGCAAATATCTACCCTTCATGTTGGATGATATGGTATGTCTTTGGTGTCTATGGTCTATTCTTTCTGATCTGATGTTTACTTTATCAATCATAAAATTTCTTCTGAATCGCCACCTACCTTTTCATGAGTAGGATAGTGTAGGGTTTTTGAATGATTTTATTATTTTCCTAGTAGAGTCCCTAACTTATTGTGATTATTTTAAATGACTCTATGATGGAAGGCTTAGGTTCATAATTGACTTGGTACCTAACATAGTCGCCAATCTATTAGGTCTCAAAGGTACAGGTTTTTAAACCATAAGGGGGTGCCAATCCCTTAATACACCTTTGGCCCACAAACAAGGTAAACAAGACCGATTACCTTCTGCTCTTTAGGATTTTCCAAAACTAGGGGGTATACCGACCAATAAGGAATATTTTCAATTGGATATAGTTCCTAGATTAAGCAACCTACTCACTATGGCACACGAAGATGGAGTAGATGCAGAGTTTTGATGGGTAATTTCTATTGAGAATAATTGTGAGTTGTATAGTATCCTAAGTATGACCAGTGCCTACTCCTATTAGGTGAATAGAGTGGATGAGTGAATGATGATTATGGAATTTTCATGGAGTTTCAAGATAAGTAACTCTATTTTTTAGCTTAACTCAAATTACTAGGCACTTGAGATGTCTACACCTTGTGCAAACATGCAAGATAGTTTATTACAATGTTCTTCTTTAACAATCCCAGTGATATCCCCACAAGTTACTGTGAAAGTATGAAAGGACTTTTAATTCTTAAGTTAATGGAAACTAATATAAACAACTTCTTTAAGAGGATTTTAACCCTGGGAAGAGACCAATTAAAGTAAACTATCAAAAAGGCTTTTAATTCACATCAACTTAGAAACCAATCAACTCTTTCACATAGTAACATCAAATGTGCTCTGATAAATCATGCAAACTTAAATAACTTGAACATACCACCTTGGAGAGAAAAAAGCAATAAATGAGCATGAAAATCATCATAGTAATTAAACACTAAAAATGAATTATGATTCATAAATAGTGTGCTCCATTTTATTACTTCAAAATATAAGCATTATAACAAAAGTCTTTCAAATATGGTATAGATGGGTGAATTATGCAATCTATCCTCTTACTAATGCCTATTCTAATAAAATGAAATGTGATGATGATGATATGATATCCTTAAAATTGGGTCCTGGTTTACCTATTTGTATGGGAAGCAACAAGCTCCCGACCCATTACAAAAAGTCACATTGTTTCATAACTAAAACATAATTAGAATAAACATGAAAATATTAAAAGTTTTCCAGTAGATGCACTGTAGTCTATTAATCTCTAGCATAAAACAACTCTTACTCTAGCCCCTATCACTTCTCTTTTATTTGGCCCATGAAATGGACAAGCCAATCTTTGACAAATGCTCCACGTACCCACTTTTAGCATGAGTGTTTGCATTATGTATGATGTCTTTCATAGCATACACTAATTTGAAGATTCTCCCAAGTTACTTGTGCATCCTCTTAAGCACTTCCTCTTCATCATTAATTGCATCAAGAATAATTGGTAGATAGTTAGAAGTTTCATCCTTCCATGTATCTAGAACTGTCAATTATGTTTCTTTAAAGAAATTGGGTAAGGCCATACTCAGTGGCTAACTAAAATCACTCAACTCGTGTGCCAAGATATTGTGGAAGTCCTTATGTGATTTCATGAGTTCCTAGTATTCTTGTAGCACAATAGTGTTATCCTCTTTCTTTGAAATGATCTCAGACTCTACCTCCTTCATCCTATAGCTCAATCTGGTGTTTTCCAGTAATGATGCATATGTTTTATCATGAATATGCCAAACTTTTTCAGCATGTTTGTACATGTCTTTGAATCTCATGTAGACTATTTTTTATTTCATTTCAAAGGAAATGGTTTTGAGTTTTCCTTTTAACTCGCCATGTTATTTTTGCACTTTCTCATGCGTTTGTTTCCAATATGTAGTTTTTGACATAGCCTTAAGCACTTTCCTTTCATTTTCAGCCAATGGAGAATAGAGCCCTGAAGAAGAAGAAGGAAGTCTATCTCTATAGCCAATGAGCTCTTGTTTCAACCTTTCATTTTCCTCTATTAGTCCCTTGTTATCCCTTACCAATTTCTAAATCATAGCCTTTGTGAACTTGGCCACATTCACATTCATATCAACAGTCTCCATGGGATCTGTTTCTCCTACTCTTTGCACCAAGAGATGTCCAAAAATCTGATCATCATCAACTAGGGAAGGATTTTTCCCTAGAGGATAGAGTACCCATATCTAAAATGTAGTATTATTAGGATTAAATCCTGATCCAGTATAGATCTTGTCACCAGCTTCATCTATCAAGTACAATTTTTTTCTTCTTTAGAAAACTATCAAATACAATGGCCGAGCTGATATCCCATCCTGGAAGGAGCATAACCTCAACTTCTTTCAATAATGCTCTTCCTTTCTCAACAGTCATATGTTTCATATCTCTATCAATTTCATGTTGAAGTTATTTTAAAGCATATGCTTCCTTCTTAGGGTCAATATCCTTCAACCTCTCTCTTACCACCTTTCCTTTATATTCATATATTAAGGTTTTAAATTCAAAAGTCTGGACAATGGCATCATCTACAATGAACTCCTGATTGGATCGATACCTCACATCATTAGATAGCTCATCAGAGGCTTCAAATTTTACTACACTCCTTTCTAGTGGCATTTCATATGGAGGAATGAGAGGAGTGTTGATTTGTGTGACTTCATCCTCCTCTTTGACATCATCTTCTACCATGATTGGTGTGTTAACTGAAAAGCTTACCTCTGGAGTAGGTTGAGGTGAAAAATGGTCTAATGGTGCTACATTTTCCACTCACCTCCAAGAGCCAACAATTCTTCTTCTCTCAAATACCACCAGAGGTACATCCTTTATTATCTCTTCTTCATGCAAAAGCAGTTGTTCAAATCTCTCCATGGGGTCCTAAATTTCATGAAAATCTTCTACATAAGATGGGTTAGTCTTCAATATCCAAGCCTCAGGCATAACAATTCTATTGTATGTATTTTCTCTCATGATCGCTTGAATATCCTCAAAATTTCTGATAACATCATCGACATCAAACTTATGCTCATATCCTTTCAATTTATGAGAAATTCTTGCATCATTTATAAAGTGCTCAGGGTCAAAATTCTTCCTCTTATTTCCAACCGACAAGCCATAATAATTTAACTTGCTTCCAACCAAGTCATACCCTGAATCAAAAATAATGGTGAAATCACCAAATTACAAAGTAGAAGGCATGAAGGTCTACCTTCCATAGCTTTTCAAATACACAAAGGAAGAATAAGACAATTATCTTATAATCTCAAGATAATCAACTCTATTAGGCATAGTCTTAGGCGGTAAATATGGTGCTTCCTCAAATCCATAGACTCTAATGATAGTACAATTTGCAAACGAGTACCAATCTCTCCAATTTTGGTTTATCTTTCCATCATGGCCTTTCTCCTTTGGTCGAAGAAACCTCTACACTTTAGGGGATGGATTATAATCACATTTACGACCAAGCAATTTATACAAGGGTTTGACAAAATATTCCTCGAAATACAAATAGTGGGATCTCCCACATCTACTTTCCTAGAATAATGTCCACATTTGCACTGGTCCTGAATTACCATCACTATCCAAATATTTTACTCTTAATTATTCTCCCCAAATTCCCATTACTTGGCCCTGATACAGTATCATATGCATAAGAAGTGAATAGTGCTTGAACTTGATGGCTTCACTGTTATTCTTAATAGCATTAAGAGCACTATTAATGGATTTTGATAGGTACTCTACATAATCATAGGGTGTGGTATCTTGACTCTAAATGTCTGTGACTAGAACCATGAGAGCTATAGTCATGTTAGTGGGAGACTCAATTCCCAATACTTGGCCAGCTGAATAGTATGTGTACTGATAATATTATTCAAACAATTCTATAGAAAATGAGGATTTTTCATTGCTAGCAAACCTCATAGGTTGATTTCCTGGACCCTTTAGTTTGTGTAGAGGAAACTTCCACCTCTTGTAGCTTGTATCCATAGAGCAATACTCCTTCAACAAGTCTCTCAGCCACAAATTCATTTTCAAAGAAGTGTCCAATTGGAAAACCATGCAAATATAATCCCTCGTTATGATCATAAAACATGACCCATCGTGCAAATGAATTGCCCTTGTTTTGGGATTATAATTCATTGCCAATGCCTTAACTAACTCTACATTCAAAAACACATTTGGCATTACTAGCTTCCATAAATTAAAATTCCATGGGTTTGAGACTGGGCTATATATGTATTTTTTCCTATAATTATATATGAACAAATCGTAGCCTCTTTGTGAAGTCCATACATCTCCCAAACTCTTATGTTTATCTTCTAGGGTCTCACATGATGGGTTTAACTGAGCTATTCTTCATGCTTATGGCCCAAACCTAGGACACTGTTCTATTAAATCTTGATTGAGAGGCCTACTTTTAGTTTCTTGTCTTTTTGCTCTTGCCTTCTCTATTATTTTATCCATTCTAATCCTAGCAGTGTTGTACTTCAAGCTATATTTAGAAAATTATGTTCAGCTGAGCCAAGGTGTACTTACTTGAGTGAATGCCAGAATTTTTGAGCTACTTGCTTTCGTCCCACTTCATCCTCTAGATGCTTAGCCATAATGTGCAGTGAATTTTTGTTTCTCATAGGTTGCATTTATTAAATTTTAGCACACTTAAACCAACTATGTTTCATAAATGGTGCTCGCACCACCCTTCCTATCTACTTGTGTATTAATGGCAGATGTCTCTATGATGACTTAATCCATCAAATCAATCAGGTGACAATTATTTCTTCTTTTTTTATGAGACTTTGATCACAACATCTATATCTCTCTTCGATATCCTTGGCCATCTAAGAGACATTCAGATTTATCTCATCGATATCACAATGTCTCTTCGATCTTTAATTCTTAGTTTTCTCCCTGATGATATTATTTTTTGTTGATGATACTAGTGGAATTCTCTTATTGACAAGCTTATGTCTCCTCAACATGTCTTTATCACTTTCATCGATGGTAATAGTTGTTGATGATGTCTATGTGATTTTGTTATGTCGGGGAGACCCGTGGTCACCTCTCTCCAACGACCCTTAGTTTTGTCAATAATTTGTGCCAGAATGTCGGGGAGACTTTTGATAATGTCTTCTTGATATCTTTGTGTCTCCTCTATATATCATTATTAGGATGTCAATGAGACCTCATCCAATGTCTATTCGATATTTTTGTGTTTTTCCGATATTTTTCTCCTTGAGTGTCAAAGAGACTTTTTTGCTTCTCTCCTCGACATGTCGATGTCTCTTCAACATTGTTGTTTGGTCATTTCTTTTTCTACCAGTGATTTACTATTTATTTTATGGTAATCTCTCGGTGTCCAAGTGATGATTTTTTTTCTTAAATATTGACATTTGTATGATTCGTCAATGAGACATGTTAAATTCTCTCTTCAACATGTTCAAGTCTCTTAGACATATCATTCTTAGGATGGAGAGAAGACATTTGAAATTATCTCTTAGACATTTGGGAGTCTTATCTACATTTTTATCAGCCCTTTTTTCTTATGTCGAAGACACTATGGTGAAATTATCTCTGATATGGCATTGTCTTGGCAACATGCCATGAGCTACTAGGAGAACATTTTAGGAAGGGACTTCACTTTATTGTAATGATCAAGGGCCTTAATTTGGTACTTTATATTAATGCCAATTATTATGAAATGGATGTGGAGGATATGGTGGATGTGGGAGGATGAGTGAAAATTGAGGTGTGCAGGACAACCAATGTGGATTTTTTAGCTCCAATAGTGGCTCCAATTGGGGATGAATGAGCGTAAGGTCATTGCAAGGATCCATAAATGATCTTTGGGATGCAGACCATGAATGAATGTGATCAAGTGGGTGAAAATGGGATGGAAACCTAAGACTACCGTGCATGGAAGATTATTATTTTAAGAAGTATTTCAAGAATTGTCCATGCACTGGCAATTCTTGAACTTCTCCTAAACTACTATGCATGGAAAATTGATTTAAGAAAAGAAGTGCTTCAGGAATTGTCCATGCATTGGCAATTCCTGGTCTTCTCCTATCATGTTCTATAAATAGTAGGAACTTCACCTCCTTTGCTAGTGATGACTATCCAGAGAGCTTCAAAATTCCCATGCTTCCCTTTATCCTAACACCTTGCATTCCATAGTAGGACCATATCATTTTCTTCAAACTTTCTATCCTTGGTTATTTTGTCAAATAAATACTTCATTTGTGATTGTATTTTTGTATTTTTCTCTTGGGCCAAACTCCTGATTTCATCTAGTTCTACCAATTGTTCTAGCCTGTCCTCCATTGGCTCAGGGATATCTAGGCCCTCTTGAATTATGAATTTGTAGGTGGGTAAAATATTCTGCATAGGTATTGTAGCTTATGCCCCATACACAAGTTCAAAGGGTGATCTACTAGTTGATTTCTTCACAGTGATTCTATCTTCCCATACTACCATTCTCAATTTAGAATCCCACACCCTTTTGTTTTTTTCAAACATCCTTTTAATAATCTTCAAAATATTCTTGTTACTTGACTCAGCCTGCCCATTAACCTATGAATGATAGGGTGAGGCATATGAAATTGTGATGCCATATGTTTCACAAAATTTATTGAACTCCTTTGATCTGAAACACATACCATTATCTATGATTAACCGCATAGGTGTCCCAAAGCTTGTAATAATATTTTCCATTAGAAAATTTGTTATAACTTTGCTAGTGGTTTGTTTTGTTGGAATAGCTTCCCCATTTTGTGAAATAATTAGTTTCCACTAATATCCATTAGTGACGTCCACTGGATTTTTCTAGTATATCACCAATAAATTCAATCCCCCATTGGTTAAAGGGAGTTTCAACCTGCATCGGTCTTAGTGGTAGTGCTCCCTGATATTTCAATTTTCTAGAGAATTTCTAGTAGTCTTCACATTTTCTTACATAGGTGAAATAGTCATTAAAAACCCTAGGTCAATAATACTCTACTCTTAAGATCTTATGGGTAGTGGTCATGGCAGAGAAGTTTCCCCCACAAACTCATTCATTCATTTCTTGTAATACATTTTTTGCTTGAGATTCATCTAGGCATAACAGTAGTACTCCATCCTTGTTTTTCTAGTATAAGTCACCATCCATGAAAACATACCTAGAGGCATGTAACTTCAAGGATCTCTTATGGTTATCTTTCATGTGTTTAGGACACTTCTAGTTCTTCAAGTAATACATTATGTCAGTGTACCATGTAGTGTTTTCTATGCTTGCAATCATGGTTTCCTCTTCTCCTATGTTGCAAATTTGGGATGCTTCAAAATTTGACTTAGTCATTAGCTTGGCTAGCCATTTCCCTCAGGATTTCCCTCTTACTAGCTTGGTGATTTGAATTTCAATATCAAATTCCTAAATCTTGTTGATCCACCTACACCTTCTCCTTGTGACTTCAGTTTGTACAAACACATCCTTGACAACAACCTTGGGAACATATGCAATTATTTTTTCTCCTACCAGATAAGGTCTAAAGGATTCTACTGCTTTGACAAGAGCATATGCTTGCTTCTCTATGATATCGTATTTTAATTCAGCTCCTTGGAGGGATCTACTAAAGAAGGATATGGGTTGCTCATACCCTTCATCATTCTTTTGTAACATCACCGCTGCAATAGTGTGGTATGAGCCAAACAAAAAAAATTGAAAAGGCTTACTATAATCAGGGGATTTTAACACTGGGGCCTCTTTGATTTCCCTTTTTATAGATACAAATGCATCAAGTTCTCCTACATTCTAGTTAATTTCAGCCCTTTTCTCCAACATCTTTGAGAAAGGTTTGACAATTTCAACAAAATTGGATATGAATCTTCCGACAAAGTTTATTTGTCCAAAGAATGACTAAATGGCCTTAACAGTTTTAGGAATATGGATCTCATATATAGCTTCTACTATCTCTAGATCAATTCTAACTTCTTCCTCATATACTATGTTCCCTAATAACTTTCCCTCTGTCACAACAAAATGTCATTTTTTAGGATTTATGGAAATGCCATACTCCAATGCTTTAAGGAAAATATTCTCAAAGCGTGCAACATGGTCCTCTACTCTCTTGGAATATGCAGTGAGATCATCTTGGTATACTACCATTATTATATTGATCAAATCGGAAAAAGAAACATCCATAGCTCATTGGAATGTGGCACCAACATTTGTTAGCCCAAATGGCATCCTTACGCACACATATGTGCCCCAAGGGGTAGTAAATGCATTCTTATATTGTTCTGATTCCTTCACCTTCACCTAGTTATACCTTGAAAATCCATCCATCATGGACAATAGTTCACAACCTGTCACCCTCTACAACATGGCCTCCATATTTAGGAGTGGATAATTATCCTTGAGGGAAAAAACATTCAAATTTCTAAATTACACACATAACCTTATGTCTCCATTTTTTTTCATAGGAACCAAGTTTGAGACCCAACTAGAATTCCTAATAGGTTTGATGATACCTCTCTCCCTTAGCTTCATAAGTTCCTCATGCATTTTAGGCTCCAAGGCTGGGTTTATTGGTCTCTGCTTTTGTCTAAAGGATTTTGCATCTGGTTTAAGTGGAATCTCATGTTGGAACAAATCTTCCTTGTATGCTTTAAGATCATCATAAGACCTTGTGAAGACATTCTTATACTTCCTCAATAATGCAATCAACATCTTTCTAATTGTGGGGCTTATCTTTTTTCCAATGTATACTTTCTTTGGTGCTAATTTAGTGCCTAGATTGATCTCTTCAATGTCTTCCCTTCTTACCAATGTTTGTTGCATCCCTGCTCTATCATTCCCATCAAACACTCTATCTAGTGCCACTAACCATTTATGAATTTTGTTTGTCTTGAGTTACACAAACTCCTTACCAAATATAGTTTTCTTTCCATCTACTTCTTCCACAAATTCATCAAAATTTATCTCTTGTGCCTCATACTGATCAATGCAATGCAAGAAATTGATCGGGTCAATATCATCATTGAAAACTTTCCAATTTTAGATGTTATCAAGGATAGCTGGCCTGGTCTTAAGTTCAACCTATGAAATTCCTGCTAGAGTAATATCATCCCTTTTCAAGGCTACATTTACCAAGAAATTAGCCCTTAGGTTTTTAGACCTATCTATCCATTCAATAGAGAAAGCATTAAAAAGCTCAATAGTGTCCCATACAACATTTCATTATTGCTTCAGCCTTTTGTTCTTTGTGGAATATTTTGATCTCACTTGTCAAATAATTATTTTAGAATCTATTAGGACATTCAACAATTTAATCTTGTGTTTAGCAACCATGTTCAAACCTATCAGAAGGGCTTCATACTCTACTATATTATTTGTGCACTCAAATGTTAGCAGGAATGAGTATTTGAATGTTGTTCCTTCAGGTGAAATGAAAAATATTCCTACCCCATTTCCTTCTCTACAAAAAAGCTCCTTCGAATTGCATTCACCATATGCCATGTTTATTCTTTAAAACATCCCTAGAAATTAGATCTATGTTTAATAATTCAGGGTTTTAGTGTTCAATTCTAAAACTCCCCAAGTCTACATCACATAAGCAATTCATTTGATTGGGGTCAAATAATTAAATGACATGCTCAAACCTAGGCTCCCTATATAATTTGACTTCTTTCCCATTCACTGGGATCGTGGCATAGGAAAAATCTATCTAAAAATTCCCACCAATTGTTTCTTTCCATTGTCTTGATAGTAACATCCCATAGTAGGGGGAGTGTCTACCACAGTAATATTTGTCTTATATGTAGGCTCTAGATATGATGCTAGTTTCACTTCTACATCCCATATTACTCCTACTATAGGAACTAATCTATTATCCATAGCATAACATTCCCCATATGTAATATTTACCCATAGACCTAGCTCTTTCATGACAGCTAGGGGCATGATCTTGATTGTTTCCCCTGAGTAAATCATACAATTCTTCACCATCTTGTAATTAATCACCAACGTGGTGTAGAATCAATCTATTTGGGATGGATTCTTTGTTAGTGTATCCCCCAAATATACCTTTGGTACCTTTGTAATTTCCCTTTCCACAACATTCACTTCTTCTGATACTTCTGCTTCTAGGATGTATTGGAGCTCATTCCGAGGGTTGTATATCTAAATTCATCAATCTTCATTAGCTCCATTAAGAGAACTATCATTTTTGTTTGAGCCAATTCCTAAGCCATGTCGATTGAAGGGGATGTGATCCCATTTTCATTCTTCTCAATTTTAGTGATTCGTTTCCCATCATTCTAGACTTTATCATCTCTTATTGTTTTCTCAAGCTCAATGTCTGCATTTTCCTTTTGAGCATCTTTCTGAGGTTTCTTTGCTTCACCCTTATTCTAATTAGATGAGGCACTTTACTTGTTCTTCTTTTCCCTAATGAACATGCTTCTTGTTGTCCCTTGATCTCCATCTATGGTTTTACTTCTTAGATTATATCTCCTCCCTTTTTCCTCAACTACAAATTTTGTTGTGATAGCCCTTTTTTCTTCCTTTGTTGGAGTTCTCAGCTGAAACTAAGGTGTTGCATTGTATGTGTATGCCTCCTCCTATGGGTTTTCTTCTTGATAAAAAAAAACCTTTTGCTCCATATTCACATTATGTTTTTGACTATCAATATTTTATTCATATCCCTCTTCAAAAGAGGATTATCCTTCGTCATTTTGACAAGACCTCCATCTCAGCATATTCATAGTGTGACCATCCCTTTCTTTCTCTTGTAAGCATTCATCCTAACAATCTTGAGCTACTCCACAATATTCAAGGTCATGGGGTCTATGGCATGGTGAACACCATGGTGTTGTGTCTAGTGCATGGGCTCCATGCTTCTTCAAAGGGTCAAAAGTCTCCTTCCAATTTGATCTTGCCACTGGTTTTCCATCTTTCCAAGTAGTATTGTAGGGAATGTCATGTAGTCTAGGTATTTCATTTCTGTATTGATTCTCCTATCTATTTTGGGGAGGATTAGGGTTTTGTGGTATCCTAAGGTTGTCCCTTCTGCCAGTCATGCCTGCAACCTTTCTATTATTTTCCATGGTTACGGTTGACTTTTGTGCTTTATTCAAACTTCTAGGGCATCTGTTTCTGAGCTCATATCTCATTTTTGGATCAAAAGACTTCAAATAAATACTCAAAGCTATAGGATCAATCAATTTGGATCCATGTCGTATTTTATTATAGAGCTTGGAGAATCTTTGATTAAAATCATAGACTGACTCATTCTGGTGTTTCTAATTACTTATTAGTTCATGTAGAGCAAACTTAGGAGTGCATTGATTTCCATACTGTTCTAAGAATTGATTCTGAAAGTCTACTATAAAAGTGATTGAAGCATCAGGCAGACTGTTAAACCAATCCCTTGCTTCTTCAGTTAAGGACATCATGAACAACCTCATATTTATATCCTCATGTTCCATGCCTATGTCTTGTACAAGGGAATTGAAGTTTCTAATGTGTTCTTCAATTGTTGTGGTATTATTCCATGTGAACTTGGGAACAATGTTTCTCCAATTGCTATCTATAGGGACTGCATACAATTTGGTATCCTGATAGATCAAATTGTCTACTTATGCTCATGGTTTTTGAAGGGTAAGGATTGTGAGGTGGGGGAATAGGGTAATACTAATATCCTTGTTGAGGCTGTTGGTACACATTTTGTTGGGGATTATGTGGAGGGTACTGTTGTGGGACATGATGATGTGGAATATACCATTGTCTAGGTAGTGTAATGTTGTTATTCTCTTATGGTGGATTTTGTGGTACATGGTGTTGCACAGGTTGATTTGTTCTTCCAACTGTGTTATGGCGTGCTCTTGAAGAACTTGGACCACCTTTATTCTAGGATGACCCTTGTGTATTAGTATTGCTTCCTTTTTTATGAGGTGGGATGTATTTGGGTGGCTTTGGTTCATTAACATCTAATTGGGACAGTTGTTGACTTAGATCAAGACTCTTTTTTATAAGTTGTTGTCTTTCCCTGAGCTATTCTTCCTGCCATTGTATGTAGTCTTTTATTTCTTGAGTAGTCATCCCCTCCAAATTCCCAAAAGGATGACTTGTAGAGGTACGCTGGGTTTCTCCTTCTTATTGTGATGAATTTTTTTTATCATAATCCCTTTGTATTTTTCTCCTTCCTCCTCCAATCGGGCAACAAATTCATTTGTTCTCTGTGGATCCATGTTGAGGTAAATAGGACGATTATTGTTTCCTTGTCCTAGGGGGCTCTAGGGATCCTTGCATGAATTATCTTCATGATGTTTTGACCCATGGAGTGGGTCAAAATTGTTATGCAATGTGGGTGGTTGTTCAAAGATATTCTATGGATCATTGAATGTTGTATCCTATTTTTTAGATGTTTCTTTGTTATTTTTTGTGTTAGACTTTGAAGTAGGAGATCCATGTTTTTCTATCCACTTGAAATTGTTTTTCTTGGGGCTCTCCTAATGTAAAGATCTTCTACCATTCATGTTGGATGATATGGTATATCTTTGGTGTTTGTGGTCTATTCTTTCTGATCTAATGTTTACTTTATCAATCATAAAATTTCTTCAGAGTCGCCACCTATCTTTTCATGAGTAGGATAGTGTAAGGTTTTTGACTGATTTTATTATTTTCCTAGTGGAATCCCTAAATTATTGTGATGCTTTTTTTAATATAGGGGGATTCGATACTCATGATTTCTCTTCATTCAAAGAGCCTCACAGGGTGAACTTCCCTATACTACCTCAATGGAACAACAACAAAAGTTTCAGAGTTCGAAAGAGCGGGTCACAAACATTTTATGGACAAAATCACAAGCCCCCATCTATAGGACGTCAACATAGAAAATGGATGACAATGCAACATGCTAGAGTCTCGTATGAACTAGAGAACAAGAATCTCTCAAAAAATAGCAAAGTGAATGCTTCTATCCAATTGCTAAGAACTTACAGAATATAGGGAAATAACAAAAAGTGATAGAACTAAAATAAAGAAGTAGAGATGAAAAAGATAAGAAGAAGAAAGGAAATACTTACAACCGTGCAAGAGATGAAGCTTCTATCTCATGAGTGTCTTTAATACCTGCACACAAGAGGGAGAGAAAAATTGTTGGGTGGCTGTATAGAGGCCTACCTCAGTTAGACCCTGTTTTGGTGTTCCCACCTCCATAGACAACCAGATAGATAGAGATAAAAGTAGAAATGAAGTAAAGAGAACTTAAAGTACTACAAAATAGTATTATGCTACTCAACCAAGTAATATAGGAGAGGATTGAAAGCTTACCACCTCCACCAAGAGCACTCAAGGCTACTTGGGGGAGAAAATGAGAGGAACTCAAGCCTATGCTACCATCATGTTTTGTTCCACACTTGCTCTACTAAAGTGGTGGAATGTTGATGTCACTGTTGTGAAGTGTAAAGTGTTTGGAGAGCTAAGAGAGGGTGAAGGAGTTGCTTAGAGCTTGAGAAGATCTTGTGAAGCCTGTGAATGAAGTCCAAAAGTGGTGAAGAGATGTGTAGAGGATGGAAGAAGATTAGAAGAAGCTAAAATGCATATGGACGAAGTGAATTTGAAGGGGATATGAAGAAAATGACCATATTCAGGTTGGTCGACTAAGGAGGACATTACAAATTGACTCCTAATGGGAAGTGTAACACCTCTATAGGCTCTAGACACAAGAATTTGTTAGGGATGTAAGAGCACCATGTAGACATCTACGCACCGCGTGGGCATCCCCGAAAGAAACACCTCCACCGATGCTCAAAAAAGGTGCCAAGTGTCATGCAAGTAGTGGGCTTAGGTGGAATTAAGCCTTTGAACTTGGTTTTCTAAGGTGGATAAAGGAAAAAAATGGGGATTGCATGCATAGTGTGTAAATTCACTCTTATACATTTTCCCCCCACTTTAGCGAGCACTAACACTAATGAGTGCTCGATAACATTGATCAAGAAAGAGTAGGGTTAGAAATGTATACCTGAACTGTCGAGGAAGAAAACCGCAATCTGGTGAACCTAAGAGTGCAAGATCAAAGGAGGACTTCATAATTCCATAGAACTATGAAGCTAAAGAAAGAGCATATACTTAGGATGAAGAAGATGTAGATCTTCGATTCGATATATACACAAGAGGAGAGAAAGATAGAAATGATAAAAGTGCGTAGTGAAAGAAAAAACCGCTCAGGAGTAGAACTTGTACCAAAAAAGTGGTGATAAAAGAAAACCCCTCTCGAGGAGGAGAACCCGTATCACCAAGTATGTAAAGGATCTCTACAGGTTCTCAGTCCTACAAAGCGAGTAAGCAGATAGTCATGCAGACCATCGTCAAGTTGGAAGGATTTCAAATGGGTCCCTCGAGAACCCTCCAAAAGGAAGAGGGGTCCACTCAAGGGACACACTATTTGAAAAGAGAGGTCTAGTCAAGCTACCCCCAAGCTAGACACAAAAGTTGTGAAATAGGTCTAGTCATGCTGCCCCCAAGCTAGATTCCAAGTTGTGAAATAGGTCTAGTCGGGTTGCCCCAAACTAGATTCCGATGAATACATTTGAGAGAAAAGCATTCAAAGAGGTCCCTTGGGAACCCTTCAAAAGAGAAAAAGGGTCCACTCAAGGGACACTTAATTTGAAAAACATAGAGAAGGGAGGGGGTCCTTGAGAAGGAAACACATCTCTAAAATAAGTTATAACTACCCCCAACATATAGGGGAGGAGAACCATGCAAGATACTTAGAACAGGATAGAGGTAAACCTCAATATCACTTGTCAAGCAAAGAAAAGGAAGGTGCATCAATCAAACAGGAGTTTGATGGCACTCGAATCACCAAGTTGTATTTTATCCTTCAAGGCCTTACATTCACCAATGGAATGGCTAGGCACTTGATGGTATGCACAAAAAGAATGTTTTGATTTATCATGTTTATGATATTTCTTGTGTGTAGGAGAAGGAAGATTAATCAAGCGGGCTTTTAGAAGCCGCAACAAGATCTACTCTTGCTTAGATAAATGATGAGGAGCAGGAAACAATCCTTTCTCTTATGGAGGAAAGTTTGACTTCTCATGGGAAGAAGATACAAAGGTAGAAGAAGAAAAAGGAGGAGGATCTCCATAGAGAGCATTTTTCTGGCAAGGGGGATCACACTCTTCTATGGGATCACTATCAGCCCCTTTGACAGGACTTCCAATATCATCCTCTTTAACATAAATGTGATCATCTTCCTCAGAAGGAGGATCAACACCAAGAACATTACAGTTTGCATTCACCTTACCCTGCAATACAAAAGAGTAACCATCTTCAATAGTGGGTGTGAATGATGTTATCAGAAGGTCTAAGTAGATTAGGTTGACTTTATATTCCTGAAAGAAGAAATTAGTAAATTATAGAGGACCCCAATCATCACCAAGACATGCATTCTTTTGAGAAGAGGTAGAAGGAGAACACTTAGGAATCCTTGCTTCAGAAGGATTTTCCTTAGGGACATTTATCTCAAGAGTATCCTTTGTAGTAGGCACTATTGGAGTAAACATCAACACACTAGAAGATACTAAAGGAATAAGAGTAGGCACAACTGAATCCTGACCAGCAACTTCCATCTCACATAAGTGCATAACATCAGGGTCAACCTTGACTATGACTACTTTATTGTTAGCAATGAACTTAATAGATTTATACATGGTAGATAGAACTGCACCCATAGCATGAATCCATGGTCTACCAAGAAGAAGGTTGTATGGTAACTTCTCAGGCATAACATTTACAAGGGTAGGTAGGGTAACGGGTCCCAACCTCAAAGGCAAGACTATCATTCCTAGGGCTTGTCGACCAACATTATCGAACCCATGAATGTCAATAGAAGAAGTATTAAGAGAAGATGGTCCAATACTAATCTTAGGCAATAGATCGATGCTACATACATTGAGTGTTGAACCAACATCAATGAGAGTACGTCTAATGCCAATTTTATTAATGTTGACTATAATCATTAGAGGATCTACTTGCTTCTATACTTCCAGAGGTGGGAGCTCTTGCAAATAGAATGTGATATTCAGTGAATCTGCACAAATATATGCCATCAATGCATCAGCATCTACCAGCCTAGTAGAAGAAGGCAAGAGGATCTTTTGCAAGGCTTCTTGAAGCATACCTTGATAAACCAGAGCAAACTAAAACAAGTCCCATAGTGAGATTTTATCTGGAGCAACATGAGGTTGCTCAACAAAATTGTAATCACTAGGTGCTTTAGTTGTAGGTTTAGGAGTTTAAGGAAGACTTGGTTGTTTATTCATTTTATTCTCATAAGTATGGGCTACCACTCTATAAGAGGGAGCCATAGAAAGATCGGGAGGTTCACTATCAAATGGAATACCATCAATAGAACAAACCCTTTTAGGAGGACTAGTTGGAGTCACATAAATAACCGGTCTCTTAGGCCTTTGAGGGGCAACAAAGACATATATTACATTTACTGAATCATCACAACTAGTAGAACAATTACTTGAATACATATTCTCAACATCAATCCAAATAGGATCAAATGTGGAATAATTATTTGAAGAAACATTCTCAACATCGATCCAGGGAGAATTAGATGTGGAAGGAGGTTCATCATTTTCTAATGCACCATCTCTAGAAGAGAGTTCATCTGAACAAAGATGAGATTCACCATTCACAAATGCAACATCTACAAAAGAGAGTGCATTTGAAGGTATAGGAAATTCATCATCGGTGGATGCATCATCTCTAGAAGAGAGTGCATCAGAATGAAGAGAAGGTAGGGTAATGTTAAGAAAGCTATCAACGATTTCATATTCTTGCAACAAAATATCCTCTGAAGTAAGAGGACTTCTATGAGAAGGATCAAAGATACCAAGTGACATAGGCAAAGCCACGTCACTGTCACATGCATGAAATGGAATATCATTAAGATTTTGAACAAAATTAGATACAAAACTAATAAAAGAAGATATTAAATCCATTATGATTTTTTCAGTATTTTCTATGTTCTACTAATTTGCATTTTTGGAGGTCTCCGGAGTGGAATTTGAGGTCGGAACTTGTGTCAGTCCCTAAAATTTGACTGCCAAAGGAAATGGTATTTTAGGGAGTAAACAAGTTTTCTAGAAGACCTTTCCAATGGTGCAAATGGTTCTCAATTCCAAGCATCAAGTTAAAAGCTATGGCCCCGCCAAGTAGGGGTAAATAAATTCCTAGTTTTTTCAAAGAACATTGTTCTTCACGTCAGGTTCACCAAAATGTAATATAGGGGGATTTGCTACTCATGAATTCTCTTCATTCAAAGAGTCTCACAGGGTGAACTAACCTATACTACCTCAATGGAATGATAGTAGAAGTTTCAGAGTCTGAAAGAGTAGGTCACAATTTTTTTGGAAAAACTGACAAGCCCCCAACCATAGGACGTCAGCATAGAAAATAGACGACAGCGCAACACGCTGGCATCTCGTACAAACCAAAGAACAAGAATGTCTCAAAAAATAGCAAATTGAATGCTTCTATCTGATTGCTAAGAACTTACAGAATATAGGGAAATAACAAAAAGTGATAGAACTGAAATAAAGTAGAGATGACAAAGATAAGGAGAAGAAAGGAACTACTTACAACCGTGTGAGAGATGAAGCTTCTAGCTCGTGAGTGTCTTCAATACCTACACACAAGAGGGAGAGAAATTTTTTGGGTGGCTATTTAGGGGCCTGCCTCAGTCAGACCCTATTTTGGTGTTCCCACCTCCATGAACAGCCAAATAGATAGAGAGAAAAGCATAAATGAAGTAAAGAGCACTTAAAGCACTACAAAAATAGTGTTATGCTACTCAACCAAGTAATAAAGGAGAGGAGTGAAAGCTTACCACCTCCACCAAGAGCACTCAAAGCTTCTTGGGGGAGAAAATGAGAGGAAATAAAGCCTCTGCTACCATGGTGTTTTGTTCCACACTTTCTCTATTGAAGTGGTGGAGTGTTGATGTCACTGTTGTGAAGTGTAAAGTGTTTGGAGAGCTAAGAGAGGGTGAAGGAGTTGTTCAGAGCTTGAGAAGAGCTTGTGAAGCTTGTGAATGAAGTCCATAAGTGGTGAAGAGATGTGTAGAGGATGGAAGAAGATCAGAATAAGTTGAAATACATATGGAAGGAGTGAATTTAAAGGGGAGATGAAGAAAATGGCCATATTTGGGTTGGTCGGACGAGGAGGGTATTAAAAATTGACCCCCAATGGGAAGTGTAACACCTCTACAGGCTCTAGACGTAGGAATCTATTAAGGACATAATTGCATGACACAGACATTTGTGCATTGTGCAGGTGTCCCTGAAAGAAACGCCTCCATCGATGTTCAAAACAAGTGCCAAGTGTGATGCAAGAGGTGAGCTTAGGTGGAATTAAGCCTCTGAACTTCATTTTCTAAGGTGGATAAAGGAAAAAAAGGGGAATTGCACATAGGGTGAAAATTCACTCTTATACACTTTTAAATGACTCTATAATGGAAGGCTTAGGTTCATAATTGGCTTGGTCCCCAACATAGTCACCAATATGTTAGGACTCAAAAATATAGGTTTTTAAACCATAAAGGGTTGCCAATCCCTTAATACACCTTTGGCCCATGAACAAGCTAAACAAGATTGATTACCTTCTACTCTTCAGGCTCTACCAGACCTAGGTGGTTATACCTAAACAATAAGGAAGATTTTCAATTGGATATAATTCCTAGATTGAGCAACCTACTCATTATGGCACATGAAGATGGAGTAGATGCAAAGTTTTGATTGCTAATTTCTATTAAGAATAATTGAGAGTTCAAGATTGTGAGTTGTATAGTATCCTAAGTATGACTAGTGCCTACTCCTATTGGCTGAATGAAGTGGATGAGTGAATGGTGATTATGCAATGGACAAAAACCTATAAGATAAGTAATTCTATTTTTTAGCTTAACTCATATTAATAGGCACTTGATATGTCTACACCTTGTGCAAACGTGCAAGATAGTTTATTACAATTTTCTTCTTTAATGATCCCAATGATATCCCCTCAAGTTACTATGAAAGTATCAAAGGATTTTTAATTCTTGAGTTAATGGAAACCAATATAAACAACTTCTTTAAAAGGATTTTAACCTTGGGAAGAGATCAATTAAAGTAAACTATCAGATTTGATTTTAATTCACATCAACTTAAAAACCAATCAACTCTTTCACATAGTAACATCAAATGTGCTCTGATAAATCATGCATATTTAAATAACTTGAACAGACCATCTTGGAGACAACAAAGTAATAAATGAGCATGAAAATCAACACAATAATTGAACACTAAAAATGAATTATGATTCATAAATAGTCTGCTCCATTGTATTACTTCAAAATATAAGCATTATAATAGAAGTCTTTCAAATATGGTATAGATGGGCGAATTATGCAATCTATCCTCTTACTAATGCCTATTCTAATGAAATGAAATGTGATGATGATGATATGATCTCCTCAAAATTGGGTCCTGGTTTACCTATTTGTATGGGAAGCAACAAGCTTCCGGCCCGTTACAAAAAGTCACATTGTTTCATAACTAAAACATAATTAGAATAAACATGAAAATATTAAGAGTTTTCCAGTAGATGCATTGCAGTCTGTTAATCTCTAGCAATCACCTGTGGTCATCTAAGATGTATTCAAGGCTTGTGCACCATGATCATGTATCCATAACTATCAAACTCTAGCTCCTATCACTTCTCTTTTATTTGGCCCATGAAATGAACAAGCTAATCTTTGACAAATGCTCCACGTACCCACTTTTAGCATGAGTGTCTACATTATGTATGATGTATTTAATAACATACTCCAATTCAAAGATTCTCCCAAGTTACTGGTGCATCCTCTTAAGCACTTCCTCTTCATCATTAATTGCATCAAGAATAATTGAAAGATAGTTGGCAATTTCATCCTTCCATCTATCTAGATCTTTCAATTTTGTTTCTTCAAAGAAATTGGGTAAGGGCATACTCAATGGCTGACTGAAATCACTCAATTCCTATATTAGGATATTGTGGAAGTCCTTATGAGCTTTCATGAGTTCCTGGTATTCTTGTAGCACAACAGAGTTATCCTCTTTCTTTGAATGATCTAAGACTCTACCTCCTTCATCATATCACTCAATCTAGTGTTTTCCAATAATGCTGCATATGTTTTATCATGAATATGCCAAACTTGTTTAGCATGTTTGTACATGTCTTTGAATCTCATGTAGACTATTTCTGATGCCATTTCAAAGGTTTTGGTTTTGAGCTTTCCTCTTAACTCCTCCTATTCTTTTTGCACTTTCTCATGCCTTTGTTTCCAATATGTAGCTTCTAATGTAGACTCAAGCACTTTCCCTTGTTATCAGTCCCTTGTTATTCCTTACCAATTTCTAAATCTAAGCATTTGTGAACTTGGCCACATTCACATTCAAATTAGCAGTCTCCATGGGATCTGTTTCTCCTACTCTTTGCACCAAAAGATGTCCAAATATCTAATCATGATCAACTAAGGAAGGCTTTTTCCCTAGAAGATAGAGTGCCCATATCTGCAAAGTATTAGTATTAGGATTAAATATTGATAGTGTAGATCTTATCACCAAATTCATCTGTCAAGTGCAATTTTTTATTTTTTCTCTTCAAAAAACTATCAAATACAATGGTTGAGCTGACATCCCATCCTGGAAGGAGCATAACCCTAGCTTCTTTCAATAATGCTCTTCCTTTCTTAGCAGTCATATGTTTCATCTCTCTATCAATTTCACGTTGAAGTTCTTTTAAAGCATATGCTTCCTTATCAGGGTCAATATCCTTCAACCTCTCTCTTACCACCTTTCCTTTATATTCGTATATGAAGGTTTTAAATTTAGGAATTTGGACAAAGGCATCATCTGTAATGAACTCTTGACTAGCTCGATGCCTCACATCATCAGATAACTCATCAGAGGCCTAAAAGTTTACTACACTCCTTTCTAGTGGAATTTCATATGGAGGAAGGATAGGAGTGTTAATATATGTGACTTAATCTTCCTCTTCAATATCATCTTCTACCATGATTTGTGTATTAACTAAAAAGCTTACCTCTAGAGTAGGCTGAGGTGACAAATGGTATAATGGTGCTACATTTTCTAGTCACCTCCAAGAGCCAACATTTCTTCTTCTCTGAAATGCCACCATAGGTACATCCTTTATTATCTCTTCTTCATGAAAAAATAGTTGTTCAACTCTCTCAATGGGGTCTTGAATTTCATGAAAAGCTTCTACATAAGATTGGTTAGTCTTGAATCTCCATGCCTTAGGCATAAAAATTCTATTGTATGTATTTTCTCTCATGATTGCTTGACTATCCTCACAATTTATGATAACATCATCAACATCAAACTTATGCTCATATCCTTTCAATTTATAAGAAATTTGGGCATAATTTATAAAGTGCTCAGGGTCAAAATTCTTCCTCTTATTTCTAACAGGCAAGCCATAATAATTTAACTTGTTTCCAACCAATTCATACTCAGAATCAACAATAATGGTGAAATCACCAAAGCATAGAGTAGAAGGCATGTAGGTCTATCTTCCATATCTTTTCAAATGCATAAATACAAAATAAGACAATTATCTTATAATCTCAAGATAAGTAACTCTATATGGCACAGTCTTAGGCAGCAAATATGGTGCTACCTCAAATGCATAAACTCTAATGACAGTACAATTTGCAAATGAGTACCAATCTCCCCAATTATGGTTTATCTTTCCATCATGACCTTTCTCCTTCGGTTAGAGAAACCTCTATACTTTAGGGGATGGATTATAATCACATTTAGGACCAAGCAATTTATACAAGGGTTTGACAAAATGTTCCTTGAAATACAAATAGTGGGATCTCCCACATCTACTATCCTAGACTGATGTCCACACTTGCATTGGTCTTGAATTACTGTCACTATCCAAATCTTTTACTCTTAATTATTCTCCCTAGATTCCCATCACTTGGCCCTCATACAATATCAAATGCATACGAAGTGAATAGTGCTTGAACTTGATAGCTTCATTGTTAATTGTAATAGCAGTAAGAGCATTATTAATAATTTTTGATAGGTACTCTACATAATAATAGGGTCTGGAATCTTGACTCTAAATGTCCATGACTAGAACCATGGCAGCTATAATCATGTTAGCAGGAGCCTCAATTCCAAATACTTGGCAAGCTAAATAGTATGTTTACTGATAATATTCTTCAAACAATTCTATAGAAAATGGTGGTTTTTCATTGCTAGAAAACCTTGTAGGTTGATTTCCTGTACCCTTGGGTCTTTGCAGAGGCAACTTCCACCTCTTGTAGCTCATATCCATAGAGTGATACTCCTCCAACAAGTCTCTCAGCCGTAATTTCATTTTCAAAGAAGTGTCCAATTGGAAAACCATGGAAATATAATCCCTTGTTATGATCATAAACTGTGACCTATTGTGCAAATGAATTGCCCTTGTTTTGGGATTATAAATCTTTCGAGTGACTTAATTAACTCTATGTTCATGAAAACATTTGGCATTATTAGCTTCCCTAAATTCAAATTCCATGGGTTCGAGACTGAGCTATATCTATATTTCTTCCTATAATGATATATGAACAAATTGTAGCCTTTGTGTGGAGTCCATACATCTCCCAGACTCTTATTTTTATCTTCTAGGGTCTCACATGATGGGTTTGACTGAGCTATTCTTCGTGCTTTTGGCCTAGACCTAGGACACTATTCTATTAAATCTTGATTAAGAGGCCTACTTTCAGTGTTTTTTCTTCTTGCTCTTTCCTTCTCTAGGGTTTTATCCATTCTTGCTCTTTCCTTCTCTAGGGTTTTATCCATTCTAACTCTAGCAGTGCTATACCTCAAGCTCTATTCAGAAAATTACATTCAATTGAGCCAAGGTTTGCTTACTTGAGTGAATGGCAGAATTTTTGAGTTGCTTGCTTTTGTCCCACTTCATCCTCTGGATGCTTAGCCACAATGTGTAGTGAATTTTTGTTTCTCAGAGGTTGCATTTATTAAATTTTAGCATGCTTAAACCAACTCTAGTTCATCAATGGTGCTCGCACCACCCTTCCTATCAACTTGTGTATTAATGGCATTTTTCTCTTCGATGACTTAATCCGTCAAATCAGTCAAGTGACAATTATTTCATATTTTTTCAATGAGACTCTGATCACAATGTCTATATCTCTCTTTGATATCCTTGGTCATCTAAGAGACATTCATGTTTCTCTCATCGATATCACAATGTATCTTTGATATTTACTTCTCTGTTTGCTCCCTGATAATATTCTTTTTTGTCAATGAGATTGGTGGATTTCTCTGATCAAAAATTGTATGTCTCCTCAACATGTCTTTATCTCTTTCCTTGGTGATAATAGTTGTTGATGATGTCTATGTGACTTTGTTATGTTGAGGAGACCCGTGGTCACCTCTCTCCAATGCCGCTTAGTCTCATCAATAACTTGTGCCAGAATGTCAGGGAGACTTTTGATAATGTCTTCTTGATATCTTTGTGTCTCCTCAACATACTGTTGTTAGGATGTCAATGAGACCTCATCCAATGTTTGTTCAATATTTATGTGTCTTGCCGATATTTTTTTTCTTGAGTGTCAAAGAGACTTTTTTGCTTCTCTCCTTGACATGTCGATGTCTCTTCAACATTGTTGTTTGTTCATTGCTTGTTCCACCAGTGATTTACTATTTATTTTATGATAATATCTCGATATCTGAGAGATGTTTTTTTGTTTCCTAAATGTTGACACTTGTATGATTCATCAGTGAGACATGTTAAATTCTCTCTTCGAAATTTCCAAGTCTCTTAGACATATCATTTTTAGTTGGGCGGAAGACATTTGAATATGTCTCTTAGACATCTAGGAGTCTCATCTACACTTTTTATCATCCCTTTCTACTTGAGTCAAAGAGACTATGGTGAAACTCTCTCCGCTATGGCATTGTCTTGGCAACATGCCATGAGCTACTAGGAGAACATTTTAGGTAGGGACTTCACTTTATTGTAATGATCAAGGGCCTTAATTTGGTACTTTATATTAATGTCAATTATTATTAAATGGAGATGGGGGATATGGTGGATGTGGGAGGATGAGTGAAAATTGAGGTGTGCAGGACAACCAATGTGGATTTTTTAGCTCTAACATCCCATGCACTTGCTTCTTTTTGCTTGCACTTTCTTCTCAAAAACTGGCACACTTACCTAAAATCTACTTGCAGTTGCCAAGGAAAGCTCACATTTGATGGAGTACATCATGACATTTTCTAGAAACATACAAAGGCCACACTTTTCATTTCAACTCACACTTGCTTCACAGAAACTAGTGTACTTGACAAATTTTAGGCCGTAGTTGATAAATCTAGCTACTATTGCTTATAGCCTAGTGATTTTTCTCAAAAAACCTCACTTCTGCTTTATCTTACTGTCATTCAAAAAAATTATTCAAAGCTACTTACAAAATCCTTGTTAGAATGAAATAAACAAAAATCATAATCAAAACAAACACACCTAGATTATTCCATCAATTGTACTTCTAAGATATCAACAATTACTTGGAATTTGTAGATAGTTCAAGTAAGCTTTCCCATAACATATCCTCTAGAAGAAGTGAGATATCAATCTAGGGATTTTAGTATTTTGACTTCTAAAAATATTATGACCTCAAAACCACACTCAAACCTTAGGGTCTTGAGCTTCATAACAAACCATATCAAAACATCCAAACTTTCACCATATGACCATTTGGTGTCCGAATTTTCTTGTTCAACAACTGAATCTTAGAGCACCAATCTTACGGCCCAGTCTCACACACATTGAAGGTGAACAAACTAATGTAATTAGCAGTTTAAGAACCTTCATATTTAAGAAGAATGAAACACCCAACTAGTGGAGAAATACAACAAACATATTAGACAAAGAGGAAGAGAAAGCAAACCTAGTAGCTAAAAGACCTATGTTACCGCCTCCTATGTGGCAATAGATATACACCCTTCATGATCTTTGGAAAGAGAAAAATCCTTAAGCGAAAATTCATACTTCATCTTTCAAAGAACCGTCCTATTCTAAAGTTTTACAAAGGGTACATCTTGAGAAGATATCACACTTATCAAAATCAACTAGAAAATTTCTATTTACACTTCTCAATGGGCCAACCATCCCTAGATCCAATGCACTGAAAAAAAAACAGCAATTTTGTTTTCCTTAAAAATAGAAAAAATACAAACAAACACATTCTTTTTCCATAGCTAGGAGTCACATAAACTTTCACAAAAGCTTGGAAGGCTTTTATGACAACTACGAGATCACAAAATAGAAAGAACATGGAAGAAAACAAGAAAAATGCCAGCATCCCACCAAAAAACACCTTGAACGATGAAGGTGGCCCATGGGGTTATAGGCCAAGTGACCTTGAAACACCCCAAAATAGACCCACACACAAGGAAACATTTAGTGAAGAAGAGCTAAACTATAAATGACAAGAAGGGATAGAACAAAACAACCAAGACCCAAATTGAGTAGTCATAGAAGAGGTAGATACTAAGGAGGAAATAAATGAGGAGTAATTTTTTGAACATTCCAACAACCCTAAGATACTTAAACCAATGGACAATTTGTTGAAAAAGGACCCAAATTCTTATTTCTTCAAGTTAGCACAGAGTGGTGCTAAATTACAAGTAGATTTCAATGTGGAGGCTCTTAAAGATCCCAACCTTATTCCCTTAGGGTATAACTCAGTTGTGAGACATATATCTGAACCCATAGAGATTCCATACATGCCACCGGTATTCTCACAAAATAGTGATCAAACCAAGGAAAACCCCTTGTACAAAAAATTGACTCAGATCAAACAAGCGATAGTAGCACAATAGTATCAAGGAGGTCCATCCTAGTACATACCAAAAAGCAACAATCCACCTCCAAAACTATATGTACCTCAAAACACTTTGAATATCAACCCTTCACAAAATATGCATTACCATCAACAAGGTGGACCACAAGGTCCCCTTCCAAATTAGTACCACCAACAAGGTGGACCACAAAGTCCCCTTCCAAATCAGTACCATCAACAAGTTGGACCATAGGTCCCCCTTCCATATCAGCCCCAACAACAAGGTGTGCCATAGGGAACCCTTCTTCAGTTGTGCCATCAACAACGTAACCCTCCAACAAACCATAAGGGAAAACTTCAGTATAGTCCATCCCAAAAAAAGGTGTGCCATAAAGCACCCTTCTTCAGTCATTCCATCAATAAGGTAACCCACCAACACACCGTCAGGGAAACCTTCCTAGCAACAAGGTGTGCCACAAATCACCCTTCTTCATTAGTCCCATCAATAAGGTAACCTGCCAATGCACCATCAAGGAAACCTTCAATATAGTCTATCCCAACAACAAGGTGTGCCACAAAGCACCCTTCTTCAGTCATCCCGTCAACAAGGTAACCCACCAACACACCATCAAGGAAACCTTTAGTATAGTCCGTCCCAATAGCAAGATGTGCCACAAAGCACCCTTCTTCAGTCATCCCATCAACAAGCTAACCAGCCAATGCACCATTAGGGAAACCTTCAATATAGTCCATCCCAACAATAAGGTGTGCCACAAAGCACCCTTCTTCAATCATCCCATCAACAAGGAAACCCACCAATGCACCATCAGGGAAACCTTCAACATAGTTCATACCAACAATAAGGTGTACCACAGTGTACCCTTTCAAATTCATCCTACCAACAAGGTGTCCCGCTAATGCATCAACAAGGTAGCCTTCAGTATACTTCATCCTAGCAACAAGGAGCTAACCATCCTTACACTCAAAAAGGAGCTAACCCTCCTTACACACAACAAGGATCTAACTCACCCTATGTTCAAAACAGCTACCAAGGTTCAATAGCCCCATTCTATCCAACTTACGACCAAAAAAATGTTGTGTGACAACAAGGCTATTACACACAAGGCTTGTAAACAAATATACCAAAAAAATGAGATGGAACTACAACTAGAGGCAATGAATCAGAAAATATCAGAAATGCAGATAGGGAAAACAAAGAAGACCTACACCCTTTAGGCAATATGTCCATTCCCATTAGATTGCTTCATCACTACACTACCTTTTCCAAAAAAGTTTGAAATGCCCAAATTCGACAACTATAAAGGAAGAGGAGATCCAATAGAGCACATGTGAGACTTCTCAATGCTGTGTATGGAGGTAAAAAACAATGACACTTACCTCATGAGGATCTTTCCATGCATCCTTACAAGTCATGCTATGGAGTTATTTTCTCATTTATCACCAAGAATTAAAACCTTTGATGACCTATCTAGCAAGTTCATAACACACTTCTCATTCAACATAGAGAAAGATATTACCATCATGGATTTGTACAAAATTAAGCAAATTCAAGGTGAATCTTTCACCTCATACCTTCAATGATGGCGACATAAGGCTAGTTGATGCAAATCACCTATTCTCGACAAGAAGCTAGTTGACATATTCATTTCAAATGTCCAAGAAGAAGTCAACTACCAACTGACCATGCTGTGTCCCACAAATTTTAAAGAAGCCATTGAGAAGGGAATGCACATAGAAAGGGCCCTCATAGAAAGAGGGGTGATCAATATAAACAACCCAAGAGATAGTCATTCTAGTTCAAATGAGAAACCTAAAGTCTAGGCCAAGAAGAAGAATGTTACAAATGATGAAGTGGTTGATGCTAGAGCACTATGTAACACACAAAAAACACCTCAAAAAAAACCACAGGTGGCACAAGAAAGCTATGTTCCAAATGGTACACAAAATAACCAAAATACCCATCCCAAGAACAATTAGGCAATCAACAAACAAACAAATCAAGGAGGGAAATAGAGACACTACGATCAACCAAGGAGGCAATTCATAGTACTAGGTGAGCCACTTGAGAAAGTCATGCGTAAGCTAGTACAAAAAACCTCATCAAGAATATTGATCATCCAAACTTTGAGGAACCTAGCTTTAAAACACCATGGTATAATGAGAAATACTTGTACAAATTCCACAAGATTAAGGGGCACACAATGAACAACTGCATGTGACTCAAACACCTCATCCAAGACCTGGTAGAAAAAAGAGAGGTAGATGTTGAACACCATCCCAGAAATAAGGACCTTCAAATATACATGAACCCCATCCCAAACCATGCTAAAAGGAATGAAATAGGAAAATAAAAAGAGAAGCATAATGCTAATTATACCTATGGTGACATAGTTCTAGGAACCCTCTCACAAGCTAATGATAATGGGGAAAATGTACTGACTATACAAGGTGGAGACAACAACTGTAATGCGACTTCCCATCAAGGGAGAGTTATAATACAAGGAGCCCCTCCTAAACCCACAACTAATTCATCAAATAACATAGCAATGTGGAACAACTAAAGAAGACTCCCGACCTAATCTCAATCCTAGAGTTGCTAAAACTATCACTCGCACATAGGGAAATATTGGAAAAATAATTGGAAGCATCAGTCCCTAATGACCTCAATCCTACTCAGTTCCAAGCCATGGTTGTAAAAATCATGGCCAACAATAATTTAGTATTTTCCAAGAAAGACCTTCCACAAAGGATGTTCCACAACCAAGCCCTCTACATTTCATTGGTGTCCACAAGAACATGGTCAAATGAGTGTTGATAGATAATAGTGTGGGTCTAAACATATGTACCTTGAAGTTCATCAAACAATTGGGTATTTTGATGATGTGATAGAAAAAGGAAATAATATCACCATAAGGTCTTATGATGTCCTTAAAAGGAATTCAGAAGGAACAGTCTGGCTACTAGTATAGATAGGACCAACCATCACAAAAAATATATGTTAAGTGCTTGACCTTGAGTTATCATATAACCTACTCCTAGGACGCCCTTGGGTCCATGCATTACAAGTAGTCCCTTCAAATTTCCACCAATGCATAAATTTTCCCCACGAAGGAAAAGAGGTGACCTTATATGCCAATCCTGAATCTTTCCACATTCGTGAAAAGTTCGAGGAAAAGTATAATACAATCCAAAACATACCTAGAAATGACATAGCCTTCCATTCATTCTCATACGTTGACCCTTCCATGCTACCATCAACCTCAACCAAGATCACATCGAGTGAGAAACCAAAAATGGAAACTAAGGTTCATGTACTGGATAGAGGTAATGGAAATTACCTCTTCAACTAGGAATTTTGTATTGGCATGCTTCCACCATCACCTAAAGTCTATGGAGGTTTGAAAGAGATCAAGCTTACTCATACAGTGCAAATGATAGCCAAACCCATGATTTTCACCAAGTGGGGAGACATAAAAGATGAAGAAATATTCAAAGAGGACTTCTCATCCATGATTTACAAGGAGGACCAAAAAGAACCAAAAAAGACACAACCCATTCTAATTGATCTTAACAATAGAGGTTATCAATTAGCTAAACAAATGGGGTATCAAGGAAAGGTGGCCTTGGGCTACACAAAAAAGGCCAATCAAAGCCTATCATAGTGGAACAGAGAAAGAAAAATATGGGATTGGGTTATAAGCCAAAATATGTGGTTACTGCAAAAACTAGACAAACTCTTTTTAAGAAACATGAAAATTATGCTAGCATAAGGCATTGGATATCTACCATATCATGGAAAATGATTTACCTATCAAATAATTATTTGAAAAATTTACCCTTGATAGGTTCCCTCTCCAGTTTATCAAAACCATTCCCAATATCTATTTTCAATCTAGAACGGACTCTAATGAATATGAATGAGACTCTCCTTCATTTATCATTGGATATAGTTCTCCCACTTCAAGTAATGATGACCTAGACACCCAATGGAAAAAAGATACCAACCATTTTAGCAACCTCCACAAGCTTTACGGATAATGATGATAGCCTCCCACTCTACTACTCACAACTCATAGATTGGGACCAACAATAATAGACACCTATTATGGATCAATTCCAGAATGATGAACCAATTTTTGAGTTCATGGGACTTCAAATAGACATACCAGTAGGAGATCACAAAGTAGGGTTTGTCATGGAGCTTGAATAGGTTGCATACTTTGGTGGAGAGATTGAACCTTCTAGTTGCAAAAATGAAAAGGAAAATATAAAGATCAAAGCAAGGTCCCCTAGAGAAAACCATAGTGTGGCTCTATCGGATCCAAAAAAGAATAAAATAAAGGACACATCCAAAGTTGAAAACCTCCTAGAGGCACCTGAGGATGGAGGGTTCAATCTCTCCATATCTGAGTACCAAGAAATATCAACGTTCTTGGTAGAAGAAGTAGAGTCCATAAATGTTGGCACAACATAAAATCCAAAAATTACATACCACATAGCATCACTTGATCCCAAAGAGAAAGAAAATTTCATAGCATTCATCAATGATAGGAAGGTAAAATTTTCCTAGACCTATGTTGACATGCCTGGATTAGATCTAGCATTAGTGGTACATAATTTAGTTGTAGTCACTGGAGCAAAGCCTATCAAGAAAAAACTTAGAAAAATGCATTCTCAAATAGTATTACTGGTAAAGGTAGAGCTAAATAAACTACTAGATGTGGGTTTTATTACACCCATCAATTATCCACAATGGATATCAAATCTAGTATCAGTGTCAAAGCCTGCTAGGGGCATAAGGATATACATAGATTTTAGAGACTTGAACAAGGCCTATCCAAAGGATGAATTTCCATTTCCAAGTATAGACATGATCGTGGGTATGACAACAGGGCATGAGATGCTATCCTTAATGGATGGTTTCTCCAAATATAACCAAATAAAAATCTCTCCAAACAATCAACACAAAACAACCTTTACTTGTGCTTGGGAGACCTTTTTTTGGAATGTAATTCCCTTTGGTATAAAGAACGTAGGAGCAACATATCAAAGAGAAATGACAACCATATTCCATGATATGATACACACCATCATGGAAGATTATGTGGATGATATTCTAGCAAATTTTGTCAAAAGGGAAGATCACTTGTCAAATCTTGCAAGGGTGTTTTATCGGCTTAAACAATATAATTTGAGGCTCAACCCTAAGAAGTGCGTGTTTGGAGTAACATCTAAAAAGTTGTTAGGGTAAATAGTATCAAGAAGGGGGATTGAAGTGGATATTGTAAAAGTAAAAGCTATAATAGAGATGCCTCCACCAAAAACACTCAAATAGTTGAGAAGTCTACAAGGGAAGCTACAATCCATCAAGCAACTTATCACACAATTGGCAGACAAATGTCATCTTTTCACTCATCTACAACACAAGGATATTACCTTCAAGTGGGATGGGGAATGTGACCAAGCATTCCAAAAATTCAAGGAGTACCTACTTACTCCTCCTACACTCATGCTACCTATCCTAGATAAGAAAGCAGTGCCCTATGTATCTACCACACCAGCAATGCTAGGAGCTCTCATAGCCCAACTAGATGATAACAACAAGGAAAGATTGGTCTACTACATCAATTGAACACTAGTGGGCTATGAGTTGAACTACTCACCCATAGAAAGAGCATGCCTCTCAGTCATATTTGTGACATAGAATCTGAGGCACTATATCTTAAACAAAAAGGTGAAGTTGATTTCAAAAGTAGACCTGCTAAAGTACCTACTAGCAAAGGCAGCCCTAACAGGCCGAATTATGAAATGGGCTATGATTTTGAGTGAATTTGATATAGAGTATGTGGATAGAAGAGCCATCAAGGGACAAATAATAGCAGACCAGTTGGCCAAATCACCCATAGATGATCACAAGCCTCTCATAGTGTACTTTCTATATTAGAGTATCTTAATGACAAAATAGACATGCCATTGGATTATATACTTTGATGGGTCCCACACTCAACATGGCTTTGGAGTAGGTGTTTTATTTCTCACACCAAAGGGAGATAGTATACCCAAGGCATATAGGATCACTTTTCCATGCACAAACACTATCTCAGAATATGAAGCTCTTATCACAAAGCTCAAAATGGCTATTGAATGGAGAATGAAAGAGCTATAGGTCTTTGGAGATTCTCAACTAGTGATCAAACAGGTGAACAATGAGTACCAGAAAAAAGATGAAAAGTTCATGTTGTATAAAAGGATGGTGGATAGCTTCAAGGAATACTTTGTCACAATAACCTTTGAGAAAATTCCTCAAATCAACAATAGAGCTGTCGATGAAATGGAAACCATAGGCTCACTATTTGATATTCCATAGAATGTTCCTAAGTATGTGTTCCTCGTCAAAAAAATTCTCGTACCTACATTCAACATCTCAAAATTAGAACTAGTATATGTTATTGTTGGTCCTAACTCCCCATGGTACCAAGACACCTTTTACTACATCCAACACGTTATCATGCCACTTGACCTAACAACCACTCAGAATAAAACCTTCACCTATAGAACTTCTCGCTTTACAATCCTAGGAGAAACCCTATATCGTCATTGTTTAGATGGAATGTTACTCCAATGTCTTAACATAGAAGAAAAAATGGTGTTACCAGAGGTACACAAAGGTGTTTGTGGGTCCCACTCTAGTGGACCTAACCTAGTCCAAAAAATGCTTTGAATACATTAACATATATCATTGATAAACATATATCAAAGCTCATTTTGAACTATCTGATTTGTAGGTATGGAATTCCCCAAATGATAATAACAAAAAATGGAACCCCATTCAAGAATCAAGACATCCAGGAACTCTGCTCCCAATTTTCTATCCAACATAGATTCTCAATGCCCTAATACTCCCAAGGAAATGGTCAAGCCAAGGCATCTAATAAAACCGTCTTGAAAATCTTTAAAATAGACTGTTAATGAAGTCAGCCGAGATTGGAATTTACAACTTAACCCAACACTAAGGGATTATCAAACCAACATCTAAACAGCTACAGGTGCCACACTATTTTACTTGGTATATGGATAAGAGGTTGTCTTACCTATCAAGGTTGAAATCCCCTCATTGTGAATCTCATTAAAAGGCATGGTCAGTAGCGAAGAATACCGGGTATCCATGTTATATGAATTGAAGCTCCTAGACAAAAGGCATTTGAGCATGTTAAACCATCTTCAAGTTTATCAAAATCAGCTCAAACAAAGCTATGATAAGAAAATAAAAGACAAAAACTTTCAAGTTGGTGACTTGGTCCTCAAGGAGAATCAAAAAGTACAATTGAATTAGGATGACAAAGGTAAATTTGAACCCAACTAGTTAGGCTCATTTATCATCACAACAAGCTATGGTTCTGGGGCATATTAGTTGGCTACTCTCAAAGGAGAACCCTTGGATGAACCACTAAATAAAAACCACCTCAAGAATTTCTACACATGAAGCACATCAGAATACCCCAAGAAAGAGGGTAAAAATCTAAAAAAAAAAATTAAAAAGAAAAAAAAAGAAAATTAAATAAAAATAGTAAAGAGAAATAAAACATTCCTAGAGTGAAAACCACTTTTTGTTGCTCATAGAATAGGTACCATAGTGAAAACCTAGAAAATAGGTGCTATGTTTGAATAATACTCACTTCATTATCTATCAGTACTATCCACAACATCCACCCATTTGTCCCATAATAAAGCATGTGTCCAACCATGGCTCTTGATACTGATTTAGGAAAGTAGTCATGTTTCCAACTGGGGGAAACTTCCTAAAGTTGGTCATGAATTAGATCTTTGAGTGTCCTCTCATGGTCAATACAATAAAAATAAAAAAATATCTAGAAAACATCAAAAACAAAACATCATTGGATTATTCCTTCACTCAACAAACTCTAAGATATCAACATTTTCTTGAACCCCACAACTAGTTCAAATAGATTTGCTGCAACATATCCTCTAGAAAAAGAGGTGGAATATCAATCCAAGTAAAACAATGTTGTTTATCTCAAAAAAAATTTATGCTTTGAGTCAAATGGTCAAACTACGTGGTCTATGCACGTACAATGTAGGCAAGGCTTAACAACCTGCGAGGCCTTAGGTAAATCTCCTTAGGTTTCTATCATGCTTTATTTCAACTTAGTAAAAAAACTCAAAATCCAAAAACATTCACAAAATAGAAAAGATAAAAAAAAATCAAAACCAATCAAACTATGCGCCTCTGTATGTACAACGTAGGCAAGGCTTATCTTGTATGAGCCCCCAAGGCCCTAGTTTATTCCCTTGAAAACAACAAAAACAACATCATAAAACTCCAAAAATCAAAAGGTCCTAACCCCATCATCACAATCTGCAATATACTTTTCACCCATAATAAACAAATTATCACCTTTACCCTTTGACAAAACAAATAAACAAATAAAGAAAACATCAAAAGATAGAACTTTCAAGCAAACAATCAAAAAGCTTTGATTACAAACTAAAACAAAGCCAGAGTATCAACTACCTTTCTTTTTGACAGATGCACCAACAACATCCTGAGATATTCCTTAAAGGATCCACTCCTACGATAGACATGATCAACATTAGATAATAGCCCCACATCAAATAGATATGGAAAATGATACTACGACTTTGTTTTTATCTTTTTATAGTCTTATATTTTTGATTTATTTTATTGAATCATTCCCAAGATCTCTCGAGGATTTCCATAAGGATTTAGAGAAGAAGGAATAGGGGAAATTGAGCGCCACTTCATTTTTTTGTTTGTAAGATATTTTTGTAATATTACTGTGGAAAATACTTGCTTTATTGAGTGTCTGAAAATTGTGTTGAAACAATCCTTGAAGTAGTTGCATGTTAGGTGTTCTATACCTCTCTGTGTAATTGGTCTAAAAAGTTTTTAAAAAACCTGACTATATACTTTAAACAAAGTTTTTGTATGTCTAGTATGAGCAAGAATACTCTTTGTTTGTAGAGTCAAAGTCCACACAATCGATACAAATTCACCTTGGTCATTTATACCCTAGTGCATCATATATATTTTCTACATCAAACAAGATTGTTCAAAGCTGTGAAGCCTCCAAGAAAAGCAAAATAAAACTCATCAACTACTAAAAACATAAAATTTCTATTCATCATCAAATATTTCTTCTAACTAATATCCATCTTGCATCCACAATGTCATCACTACATATCATGATGATAATAAAACAATAAAAACATCATGCACAATGTATGGGGCATACATCCATCATATAGCAACATCATCACATACATAATAAAACATCATATGATATTAAATATGATCAATCCATCCATCTACATCATATGCATACATTAGAAAACATATATTAGCAAAAATCATCATACATAGTCATCCATGATCATCACATATATATAAATGAGCCAAATAGAAGAAGGTATTTCTCATATATATCATCATCAAAAAAGGAGAATATCATAGTACACCATCATCATGTGAAACAAGTGTGATAGGATAATACAAAATAATACATATATACAAGGCCTCAACTAGGCTAATGAATATATATACAAAAAACATGTCTACAGTATGTCTCTGAACAGACAACATCATAAAGATCAAAGTACATATAGAATACTGCTTGGCACAAAGGGGGGGACTCTATAGACCAAGCTGTGGACCATCACCTAGATCAAGCTATCTAAAAGAATGACCCAATGACTCGGCACCACTGCCTGCAACACTAGGCTCTTTGAATCATGGTTGTCTCTACGCTCTAGGAACAAAGGAATCAAAGAGAGTCTGATAGTATGTATCCCTCTATAACAACTAATCCCACTCTACATGAAGGGTATCACACTTTGCTCTAAGAGTATATCTCTCTATCGTAATCACTTGTAATTGAACATCTGTAACATGTTGTCATTCACTCTCATTTCCTTGCTCCACCCTTAGGATATCCCTCTTAGAACTCATGGTAGCAACCTAATCCTCCACGAACTGTTGTTGCACTACCTCTGCATCCTGCATGGTTGTCATCTGTGCTAACAATACTGCTTTTTCTCTAGCTGGAGGAGGGGGATCTGGAACTTATCCATGATCCTGAGAAATCTGATCACCTTGACCACCCTATGCTTCATCCTGTCAGGCTCAACCAAGCTACTTAGCTAGAAACTCAATATATTGTTGCTCCCTATGCCGACCTATAATTCCTACTCTACCCAATGTTTGATCACTTCCATGATCTATAAATATCAATGGAACACATCATTCCCACCACTGATCAAAATCAGGAGTGGTACCTGAATTTTCTAAACCAACTATCCAACCCCATCCAACTAGGGAAAGAGCTCTAAAAGCAACAAGGGAAACATTTGTATCATCCAAAGGACCCCATACTCGGAACTATCCAGTAGTCCAACCAAACTAAGCCTCATACGTATTAGGAAATTGACCCTGTCTCTCCCTAAACTGCCTGCACACTCTATTAGGTAAGTATCACTCTAGAAGAGAGTGAGCGAAACCAATCAACCATCTATTCTGCCAACAATACAAAAGTTTCTCTTGATCATTAGACCACACATCACAATCCATATAAGGCCTCCAAACAAAACATGGTATGTCATCGAACACATGGTGCCAGTATGGAAGATCCCTAGACAAGGTATAATGAAGAAAACCTTCATAACAATAGGAATATGGATCACCATCAGCATGATCATGTATACCATCGGGCCACATCACTGCAATGTGCTCCCATTCCCATACATGTAAGAGAGAAATTCCTATGGAAATGGATTTCCCACCCTAATATGTAACCTCATCCATATCTCTATAGATGTGGGCAAGAAGACACAAACCCCATGTATATCTAGTCTCATGCCCAAACATACCCTTAGTACAAATACCCCATCCATTAGGGAATTGATGAACTCTCCTATCAGGAACAACTATCCCTGAGATCAAATTGCAAAGATCAAGGGAAATAGGGTCTGCACTACCAACGAACTCAGACAAATCAATCTCAGATTGTCAAACCTACAAGTGTCTGACACCAAGCACATGCTGCATGGCATGGGTACCTTGCCAAAAATGGTATTTAACAAGATCACCATGGATAGGAATGAAGAGAATCCTCCACACATCCTTGAGGGTAATGGTGGCCTCTCCTATAGGTAAATGGAAAGAGGAAGTCTCTAAATGCCACCACTCCACGAGCATGGTCATCATTGTTGTGTGAGATCAGATGGGAGGCATATAACAAATATGATGTAATCCAACCACATCCAAGAAATATCGCTCCAAAACATCAAAATGGGCAATCAAATCAAATAGATCCCAAGGTCATCTCTCCCTCGATTGTAGTGGTTTAAGGACCACCTATAATCATTTTATCCCATGATGTTAGGGTTTCACTTTGAACACACAAATCAAAGCAAAAACAACAAAAGAAACTAAGTTTTCAAATAAATCAAAAATGAATAACTTTATGAAAGAGTGATGGAATTTTAGATAAAAGTGAGAAGAAAATGAAAATGTGAGGAAAATCTTGCAAAAGTGAGAAAATATAGCAAGTGCGTAGAGATGCAAAAGCACAAATATTACTCAAGAGTGCAAATCTATCACAAAGGCATAGAAAACATAACCTAGCAATCAAAAGCGAAAAAAGAAGAGAAAATGCAAGTTGCAAAGGTGAAAGTTCAAATCAAAAGCATAGGTTTAAGTCAAGTGTGCAAAAATAAAGAAAAAGCAAGCTTTCCAAAATGACAAATGTGTAGAAATTGATGCAAGTGCACTGAAAAACTAAAACCTTCACTTTTTACTTGAGGAACTTTTTGCACAAATTATGAGACACATAAAAAAAAAATGAGAAAGTGAGAGGGTACATACTGGGCCATCGACACCTACGGGCCATTCAAACTCTCAAACTAGTCTGAACGATATGAGGCTCCCTAAATCCTAAGCATTGCTCCTTGACAACTAACAAAATGGGAAATCCAAAGACAAGAAATCGCTATAGGATCAAAATGCAAATGAGGTAATTAGAACCCTAATTGCCTATTTTAACCCTCAAAAAACCCTAATTTCACCTAAGAAACCCTACTTTTTACTTAGGGAACCTTCCTATGTTCAAATTAGGACTTCCATGGAACATTGAAACAAGCAACGAGGGATCTATAGACTTAATTTTTTGTCCTCTCCACAACTGAACTAAAATAGAATAGTGTCGTGAGCCTCACCTCAAAATCAAAATTTTTGGCCAACCTCTCGAGGGGGTAGCACAGAGTTCTACCATCATTCCACTGACCATCAAGGCACAATGGAGCATAATTTTTTTTCAAAATCTTAATCTTAACATTGAATCTTGGAAACAAAGCAACCAATACTTTGTATCAAAGAGGGAAAAAATGTAGACATGTAAAATTGGCCTGATACCTATTACACACTTTAAATGACATTTTCATATCATCAACATCATTATCATCGAATAGCACTGCATTTCACATCAAAAGCATCAAAAACCCTAATTTCCCCTATTAATTTAATAATACAACATTATTTAATTAATTCACTTTTTCACTATTTTTTACAAATTAAATAAATTTCATTTATTTATTAAAGTCCTAAAACCCTAATTTCTATTATTAATTGAATAATATGACATTATTTAATTAATTCACGCTTTATCATTTTGACCAATTAAATAAATTGCATTTATTTAATAAAGTCCCAATTTAACATTATTTCATCCTGATTATTTAAATAACACCAATTATTTAATTATGTCACTAAAACATTTTATTCCCCTAAGTCAATCGAATTATTAAATCATAATAATTTAATTAACTCACTTTCCCTCCAAATTTGAATAATTTGAATAAACTATTCAAATCATTTATCAAAAATCAAATCAAACTAATGCAACTTTGTTTGAAAAAATCAAACTTGATTTGCATGTTTAGCTCCAAAATGAATGAATGAATTAAATCAATTAATTAATAATTCTCAACCACTTTTCTGATTGAGTACATTATGATCCCCTAATTTCTCAATCTAATCTTGATTGATCAATCTAATTCCTGACTAACCAATCTATTCCTCAATCATACAAAATGTGAGTCTATTTTGCATAGATTATTCATGTCTAAATCTTCTCAACATCTTTTTGACTGTCGATCAGGATATTCTACTGCGCAATCTTGATCGTCCATTTCAAATCACATTTTCTATAT
>VDFB02058242.1:394450795-394534665 GCA_007258455.2 Sequoia sempervirens
TCGATGATTTGTGATAGATTCAGAGGTAGTTAATGAAGATTGTTTACTTTGCACCTTATTTTCAAGACTTTCCACAACTCTTATTGATAATGGGCATAAAAAAATGAATTTAGGAAAAAATCATCCAATGAAGAAAACCTAAAAATATCTAAACCACTTCTCTCCTAATAACCAAAGTATACCTCAAATAACAACCCATCATTTCAAGATGGAAAGAATAGAGAAACCCCAAAGAAAAAAAACAATACAGACACAAAAGAACAAAGGAAACAAAAGGACAAAAAGAAAGAAAAAGCAAACAAACAACAAAACTATTTACAAACAAAAGAGAAAATTATTTACATAAAGAACAACAAACTATTCACATAGAGAACAAAATTATTCACATATAGAGATTATTTATAGGAAAAAATGCAAAAGCTACTTACATAAAGAAAAACCAATTATTTACATAAATGCACAGCCCAGCAAGAATACCAAACCTCACAATTCAAAATAATGTTTAAGAAACTATCCATTGATAGGAAATGGAACAGGTTCTCTCATTAAACTACTCAGTCGGAAAGCATTTTCTCCTAGGATCTCAGCAATTTTATAGGGACCCAACTAGAGCTTATCAAAATTCTGGTGGCTGCCCTTCTTTTCACTAGCTTTATCCCATAGTAGCACAAGGTCTGATATTCTGAAAGCCTTGATTTTGGCTCTTTTGTCAAACCAGCATTTGACAATAGCCTGGTATCTAAAGAATTGCTACAAGGTGACATCCCTCTACTCTTCTAATTTCAACAAGGCAACTAATCTTACTTCTATCCTATCATCACTAGAATATAATTTCTACATAAACTCAAGGATAGGTATTTGCAAATGAATAGGGAACATAGGATCTTTTCCATACACGAGTTTAAATGGTGAAGTCTTTAAAGCAGCCTTGATCCTAGTTCTATCTGCCCATAATGCAAATCTCAGCTGGGTAAGCCAGTCCCTAGGATTGTTCTCTAACAATTTTTTAATTACCCCTAAGAGATTCTTATTGGTTGATTCTACAACTCCATTTCCTTGTGGGTAATAGTTTGAAGAATATTTTAAGACAATTTTGTGATCATAAACCCATGAAATAAACTCAGTAGAAGAAAAGGAAGAGCCATTGTCACATACCAATGCAAAGGGTACTCCAAACCTAGTTATGATACATTCAGTGAGGAACTTGATTACTACCTCTATCGTGTTGTTCTTGCAAGGTATAGCCTCTGTCCATCTCGTGTAGTAATCTGTGGAAGTCAAAATAAACTTGTGTCTTGCAAAATAATTTGGGTTAATTACCCCAATAAAATCTAGCGCCCATTGGGAAAATGGTCTTACCTCGTAAACAGGCTACAATGGCATGGCTGGATGGAGTTATTTTGATGTAGAAATTTGGCATATGTGACATGTTCTTCCATGTTGATGGGCATCTTTAAACACACATGAGCAGTAGTAACCCGATCTAAGAATCTGATGTGCTAACTAGTCTCGGCGACCTCGTTACCAAAGCCAAATTTGCTTAACGGGATGGAAGTTTTGAAGCTCTGTTTGTCATGTCTGAGGTATGACTCCCCCAAAATTCTTCTTCTCTAGGAAAATCACCCTTTGTTGGCTATATAATGAGAGCTTTTCATTCTCTGCGCTCTCCTTTGAGTTGTATTCATTCCCTCTGGGCACCGATTGTTGAGCATGAAATAGATGATATCGGCATACCAAGGGTCATTGGAAAAGGAATGTGTTGTGTATTGCTGGCAAATAATGTTCTCACCAGCATTAGCTATGGATTTAGATAGGCCCAAACCCTAGATAGGTTTCATAGGGCGAATCTCCAAATCGAACTCTTGCAAAATGGACATCCATTTCCCCCTTCGTTCTCCCAACTTGCTTTGCATAAGTAGAGACTTTACAGCTACATCACAAACTACAACAATAATCTGACTTCGTAAGATGTAATGCCTGAACTTCTTGACAGCCCTAACCTATGCAAAAGCTTATTTTTCAAGAGGTGGGTAATTAACTTCAGCATTCTTAAATGGAGAACTCATGAAAGCAATTGGCCTCTCCTCTCCCTCTTCTCTCCCTTGAGTTAGGACAGTTGCACAAGAATGTTTAGAAGCAAAAGAATAAATATAGAATGGCTTCAAGTAGTCAAGGTTGGTGAGGACTGGTGCTTCTGAAATGGATCATTTGACTTGAGAAAATGTAGCCTTTGCCTCATTACTTCATTCTATTACAACATCTTTCTTCATCATTTCATTCAATGGTTTTACAATTTCTGCAAAACCTGTGATAAAATTTCTTACAAAGTTGATCTTTCCAAAGAAAGGTCACATCTCCTTCTTGCTTCCTGGCTTGGTTATCTTCAGAATGGACTCAACTCGGTGTAGATCCATCGATATTCCTCTTTTTGAGATTATTTGTCCCAAAAGTTTCCCTTTAGAAACCCCGAACACACACTTTTTAGGATTCAAGGAGACACCATACTGGATACATCTTTCAAGAACTTTAGCTAAGTCTGCAACGTGGTTGAGTCTATCTTTAGAGAATATTGTTAGGTCATCCATGTAAACGATGATGCATTTACCAATTAGATATTTGAATGTTACATCCATGACATGCTGAAGGGTTGCTCCAGCATTTATCAAACCAAATGGCATCCTTCTGTAAATGAATGTTTCCCACTTAGTAGTGAAGGTTTTCTTCATTCTATCTTCATAGTTAACCATCACCTGATTGTATCTAGAATAACCATCTAGGAATGATATCATCTGAGACCCATTGACAGTCTGCAAGACTTCATCCGGTGAAGGGAGTGGGTAGTTTTCTTTTTCTGAAGCTCTGTTTAGATTCCTAAAATCTACACATAGCCTGATCTCTCCATTTTTCTTACGGACTGGAACCAAGTTAGCCACCCATGTTGAATGTCGTGCAGGGAAGATTATTATTGCAAAAAGCAATTTCTGAACTTCTTTGAAAATCAATGGTTCAATTAGGGCGTTGATAGGATGTTGCTTCTGCCGAAATGGCTTAGCTTCAGGCTTCAAAGGAATAGTATGAGTCATTATAGAAGCATCAAATGTTTTTAGATCTTGATACCCCTAGGATATTGCAGCAATGTCCTTCTTCAATGCCCTCAATATATCTTTTATGATTGATTTAGGGAAAGCTTTCCCTATGTAAACATTTCTTTCTAGGCCAGAATTAGCTAGGTTAATAGTTTCATATTCACCTCCTTTATCTTCGACTGATACCTTTTCTCGAGCCCTTGGATCTGAATCAAAAATTATTTCTAAGGCTACCATTCCCTTCAGAATGCTATTACTTTTTAAATTGAGGACCCCCTCTGTATCAAAATCTTCAGGGTTCCAATCTCTTTGATCTGTGTTGGACTCATCAATGATCTATCCCTCAAAAACATCTGAGCTTGCTAGAAAATCAAGGATATGTCAATCATCATCAAAAACCTAAAATTTCTTGATGTTATCAGGAACAACCGGGGTGGAAATGAACTCTACTGAGAATCTCTTAAGCTTGGAGCCTTGCATAGGTTCCAAGGTACTTGCGGCAACAAATAATGAATTAGCTATCTGATTCTCCTCTCTAGAGATTAAACTAATCCCAAAAGCATCGAAGTATTCAATCAAGTTCCATACCTGATTTCTATAAGCTGCCAGTCTTCTATTGTGACATGTGTATTGGCTATGCACTTGATTGATAACTACTTCTGAATCCCCTTTAACCATCAAGGTAATAACTTTCTTCTTATGTGCGAACATCATCCCTTGAGCTAAAGCTTCATATTCTACCACGTTGTTAGTGTATCTAAACTGCAGCCTATAAGAAGTAAAAAAAGTTTTCCCTTTCGGGCTAGTTAATTCAATCCCAACACCATGGCCTATTTTGAATTTGGATCCATCAAACATGAGGGTCCATAGCTGATCATGAGCTAGGGTTGACCCTTTTGAGGTTATTATGGGCGTTTGGATAAGATGAGCCATAGGTGGGGCTACTTGATCTTTTACATCAAATATTGGGAAGGGGTGTTTAACCGGTTCCTTAGGTGCAAATTCCAATTCCTGCTCAGATATATCAGGTAATCTATGGCTATCCTTCTGATAGCCACTTGTATCTTCAATTAATCCCTTGGGTTTTGGTATACTTGTGAGTGTAGGGGTGTCAAACAAATCTTGGGGTTGTTTCTCATAAATATGCTTGTTTGGAAATGTGAATGGGGTAAGTTCAATTTGAGAAGGAACTTCCTTTAAAGGTATCTTATCCCTAGTTAGCATTATCGCTTCTTTGGCTTCAAATGAAAAGTGATCTGAAATGGTCTTGATGTGACTTAGGCTAGTTTCTTGAAATTGGGAGACATGATTTAAAATGCTGATGTAGGGTTGGCAGGTCAATTTAGAATGATTTTGGTAATGCACCCTACACCAATTAGGGAGTAGAAGACTTTGCAAATTGATATCTTCCCCCAAGACCAGCTAATCCTGTCGTAGCTTCTTGATCAATTCCTGTTGATTTTCATTAGTCATAGAATCAAGGAAATTTTGTATTGACATGTCTTTAGAATCAAGAACTGAAAAGGTTAGAATTTCCTCTCTTTTGTTAACCCCTATCCCGATTTCAAAATAAGCTACCTCATTGGGGCAATCATATTCAGTGATGACATGCTTGAGGTGAGGCTCACTTTCAATCCTAACCTACGTAGGAACTCCCCTCCATGGAAGCCACATATGTGAAAAGTCGAGCGAGAGATATCCTCCTATACTTTTCATCAAATCTCTACTCAACATCATACAGTAAGTCTCGGGAATGTCTGCTACTTGAATATCTATATTGGTTAAAATCATAGGGTCAGACCCTACTTGCACATGTATATTTCTCAATTCTCCAACCACATTAACCTCCGTTTTATCCAGTTGGATGACCTTCTTGTTTGTTTGGACAAGGTTCAATCCCAATTTATTGCATATAGAAAATGGCATAACATTTCCAGAAGCCCCTGAATCTAGCAAACAATTATGTAGATTCTTCCCACAGATTCTTAAACTTAAAAGAAATGGTGGGGTACCTACCTTGCTTCTGTACAAAGTTGCATTCATGTCTATAGCAGGTACCACCTTGTTTTTCCCTTTTGATTTATTAGCTTGCTCCAAAGCTTTCAACACTATCTCACGTTGAGCAGGGCACCACTTTAGGATGTCAAAATATGATAAAGAGGTTTTATGTCTCTGCATCTCAGAAACAATATCAAACTCTATGTTATAACTTGCATTACATCTGACAACACCGGGTGAATTACCTTTTTTATGGAAGTTAGGTGGACCTTTTGGTGGAGGAGGGTTGTTATCAACACTTTGATTCGGAGGTACCATGTGATTAGGCAGTGTTGATGTAGTGAATGGACCCTTATTCTGATTTCTTAGGAAGTGTCCTCCGTTTGTTTGAAAGGCTTGGGCATCATACGAATCTTCCTCTGTTTCATTCTCACTTTGAATTGGGAATGAAGGTTCTTCCTCAAAGAGATCATAAGTCATTGTTGTATCTACTGAGCCACCTTCTTGATTTGAATTCCTTTAGAACGTTTGGGCATCTACCTATGCCATCTTGACAACTTTCTCCATTTCAGGGCTGTTTACCTCAGAATGGGTTGTAGAATCATGTAGCCTACACTAGTTAGTCATAAAATTAAGGTCAGCCACATTTGCAGTATTTCACCTTTCCTCATTAGCTTGATAATTGTGAGAAACTCCACTGTTATTTGGCCCTGTATTCCATTGTCAATTGTTATTTGGCCTTTGGTTATATCCTCTATTTTGTTTTTGATAGCCTTGGTTAGGGGTGTTTTGGCCTTGATAAATCCTTTGGTCATGATTGTTATGATTCTGATAATTACCCTAATTGTTATTACTCTAATTAGGATAATTACCTTGGTTTTGAGAAGGGTTCAATCTAAGATGAGCCATGTCGTTTGTGACTTGAGACTAAGTTTTCTTTAGGGTCTCCACCTCATTTGTGAGTTGAACTATTTTTTCACTTTCAACACTCTTAGCAATAAGTGGTTGACTGACATGATTTGGTGTTCCAGCTTGGTTGTGATGACCATGTGGACTATGATGAGCCTGTGATTGTTGAAAGAAGTCAGGGGCTCCATTGGTAAAGAATGGAACAAGAGATTGAGTCTGCAACTCGAGCATAGGTCCATAATGGGAAGGAGACATCCCTGGGATAGTATTGAATAAAGGGGTTGGGCTAGGCATTTGATACCCCATTGAAGGAAAACCTCCTCCCAAACTTCCTTGTTGAGAACTAATTTGTTGTTGCAGCTTAATGGCTAGGTGATAGACTTTAGACAAGGAATCAATATCTTCTAGTTGATATGTCCTTTGTAGGAATAAGCCAATCAGAGGGTGTGTAACTCTAAAGTATGCTTGAATGGCACTATTCTCAGCGACTAGATAGGGGTCCTATAGTCTCCTATACATTTGTTGAAACCTGGTATTAAATAAGGGAAAAGTTTCACCTGGCTCCTTCCTAATGGTAGCAAATTGGTGGAACAAAATACCTGGATCCATGTAAATCCTAAACTGATTGATGAAAGCATTCTCCAGGACTGTCCAGCTCAGAATAGAGCGCTGAGGAAGATTTAGGTACCAGTTGTACGCCATATCCCCTAAAGAATAAGGGAACAACCTACAAACTACATCATGGTGAGCTATCTGAGCTAAGGAACAAGTGTCCTTAAAAGCTTGTATGTGCTCTTTAGCACTCCTTGATTCCCCATGAATGTATTTGGGACAAAATTTCTCAGGATTCTTAGGAATATCGTGAAAGCCTCTAGGAATAGTCCCCAATGGAGAGGGATTATTCTAAAAAAATGCCATTGGTGGTGGTTGAGCCAACTGTTGATGGGTTGAACTAGCTGTGATGGCACTTGAGATGGACTCGGTGGTGGATTGATAAGTATCAACTGGGGTATTGGTGAAAAGCCTGGTGGAGTGAGCAGAGCTGACAAGGGTGGTATGATGGTTGCCCCAGTCTTGTGACTCTTGTGTCTTATTGGGGTCTTGAGTTCTATCAAAGGTGGTGGATTTTTAGCTGATCGAAGAACCCTACGAGACCTTTCTAGTGAGAAAAACCCAATATTATCTAGTTTTCTCTTCTATGCCCTCCTTCTAGCACCAGTTTCATGTTGATGGTTCAGATGAGCACAACAACAATTAAGCAAAATATTACTATTCTGCTCTCCTAAAAGAGAAAGAATAACACATGGATATCTAACTTCCAAGGTCTTTGTAATCGGTTCTCGACTATGCTGACTTCACTCAATGGTTGATGTGAACTATAATGTTCAAGGGGCCTACTAGTGTTGAGCTTCTAGATTGTTCTAAGATCAAACATAAATTCAAACCTACTTTAATTGAGGTTTTTAAAGAAACAGAAAAAGATAGATCAAATATCTGGAACTAAAGAGAATAATAATTCATCCAACTTAACCAGACTTGTTACCTTTCAAGGAATTGCTAACTAAAATGGCAAAACAAAATTAACTTGTGATTAACACAGTTTCATTCATTCACAGTGCTAACTTTAACAAGAGATTTTAAATCACCATTTTGACACAACATAAAATAAGATTTCATTCCTTGAAAGCTTCTCAAATCGAATGATTAACCAAAGATAAATACCATTCTAGAACACAACATGAAGTAGATTTAAATTTGGCTACTTCTGTTGTTAGTGAAATAGACAAGCAACATTTACAAATCTAGCACAATCACCAGTGTACAGAAAACCTATGTTTTCAAACTGTTTCCATCTATACTAAGAAAACTTGAAAGATACATCATTGCCCTCTATTGAATCTAACTCCTATTCTACTACTCCTCTTAAGTTTCTCTACTGCTACTGGTTTATGAAAAATCTTTCTTTTTTTTCTAAAACTCGTACCCATCCTCAAAGAAGCAAAAATGCCATATATACAGAACATGCCAAAAAGAAAGTCGGCCTCTGTTTTAGGGTTTAAAAAAATATCCCAATTCAAAAGGGTCGACCCTCAGATATTTTTGGGATGAATTTAATGTTGCATTCAATGTGCATCCCCGTGTCCATGTCGGGGAAGGATCGTCCCCAAGAGAAGCCTTCAAATCTTCTTGGAATGATCACATTAACTCTCAGCCTCCGTGTCCATCCTCGAACTTCCATCAGAGCTGCTTTGAATGCCCTGGAGTATAGCCATAAATGACAATCTACCTTTTTCCAGTAGAGATCCCAGCTGTCACTAAGACTCATGGCCTTTTCTTCCTTTCGGCTTTCTTGTGCTCAGGATCTTTCTGCAAGTTGACCATCTTCGAGAAGCAGCATCTGATCTCCCTTGTTAGATCTAGACACCATTTCTTCATTGAGCTGACCCATGCTCCACACATTCTATTGATCTTCTTCACAGGGGTAGTCAATTAGTCAAATGACCAATGGTTTACCTTTAGTTCTCTCTGATTGGTTGAACATATGCCACACAAGATTCCCAGGAGGTCAAAAGGTCATTCAAACATAATCGCATGTCGGTGAGACACTAGTCATGTCTCCCCGATGTGATTATGCTCTATAGCAGCGATCGGAAAGACTTCATATCGAATGAAAAAGCTATATTGATATCACAAAAAACCATTGGCAAGACAATCATTATCGGCAAGAGGTCATAGCCAGTGTGCAAGATTTATACCACAACATAAAGTTGTTGCCCAGACTACCAATGTGTTCCTCCGCCGGCAAGACATCTGCATTCGGCAAAACATCATAGCGAATGAAAACCATTGAGCCAAGAGTCCTAGCGAGCCCTTCATCCTTCAGTGAGACATTATCAGGTTGGCCAAACATTATTCCAAACTCAAGATCTCTCAGCGAGCTCATTTTATTTTGGGGAGACTCCATCCGTCCGGGAAAACATTACGGTGAGGAGCAGGAATTATAATGATATCCTCCTTTCATCACCGAGACAATCGCATTCGGAAAGAGGTCATAGGGGGTGCTAAGAGTCATACCAATATCCCCTTTTCATTGGAAAATCCATCACTATTGGCAAGACTCTCTTTAGTCGGTGAGATGTTACAACGAAGTCCTCACCTTCGGTGAGACATACCATCATCGGCGAGATATCATGTTGAGCTCAACTTCCTTTGGTGAGACCACCGTTTGTCGGTAAGACATTACACCGACCCTTTTCATTCTTCCTAAGCTTGAACCCTTGCATTTCGATGAGACTCCCAGTGGTTGGGAGGACTTCACACCAAGCCCTTCTTTTGTCAGCAAGACCATGATCATTTGGCCAGACCTCATAGCGATGATGGCTCCCTTCAACGAGCTTGGACCATTTTGGGGAGACTCTACCCTGTTGGCCAAACATTATGGTGAACTCAAACCTTTCACCGAGACCCTTCATCGATTTGCAGGACCTTTCTCCAAGCACAAACATTCTCCCCGATGCCAACTCCTTTCGGCGAGACCTCAACAGTTGACGGGACCTTTCATCGAAGCTACCCCCTTTTGTCAAGACTTCTATCAGTTGGGAAGACTTCTCCCCGAACCCAATTTCTTTCATCAATGCTAGCCTTATGCACAACGGTCGGCAAGACTTCAGCATGTCGGGGAGACATATAAAAACCCACGTCGATTAAAATGTCTGGGTGACCAAGACATTTCAAATGAATAGAACCACACTGCCAGTCAGCAAGACAATAGGAGGGTCTCAGTGACTTTCTTCATCAGGAGTTTTATGCCAAACTTGATTGAGGTATGCTTCCTAACTGACTTCCTTTAGAAATATCATTAGGTGTATGATTTAATCCTACAACACAAATGCCTCCATTAGTCCTCAAAAGCATATAAAATATATCATTTTTCATCATGCCTTCAATTTTAACAAAAAGAAACCCAACTCTGGCTGAGGCAGAACCAAAATTTGACAGAACAAAAGACAGGCTCAGGAGGAAAACAAAATAACTCCTAAGACCAAACCAGACAACCAAAGGCAAAGAAAACAAAAAAAAAGGGGGACTCCTTTTGTTTCAGAATAAAATGGGGTGGTTATGCAAGGCATAACAATCACAAAAAAGGATCAAAAAATCAACATAATTTTCACAACGAACTACTGTTGAGATCTGAATCACCATTGATAACACTTCAAAACATTTCTTTGATCAACACATGCATTGCATCAAAGATTCTTACATGCAACAATGGAGGATTCACAGTGATATGAAAAATATGACATATTGTGAACACACTCTGATATGGGATGGTAACCTTTACTTTTCTTTGAATTCAATTTGGTAATCGTAGGATTTCAATTGTGTGTTCTTCAATAGCTTAGAAAGTTATTTCATGAGTGTAGGAATAGATCTAGATTACTTGTGTTTTATTTAGATTAGATTCTATTTCAATTTCTTTTATCTCATGTAGACTCTATGATTTTTCCCCTTCACATACCTGTAAACCATAATTTCCTCCTTCCAACACCTCAAAAGTGTAATGTTGTGTCAAAATTGATCTCCTAACAATCCCAAATGAGAAGCTTCAACAACATCCATAACACTCAATCTCATAAACCAAGTACAACACATGAATCAATGTGACAATTCCAATATGGATGTAAGCTTGTCTAAAAAAGAAGATCAAACTTCAAAGTAGCCATCCCCAAAACTAGAAATCAACCAATAAATCATCTCCTAACAATCCTCATCAAAGAATGATATCATAAACTCAAATACACAAGGAGATAGTCATGCCAGAACATCCCTCAAAATGAATCCTCCAGAACTAACTATCCAAAGATCAAGATCCATACATATGAAAGATAAAGCATATAAACTCATGCCAAATAATCTTGAAATGAGTCTCCATAATCAATCACCATGAATCAACCCAATCTCATGAGAACTCAAAGCACAAAACATAACACATCTGAAATATATAATGGGAAAATACCTCTCAAATAAGAAACTACCTGGTATTCCTTGCATAACCACCCCATTTTATTTTGGATCAAAATGGGTCCCCCTTTGTTTTTTTTTTTCCTTGGTGTTTTGTTTGGGTCTTAGGAGTTGTTCTTTTTCCTCCTAAGTCCTTGATTCTTTTTGGTTTAGTAGAAGCGGAGTCGGAATGGAAACTATACTTAGAACTTTTAAACATTCCAAGTCTAGATTCCATCCTGGTTCTGACCCCGCCCTTCTCTCGTTGTTATTTTCATTGTCTTTTGGTTTGTCTCGTGCTCTTGGGCCTATTTCTCCCTTCAGTTGCTTCTTGTTTCCTTGTGTTTTTCTTTGATCTAGCGGAAGAGGAGCTAGAATTGGAGTTGAACTTGGAACTTTGTAAAGGTTTTGCATCTGATTTTCGTTCTGATCCTACTCCCACTCATTTCTTTTGTCCTTGTCTTGATGTTTTGTTCCTTTTTCAGGAGAAAAAACTAGAATCGAAGCTGAACCTAGGAATTTGTAAAATTCTGGGTTTGGTTTTGGTGTTGATTCTGCCCCTATTTCCCTTTGTTGTATGTCCTTTCCGCGGGACTGGAACCAGGTTCGAAGTTGGATAAGAGACTTGGGTAAAGTTTCTTGTTTTGTTCTGACTCTGCATCTGTGTCCACCCTACCCTTAGCTTCCACGTTGGTTGACTACTCAGTTACGTTTCTGGTTCCACTCCCGATCAACTGCATTTATTTCATTAATTACAACCTTCTCACACGCACGAAATGATTTTTAAACTAAATCAAGGTTAATTGGCTCATTATCTTTATTATCTTAGTTTTTTTAGCAAACCAAAGCTAGGTTGACTTTGAGAGGAGCACAATTTGATTATGGAGGTGCATTGTGAGTGGATTCTTATCCAGTTTCAACTGTTCTTATTGGCATTTCAAGGTAGGGTCTTTTCCCGTTCTTTTCTCATTTGTGTTTGTCGTTTTGTTTTCGTGTTCTTGTTCGTGGTGTTCTTGCGCGTTCCCGAGACCTTTACTGTGAATCTTCGCTCATTCCCTTGTATTTTTTTGGCTTCGTTTTGTCCTTTTTTGTTTTCCATTTTCCTTTTTCTTCCTTTTCATTTGTTTCTTTTTCCATTGATGTTGTTTTTGTGGTAGGTCCATTCTACTGTGCCCTAGTTTCTAACTAGGGTTCTATTTGATGGGGTCCTCTGTGCTTTAATAATGTTAAAATTTGTTTGGAGACCCCTTTGATCTTATTCCCATGTTAGTTCAGTGATTTTCGTTTTGGGTTTTTGATTCCCTAATTATCTGAGTCGACGCATCATGCAAACTAGGGTTTGTTCGATGACCTTTACAATATCCAACCCTTAGAGTTAAATTTGGTCTTTATTCTATTAGAGGGTGAGTTTAATCCCCATTATTTATAGTTCCCTTATGATCCCATGCGACTTAGGTCCAAAGGCTCATGTTAACACACCTTCTAGAAATGCTTTGTTTGAATAGTAAACTAGCAGAAGTGGATCTGGGAACAAACTCATTCCCATAAGTGTTTGCATTTGGGTTCATTCCTAAAATGATCTCATTTTCGATAGTCATTGACTCTGATCTTCACCCTTTCCCTTTGGCGTAAGAGGAACTAGAGTGGGGGTTGAACTTGGAATTATTGATTGGTTTTAGGTTCAGTTTCCATTCTGATTCTAGTTCCGGTCTTGTTCCAGTTATGGTTCTGATCCCAACTTATGTTAAAATTGTTTCTCATTCCTTATTCTTCTTTGAATATGTTTCTAGTGAATATGAAATTTGACTAAGTATGGAAAGTTGTCGTGAGGAAGTAGAGGATGGTATTGGATGATGTATTGATTTTTATGCTTTTGTTCATCTAATCTAGGATTTTATTGTAGAAATAAGAGATGTCAGGAGCATCAAAGGAGGCTTCTCAAAGAAGCCAACCTACAAAGAGTTCAAGGCAAGGAACCAAGCCTAAGAAGGCCAAGGTGGAACAAGTCCCCTATACTTTGAGGTATAAGCATCAAATTCCTACCATTACAACTAGCAAGGTGGACTCGAATTGGGCAGATATCATAGACACAAACTTGGGCCCATTAAACTATGAAGAGTTGTATGGAGAATCATTCAGTGAAGATATAACAAGAAGAATAGAGAGAATTGTTTAATCTAGTTTGGCACACATTGCCCTCTTTCCTATATATGTCCAGTGTCTAGAGTTAATACTTACTATAGCTGGAGCTTATAATCCTGCTACTAGATAATGTGTGGACTTGCAAGGGAACATCATTATTGACCTTACACCACAGATGATAAGGTTCATGTTCAATGCACCTACCCCATAGAGCCCTAGGAAACTCAATAAGGTAGAATCCCTACAACTATACAATAATAAGGAGGCTAGCAGAACTCACATGAACAAAAATTGGATGAGTGTTGAAAAGAAGTCCCTATCCAAGCTTCCTGACCAGCCTAAAAGATCAGATCTCTACAAGGATATCAGAGATATAATTATGATGCTCTCTAGGGTGGTTGGGAAGAGAGATGCCTCCCAGTTCAAGGAATGGATGTTTCCATTCATTCAAACCATCCTAGATGGTAGGAAAAAAATTGATTAGATGATGATTATATCAGAATGCATACATAACCAGATGCTCAAAGTGAGAGAGACCAAGAGTTTCTTTATGACCTCTTATGTGATATATGTAGTTGTAGGAAGGGGCATCTTTCCTGGATTGAATGCAGTTGGAATATTGGGAGAAGCCCAAGGACAAAAAAATTGGCATATGGCTTGCAGTGTTGTCATTGGAAGTCATCTTCATGGTCCATAGATCTTTATCTAGTCATACAGGAAGATAAAATGCAATACTGTGTGTTACTGACAAAATATCTGAAGAATAGGGTATCCAGTTAGTCAGTCAATTTGTCTACTTCATCGGATCATCATTTTGTGTTGTAGACCCCTGGGATTGCTTGGTGAACATGTATATTATCTTATTACTGAATTTTGTAGTGTTGCATTAGTTGCAATACGAGCTTGGAGGTCTAGTAGGATGTTTTATGTCTATTTGTTCGTTGTAGCCGACCTAGTGAATGTGGCGCGTTGTGGATGTGTAAGGTGGAATTAATTAAAATTTATTTATGTTCAAACATTTAATTATGGGTCTCAACTACAGTCTAGCCGATGGTGTAAGATCTACATTGAAAATCCAATTGTAATTTTGGGCTGACAGTTAATAATATTTCCAAGTTTTATTAAGGCCGACCTATAACAATTGTATTTATAGTTGTGAATATATATAAGAGATTCAATATATCATTTGAATGGTGAGAAAGTAGTGTGGTGGTGTGTTGCAATCATTAGGCTATTATGCACTATTTCACTTGTGCATCAATATTTCTGTAGTGCAAGTTGTGCAGAGTAGAGCAAAATTATTGAATCAGTCTGAAGGATGGAAGATTGTCATTAGAGCTAAATTGGAACTGTAATCAGGCATTGTGGATGTTATTTCATCAGTTCAATCTTTTGTATTTATTCCAAATCTTTGTAGGGAAATGAGCCCATCCATTTTGAGTAGTGAACTCTAGGTAGTGACCTGAATGCAAGTGCATTCCCATTTTGTACTTCTTATTTTGGGTATACTCATATTATATTGTGGATTGGCCATCCACTATGGTTTTTCCCCTAATAGGGTTTCCACGTAAAAAACTCTAGTGTTATGGTGTTGAGATTATTTTCTTTCTGTTGATACATGTTTCTTTTATTGAATGGTTAAGTAAGTTAAATCACAGAACAATAAAGTTGAATTTTTCCTCAACACTGATTCACCCCCCCTCTCAGTGTTGCTTGTTTCCAACAATTGGTATTAGAGCTAGTTCCTCAGAAGAAGTATTACAGCTTGGGGAGATCTTGGAAGGTGTTTTTCAATGGATACAAGCAATATTCAATAGCAACTTATGGTGGACCTAGATGATCTTGACCAGATAAAATCTGAGAAATAGGAACTGCAAGAAAATCTTGAGAATGCAGAAAAGTTCATCCAGTCACTAAAATACAAGATCAATGAATCAAGAGAGAAAAGAAAGGAACTATGTGGTCAACTCAAACAAAAGAAAAAAGGTATGGAAGATGAACAACTCAGTCTAACTCTGAAGGAGAAAATAGAAGAATGTGAAATTTTTTCCAAGGAAAATGTTGCCTTGAAGCGAGAAATGGAATCCACCATGATGAGAATGACCAAAGAGCTTGAGGACATAAAGAAGAATGAAGAAAAGCTTGCATAGTCCTTGAAAGAAAAGTCTGAACAATGCAGCTGACTAGATAACGAATTGGAGCAATCCAAGAATAATGAAGAAATGCCTGAAAAGCAGCTTGATAACCTTAGAGATGAACTTGCTACAACAAATGAGTATAAGGAAAAATTCAAAGCAAGCTAAGCCAAACTTGATGAACTGATCAAAGGACAGAGGACTGATGGTGATAGACGAGGTCTTGGATATGAAGAAGGAGAAAGTTTTGGATCTAGACAAAGGAACTCTGGACAAAGGAATTTCAGACAAGGAAGATTCAGAAAAGGAAGTCAGATGAAAGGAACTAGAAGAGATCCGGTAAGGCAACCAAATGCTCAAAGATTTAATGGCTATTGTTATGTTTTCAAAAAATTTGGTCATATGGCTTCTCAGTGTAGAAGTAGAGTGAACTCAAGTAGACCATCATTTTTAGGCCAGTGTTTTAATTGTTATAAGTATGGTCATAAGTCAAGTGAATGCAAAATTTTGTTGAAAAACTTTCATAGAGATGTCAGATGCTATGCATGCAATAGATTTGGACATATTGCTAACCAATGAAAATCAAGAAAAATTCAATGGAATAATTGGTCTGGATAGAGAAATTTTGTGTGCTACAACTGCAACAAATTTGTCCACATTGCTAGATTCTATTGGAACAGAAGAGGTCTCATAAAACATAACATGTAACAAGATGTTAAAGGGAAAAGAAAAGTTACTACTGATATGATCAAAAAGAAGATGCAGAAGAAATGGGTGAAGAAGAATCCCTCTGTAGAAGGAAATGGACTTGCACTAGAAGCAACTTCTAGTAATTCCTAAGGGAATTAATTTTAGGTCTCTAGCATAGGAGGGATATCAAGAAAAACTCTCAAACCCCCTCTTGCAAGTGAATGATACTGGAATCCGGATATGTGCAATAGGAGAGTTGACACTTTTCAAAAATTGCTCGACCAGTTAGAAGCATTATTGAAGCATATTGGCGATCCACATAAGAGTCATCTATCTTAGTGCTTGAAAGGAAGAAAACCATATGAGTTAGGGCAAGATAATTTATTGAAAAGTAAAAGAGTTAGGTATGTGGACAATAAAAGGAATGGCTTCAACCCTCATTTTTCATCTTGCATTTGGAGAAAAGTGTTTTGGAGAGATTTGAGGTGATCATCGTGAATTTGTGGAGAGAATCAAGCATAAAGGAGAATTTGCAATCAAATTTTGTTTTCATCCCCAAAAGGTATTTATTGAAAACCTATAAATTTGTGTGATTGCAATCATGTCTACTCCTCTAGTAGTCGAAGTTAAGGATAGGCCACGTCCAAAGTTCAAATGGCATCTGTATAAGTACATAGATACAAAACCCTTAGGTAAATTTTCATTGGTGTCATACGAAGTCCTGCATATTGAGGATATTAGTGCTTATGTGCACACAAAAATTGAAGATTTGGGAACCCCACATTTGCTATATTTTTACACTCATCATATAACTCAAGAAGATCTCACTATGAAACCAAAATTTAAAACCCTAGAAGATAAGAAATTTGTGCAATTTGCAAAATTCCCCATATTCGAAGAAGATGAATGGGTTTGATATTTGTTGAGCCGTGTCCATGATGAATTCATGTGGTTGGATGTCCCATTCAAAATCACCAAAGAAGCTATATGTACAATTACATGACTAAATTCCACTAGAAAGCTTCTAGTTTTGAAGTCTATAAAAGGTTACTAAAGCGACAGGCCTGAAATGGGACATAATGGTAATGACGATAGACGATATTGCCATAGTGGATGTAAAATTTGCATCAATGATTATCAGCTATAAGATTTATCATTCAAGCTAGGAGAATTTTGTATCTAGCACAACTATTTATGCAGCATATGAAATGGTCAAACAGAATGTAGACTATGACTTATGTGAACTGCTCAGAAGCTAGTTAATGGAGAATTTGGGAAAAAATAAAGAAGGATAAGAACACATTCAAGTATGGTAACTTGTTGATATGTTTATTTTTCTACTTCTCAGGTGAAGTACCAGGAGCTGGTAAAGTTCAATGGTGTAATTATATTCCAGTAGCTATTCAGATATGGAATATGTTATGTGGATTGGGTGGTCGATAGGTCCGCAATACAATCCTGTGGGGATACTTCAAAAGTTTTTAGAATCTAATGCATGCCAGAGAAAGAATTCTTGCAACAATTGTGGAACAATACAAAGACTATATTTGCTTCATGGTAGACATTGACCAGTGTCATATGGAAGCTGTTGATCCTAGAACAGTTTGGATCATTCCTATGGGTTATGAAGTAGATGAGAACATTCTAAGGATGTATGCAGAACACCTGCTAAATTTTCCATTGGATCAGGGTGAAGAAAGGTTCGGTACTTATGCAAAGAAAGGCTTACAAGTTCACTCAGAATTGAAAAATCCCATGCTTTCCAGAAGGGTAAGAAAAGAGATAGAAGCCCTTACAGAGAGTTTTGGCGTCCCTGTGCATCAACTAAGATAAGTGAGGAGACAAAGAGAAGAAGCTAAAGAAACTAAGGAGAAAGAAAAGGAAGAATCAGTTGGTCTGAGAACATCTCCTGCTCACACTAGAAGCTCCTCTGCAACTCAGTCAAATCAAGTCAAGGCTTCTAGAGAAAGATAAAAGAATAAAAGCACAAGATCTTACAAAGTTGTGTCTATAGATGAAGAGGAATAAATTGATTTAGAAGAAGTAGTAAGGGAGATAAATGTTGGACACTACGAACACTCAGAAGGGGGGTGAATAAGTGTTCCACAATATTTGATTTTCAAAACAAATCTTAAACTATCGACAACAATAATTAAACCCTCAATAGCATTCACATTAAAGAACACCATAACACCAAGATTTTTACATGGAAACCCTGTTAGGGGAAAAACCATGGTGGAGATTAATCCACAAAGTATACTCTATTAAAAGTATGATAAAAGGGAATGCACTTGCATTAAGGCACACTTCTCAAAAGAGTAGGCTCACTACCTTACAAAATATATTTGATATTACAACAAAATGTTAAATTGAGAGTATAGAATTTACAAATGCTTGGATTTAGTTCCAATTAAGCACACAATCATATTTTGAATCTTCTAACCAATTTTCACTTCTTCTCTGCTCTACTCTCCTACAAAAACCCTTTTGTAGCATAAACAAAATTCACTCAATAGATCTTCTGAAATTAGCCCATATAGCTATTATGCACTTTTTCACACACACACACCTTAAAACTTCATCTATCTTCTATCATCATATCAAAATGATTTTCCGATCTCCTTTATATATCTGCTAATAAGAATTTTATTATATGTCAGCTTCAAAACAAAATATAATATTCTTGCCCATGTCAGCTCAAATCACTAATTGTAATTGATGTGTACCCTCACAAGTCAGCTAGACTATAGTAGGAACCCAAAACAAAATTCTAAACATAAGAAATAGTTAAACACATACACCTTATACTCCCACGAGACATCATATGCAACAGGTCGACTAGAATGAGAAAATAAATAATAAATCATTCTTTTGAATCTATTAACTCGTATTCCGACTAATGTAACACCACAAAACTTTCTAATAGGATAGAATACATGCTAAATAAGCTTCCTTGGGGATCCAAACCACAAAATAGTGATCCGGTGAAGTATTCAAATCAACTTATCAACTGTATACCCTGTACTTCATAGTTTCTACTAGTAGATTATAGTCTCTTACTTCTCTTTCCGGTAGGAGAAGCTTCAACACTACGAACCACACAGTTGACTCTAGTTGCCATCAATGACAACATAAGAATCCAAAAACAATCTCTCAAAGCCATATTCCAACAATAAAGGCTACTAGTACTCAGGTTGTCAAATTGAATAAGAGAAAATCTTCCAAGAAAGGAGAAGAAGCAAAGAAAAAGGTCAAAGTTGAAAAACCTAGTATGTCTATTGAGGAAGTTGAGAATGTAGTAATGAAAGATGGAAATCTCAAGCTACTATGTGATTGGTATCAGTGCTTTGATGAATGTGATAAGAAAATTCTTGAAGAAGCAACAATAAAGCATATGATTGTTTTTAGTAAAGCTCTTTTTGAAATCATGTCTAGTTTTCCTACAAGTTTGTATAATGCTTTAGAGTGTAGGAGGTCAAGCACCGTATCAGAAGAAAAAAATTTGAGGAAGAGAGTCCTAGCAGATTTGTGCTCGGAAATGACAATTGAAGAAATTGATTTATTCCTTGAAAAGGCTAAAAAGGAATTTAGAAGCAAAATAAGGGTAAACAAGCTTATGATTGGTGAAACTAACACTGTTGTCAAAGAAACTAAGGAAATTATGGAAGAAATTTTGTCAAAGGATAAGATTAACATTGAGGAAGTCAATGTTCAAAGAAATGAAGAAGTGAATATGGAGGTAAATGAATTAGGAGAAGAGAATGTGAATGAGGAAAACATGAATGTGTCTGATCCTCCAGAGTTTGAGGATATTCTGAATTCTCCTGATGTGAAAGATAAAGAGACACCTATTCTAACTAAGGTCCCTATTGAAATGCTAGCTGAGGAAAATGAGGTGCATACTATAGAAGTTGAAATGCCTAAAGTCAATCCTGAAGCATAATCCAAGGTTGAAAAGAAAAAGGAGCAAGAAATCAAAATAGAGTCCTAAAGTGAAGGAATCTTTATTGGAGCAGCAGGAAGAGTTAGATCCTGAGTTGGATGAAAGCTCAATTAACCTATCTACTCTATCTCCAATTCAGATGATGAAGGTCACTAAAATTTCTCAAGCCAAAGCTATTGAAAAGATACTAAAATCTCACATAGAAGACAGTGAATTGCTAAAGCTTGCATCTGGAGTCTTATAGAAAATAATTCCTACTTATGTTGTGGACCCATTAGGTTCCTCCTCAAGTGACTTAAAGAAGCTAATAAGTTCTATAGATTCTCATTTTGAATCTTTTGACATCTTTGATGAAGAACTTCCATTCCCTAGCCAAGAAGAAAATGCACTAGTAGAAGACGTATATGATGCTCATGCCTTCCAATCCAAAGGAGGTCATTTCTTGAGAAATAAAAATAAGGGCCCATTTACTATGTCTACCCCTCCTAACACAATGGTCCCACCCAATCAAAACATGAACAACAATCTGCCACCACTAAAGGGGCCATATGAATCTCAAAATCAAGGTAATCCACCTTTTATTCCTAAGCATCCATTGAAAAATGATATGGAGTTTGATTTTATTGCAGAGATGTAGAAGCAAAAGACTCCATTTTCATTCTTTGACATTATGAAGTGGTGCCCTTCCCAACAAGAAATTGTGTTGAGAGCTCTGGAGGAGGCAGATTGGTCAAAAGGAAAAAATAAGGTGACTCCAACAAATGAAATGAATGCAACCCTGTACAAGGGTAAAATAGGGACTCCACCTTTCTTTTTAAGCTTAAGGATCTTTGGAAAGAATCTGGAAAAATTCCTATTAGATTTTGGAGCATCAGGTAATGTCATGCCTTTCTCCATTTGTAGAAATTTAGGTTTGAGTCCACTTCAGACTAACAAAAAGGTGATTTAGTTGGATAAAACTGAGGTCAATACGGTAGGAGAACTGAAAAATATTCATGTACAGGTTGGATCTGACCCAAGGATCCAAACTTACATGGATATCCAAGTAGTTGATATCCAAGAAAAATATGGTATGCTTCTAAGCCGAGACCTAATGAAAATAATTGAGGGATATATGTCCTTATACTTCTTGCATATGTGGCTTCCATGGAAAGGGGTAGCAACACAAAGCAGAATTGAGAGTGAGCCTAGGCTCAAACACATGATCACAAAATATGATTCTCCTAATGAGGTAGCTTACTTCAAAACTGAGATAGGAGTCTACAAAAGGGAAGAAATCATGACCTTCTCAATGCTCAATTTTGATGATCCACTACCTTTAGAAAATAGTGACCCAATGACCATCATCAATCAAAAAGTTCTAATCAAGAAGTTGCAACAAGATAGGTTGGTTCTAGGAGAAGAGGCTAATCTTTGGAGTTTGTTACTCCCCAATTGGTGCAGGATTAATTACAAAAGCCACTCTAAGTTGACGTTCCAACCTTGTGTTGACATTTTAAACCATGTATGTCAGTCTGAAGAAACTTTTGAATGCCAACCTGAAACACCTACCAATCAATTCCCATTTGAAGCTAAGGATGCCACCATCCTGACAAGAACTAGTCTCACTCAAGAGGAACATCTTTCTTAGCTTGAGCAGGCCCAAGTTCTATGCTCTGACCTCCAAAGAAATATTGAGGCATATTAATGTATGTCTGTCCCACCTGCCGTAGATAACCTTCCAATGCCTAAGGCATTGATCAAAAACTTACTAAATTGTGATCTGATCCAAGAAAATGTTCAAGAAATAGTTCTTGAACATGTTTTGAATATAGGATAATCTTCTGATAAACCTTATTTGCATCAACCTTTAAATCTAGATAGCTAGCACCAATCCGAGCTACCACCTACTTCTAGCAAGAAAACACTTGTAATCCCAAAAAAGAAAGAAATCCCAACTCCAGACCAACTATGGAGTCTTAAATTTGATGGCTCTAAGTCCAAATCAGGGAGTGGAGCAGGAGTTGAACTAACCAACCTGAAAGGGAAGACATATTTTGCATCTTATAGGTTGCAATTTGGCTACACAAACAACGTGAAGAATATGAAGTGCTTGCTCGAGGACTGTTGTTTTATCATCAAAAGAAGGTTACAACTCTCATGGTTATGGGGGATTCTGAAGTTATTGTTAAGCAAGTCTGTAGTCAATACACTTATCATAATAAAAGATTGGCTGCCTATAGGAACAAAGTTTGGAATCTGATTGAAGATCTTGATGCTTTTGGAATCACTCTAATTCCTAGAGAAGAAAATTAGATTGTTGATGCACTTGTTGTTGCTGCTAGTACTTTGGAGCCTATGTAGGACTCCAAGTTGAAGAGATTCTCGATGGAATTGGTCTCAATCCCAACCATCCTAGATAATGTTCAAAATTTTCAAGTCTTTGATGATGACCAACATATACTTTCTTTCTTGGCAAGTTCAGATGTCTTTGAGGGACAAATAATTGATGAATCAAAAAAAGACCATGGAGATTGGGATCCTGAGAATTGTGATACTGAAGGAATACTCAACTTGAAAAGCAATAGCATTCCCAAGGGGATGGTAGCCTTGGAGAGAATCTTTGACTCAGACCCTCACGCTCGTGAAAGGGTTGCAACAGAAAGTGATGGAGGGAAGTATGAATCTATCAATTTTGTTGATTCTGGTCAGGAAAGGAATGTGTATATAGGAAAAACCTATCCTGAGGAAATTAGAGATAAAATAATTAAGGTGCTAAAAGAAGACATTGCATAAGTTTTTTGGGGATATGAGGATTTGAGTACCTTTGATACTTTATTCATCACACATAGCATACCTTTGAAACCATAGGTGAAGCCCTTTCATCAAAAGTAGCACCCAGTGAATGCCTTGATTGAGCCATTAATTCAAAAGGAAGTGCAAAATCTACTCTCCACAAGGATAATCTTCCCAGTACGACATTCCACGTGGGTGGCTAACTTGGTACCTGTGCGCAAGAAAAATGGTGAGATTAGATTGTGTGTTGATTTCAGGAATTTAAATAAGGCCTCAGAGAAGGATAATTACCCACTTCCTTCTCTTGATGATGTATTGCAAACTGTTAATGGATCCCAAATGATGTCATTTTTGGATGGCTATTTGGGATATAATCAAGTTTTGGTCAGTCATGAAGATAGAATGAAAAATTCCTTCACTACCAAGTGGGGGACATTTTCCTATCGGAGGATGTCGTTCGGTCTTATCAATGTTGGAGCTACCTTCCAGCATGCAATGGACATGGCATTCAAAGACTTAATAGGTAAATGTATCATTATTTATGTGGATGACTTAACAATGTTCTCTAAAAACATAAAGGACCATGTTGCAGATTTAGCGAAAATTCTTAAGAGATGTATAAGTTATGGCATGTCTTTTAATCCCAAAAAGTGTGTGTTCGGAGTTTCTGAAGGGAGACTCTTGGTTCATGTAATATCAGAAAAGGGGATATCCATAGACCCTGATAGAGTTGAGGCCATCCTAAAATTGACAATGCTAGGGAGTAAGAAGGAAATGAGATCTTTCTTCAGAAGGATCAATTTTGTGAGGAAATTTATAATGAGGTTTGCAGAGATTGTCAAACCTCTTAATGAAATAATGAAAAAGGATGCAAAGATAGAATGGAATAATGAACCTAAATCTTCTTTTTCATAGATTAAACATTCAATTTATGAGGCACCAATTTGAACTAGCCCAGATTATTTAAAGCCTTTTTATATCTATTCTTTTGTATCTGATCATTCGTGTGTTGTTGTGTTGACACAAAAAAAAGGTAAGGGGGATGAAAGGCCTATTTATTTCATGAGTTTGCCATTTAATAATGTAGAAGTCAGATATCTGCCCCTTGAAAAGTAGGTTTTCGCACTTGTGCAAGCAATAAAAATATTTAGACATTACATCCTTCATAGTCAGGTCACTGCCATAGTTCTTGATCCCGTTGTGAAGTCTCTCCTCATGCAAAGTAAATTGGGGGAGAGAAGAATAAAATGGATGGCCATTTTACAAGAGTTTGATCTAGAAATACATCCAATGAAGCTCATTCGAGGATAGGGCTTATCTAAATCCATGGAGGATGTTGATAAAAATATCACTTGTCAACAATACATAGTGCAATCATTCACTAAGGATCCCTGGTATATAGATCTTATCTTTTTCCTCCCTGATAATAGATGCCCAGATGGGATGAATGCTACTCAAAGGAGAGCATTGAGGATGAAGATTTCTCATTACATTCTTAAACGAGGATCCTTATATAGAAGAAATTTTGAAGGTGTTTACCTGTGCTGCTTAGATCAACAAGAAGCAAAGCATGCCATTGTTGAGTTTCATGGTAGACATGGCATGAGGCATGGATTTGTTGATTCCTTGGCACATCAAATTCTTAGATCAGGCTATTATTGGCCCCATTTTTTTTGAGATGCACAACAATACATTAGGACATGTCATACATGTCAGACCTCTGCATCTAAGGAACATAATCTAGCGATGCCCTTACAACCTGTGTATGAGGTAAAACCATTTTCCCAATGGGAATTATATTTTGTTGGAGTTATTAATCCAAACTCATCTGCAAGCCATAAATTCATTCTGACAGTAACTGACTACTGCACGCACTAGACCAAGGCTCAGTCCTGCAAAAATAGCACCACATACGTGGTCATCAAGTTTCTTAACGAAAGCATCATAACCAAGTTTGGGGTACCATTTTACCTAGTATGTGACAATGGCCCTGCTTTCTCTTCTATCGAGTTCATTCAATGGGCCTATAAACACAAAATTGTCTTAAAGTATTCATCTAATTACTACCCTCAGGGAAACAGAGTAGTTGAGTCTACTAACAAAAACCTATTGGAAGTGATTAAAAAATTGCTAGAAAACAACCCTAGAGACTGGCATACCCAACTGAGATTTTCCATATGGGAAAATTGAACTCGCATTAAAATCACCCTAGGGAATTCACCATTTAAGTTAGTCTACGACCAAGAGCTGGTCTTCCCTATAAACTTGTAGATACCTATTCTCATATTCATGCAGGAATTCTATTCAAAGGATGATCAGATAGAGGTTAGGCTAGCTAATTTGCTAAACATGGAAGAACAAAGAGACGTTGCTTTATAGTAGTTCTCTAAACATCAAGTTGTCAACAAAATTTGGTTTGATAAGAGGGCCAAAATTAAGGCCTTTAGGATATCAGATCTTGTGTTGCTATGAGATAAAGCTAAGGAGAAGAAAGGAGACCACTAGAAGTTTGATAAACTTTGGTTGGGTCCATATCAGATAGCTGAAATCTTAGGTGAGAATACTTTTCATTTGAACACCCTAATAGTAGAACCTGTTCCATTGCCTATCAATGGTAAATTTCTCAAGCACTACTTTGGCCCATGAGGGTCTGATTTCTATTGATTGTATATATGTAATTAGTTGCTGTTTGTTTTGGGTGTATTGTTTTTTTTTTTTTCTTTTGTTTTCTTTTTGTTGTTTTTCTTGTTGTTTTGTCTTATTTTCTGCTAGGGACCTTCATTTTCTTCCATTTTTAAGTGAAGGAGTTGTTATTCAAAGTATGATGAGGGCACTAGGAGAGAAATTGATTTAGGTATTTTCAAATGTCTGTTAAAATATTTCATTCTAAACTTGTGTCTTATAATTGTTTTAAACAATGGTTTGAAAAGTTATTAAGAATAAGGTATATTGTAAGAAATCTCATGAATCATGATTGAAATATGTCACAAAATAGATAAAACATCTTCCTATGTAAAATGCCTATTTTTCTTAGGGTGGATGTATCTCTGATTCAAGTGAAGCCTATAAATAAATAAATAAAAAGAGAAAAGAGAACTATTGAAAGAAGGAAAACTCAATACTAAATAGTTGATAAAAGTATCTCTATCGGGGCTATGGAAACCTATCTGGAAGTAGAGTAATACTTTGAGAGAACTAGAGGTATCTCCATCAGGGCTATGGATGCCTAACTGGCAATGGAGCAATGCCCGGGATATTATTGCACGATAGTTAGAGGACTAAACCTATGTAGCTTGAATCTTAGGTATAGTTGTTCAGGGGTAAAGAAATATTTTATGAGGAAAGGTGCACCATATGCACACACTCAGATTCAAATGAGTTCATGTTGATTTGCATCTGAGATTCCAGGTCAACTTCGCTCAATATATCTAATCCTACTTGAGTTAGAATGTTTATAAACCAGAGGTTTTGGGTATCTAAATTCTTTAGTGCCTTGAAAATGGGTAAACCATTTTCCTAGCCGAGTCACCATTTGTTATGCCTTGCATAACCACCCCATTTTTTTTGGATCAAAATGGGTCCCCATTTGTTTTTATTTTGTCCTTGGTGTTTTGTTTGGGTCTTAGGAGTTGTTCTTTTTCCTCCTAAGTCCTTGTTTCTTTTTGGTCTAGTGGAAGCAGACTCAAAATGGAAACTGGACTTAGAACTTTTAAAGGTTACAAGTCTGAATTCCATCCCAGTTCCAACCCTGCCCTTGTCTTGTTGTTCTTTTCATTTTCCTTTGGTTTGTCTCATGCTCTTGGGTTTGTTTCTCCCTTGAGTTTCTTCTCATTTCCTTGTGTTCTATTTTTTCTCTGGCAGAAGCAAAACCAGAATTGGAGTTGAACTTGGAACTTTGTAAAGGTTCTGAATCTAATTTTCATTCAGATCCCGCTCCTGCTCGTTTCTTTTGTCCTTGTCTCATTGTTTTGTTCTTTTTTCGGGAGCGGAACTGGAATCGAAACTAAACCTAGGAATTTGTAAAAATTTTGTTCTGGTTTTGGTCTCAATTTTTCCCCCATTTCTCTTTGTTGTCTGTCCTTTCCATGGGACTGGAACCGGGTTTGGAGTTGAATAAGAGACTTGGGTAAAGTTCCTTGTTGTGTTCTGACTCTGCGTTCATGTCTACCCTGCCTTTAGCTTCCACATTGGTTGACTACTCAATTACGTTTCTAGTTCTACTCCCAATCACTATATTTATTGCATTAATTGCAGCCTTCTCACACACTTTATTGTAGCCTTTTCACCGCATTTATTGCATTAATTGCAACCTTCTCACAAGGTTAACTAGCTTGTTATCTTTATTATATAAGTTGTTTTAGCAAACCAAAGCTAGGATAACTTTGAGAGGAGCAAGATTTGATTGTGGAGGCACGTTGTGAGCAGATTCTTATCTAGTTTCAACCATTCTTGTTGGCATTTTGAGGTAGGGTATTTTCCCATTTGTGTTTGTCATTCTATTTTTGTGTTCTTGTTCATGGTGTTCTTACGCATTCATAGGACCTTTCTTGTGAATCTTCGCTTGTTCCCTTGTGTGTTTTTGGTTTCGTTTTGTCCTTTTCTATTTTCCATTTTTCTTTTTTTACCTTTTCGTTTGTTTCTTTTGTCGTTGTTGTTTTCGTGGCGGGTCTGTTCTGTCATGCCCTATTTTCTAACTAGGGTTTCATTTGATGGGGTCCTCTGTACTTTAACTATGTTAGAATTTTTTTGGAGACCCCTTTGATCTTATTCCTGTGTTGGTTCAGTGATTTTCATGTCGATTTTTTGATGCCCTAATTATCTGAGTCAATATGTCATGCAAACTAGGGTTTGTTCAATGACCTTTACAATATCTAGCCCTTAGAGTTAAATTTGGTCTTTATTCTGTTAAAGGGTGAGTTTAATACCCTTTAATTAAATTTCCCTTATGATCCCATGTGACTTAGGTCCAAAGGCTCATGTGACCATACCTTTGAGAAATGCTTCATTTGAATGGTAAACTGGCGGAAGCAGATCTGGGAACAAACTCATCCCCATAAGTGTTTGCATTGGGGTTCATTCCTAAAATGATCCTGTTTTCAATAGTTGTTAACTCTAATCTTCACCCTTGCCATTTGGCATAAGAAGAACCAAAGTGGGGGTCAAACTTGGAACTATTGATTTGTTTTAGGTTCGGTTTTCATTCTGATTCCAATTCCGGTCTCGATCTCACCTTGTGTTAAAATTGTTTCTCATTCCTTATTCTTCTTTGAATCTATTTCTAGTGAATATGAAATTTGACTAAGTATGGAAAGTTGTTGTGAGGAAGTAGAGGATGGTATTGGATGATGTATTGATTTTTATGCTTTTGTTCATCTAATCTAGGATTTTATTGTAGAAATAAGAGACGTTCGGAGCATCAGAGGAGGCTTCTCAAAGAAGCCAACCTGTAGAGAGTTCAAGGCAAGGAACCAAGCCTAAGAAGATCAAGGTGCAACAAATCCCCTATACTTTAAGGTATAAGCATCAAATTCCTACCATTACAGCTAGCAAAGTGGACTCGGATTGGGAAGATATCATAGACACAAACTTGGGCCCATTCAACTATGAAGAGTTGTATGGAGAATCATTCAGTGAAGATGTAATGGGAAGAACATAGAGAATTGTTTAATCTAGTTTGGCACACATTTCCCTCTTTCCTCTATCTATCCAGTGTCTAGATTTAATACTTACTATCGCTGGAGCTTATAATCCTGCTACCAAACAATGTGTGGACTTGCAGGGGAACATCATTATTAACCTTACATCACAAATGATAAGGTTCATGTTCAATGCAGCTACCCCACAGAGCCCTGGGAAACTCAATGAGGCAGAAGCCCTACAACTATACAACAACAAGAAGGAGGCTAGCAGGACTCACATGAACAAAAAATGGATGAGGGTTGAAAAGAAGTCCCTAGCCAAGCTTCCCAATCAGCCTAAAAGATCATATTTTTACAAGGAGATCAGAGATATAATTATGATTCTCTCCAGGGTGTTTGGGAAGAGAGATGCCTCCTAGTTCAAGGAATAATTTTTTCCATTCATTCAAACCATCCTAGATGGAAGACAAAAATTTGATTGGTCGATGATTATATCATAATGCATACATAACTAGATGCTCAGAGTGAGAGAGACCAAGAGTTTATTTATGACCTCTTATGTGATATATGTAGCTGCAAGAAGGGGCATCTTGCCTGGATTAAATGCAGTTGGAATATTGGGAGAATCCCAAGGACAAGAAGGGTGTGGCATCACTATGATCAGCTCACCTTACAGACTTTTGAGTCATAGTATAGAAGAGTTAATGATGCATTTTTGTATGTTATCATTAACTGGCTAACAGGAGATGCAGGCTACAAATTGAGCAGAGATGCCATAGCATTTATTGCAAAATGGGGACATTTGTATATCCAATACCCCAAGTTCACTTATTTTAGGCTAGCTGATTTTGATGGCCACCCTCATGTATTTCCCAGGTGTTGCAACAATATAAGTGTCTTGATGGAGTTCATTTATCAAGCTATAGCAGTTAATCTCAAGTTTTCCAATAAGCACAAGACTAGTTATCACAAATTCACCATGAAGTTGGGTGAGTATAGTTGTGCACACAATGTGGCAGCCAAGGTAATCTATGATAAGCTAATCCATTTGAAGTTGGGCTTGTATACATCTAGGAAGTATTTTGATCCCAAGCACAAGATGCGGAGTTTTTTTCCTACTATTTTTTATAAACATTTCAATCTACTAGAAGATTTTTTGGATGGATCTACTGGATGACTATGATATGAGAAGAAGAAATTATGAAATATTTCCCATCCCACTCATGGTTGAGTATGGGGTAAAGGAGGAAATTCCTGACACATTGTCAGATGATGGGGTAACCTTGGATCCACAATATGATGTTGATAATATAGGCACTAAGGATTTGGATCTAGTGGACTAGGATGCAAAGGAATCCATTGATATCAAACAAATTGCAAGGTTGGTCTTGGATAGAAGTATCTAATGGGTGGTCATGAGAATTAAGGAACCAGAAACTTACACTTCCAAAAAAAGAAAGGCTGCACAAAAGAATAAAAAGAAAGACAACTCCTAAGGAGCCATTGGATTTCTTCCCTCCCAATTCTGGAAAGGAGCTTGAGCCTGCAATTCCTGCTCAATTGTTCCTGAAGAACATGGAGAAGAGGCTACAACATAACCTGGTGCTTCAACAACTATTGAAGGTGAAACATCAACTCAACCTCCTCTCACAAAGCAACCAATTGGGGAAATGCCTATGGAAACCCTTCACAAGGAAGCTAAATCCATGAAAGAGAAGGAGCCTAAAATTGAAATTCATGATATTTATATGGATTATGAGGCCACCCCATCTAATAGGGAGACTCATGTAGTTGCATCCCTTGATGAAACTAAGGATGCAGGAACTGAGCATGTTTTGACTAAGGAGGATCAATGGAATTTGTTCGAAGATGCCAAGAGAGAAGCAGATGCCAAGGCACAAGCTGAGGAACTTTCCAAACAAAAGGAAATATATGCTAAGGCACAAGATAATGCATTGGTTAAACAACAAGAATTGGAGGCTAAATCCAAGGCTGAGGAACTTGCTAAGCAACAACAAAAGGAGTAGGAACTCAAGACCAAAGAAGAGAGATATAAATTGGCTATGATACAAAAGATCCATGAGCTTGAAGAGGAGAAAGGAAGACAAAGGAGAGAAAGAGAAGACCTTGAGGCTAAATTTAAAGTTGTTTAGGAAGCCCACAAAAGGAAAGAAGAGGAAGAATACCTAGAAAGAGAGAATGTACAAGAGGTTGATTCTCAACCTAGGACCACCATATTGCAACCTCTTTCTTCTGCCACTACTGCCTCTTCTTCTACACAAGTAGTCACCACTCTTGTTGCTCCAACATGGCTAAAACTTGATCTTGAGAGAAAAAAATAGTTCAACCTTAGCCTCTGAATTGGGATGAAATGATGAAGGAGATAGAGAAGGAAAGACCCAAGAAAAAGGCTAGAGTTCTTCATTCCACTAATCTCATGGATGTAGGAGAATTTTTTGTTGAATGTGCAATCCCAATGGTGGATAAAGATAGACAAGACATGCAAATAGCTGATTACCAATTGGGCACTATCAATTTGGGGAGACCTACAAGGAATCAACAGATGAACCTCATTGATATTGTAGCATCCTCTACCAAATCTAGAATGATCAAAGATAAAAAGAGGAAGGATGAACTTAAAGCCCAATTATATTAGTTGCACAAATTCTTGAAGGATGTCTCCACTTCAGTTTCTCAACAAGTTGCTGCCCCAAAGACCCCAATCTTACTGAGTAAGAAAGAAGTTGATGACTTAGTGCAAATGAGAATTAAGGTGGGGATGCTTGATAGGTGGATTGATCGGCTCAATAAAGAGTTTGGTGAGGTGCTTGGTGATGGTTTTAAATTGCATGAGGGTGCACTATAATTGGTAGAATAAATGAATCAACATGTTGAATTCTTGGAAAAACAAGATGAAGAGTATAGAGAGCATGTTAAGAAACTAAAGGACATCAACAATGTGCCAAAGCCAAATATCTTGGAGCAATCAATCCATGATGAAGATAATGCAGATTTTATTGAGAAGACCTTAAGCATAATTCAGTTCAGATCCAAATTCATCTATGAGCATAAGAATGAAGTTCAAGAAGCTAGTAAAGACTTGAATGAACAAATTGATGAATTGGAGGTAGTGGTTTCTATTTTGGTTAATGTGGACATCCTATTCAAAGAAGGTCTTCCTTTGGATAAATTGAGGGAGAAGTAGAGCAGAAAATTTGAGGAAGTGATGTAGAAAGAAGATGATGGACAAGACTTGTTGTTGGATAGACTCATGGACATCAAAGATGAGGTAAAAGCTACTAGGAGGGAGTTGATAAAATTGAAAGATATGCAAGAATTCACCTCAGAAAATTTGAAGAGAATTAAATTTGAGGATAATTATGTAGATGGACCTGATGAGTACATTCTTCAACAAGTATTCTCCAATTATGATGGGTATCTCCTTGATCAAGCAATGCAGGAATGAGTTCAGAGAAAAACGTTCTCTTCTTGGTGGATAACTTCATCTCCTCTCCTATTTTGTAGGGTTTTTACATGAGCTGAACTAAAGCTCTCATCTAATAGTTCCACCATCCCCCTTGGGTGTCATATTTTGGACAGCAGGGCAATCAACCCTTGAACTGAAGATCAACCAGTATAGCTCCTTCATGTAGTTCCAGCTCATTGATTAGTGAATCTTAGTTTCTAATTGAGAGAAATTTATGCATGGCTCACCTATATGTAATTTTGGGATCCATTTTGTAAAGGTCAGCTGATTGAAGAAGGATTAGCCACCTGATAAGATAGCAAATGGTGATCATAGTCTTAGGATTTTACCAATTTTAAGCAAGATACTTTGAAGACTCTGTTGTACTTAGATACTTTTACACTTTTTAGCAGTTTAATGTTATTGTCAAGTTTGTCTCTAAATGATAAGGTTAATGAACCATAATCATCTATATGCTATTGGATGTTGTGCATAATTGTTTTCTATTTGATGTAAATCAATAGGGGAAACTAGATCTAAGATTATTTCATTGAATTGTCTATGAATGGAATTCATTTATGTCTATTTGATCTGATTTTAGCAATGAGTGGGTGATATGTTTTGATCTTGAAGTAAAATTTTGATGAAGGGTTGTGATTGTTGAATTAGAACCGTGAATATATACAATGGTGTAGGTTATACTATGGATTGCATCATGTTATGGTTTTGGTTAATTGAAGAAACACTCATTGTTAAGGTACATGTCTTGATGTGAAGAAGTTTTATTCATATTTTACTATTCTAAAGCTCTTATCTATCTTTTTCTATTTATTTATACCCCCAAAAATTTAGGTTAATTGATATGATGCAGTTTGTATTCATTTATACCAGCATGCCCCTTGAATATTACAGTTCCATTGGCCATTGAGTAACATCAACATAGTTGAGAACAAACTACTAAGATCTTGGAAGATAGATTGATTTATGTTATATTTTCTTTTTCAGGAGAAATAAGATAAAGATATTTTGTTTAATGTTGTGCTATTTTGACCATCAACACTACCAAGTATAAAAAGAGTGGGGAATGAGAATGCTCCTCTAGGATAACCAAACCATCATGACTCACTCCAACAACAATCTCCTTTATATGTCCATCATGAACTCACGTCCATATCTAGGTGAAAGCTCCTTGGTCTTCCTGCTGAAACCTCTAAAGGGTAACCATCTCAAGAAAATTTCTTTAACCACAAGATAACTCCTACCATCACCTATGTCTCCAAGTATCCATGAGCACCTGTAACTGATCAATACATGCCAAACTCCAAATGCAACATAGCACCATCATGAAGTAATCAAGAAAATGATCAATGTACTCAATACAAATAGAACAACACACAATCAATGCCAAAGCTCCAATCATGAATAGAAACATAAACATGAAAACATGATCTAACCACTCCTCCTAGGAGATCACATGCAACAAAACATACATCCTGGTCTCAAGAGAACACATATCATGCCAAAAAATCTAAATTGGTATCAATAATAAACCATGACATAATATCAAACATACTCTAAACTAAGAAATATATCTTCAACCACATGAAGATAACCATAACTAATGATGTGTCCTCATCATTGCCAAAAACTCCCATTGAACTGTGATATTGAGATACACATTACATCATGACAACCATCCTCCTCATGAAGAACATCTAGGTCTACACACAATCAATTGCAATATCAATAACGTACAAGTAAACCAAGATCTCCAAGACAAGAAGATACATACAACTGCCAATCCATCATTATCACAAGATCCCACTAAAAAGTGTAATCAAGCTATCCATGACATCAATATAACAATCACCTCATAAATCTCAATGAACAACCCTCACACAATCAAACAACTCAAATGCAACAGGAGCTCCCCAAAATGAAGGCAAAGTAAAACCATGATCCTCATACCAAGAAGATTCATCACCACAAACTAGATCATGAACCAAACCAACACCACCAACAATGCACTTGCATAAACCATCATGACATGCCAAAGTCCCTAAAGCACAAGAAACATCCATGACACCATGATCAACACCAAATATTCCAACTGTGTCCCACATTTCCACATAACATAGTCAACTACATAGGTCTCATATCATGACTACACCTGGTAATACCATCTCACCTCCTCAACATGACAATAAAACTAGTAAACCAAGTGACTAAACCAAGCCACAAAACTAAAAATGCATCAAAATTGAAATATCCAAGGGCATGGACAACCCATGTCCAATTCATAGGTGCAATAAGTATAGACCGCCTACAATATTACACAACTTGTAGATACAACAATGAAAAATACAAATCCAACCATATATTGATAACCATGTCAAATAAGAGAAATCAAAGATGTACAACTGAGTATATAATGTATCCAACATCAAATCTCCAAGATCTGACAATCCATAAGGTCATAGTATCACCATAGTCAAAATAACCCATAAATATCTTAGGATAGAATATCAGAAAATAAATCATGTAAAGATAACTCCAAACCTAAGCCACTATGTAGTGCTCTAAACAAGCTTTCCGTCAACTAATCGAAGTCCAAAATCCGACTTCGTATGCACAAGATATGACCTCTCGAAGCTCAATAAGAACACCTAACTTACAACAAGAAAAAAATATCATATGTTCAAATCTAAGAAAATAAAAAGCACTACAATGTAGAGCACTAAGTCACCTTTCCAACAAGTCCAAAAAGTTGAAAAAAGGACATCTTGGGCAAAAGTTATGCCCCCTAGAAGAAAATGCATAATTTTGGTATTAGAGGCAAAAAATTGGTGGCTCTCTAGTGGTTGGGTGGCACCGCTCACTGGATGGTGAACCCAAAATTTTATTTCATTCCATTTAAATTTTGCATAATTAAAATTTTAATACCTGGTGGAAATTTTTAAATATTTTAATTTTTTTGAATAAAAAATATCGGGCGACATTTTTTAATTAACATGGTAGTATTTATATTTTAAAGTTTTTTATTTTTAATAAAGGTTTTCCACTAGGAGGCCCAAAGGCTGACCGGTGGAAAGGTACATTCTATTTGGTGGTATCTTTGGGACTACAGAGTGGTCAGGGGGTCCACTGACCCCTCCCCCACTTATTTTATTATTTTTTAAAAAAAAATTCTAATAAAAACCTTTTTTCAAGCCCAATTTTTTAGTGCAATTTTTTTTTTTTTTTTTGCTTTGCAAGAATATTTTAAATACCAACAGGACAATTTTTTATTCTACAAACCCCCAATTATGACGTTCGTATGACCGAACAGGGGTACGAATTAAAAAAATTGTATTTTTCACAGTAATCAAACTAGGGTGTATTTTATATCAATCTTCATCTCTTGGCCAACCTTAATCCAACCATGAGGTCCATTTTTTCTAAGGAGGTCATTACAAAATTTCCTCCACAAAACCCTCATTTGAATGCAGAACCAGAAAACCCTTTTAACCCAATATTACTCACACCCGAAATCTACAAACAACCCATCATAACATCAAACCTAAAACCCTTAGATCTGCAATAAACAACCTACAAAACCCTCATATCTTGCCATGTCTTTCATTCTCTCATGCAATGCATAGATTCAAACTCAAACAATATTTTCTCAACCTAGGGTTATACAACTTCAACCATAGCTCTGATACCACTTGTAAGGAAACTTGCAGCCATCTGATGACAATTTCCACATAACCCAAAAGAGAAATTTATGCAAATAAGTACTCAAAATCCATATGCAAGAGAATATACAACATACCCATCAAAGATGACACAAGATATACCTTGGGAAAGGCTCATGAGAGAAAAACCTAGCCTCCAAAAGCATCCATACTCCATCATATTAATCAACAATAAATTTGATGCAGGAGCATCCTTGGTTCTAGGCAATCTTGCATCAACAAAAAATATTTTCCTTTCAGTTTTGTTCTTGTTTTGTTCTTTCTCAGTTCATGTTGGTGGATTCATCATTTTTTTTCTCACCGGACCCTATGGATCTCTACGTACATCATGGACATGTTCATTTTCCTTATTCTGATATATGAGAGAGATTGGATCATTTTCCAGCAAGTTACTGATTCTCGATTTCATGGTAGTTTCTTGAACCAGCACTGAAATAGTTCTCAAGCCTAATGGCTAATCTAATCGTTCATGGATCATTCCCGTGACTTCTGGATCTTAACAGTGTGATTTTAAATTTTCCTTGGAGTGTCCCCGACCTTCGTTATAGGTTCACACTTCGTCTTATGCACCCACTGATGAAGTAATTCAAATTTGAGGCTGACTTGTTCATGCACCTGTTACATTTTCTTTCCTTGGAGAATGTGATGATCTTTGGCTAACGTGAATGTTTCCAGAATTGCGGATATAGTATAAATCTTGTAATAGATCATTAGAATAGGCAGTGAAAGAGTAGATAGATAAGTTTAGATTAGATTTGTAATATTTCAACTCACATATAGGAGCATATAGGAATGATGTATTATTGAGCATGTTCTATTAGGCTTGTGAGCTGAATCTGTAAGCCTGGATGTTGCCGGTCAAATTTAATTGAGATTTCTATTAATGAGAATTTTTTAATCTACATTTGCCTCCATATTCTATGTTGCTTTCATTGTGTTACTCTTGTTGCAAGGTCTGGATTGTTCTCTTCGAGGACCCTCCTACTGTGGTTGCGCCTCCATACAAGAGTTACAATGAACACCTCTGAAGCATCAAGCGCTCCAATGCATCTCCATGTGTCCAAGCATGAATCCACACATCCCATGCCATGCTTCACATACACATTCCTTAGAAAGACTCAATAATGAAAGCCAAACCACTTGGCCAACTTGAACCGCTACATGTGTTTTCTTTTAGACACAAGCTCACACAAAATATAACTAGTGGTAAGGTAAAACCATGTACCACAAAACCATGTGAATACAAAACTACTAACCCCTTATTTAATATTGGGTACTAAGACTGCACTTTATTTAATAATTCCCCAATATTAAATTATTATCACATGTCTCCCACACATTAAATAATAATACAATTTTACAATACAACATAAAGTGGTCCCCAAATAATTACCTAGTGTGAATAACCGCACCACCTAGGTGCATCACAACTAAATAATTATTTAATTACATTATAATAAATCAATTTATGCAATGGTGTACAACACCATATCCCAACATTTACTCTATATTAAATTGTATTTCATATTCATATCATATTCTCCTATCATATCTCTATATCTATGTAGTGTAACAAAATGTATCCCTCTACATTTTAACACCTAATTTGAAATTAATATTAAAAATAAACTTAATTATGCCTTAATTTAGTGTTGTAATATGTATTTTACATAATTCACATTAAGTTTAGGGCCCTAGTAATTAAAATGGACTTAATTGTGCATTATTTTAGTGTTGTAGAGTGTACCTCTTTACACTTTCACACTTATTTAGGGCTCCTTTAATTAATTGAGCTTCATTTTCCTTAATTGGCCCCTTTAATTCAAATACAAGCCTAATTAATTGAATTTCCAAATGAGTAAAATTAACATTCATTAATGCCTTAACATAACACTTCTCATTGAGCAATGTGTGTCCTAGGTGGGTGACCTAGGACGGGTCCTCCCTTAGACCTAGAACCCTAATATAAATTATGTTATTGGAGGTATTTTAACATTTTAAAATCCATATTCAATTGTTGGCTTGTGTTATTTGAATTTTGATAAATTGATGTTACATATCTATAAATATAAGGTCATTTCACTAAGTTTCACCTAGCAATTTCAAGTTATCTTAAAAGAACTTTCACAAGAGAATTTCAAGAGCAATTAAAGGCATTCAAGAGAAGATTTAGTGAAGATTTATTTAGTAATCAATATCCAATTATTATATTAAATTCTTATTGCATCATGCATGTTATTGGAGCTAATATGGTGATGTAGAGTTCATGATCCATTCAAGCATTCAAATCATTCTATCAAGTCAAGATTCAAGATCAAGATCCACATCCATTGAAGCCATTTAATGCAAGTTGTAGATATACATTCCAAGGTTCATTCAAGGGTTTGGTGAGTTGTGACATTGAGTTGTCCATTCATCATTCCTTTCATGCTATTTTGTTTCATTTCAAGGTTTGATTACCTAAATAGGATTTGACCAAGGAAAACCCCCATTCACCAAAAAAAAATCCCTCTTGATTTGTGTTTGCAGATTTAGGAGGAAGAAATCTTGAAGATCTCTTGAAGAGCAAAATTGAAGAATTTTTCAAAAGTTGCAAAATTTTTCATCTCACAAAAACTCACTTGCAAAATTTATTTACAACTTTTTGAACCTGAAACTTGGGAAAATTAAGAGATTCAAATCTATATTAGAGGCTTCTGAAAGTTGTAGACAGACCCTAACTCAGGACCCATTCACCCCTGGGTGAGTGAGTCCTAGATTAGCTTCAAAATAGCACTTTTGGTGATTGGTACACATCATCTTTCCCTTCTCTGATTTGTGATATGTTTTCTAGCTCTACTTATTTTGAGTTTAATCTTCAAGATCCAAGTTGTAGATTGTATTTTGGGTTTGATTTACTATTTTTAATCTTTCTCCCCAAAGTTGTAAGGAAAGCTAGATGTGGAAACAACTCTCCTAATGTCAAAACCTCAAAGAAGAATGTAGATATACTTTTAAATTTTACAATTACAATCCAATTAAGATGCACTATGAAACAGATAACAAAAATAGAGTATTTGACAATCACACATGAACACCAGATATACGTGGGAAAACCCTTATGGGAGAAAAACCCACCACACCAAGAGAAATCACTTTGTATTATAGTAATGAAGATTACATACAAATGCCAGACTTATCTTTTTGGTGTCATTATATAGTAGCATTCACCATGAACATTCTTGTACAAGAACCTTCGAGTTACAGTCTTTACGAATTAGATTACATTCACTGATACAATCACTCAACCATCCGTTGATCCAACCAACTGATCACAATCTGTAATCATAGAGTATAACCATGGCGTTCCCTATCTATCGAACTTCCTCACAGAACTGTCACAACTGATTATCTTCCAACTGTTCAGATTCGGCTTCTCCTATTGTTCCACGAGACTCCACATAGGATGGTCAAATAGTCAATAGAATTCACACTATATTAGTATCTCGGTGAGACACTAATAGTGTCTCGCCGATGCCACATAACCTTCATATCAATGTCGCCAAAAGATATCGTTATCACCAAGATGTTACAACGAGCTTACAACTTGTATTGGCTTCAGTTTTCCTTTCGGCAAGAGTATCGCTCTCGCCAAGACATCCCAACGAGTCTCCTTGTGTTACATCAAGTTCAGGGGATTATTGCTAAAACATTCTTATGTTGCTAGAAGGTCATACCGAGTTCCATATGTTATACTAATACTAATGTTCTTATTGGCCAAACAAACATCTTTTGCTGAGACCATATATCGAGTCATCAAAGTTACTCTGAAACCCCCAGACATATCTTTCTACCACATAGAAGTTGGCAAGACTCTTGTCTATCACTAAGAGGTTTCATCAAGCAACATTAAATTACACCGAAAGCACACAGCAGTCGCCAAGACATATAACCTTCGCCAAGAGATCTTATCGAGCACATATAAGTTACACCGATGTCCACCATTCACCAAGAGCTATACTGAAGACATCAACATCATCGGCAAGACATTCCATTCTCGCTAAGACTTCTCTCTGAGACTCTTTGTGTTACCCCAAACGAATGCAGTCGGTGTGACTTTCTCACATCGGTAAGACTTCTTACCGATAGTATTTCTTCCGGTGAGAGTTTCCCCAATGACTTTAAACCAAATTCTGTCAACGAGACTTTAACTCTTCGCTGAGACTTCTCATCGAGCTACTATAGGTTATCTCAAAGCCCATGGTCGCCATGAGTCTCCCTAATTCACGATTGAATGGCTTGTTAGCCAAGGAACTCCATGCGATAAGAGGTCATAGCGAATACACTATGTCACAACAAAGGCTCCAAAGAATAAGCGTTCGACAAGACTTCTGCAAGGTCACAACGACCTGTTCAAAATAGAATGTATCAAAGCTACTAGTCAACCAGACAATGAAGATGTCACACTGACTTGGCTCTAATGGAGGCTTCAGCCTATGATTATTGAGGCATATTTCCAATAAAAGTGTTATTTAATCAAGACCCTCATCCTTGTAAAAAAAGGAAATAAGTAGATTCAAACTTGTACTTGATTCACCTAAGGGTTGTAATTCATTTCATTGTTTGGATCTCATTTCCTAATGAAATAGAGGAGAAATAGGTCCCTAATTGATTTATCAACAAAAATCACACCTATTTTTCTTTTTTTTAGTATATTACATACATATATTCATACTTTATCTCCTAGAGATACGTGAACCTTATAGGGCACATTTCATTTGATCTTTCATATCAGCCTTAGGTTCCATAAGTCTTATTTATTAGTTTGTGATAGATTTTGGTCTATATCCTATATCCTACTAACATCATTCTCCCTTTTAAAATTATGTCTTGTTCTCAATACATGTTGGTAAGTTTCCTGAGAGAATAAGCTTACATATGACCTTCAAGTATACAAGTACACCTATCCCATTATTTATTTGCTTCTTGAAGTACTTTGATATGTCCTTGAATGTTTATTTTATTGTCTTTTCCTCTGCAAGGGTGGTATGCATTTTCATTTGTTGGAGTGCATTATTCACCTCACCTAGAACTCTAGTTAGCTGTGTTAGTTTGATGTTGATGATCTCCCTAAGCTACCTAATTTACATCTTAATTTTTTCCCTCTGCTCTTCAATTTGTTGTAGTTGAGTGTGTATATTATTTGTTTGTTCCTTGATATCCCCATCAATTTCTTTGAGTGGATCATAGGAAGATGCAACCTATAGTATTTGGACCTCCAATTGTGTGATTTGATCCTTCAAGCTCTTGGTGAAGTTGGCCCACTAGAGACAAAATTGATAAAGCATGTTTGCCTCTGCTATTCTCCCTTCTATGTTCTTTAATTGTTTCTCCAGTAGTGAGTGGGTTGTCACACATATTTTAGTGGCCTCTTCTATTTATTTTGTTTGTAATTTCCTCTTGTATTTCTTTCTAAATTTTTTCCTTTTGTTCTTTTAGGTCATTTTGCAAGCTATCCACTAATTCCTTGAGTTGTTGTAGTAGTGGGAGAGATGTGTCTCTCTATATCTATGGTATTAAATTTTTTAGTATGCTTATTTCTTCTTATGAACAGTCCACACTTCCAACATGTAATATTTCTTCCTTGAAAATTTCATGGAACATATCCCCCACTTAGAGCTTCTATAGTGGAGAAATACTTGATAGGTTCACTTGAGAACCCACAACTGGTAGCTGAAATACAATCATGGTGTGGGAACTACCTACAATTACTTATGTTATGCCATAAAATATTTGATATATTTTATGGGGTTTGGGATGTAAGTGCTTTTGTAGTGTTTCCTTCTTGTCCCACATCATCTCCTCCACTAGGTTAGCTACTTTCCAATGAGGGTGAACTGCTTGTTTCTTTTCTCTTTCCTCTTCCCAGAGGGAATTATCTAGCCTTTTGGTAAGCTCTGTTATTTCCTTGTATACATTATTTATTTTCATTTGTTCTCCCTCCATTAAGGAGTCCACCCTCTATTTTTTTATGGAGCTCTTTAGCTTTGGATTCTGCTAGATGCTCCTATTCTACGATAAGGTAAAACCCTACCTCTGTGAGTTATTTTTCTCTTATCTCCTCCTCTACTTTCAAATCTTTTTCCCTATTCTCTCAAAGTGTGGCAATTATTGACTCCAAAAAATCTTTAGTTGCCTCTTCTAAACTTTTATTAAATTTTCTTATATATTTTACTAAACCTTGTATTATTCTTTCTTTGTTGACTATATCTATATCTTCATACATATTGAGGACTTGAAATAATATAGTATGATATATGATGGTGTTTTTCGGGGCTATGACATTGATTTTTGGTTGTCGTTGCTCTAAATCCTTTGGTTGTTATATATCTAGTGTGTGCTCCTTCTTGTTCTTCTTTTGCAAAGGCTTTTGTACCTTTTCAACCTCTTCTTCCTCCTCTTCTTTGACAAGCTATATGATATTTATCTTCACCAATTTTTTGTATTTTTTCTTAACCATCAACAAGATAGTCTAGAAGGTTACACAACATGGCTACCACACAACTTGAGTAGAAGATCTTAGTTAATATTTTTCACTTATAGAGTTTGAGTGCAAAGTGAGTATAGATTGGGTGCAGGAAGTTTTGAATAGGTTTTAGTTGGTAGCATTTATGTCTTTTTCCTATTGTGTTTCACGGGATTTTGTAGTTGTTTGTATCCCTTGTCTACTAACGGTTTGATTCTATTGTTTATTGATTTATAATGTATAATTTACAATATGTGTCTTTTCCATCTTTATGGTTTTCATCCCTCTACTAGTGGTAGTGTTTAAGTTTTGTTTTTTAAATGTTTCTTTAGTTTTTTGGTTTTTATATGCACCTATTTGTATTGTTTATCTTTGAGTTTTTTGTTGATTGTTTTATTTAATTTATTTAGTTGTAATTTTGGTTATTTTTATGTATGCTAGTCTTTATTTGTTTTTATTTTTATTTTTATTTAATTTGTTTTGTATAGTTGTTTTTGTTTACAATTGCCTCTTTTATTAAAATTTTAATGCTTTCTTTTTATTTGGTGTTATTTAATTTATTTTGTCTCATTTTTTTATTTATTTTATACTCTTTTATGTATCTGTGTATATATTTTCTCATAAATATGCATATGTTTTTTGTGTCTATTTATTTAGTTTTTTGGCTTCTTTTTGGTCATGTACTCATTGTTGGTTATTTTTATTTTTTCAATTTTTTGTATTCATGTATTTGATATTTGTCATTTATTGTTATTTGTTATATTGTATATGAATGCATGTGCATATTTAGACAGGTATATTTGGATATACTTGCTTTTATTTTTGTAGGTTAATTCTCTTTTTTGTTTTTTGTTTTATTTGTTTGATATATATATATATATGTATGTATGTATGTATGTATGTATGTATGTATGTACGTATGTATGTATGTATGTATGTATGTATGTATGTATGTATGTATGTATGTATGTATGTATGTATGTAGTTCAGGGTCTTTTTTAATTGTTTTCAATTACATTGTTCTTTCTTTTAGATTATGCAAACTCCCCTTTTATTGCATCTATTTAGATTATTTTAGTTCCTTTTTTCTTCCTTTTGTTTTTGCACTCTCATCTATTTTTCCCTTCTTCATTATTGCTTTTCCTCTTTTCAATTTCTTGTTGGGTTGCTTAATCTTAAGTTGTTTTTATTATTCCATTTGATTTAATCTTGATCTCTTTTGACTCTCAGGCTTTGTATTCCCCCCTCTCACAAGCATCTCCATATTTTTAAACTCAGCTTGGTCTGCAACTAACCATTTTTCTCCTCAGCTCTCTATCCTAATGATGGATCACGGAGTGTGATCTGATACATTGATGAAAAAATTATACACAATCAAAGCCAAAATCAATATAATTACACTTAAATGGATTCTGGAAATCTCATATCACTTCTTAATCTTACCATTCTTGATTTTGCAATTTCATGTATGTAGTGAGTTCTTAGCCACCTTACTTTTAACTTACATTACTTTTTGAATTTTTTGTCATATAGTAGCACCAAATATCCTACTTGGAAGGTCTTATTTTGGTTTCTATGATGCCAATATTTTTTCTTTTCCATTCTACTTTATGGTTGTATAAAGCTATGAGCCTATTCTCATCCAATTTTTCCAACTCTTCCATTCTTTGTGTTAGGGAATCATCATCATTCAATTGTAATTTTAGTGTGGTACATAGGTTAGTAATTATGAAGTTCATAAGAACTTCTACATCATATAACCTCTGAAAACATCTAATCATCATATCCAAACCGCACAAGCATATCTTCAACCATGAAGAAATGTGGAGCACAACACTTAACACACCTATGTCATACTACACACTCTTTTATTCAAATTTTCTCAAAAGAACTTGGAAACCATGTGAACCAGTTGCATCAGCAACACCAAAACTACACTACAACACCTTCTCATCATGACTACAACATCTGCAATACCAAAAATCTCCATACTAGGGGTTGAAATCAATGTGACATAAAACCACAACATATCAACACTTAGCACCAATACTGACAACACTAATGATAGCACCACCAACAATTCCAACACTATCAATCTCCAACAATCTTCATACTATTGAAATTAATGGCCAAATATTGACATGAATGACAACACTAGTGGAATACTTGCAAAAATTTCCCTCTTTGTCATTGATGGCAACACCAACTCTAAAAAAGCATCAACAACAAACACAACTTAATATTAAGCATCACTCCCCTTTACTGGGGTACACTTCACTCTCTCCCTTTACCTCTTTTCTTTAGACACCATTCTCTTACTATCTCTCCCCTTATCTGAGGAGTGTAAGGAAATCTAGGAGCGCATCTTATGAAAACTCCATGCAGTAGTGTCTTCGGTAACTTTCATTTCGATTAGGTTACCTCAAATACACGAACAACTATGTCCAAATGCGAAATAGACATAGTTCATTTCCTACATTGATCCATCTGACAGAAACACATGTAAATTCAACAACAAGCATTAACAAATTCTACTACACGAACCAGCAGACATGAAAGATGAAACAAAAAATAGAACACAAAGATTTACATGGGGAAAATCCTTTCAGATAAAAAACCCCACTCCAAAGATCGAGCCATTGTATTATTCAACAATAGAATGGTTACAATACAATTTCAGGCTCTTAGCCTTTTTATAGATTACATCTTGTTCATCTGGATACAACTAGTATCATACTATCCCTAAGAGATCAAACATGGCATTCATGATCAAGAGAGATTCCAACAGCATAACTCTGCCTCTCTCACTCTCTGCCTCGGCCTCATGGCTTCGGCCTATCAGCCAGCCACTCGGCCTTTCTCTATCAACCTCTCTCTGGCTCTCGGCTCTTCAGCCTCATCATCAGAATGTCCAATACATAACTATATACATTCATTCTCTGCAGGCTCTATAGAATTGTTCTTTTCCAACAGTCGGATCAAAACTAACAAGTCATCCAGCCCAGCATCATTAGATGTTTCCACTTCCTCGTGCTTTAGTTTTCCAACTTCCACATAGAAACAGTTCAGCAAATGGTTCACTTCTACTTTCTCGGATTGGTCCACATCGCACTACATCAAACAGCCTTCACTCAGTCAACATCGATCAACTTGTATTGCATGTCGGTGAGACACAAGAAGTGTCTTCTCGATGCTACAAGATCTGATTACATGTCACCAAGAGTCATCTCCATCAACAAGAGGTTCTACCGATATCCACAAGTCATACCGATTTCAGCATTCTCATCGGCAAGACAATCGCCATTTGATGAGACATCATACCGAGCTCATAAGTCATTTCGAATTGTTCCTTAGTCGCCAAGACTTAAGTCATTCGCTAAGAGATCATATTGAGTCTTCAAGTCATGCTGAAACCCATTGTATTCTTATCAGAATCCATCTATCGGCATGATCGGCGAGACCTCTCACCGACCTCCAGTTGAACTCATCTGCCAACGCTATCGCCAAGACATTCAACTATTGCCAAGAGGTTTCACCGAGGTCTTCAAGTCACATAGATGTGAATTTTCTCATCAGCAAGACTATCATCTTTCACCAAGACCTCATACCAAACTTCATGTTATACCGAACTCTGAACAACAGTCTCCAAGAGTTACACCGAAGTCAGGATTCCATCGGCAAGACAATTGCTCTTCGCCAAGACATCACCCCACAGGTTCCAAGTCACCCCTATTCAATCTTGTCAGCCAGACTTACTGCTTTCACCAAGACTTCATATCGAAGCCTTTAAGTCATATCGATGTGTTCCACTGTCAGTGAGAGAATCAACCTTCGGCAAGACATCTTACCGAGGCTTCCATATTATCCCGAAACAACTGTTCGCCAAGAGTCAGACCGAACTGATGACCCCACATGCTGTCAATGAGACTTTCGATATTCGATGATACATCATATCAAAATAATACGTTACACTGATGACCCCTAACACTGTCGCTGAGACATCTCCCAGTCGCTAAGAGATAATGTCAATAGGAGCAAGTCATACTGATTTCTTCATCGGCTAGACAGACCGAAGGTCATGTCGATATCGGCAAGACTTCCTATTGTCACCGAGACTTCTCACCGAGACTCTTGAGTTAGCCCGAGTGTATACCGTTGGTGAGACATTCCTCAGTCACCAAGAGATCTTCCCGAGAGTTCAAGTCACCCCGAACCAACTTATCGATGAGACTTCTCCCAGTCGCCATGACTTCCTGCTAAATCCATTTGTTATCCTAAAGACTCTAAGTCGCCAAAATTCTCCCCGAAGCCCGATAACAAACCCTTATGTCGCCAAGACATTCCACTTAGTAGGAGATTACAGTGAAGGCCAAAAGTCACAACGATAGGCTTCATCAGCAAGACAAAGGCATTATCTTGGCGACATGAGAAAAACACAAGGTAAACTGCCAGTCAGCCAGACAACAAAAATGTCACAACAACTAAGCTTTCTCAGAGGTTTCAGCCTGTGAGATTGAGGCATATTTTCCAACAAGGAGTTCTTCTCAACCATTACTCTTCCCCTAATATTTTCATATCATACTCTCCTCTAAGTTTGACATCAATTCTTTCCTTTATACTCCACTCTCTCCCCCTTTGACATCAATGGCAAAGGCCATCATCTTTCACTTTCAAAAAACTTGCATAGAATTTTTCTTTCTTTCTCTCCCCCTTTGAAATTTGCATACATCACTTTGAAACCACTTGCACACTTCTCTCTAGGAAACACCAGCAAACAACTATTCTCTCCACAACTCTCACTACTCATACTTTACTACTCCCTCTATTGCTTGCTCTTTTCTACATACTCCCCTTAAGGACACAAGATATGTTCCACTTGACTACACCAACCAAAAACACTACTACCTACTTCCCCTGAGAGGTATCCTTCAACATCAATCTAGGACCAAGAATGTATCTTGAAATACTTCCTGGACAGATGCACCAACTTATGCATCTAGTTGAAAGAAGGAGATGGGGAATTATGTTATTACCATGGTTTTTTTCATCCCCCCAAAACCGCATGTACCATTAAATTTTTGCCTAAGTTAAAGCTTATCGCCCCTCCCTGCAATTTTCAAAACTTTGTTGGGTGCTACTATGGTTGTCACAACCCCTCATTTTCGTGACACCACAAAGTTAAATATTTTTTTTTCCATTTTTAACAAGTTTGGAAAGCAGTGTCGAAGTCTAAAAGAGTTTCCACAACCTTGATGGGTGTTGAATGGAAGGTGAAAAGTTAAGTGATACACAAAGTTAACACTATTTCATGACTTTTTCAAGGTTTAGAAACCTTTGTTGGTTCCTGAGAGGGTTTCAAAAATCTATCTCATCTCAAATGATAAGGTTTTCTTTGTTTCAACTCCAAATTGCCTCCTCAGAGAATGACTAAGTGTTTTTTCTTATGCTAAAGAAAGACTATAAAGCGATAAAAAGAGAGGTTTTCAAAACCCTATCAGATTATGACAAGGTTCTAAAAACCTCATTGAGACCCCACATTTGTTAATTTAGATTATTATTGAAGCCATCATATTCTACTTGCAGTTTTATTAAGTGAAGGAATCTAGTGTTGAAAGTGAAAACCATACATGGGAATTAAAAAAATAAAAGATTACCAGAGTTTATCACATTATAGAAATGGAAATGTTGAAGTACATGAAAATAAAAGAAAAAAATTCCAATTCATCACATTGTGCAGAACAAATAATACACCAAAATGGGTACATATATATATTATATTATCAAAAAAGAGTTTTTTAGTACATTTTTCTAAACATGGAGAGTAAATGTCAAGATTTGGATGCCCTCTACCACTTCTTGAAGTCTCTCAATCTGTACTAGAGAAAAAAAGATTCATTGAATTCAACAAAGTGGGTGAAAGTTTCCATCATGTTTCTTTCTAGTCTAGCATGAAGGGGGGAAATGAATTGTTTGGCCTACTCATTTTTGAGAGTGGTAGCAATACTGCAAAAATCCCCCACCAAGCCTTCATGTGGGTACTTGTTGAGTCGTCCCAAGGTAGATTCTACAATGGCTAGATAGGCTGGCCTCACCAACCTCTTTGTGGCTTTAGTGCCCCATCCTAGCTTGTCGGAGGTCTGGATAACATTATATAGGAAGTGTAGACACTAAAATTTGGTCTAAGCCTGCGACTTCAATTTCTTCATAATTCATATTTTCATAATCATGATTAAATAATGTTAATTATTTAATTACTTTCTAAAGTCCTTTCTCATCTATTAATTAAATAACTTTTAATTATTTAATAAATTCATTTTAACATTTATTCTTCTATTAATTAAATAAACCTAATTATTTAATTAATTCATATTGTCTTTATTCAAATCCTGATTAATTAAATAAATGTTCTTTATTTAATTATGTCACTAAGTAACTTTATCCTCTTTCTTAAATTAAATAAATTCTTATTTAATTTATCCTAATCACATTTCTGACTATAATTAAATAAATACTTTAATTATTTAATTATTCATCCTTTCCTCGATCAATTAAATAAATCTTATTTATTTAATTTAATCCTTAAATGTTGAATGTTGAATTAAATAATCATTTATTTCATAAAATCCTATTTTGGATATGTTCTTCTATATTTAGATAATTGTTTAAGTTATCTAACTATTCATTTCCACTTGACTCGAGATCTATTTAAATCGGCCAGTTATCTCCTGATTTAATGTTTGTTTGTCTTTCACAAGTAAACTCTCTGTCATAACCAATCAGTTATCTAGTTAAGACTCTTATGCATGTACACACTTATTAATTAAATATCTTTATTTAATTAATTAATTTATGTGTGCATTCGAACAGATCATTTTCTTTATTCCACCTTTATCCTTTTCATGCAAACATTATTCTTCTAATTTTTGAATACTTTCAACTAGAGATTAAATCATTATTTAATCTTGATCTCTATTCTTAGGTTTTATCACTCATGTCAGTACTAACAGTCATCTCAATGCATGTTGAATCTTTTAATCTAAATCGTCTATCTATCTTTTGATCTCAGCCTATCATTAGAATGATCAATTTTCTATAAATTGACCTAGCTTTCATCATTGCAACTCCTCCCAAAATTGTATGACTTTTGGAGCACTTCTTAATCTTTGATATTTTGTTATAATCACATACATCAAGGATACACTTGCACACATACTAAAAATATGAGGGAAAGAATACTGTCACGATGAAATGGAGGACAATCAAGGTCATTCATGGAAGGATGTAGATACTGGGTGAGATCGCTCTTTTTTATGCTTATAATTTATGTTGATGGTGTTTTTTGCACAACAAAAACTCAGACAGAATATGATATTCTCTCTCTTGAAAGGTAAATCTCTTTCAGCAAGCCTCAAGAGATAACCCAGAGGTCTCTAATGTCAGGTCTTGACAATGCATAAACAACTCAATGATAAATGTGAAAAATTGGTAATCACAAAGGGACCTTACTACAAGCAAATGTTGAATTCAACTTTATCAAATCCAACAATATGGTGATACTTCAAATCCTAAATCTAACCCAAATGACAAAAGAAATAGAAAAATAGATAAGGGTTTAGAGAGATCTCTAAAATTAATTATAATCCTAGAATTAACAATGCAAATGATGAAACACTTGAAATGGACAATTCCCTCAGAAAATGATTCCTGCTTGACCCAAATGAATATGGAATCTTACAGAAATAGTGCAATCTTCTAAGGAATTAAAGATTTTTAGATCATGAACATTCACTCAAAACAACCCTATTGCAATTGAAATGAATAAACATCCACAATGGAACTAAACACAGTGAATTTAAAGTCCAGGCTAACTTGCAAAACAACTAACAATCAGCTAGCTGTAAAAAGTATGGACTAGAGATTGTTGCAACACCTCAAGTATAAAATCATAAACACTATTAATTCCCCCTAACATTAAACCTAGCATATATATATATTAAATAAACTTAAGCAACTTCAAAGATAGAATCACAGGAACCATGCCAGATAAAATTCAACACAAGAGAGGCACCAAATCACAATGTCTTCACTTGCATTAAATCACCCAAAGTAGCAACAATTCTAGTATTATGTTACAACACTTGCTTGAAAATAAGACTAACTCCTAACTCTAGATCTTGCTATACTGCTTAATTCACTCCAAGTAAAAACTATCTAGCCCTTACAAATGAGGAAAAAATCCATATTTATAGGAACCCCCAAGATATTTTGGCCCAATTAGGGTTTACAATAAAAAATGGCCACAAAAAAAGTTGACCAAGAGGAATTCAAAATAAAGAAAAGTGTGCATTAAATGCATGCACTCCATCTAGGTTGGCCTGGGATCTCCAACATAGTTCGGTCCAATGCATGCAAAGAAGGAGGAAAACAATGGGAGGCACAAATTTTGATGGAGCGTTGTATTAACTATCTTCCCCTTTTTCCTTATCTTGCCCCATCCTATCCTGCACCATCAAAAATATCCTGTCCAAGTTAGCTATAGGTGGCATAGCCAATACTTTAATTCTCCTTTCAATGGACTTAATGTCTTCTCTTGACTGCTTGACAACTTTATCCCAGTCCACCTTCATGGTTTGATATTTATCCATTACTGCAATATAGGTGGCCGCATCATCTAACTGATGTTTAGTGACTGGGTCCTCATTGATTGGGAATTACACATCTCGCCACCATTTTCTCAACTGTTCCAAGTTCAAATGCTTCGGTGCAAACCTTTTTCTTCCTATCATAACCTCAAAGAAAGAAATGCATTTGTTGTATATCTCAGTTGGGGTGTCCAAAATTTGTTTCCTCTTCTTATTCAGCATCTTCAAAACCCTTTGCCTTATTTGCAAAACTTCAAACCATTCCCAAGGTTCTATAGCTTTGGAGGAAGAAAGAATGCCATCACTTACCAATTTATCCTCAGTGTATTCCATGATGATTTTGGTCTTCTGCATCAAGAGATACACATCCTCCTTATCTTGAGCTAATACATCCCTTAACCAATCTACTGACCTCATAGCATCCTCGCCGGTTGAAAGGATGCCCTTGATAGCATTATCTCCCTTAGCTTGCACTCCCTACAACCAATTTGTTGTGGCATGAGTAGTAGCCTTCATCTTCTCCAACTCTGTTATTGTTTCATGTGGTAGGAATCTTGCAACGGATGATGAGGAGTTGATGGATTGCAAGGGCTTCATCAAGTCCTACAAATACTTCTTAAGTTTATCATTCTCCCTCTTCAATTTTTGCTTGGTCTGCACCTCTTTCCTCAATCTACCTAGGATTACAGCACTAGAGCCTTCATATTCTTCAATTTCTTGTTCCATGGAAGTAGGCCCTAAGTTGATAGTTTGTACACTGTAGTCACTACTAGTCACATAATATTTATCTTGTCAGGAGGAGTAGCAATGTGGACCACCCTATTATTTGCTTCATCTCTTTCAATCTTTGAAATAACTCTAGCCTTCTTCTTTGTTTTACCTTTTCCTATGCTTGCCAACAATTCATCCCAGTTAGGGATAGTGTCATCCACCACAACCTATTTTCTCTTCAACTCTCTACCCAACCAAGCAGGCACTATGGAATCCGGTTGCACACTACTTGGTGATCCTTGAGTACTTCTTCATTCAAATCTTTCTTTTTAGGAATCTCTTCAACTCTCTCTTTTGTTCTCTTATCATGTTCTTCTTCCTTATGCATAGGTGAAGGAGTCTTGACTGGCACTTCCTCTCTCTGAGGAGGTCTATCCTCTTCACTTCTTATAGGTGAATCCTCATAAGTCACTAGGGGAGACTGTAACACCTTCTCTATTTCTACTTTAGAACTATAGAGTTCACCCTCTTGGAATTCTTCTCCTTCTTGATCTTGATAATCGTCAGCATCCTTGGGTTCATTTGGTTTATTGTGAGCTTCATGAGGAGGGATACTATCATGCTCAGTTGTAGGAACATCTATGGGAGCACCTTTCTTTGGTACACCATCTTTAGGAGATGTAGTCCTTGATCTTCTCATGTACACTTGTGTTTTCTCACCCAAACTCTCCACATTAACTACTGGTGGGTCAACTTCACCTCCTGCCTTAGAAGTTTCCTTCTCCTTTTGTAACAGCCTCACTATTCTTCTTCTCTTTGGTATAGAAACACTAGCCTCTTTTCCTTCCTTTTTAGTTTCATCCTTTGTAGATTTCTTTGTCTTTGCAATGTGTTTCCTTTTCTTAGCAATAGGATTTCTTTGCTTCTCTGCCTCTTCCACCTCCTCCACCTGAACATCTTTTATCTTTATCTTGAAAGGGGAGTTGACTTTAGTCTTACCCTTAGGATCTTGATCTGTTGATTCCTCAGAAGTGGAATGAGACTCCAAGTCTCCCATCAAATCATAGGTGCATTACACACCCTCACTCTCTAATTCCCAATTCTTGTGCTTGAGCCACAATTTTGTGTATTTAATCACTAGAGTCACGATCTGTTCTAACTCTATTTTCTCTTCCTCCAGCCAATCTATTTCTCCAACTGGTTTATCTTTCACAGCCTCATAGTCATGGTCCTGAATTAAATCTCCATCATCATCTATCTAATATGGGGTGACCTTGACATTGTACAATCTAATCGAGTTAACTGGTAACTTAGAGAATTTCTTCTTTCGAATCTCAAACTCATCTTTGCAATTGGCCCAGTAATCCTCTAGGTCTTCCTTGTGATTGTACTCTCTACTAGCCTTCTTTTGGGCTTCACTAGTTCTCTCAAACCTGGACCTTTTAGAATGGAAAGATAGGCCCAGAGTACTCATCTCCTCTTCAGAAAAGTGTTGTATGTATGGAAGGGCAAGCCTCATTACTACCTACCTTGAGGGGAAAGTCATTGCCAAATCCTATTTTATGCTTCTCCTTCTTAACTATGGCATCAAAATCACATATCTTCCTTGTGACTTCTAGGAGTATGAGTTGATCAGTAGGATACCTAGGAAGTCTATAAGGGGCCCTCTGACAACCATCTATCCTTATGTAAGAAAAGGTGGTAAACTGTATAAACCAAGCCCCATACCTTTTGATCAACTCCTTAGCATTGTCAGATATTCTAACATTCTCTGCACCTTGGAGCAACCTAGTGATGTACATGGTGAATGCATCATTCACCCTTCTATAGCTTGAGCTACCCAGATGTAGTTGTGGATAGACTTCATATATCACATCTCGTCCAAAGGTTCCTCATGTACTTAATCCCTTATATGGATGGAACCTAGCCAAGGCGTAGACTAGGTAAGAAGTCATTGTGAAGCTCTTAGTTTGCAAGACATTGCATATTTGATCATGTATCATGGCACTTATAATGCATGCCCAGTGATAATCGGTCTTCTGCTCCATCCTCACTATAACAAGGAACATCCAGTTTTCAAAAACTCCTCTACTCTTCAAACCTATCACCCTGCTAAGTATTGTGATAGCATCATAGTACTTTGGTTTGAACTTTTCCCTGAATAATTTTTTTGGAAGCTTTGAGATGTGGGGCTTAGGTTTCTCTAGCCAAGAATTGACCACCTGCAGGACCTTGCTTGAATAATCTTCAAAATAATTTTTAGCAACATCCAAGTCCAAAGCCACCACATGAGATTTGTCAGGCATGTCAAAGGTTTGTGCCAAAAATACAGGAGAGAATTTTTCCAACGCCTTGCCTTGAGTACTAATCACTCTCTGTGTACTCTTGTCATAATGTCTTGCACATTCAAGCACTAGCTCATAGCATTGAATCGTAGTAGCAAAACCAGCCACATGAGCCAACCCTGATTCCACTAACCTCTTAGGCAACAATGGAGGGTCCTGTTGTGCCATTCTTGCCTTGAATTCCTTGTAATCCAATCTACCTACATTGGTGTCACCTACTTTAGTCCAGATGGAGGAGAGCTTGGACTCAAGAACCTTACTCTTTATGTTGATTTTGATCCTTTCTACTTCTGAGAATGAAGATCCCTAACGACCGTGATCCATCTGCTTGCTCTTGGTTCCGCTTGCAACTACCTTACTTGATTTAGCTTACAATTGACAAGAGACCACAATAAATCCTCTTTACCACATTAGAATCAAGGTCAGCTCATCATAAACATGTTTATCATTCAATAATTCAAAAATCATAATTAAAATCCTATAAATCATCTCAAGGCACAAATTCTTAGAAATCCAAGATTTTCAGCCATCTGGGGAAATCAAGCCAAAGAGGAATTTTGGGGAATTCCATGCCAGGTGGATTTTAATGATCATGGCATACATATCATAAACTAATCATCCAAATGAAGAAAAAAGCATGAAACATCTCTCTAATTATTCAGATTAACCATGAAATGTCAAGACACATAACATTCAATCCATTTATCTTTCCAATTCTTCAGATGGTGTGACTTTCAGGAAAATTCGTTAGGAGAGGAAATCCGCGAGGTAGGCGCAATTCTTGGTTTTTCATATCTTCAGGAAAATGAAAGGAGGACGGAAAAATTGAGGAATTCTAGCAGTTAAGGAATTCCACGAAGACTTCATAATTTTGAATGTCAATGTTTCTTCGCAGCTTCACTCAAATTGATCGAATGATCACAAATTTGTGGACCTCAAGCCTAGAGCTAGCTCAATTTGAGCTTCTTATAGATCATCTTTTAAATTCTAAGCTTATTCCAAAATAAATCGATGGGAATTGGTGATGCCCTAAACCTGAAACCCTAAAAATTTTCCATGAACACACAGAACAAGCTTGGACTCAACTTACTCATTTTTCTAGATCTTTCATGGCCTACACAAGCAAGCTACTTCATAATGAAACTAAAAACAATCTCACAAACTCACTTGGGGTCGCCAATCCAACAAAAATGAATAACCCTAGCTTCAAGATGCTCAATTCCAAACACACAAAAATCTAGACTCCAAGCATACTCAAGATGCCAAAGAATTATTCACATTCAACAATCAAAAGCAAGGAAATGAATACATACCATTGATGAAGTGAAACTTGATTATAACAAAGATAGATAGCAAGCTTTAGCACCCTAGCAAACAATATCAATTATGATGATGCCCAAGAAATTCACCACCAAATCCAGGAACCCACAAATCCAATACACCAAATCAAGCCAAGCACTCAAGATCAAGCACCTCAGATCGATAGAAGACAAATGATAAAACTCAATGGCACAAGAATTCCCCAAAATTGATTAAATACATGTCACAGAAATCGTACAATCAAGCATTAATGCAATCAACAAGACAACCTGAACCAAGACCTGGGAATTTGACAAGGCGAAGAAACTTCAGAGAAATCTATCCAACACAGAATTCCATGAGATACCAGAATTTCCAGATCACAGTGTAAAAGTAGCCGCCACTAGGTTTTCAGAGCATCTGGGGAAATCTGCCTAGAGAGGATTTTCCTAAGAACAACAAAAAACCCAAGATGAATCTAAAACTTTAAGATTTTCAATAAATACCACAGAGGGATTATCAATGTGGGTAAGATAAACATTCAAGCTCATGCCAAAGCAAGTAAGTCCTCAAAATCAAAGGGCCAAAATACCAAGAAACAAAGCGAAAGAGGGTCCCTGCTTTCAGCAGGGCGTGTGTGCGAAAACTGCACAACAATTTCCTTTGTGCTTTGTTGTTTAGCTTTAGTTTACGATTCAAGATTGATTGCATTGTTATTGCTTTAATCCCATTTTGTTTTCATGATGTTACATTTGGTGAACCCGATGTGAAGACACGTTCTTCGCAAAACCATAGACATTTTATTCAATTTTTGTAGGTATCGTACGACCTGATGCATATGACAGAAAAAATGATGCAATTAATATTATGACCCGCATTTGAAAAATACAATGACACATCTAACAAACTTTGACGCATTTGTGGCTTTTCATGACACAATCAACTAGTGAAAACACGCAATGCATCTACTATTATGCATGACACATCTGACTGGTGAAATTTTTGGGTTCAATTTCCGATTTATAGTTTTTCATTGTGTTTTTTATTTCTAGCTAATTTTTGGTTTGCAACATGTGTTTTAAGGAGTTAATATAGTGTTTATAGGATGTAGCATAGAAGACAAGTTTTTGAAACCCTTTTGCAGGATGATTGATTTAGACCAATTGAAAAATACTGATGAATTGTTTTGCAGGACGTGTGTCAAAGACTATTTTGAAACAGATTGTTTGGTAGATTAAAAAATTGTCATTTGGGTTTAAAATTTGCTACTATCTGGCGTGTTTGGTGTGAAAGCACAATTTTTTATTACTCAATTCAGTATATAGGAGTATCCTCTCCCCTTGCGCATTTGTGTGATCCTGGGTGTAAGAGAAACTATTACTAACTCTAGTTGGGCCTGTCTTGGTGGGAAAAAGTACTCACCCCAAGACTACTCAAACCGGTAACACACTAAACCCAAGCGACTTCCAGCTAGTATATAAATATGGGTACTTGAGGAAATCTCAAGTATCATGAGGATTGTTCCAACAAGAAGGGTAGCAATGGTCTCTTTCTGCATGGATGATCCCCCATGAATGAAATTCCCTTACTAAAAAGCCATTATTTCTAGTTAAGCCAAAAACCTTTATCTATTTGCTGGTGTAGGAGGTTGAACCTCTAAAACCATCTCACATTCTTACTATTCATAGTAGAGATGAGAAGTATTCCATGGGAGTTTCATGGGTACTATAGCTTGGCTGCCCTGGAGAAGTGTGTCGTGGAGGGGAGCCAGTGGGGTCAAGCTACTAGTCATCCACTTTGAATAAGCGTAGCTGGGGTAAAACCCAAGTGAAAACTCAACAAGTATTGTCTTCCACAGCCTTAGGATTATACTTATTTTCTAAAATATTACATGTTCACATGCGTCAAAATAAATTGCTTTCTAATTGTCTTTATTTGCCAAAACTTGGTCACAAATAGAGTCAGTTTACATTGTCATTCACTAGAAATCCGCAACTGTTACTTAGAGTCTCATATGTTATAGAGTCTATCGCATCTATCAAAAACTTAGTCCAAATTTGCATGTCCCAGAATTTGAGTCTCATCTATTTAATCATGAGTTACATCTACCAAAATAGCTCACATCTACTTAGTAGAAAACCACATTTGATATCTCAGTCATGTTTGCCATTACCTTTGTTACTGATAAACCCACAATTGAAACACCCTGTGACGCATCTGAATAGGTGAGCCGCATCTGCAGTCTAGAATGACGCATATGCCCCTATCACAAAACTGGCCTACTTTTACCAGTACACAATCAGAGTCTTGAAAACCACATTTCATCAGTACAGAGTCACAATTGACACCCTGAGGCACATTTTCTGCAAACAAAACCGCATGTGTCTAATACTTGAAACTGAATTTAGCAAAAAATCGCAATTGAGAAAGAAAACCACAACTATTAAATTTTGCATTGCATCTGCCTCAGTATCTGAAATCTAGAATCTACTGTCACAGACCGAGAAAAAATAGTCAAACCAGTATCTGACTTATCCTTTTTCACTTATTCAAGGATAGAAACTAGAAAGTTCACTCAAAATTTGCACGTTTACATCCTTTAGAAATCATTAAGTCATAGCAATATATACCCTAGTTGTAGATCTTACTTTCATCTTAGAGGTCTTTATTTCCTTTAGAGATATCATCATTTGCAGATATTCAGATATGAACCTTTCACGCTTCAGATAAACCCTTGATTCAACAAATGTTGTCATTTAACCTAGTCATCATATCTTTTGTCCTACATGTGAGTCCTTCCAACTCATCAGTCTAGTTTGGGAGTTCACCTTATCTTTTAGTCCTAGTCCTATGAAGTTTCCTTTTCAAAACTAAATTGAAACCTAGGTTAAGCTTTAGTTGATAGATAACCTCTTTTAGAATCTTCCAAATTTATCACTTAGACCTTTGCATATTTAGAAACTGTCATCCTAGAATAGCGTCATTTTAGACATACCTTATTTGTAGAGAAAATACCAAAAAAATAGCTGCATACATTCATCCTTTATATTTAGAAAATCCCAAAAACATAGATTAGACTCATAATCATCCATAGACTTAGCTTTTGCATCACTTGTACTTTGAGCTTACATTACATGGTTGAAACAAGATTGAAAAGGAAAGAAAGAGAAAATATGGCTGATCCAAACAATTTCATCAATCTACTCTCAAACCCCTCTTTAGGGACATCTTCATCTAGACCTCACAAGACTTTGTTAGAAAAATTTGTTACTAGAGACACACAAGGACACATTGTAATGGAAGACATAGATGTTGTACAGGACCCTAAGTTTTCTTCCTTTATAGATGACTATCTAGCAAATGATCCTCAACGATACTTAGCCAAATTACGTCTTGGTTTTGACATCCGTACCCTACAAACTGCTTCTACTCAGGGAAAAAACACCACTACCACTAGTGCTACTATACCTCAAGTAACTACTACTATACCATCTGGAGGACCTACACAGAGTGCCTCAACGATACAAACATCTCCATTTGGTACGCCTACCTCGACATAGGGGCTAAATTTCACCATGGGGGCATCATCGTCCAATCCCTTCGGTCCTCTTGGTGGGAACAAAAAATCTAGAAAATCATCTCCTATACCAAGTGTGAATGTCACTAGTTCTAGTCCACAGACAACAACTATAGCAAGTGTAAATGTCACTAGTACCATACCACAGATTGAGGTCTCACAAGTAGGAGGTATACTCTCCTTTCAATATGGAAACCGACCCATCACTTCACAAATTCCGAGTCAAAATCTATTTTCATAGATTCTAAGTTAAAATCTATTTTCACAAACTCTGAATCAAAATCCATTTACACAAACCCCAAATCAAAATCCATTTTCACAGATTCTGAATCAAAACCCATTCACTAACATTCCAAATCAAAATCCACTTTACATACCAACATTTAACCAAAACCCATCACAAAATGTTGGATTTCAAAACACGTACATAGACCCAAATAATCCAACCAACACATCATTAACTCAAGTTGATGTCCTACAGACACAAATGCATGCACTTCAAACATAGATGGATAACATGGCAGTGTCAACCAAGAAAACCTTTTCAACAAAGGATTTATGCCCATTTCCCTTCAATAAATCATTGTATATGACACCTTTCCCTCATGGGTATGTCACACCAAATTTTCCCAAGTACAATGGAAAGCGAAATCGAGTTGAACACATAAGGGAATTTTCTACGATGTGCATACATGTCACCTACAACCCCACCTATCTTATGAGACTCTTTCTGAGCAGTCTTGTTGGAATTTCCCTAGAATGGTTTTCAGGTCTTAACTATGACACAAAATCATGGGGTGAACTACCTAATAAATTTATTGAATAATTCTCCTTTATCATAGACCATGAGATTAACATAGCAACCTTGTGTCATACTACACAAGATGAAGGAGAAATTTTTATCGTTTTCTTCCAGAGATGGAGAACTATAGCCATCTGATGCCCTATTGAGATACATGAGAAACAAAAGGTCACTATCTTTCAAGAAAACCTCAACCCAAAATTGAGAAGTGACTTGAGGGTACATTTTTGCACATCCTTTACAAAACTAGTGGAAAAGGGGCTCATACTAGAAAAATATCTCATTGACAAAGGAGAACTTAAGACATAGACACCCAACAGAAATCCAAAATGTGCAGAACACACCCAATGATAGAAACAAGTTTTGGTCTCAAAATATAAATGTTACCAACGATGGGGTAGTTGATGCAAAGACTTTACAAGTAGGACCAATCATCACACTTAGAGGAAATCCCCCCTCTACCAACACACTTAATGCCATCAACCAAACCCCCAACACTACCCAAAACACCCAACGGCCACAACAACAAAGACGATTTCCAAAACATGAGTTCACTCCCCTTAGGGAACCCATCGAGTCAATCTTCAAACAATTGTTGCAACATAATATTATACAACTTAAAGAGCCAAGACAATGTGATCCAGGGAAATTCAAACCATCTTGGTGGGATGATAATTCCTTTTGTGATTTCCATCAGACCAAAGGACATAGCCTACAAAATTTTTGTCAACTAAAAAACATTTTGCAAGACTTTGTCGAGAATAGAACTATTAAAGTCAATGGATAGAAACTTACATATTTGAACATTGATCATAAGGTCCTTTTGGATCCATTACATGACCATGGGAAAGGAAACGCCCCCAGTTCGAGTAACAAGACCAATACTTCAGCCAACTATGCTAATGTTAAGCATGATTATAGTGGAAAAATCATAAATCACCTTCGGGCCGCTGATGAGCAGGTCAATACCATTTCCATAAATAAAACTCCTGGGTGTGTTGTTAACACTTGTCAGAACAAGATCACCATCCAGGGCCCTCCATCACATCAGACACCACAGACTTCCAAGCCGTAGTATAACTTACTTGATCAATTGGGGAAGACCCTAGCCCAAATTTCCATCTTGGAACTGTTGCTTATCTCCCCTAAACATTGATCCATTTTAGATAACAATTTACAAAGAGTGACTATTCTTAATGATCTTGATTTCAATCATTTCAAGGAAATGGTGAGCTACTTGACCAATAATCATCATGCCACATTCTCCAAACAAGACTATGCAACTGAGAAGAAAAATCATAACGACCTGTTACATCTTGAAGTCCTTGTTGACAAAACCAAAGCTAGACGAGTTCTTGTAGATAGAGGATTATGGCTAGATCTTTGCACTTTAAAATTGATTAAGGCATTATGTTTCTTAGAAGCATGTGTGGACACAACCAAAAGCATTGTCATTAAGGCTTATGATGATGAAGAATGCAAATCAAAGGGGGTTGTCACACTTCCTATCAGAATTGGTCCTGCAGTTATGGAGACAAAATTCCAAGACTTGGATATCATCCTTCCATACAACCTTCTGCTATGCAGACCATGGATTCACATTATGAAGGCAGTCCTTTCTACATATCATCAATTTCTAAAATTCCCTTACAATGGCACTGAAATAACAATAGATGGTGACCCAGATCCATTCCAATATTGCACCAATCTACGAGAGACACCTCAGCACCAAGTTCCTATAAACCAAGAAGTCTCATCATCTAATTCATCTCATTATGTCGATCCATCCACTCTCACTAGAACATCCACTTCACCTTCATTACCTTCCACTCCTAAGGTTGAGATCCAAGACAAGGATTGTGGAGAATATCACATGAAGACATCTTATTATGTTAGCCATCTGATTCCTCCTAAATCATATGGTTTACCTACAATAGATAGGATACAATCAGTGGTCACCATACATATCCCTCCCACAACATTCACAAAATGGGGAGAATTAAGCAAAGAAGCCATCAACAAAGATGATGTGACCTCCTAGATATACAGAGAAGACAATGAAGAACCTCCTCCACTTGCTCAGATACCTATAGATCAATATGGAAAAGGTTACCATAATGCAGAGCAAGGGATATAATGGACATAGTGGCTTAGGTTTACATCAGGATGGGAGAACATAACCTATCATTGTTTCTAAATGGTTGAAAGGCCTAGGGCTTGGGTTTCAACTGATTCAGATTGGCATTCCTAGTACCACATCACCTTTACTAGAGGAAGTAAGTGCTTCAAAAGATATTGAGACATCTGACAAACCATCTGACCAAATCTACTATGATTCCCCCGACTCTAATGAATATGATTGGGATTCCCTATCCTCCACCTCTCCCATGGACCTTGATAAGCTATTTGGAGAGCTTGACTTAATGTTGAAATCTTCGCCAAATCCATTGAATTCATGTCCACCTAAGAATTTGAAAAAAGAGGAATGGTTTAAACATTACTACTGGGAACATTTTGATCCTACCTCTTGGGAGCCTGAAAAATCTATTTCAGATAACCAAACCTTGGCATTAGGCCCTAAGAAAAAGAGCAAAGGGGACTTGGTATGAAACTTTTGTAACTATATGAACAACTCAAATTTTACCTTGACCTCATTAAAATTTGAAAACTCTAATGATGACATGCCTTTAGTCTATCCCCAACTCATTAATTGGGACCAACAAGACACACTCGTCTTAGACATTTTTTAGAAAAATGAAGTGATTGTTGAGTTCCTAGGATTACGAGAAGGCATACCTAGTGGTGATCACAAGGCTGGATTTACCATTGATTTGGATAACAAGGTATATTTTGGGGAATCTTTCCAACCCTCTAGTCATAAAAATGAGAAAAAGAATGGAAAAGATAAAAATGATGAGTCTTTAGGTGAAAATTGAAAGGCACCTTTAGATAATGAAAAGGTAAAAAATATGGATGCATCTGAAGGCGAAAACCTCTCTGAGGCACCTAAGGATGGAGGTTTGAACATTATCCTTATTGCACAGGAAAATTCACCCATGCTAGTTGAAGAATCAGTGGAAGTTAACATAGGTACAAAAGAGAATCCTCGACTGGTATATTTTGCAGCATCATTGACAAAAGAAGAGCAACCAGAATTCTGCAACTTCTTTACACAAAGATAGATTAATTTTTCTTGGTCATATGTAGACATGCCTGGGATAGATCCTAAACTTGTACTACATCATTTTCCCTTACAACCAGGTGTAAAACCAGTAAAACATAAATTGAGGAAAATGCACCCATAGATTGTTTTACTAGTCAAGGTTGAGCTGAAGAAACTGTTAGACATTGGCTTCATTAGATCAATTGACTATGCAGATTGGATTTCCAATCTTGTACCAGTCACCAAACCAATAGGGGGCATCCGTATCTACACAGATTTCAAAGATATAAATAAATCATGTCCTAAGGATGACTTTCCTTTACCAAACATTGACATGATTGTTGACTTGACAACAGGCTATGAGATGTTATCCCTTATGGATTGGTTTTTTAGGATATAATCAAATCAGAATTGCAACTAAAGACCAACCTAAGATATTTTTCACATGTCCTTGGGGAACTTATTGCTGGAATGTCATTCCTTTCAGACTCAAGAACGTTGGAGCAACCTATCAGTGTGCCATTACCACTATTTTCATGACCTTATACACACTCTTATGGAGGATTATGTGGATGAACTTATTGCTAAATTGATGTAAAGGGATGATCATTTATAGGTATTAGACAAGATATTTCAAAGGCTAGAAGAGTATAAAGTGAGACTAAATCCAAAAAAATGTGTGTTTGGAGTGAAATCAGGAAATCTTTTGGGTTATATCATTTCTAGACAAGGCATTGAAGTGGATCCAACCAAAGGTTAAAGAAATCATAGAAATGCCTCCACCAACTAATCTCAGTCAACTAAGGATATTGCAAGGGAGACTATAATCCATCAAAGATTTATAGTACAGTTAGTAGACAAAACACATCCCTTTCAACATCTCCTTAGAAAAGGAGTACCCTTTGTATGGATAGATAAATTCCAAGAAGCCTTTCAATTGATTAAGGATTACCTCCTCACACCACTAGTATTAATGCCACCTATTGAGGGATGACCATTGATTCTTTATATTTCAACAACACATTCATCACTAGGAGCACTACTAGCACAGAACGATAATGAAGGTCATGAAAGGGAAGTATACTATATCAATCGCACTTTGGTAGGTTATGAACTCAACTATAGTACCATTGAACATGCTTGTCTTGCAGTAGTATTTTCTACTCAAAAAATAAGGCACTATATGCTAAACCATCAAACAATGCTAGTTGCAAAGATAGATGCTCTGAAATATCTTCTAAGCAAAGTAGCATTAATAGGGATAGTGGTGAAATGGGTAATGATACTTAGTGAGTATGATATCTTGTACATAGAGAGAAAATCTATCAAAGGACAAGTCATTGTTGATCAATTGGTTGATACACCGATACAAGAAGATCACCCTTTAGTTGCATATTTTCCTGATGAGTTTATATTCACCATTGACACAGGAACGACATGGAAACTATACTTTGACGGGTCCCATATGAATCATGGCTCAAGGGCTGGTATACTATTTATCACACCACAGGGTGATTCTATCCCTAAGTCATTCAATATTTCCTTTCCATGTACCAACAACATAGCAGAATATGAGGCTCTTGTGATAGGATTATGCATGGCAGTCAAATGGAAGATCAAAAACCTATAGGTTTATGGTGATTCTCAACTGGTAATCTAACAGGTAAATGATGACTATGAGACTAAGGATGAAAAGGTTGCTCCCTACAAATGCATGGCAGATAGTTTCAAGGAGTAATTTGACAAGGTTGACTTTCATCAAATACCTTGTGTTCTAAATAGGGTAGCAAACACCATGGCTACTATTGCTTCACTCCTCAACATACCAAGCAACGTGCCTAAGTTTGAGCTTTTGGTAGAATAGTTTTTTGTCCCTGCCTATGACATCCCAGATTCAAAGATGATGTGTGATATTGTTTGTCCTGATTCCCCATGGTATAAATATATATATGACTACCTCCATGCCGAAATCATACCCCTTAACCTTTCTAATAACCAATGTAGGAAATTCCTTCGCAAGTCAGCCCAGTACACCATCAACGAAGACACCCTTTATAGGCGTGCCTTAGACAATACCCTATTGAGATGTCTCGATACTGATGAAGCATAAGCAACCTTGTGTGGGGTACATGAGGGTATATGTGGATAATATTCTAGCAGTCCTACCTTAGCTAAGAAGATTATGAGACTAGGTTACTATTGGCTTACCATGGAAAAGGACTCATATATCTTTGTCAAGAAATGTTGCCAATGTCAGGTACACATAGATTTGATACATCCACCAGCACAGGAGCTTTGTCCCATAACATCACCATGGCCCTTTTCCCAATGGGGACTTGATCTCATAGGTAAGATACATCCCACATCATCCAACAACCATAAGTTCATCATTACCACAACTAAGTATTTTACAAAGTGGATTGAGGCTATTCTCATGACCTACATCACCGACACACCAATCTCTAAGTTTATCTTGAACTATATCATCTGTCGATATGACATTCCTTAATCCATTATTACAGATAATGGTCGCCCATTCAAAAACCAAGAAGTATGTCATCTCTATGAAGAGTTCCATATTCAACACCATTTTCCACCCCATATTACCCACAAGGTAATGACCAAGCTAAGGCATCTAATAAAAAAATCATCAAAATCCTCAAAAATACTATCAATGATGCTGGTTGTGATTGGAATTTACAACTTAATCCTTCCTTATGGGCTTACCGCACAAGCATCCATACTCCCACTAGCGCCACTCTGTATTCCTTAGTATTTGGTTCTGAGGCCATCTTGCCTATTGAGGTCAATATTCCTTCTCTAAGGGTGTCTTTGAAAGGGCACATTGACAATGAAGAGTACCGAGTTTCAAGAATACATGAGCTAGAATTCCTAGATGAATGAAGACAAAAGGCATTAGATCATATCCAAGCATATCGAAATTTTCTTTTTTGCAGCTACAATAGGAAGGTCTTGAATAGAAACTTTGACATTGGTGACTTGGTCTTAATGGAGAATCCTAGAATCAAGCAAAAAGAGAGAAACCAGGAAAGTTTGAACCTAAATGGTTAGGACCCTACATTGTCATAGAAGCCTTTAGATCACGAGCGTATCAACTCTCTACTCCTAAAGGAGAACCATTGTCAACACCTATCAATAGTCTTCATCTGAAGAAGTTTTATGCATAGCTTCTAAGAGCCTTGTCTTAATTATCAAAAATACAAAAAAAAATTGAAAAATCAAAAAAATTGTCACCTTGATGAAAACCTGACAAACAAGTGTCTTGGTGAAACCAAAAAAAAAACAATAAAACAAAGAGTCAAGAGAAAAATTTCATCCAATAGTGAAAACCATGCTTATGGCACTTTGGATAAGTACGATGATGAAAACCTGGAAAATAGGTGTTATGTGTAAGAAATTATCTATGTGGACCATTACGCTTTGGGGCAAGTTGTCTCATCTTCCATACCCTTCGTATGACATTTATTATGACATTCCCATCTATCCATCTAAGCCCTACCACTCCCATCCATTTTCCCACCTACTTTGATCTTGATAAGGATTGGGGTACAAACATAAATCATGCTTTGGAAAAAACTCTTGACATGTCTATCCTTTGGTCATACACTATCCATAAAATATCATGTCATAGCATTCATAGCATTTTTCAAACCCATACCTTGAAGAAAATGAGATAACCTTATATGACATAGTCCTTGGAGACCATATGATAATTTTTTCTAGCCAAAAATCCTCATGTCATTTATCTTTTACCAAAGCCATCCATCATCTATGCATACCTATTGCATGTCTTGGTTTTTCCCTTGTCAATGGTGTAAGGATCTTTCATCATCCCATCCAATCCTAAGAATTCATTCTGAAGGCAACACCCAATCCATTCAATCTTGCTATCCATCCTAGCACATCATTCAAAACATTCCTTGGATTTGTTTCTAGCCTTTCTATAAACCAAGATCCTTTAGTCACATTATCATCATCCTCACATTGTTTTGAGATGTGTCCTTTCGACGTCAAACAACTTTGTCATCATCCTCATCACCTGTCAATTGGTTTTTAGCTTGACTAGGGGCAAGATCATGCTTGTCCTTGGATTCTTGTCATGCTTTCTTGCTTGCTTATAGGAATCATTCACATGCATTTGTCATGATCCTCATAAATCCAAAAGCATCAGAAAATGTCCTAAAAAAAATCCAAAAGCATCACAAAATTTCCTGAGAAAATCCAAAAACATCAGAAAACTTCAAAAAGACAAAAAAATCAAAACATGTCAAAAAAATCCAAAAAAACAGAGTCAAAGTCAGTCACACTTGTCAATCTTTGTCATATGTCGAACTGCATTGACTTTGCGACTAGACGTAGGCAAGGCCATCTGTCGATGTGCCCCAAAGGCATTGGATCAGTCCTTTTAGGTTTGTTTGTATAAAATCATGATGCAATCCATTTGTCTAGATGACAAGGTCATTGGTCGTGTCGAACTACAAGGTCTCTACGAGTATAATGTAGGAAAGGCCATTAATCGATGAGCCCCCAAGGCCACACTAGGTCAGTCCATTAGGGTTCATCACATGCACTACCACACATGTTAGATATCTTCATACAAATCAATCTTTTTATAGTTAGTCTTGTCAGCAAAGTCTGGTCGTCGAACTACGAGGTCTCTTCGTGTATAACATAGGCAAGGCCATCAATCGATGAGTCATCGAGGCCACACTAGGTCAGTCCTTTAGGGTTCATCATCACACATAGTCAATTATCATCACATAACATCAAGTCATGCATCAACAAGATGAACAAGTCAACAATGTCATCAGGTCAAATCAAACAAATTTCTAAAGCAACAAAAAGAAAAAATCTACTTATGTCTGCTACAGGATGTGTCCTTGAAAACAAACATCATCAAAACAATCAACTTATGTATGCTACATGATGTGTCCTTCCTGAAAAAAGATATCAGCAAAACAATCAACCTATGTCTTATATAGGATGAGTCCTTCCTGAATACAGACACTGTCAAACAATCAACAAAGCCTTATATAGGTTATCACATCAATGGCATCAAACTCAATGTCTTATAGGATACATGTCTTTTTCTGAAACCAGGATTTTTTCATGCCTTATACAAATAGTCATAACATTGAAACTAGACTCAACATCTTATCTGGTATGTGTCCTTCCTAAAACCAAGCTCTATCAATCAATGATCTTATAAATCAAAACAATCAAACAAACAAATCAAGTTTTGGAAAATATTTTATTGGCTTTTGACTTTGTGGCTTGTTTATCTTATCATTTTATTTGGCTTTATCTTGGAATCCTGTTACTAGCTTTCTCAAGGATGTCCCATGAAGGATCTAGAGAAGCAACAATGTATCAAGATTTTATTTTCTTTGACTATTGTTTGTCGACTGTCTTTTAAATTTGATTTTGAGTCATGTTACTAGTTTCCTCAAGGATGTCCCATGAAGGATTTAGAGGAGCGATGACGTCTCATGACCCGTCTTTTATTGTTTGTTTGTTTGTGGTTTGTCTTGATAAAAAGACTAGGGTAAATGTGCCCTTAGTATGAGTTAGGAAGGACATTTCTTGTCTACAACTATATGTTGTTATTAGGTGGATGACCTTGCATACCTTGATCTATGGCATATCATGGTGTTTGTCTTCATTTGTATTAGTTACCACCCAATGATGATTAAGTGCAAAGCCTTTTGTGGTTCAGCGAAACATCAAAGATTGCTAATACTAACATCCATGTCTTTCATTATTCTTTTTTTTTTCTGCTCTAACATTTCTTCTTTTCTACATCTTCACCACCCTTATCTATGTTCCTCTATCCTTTTTGTCCTTCATCTTCTAATCCTCTTATCCATTTCGAGAGCACATTTGTTTTCTTTGAACCTGTCTTTCCTCTTAAGGGGGCATACCACTACTTCCTCGTCATCCTTCCTCATCCTAATTTCACTGGGGCATATCTTTTTTTTCTATCTTTTTCTTTGACACAACACCGAAATGACGTTGTATCAAAGATGGGAAAAATGTAGACACCAAAATTTGGTTTAAGCCCGTGATTTCAATTTCTTCATAATTCGTATTTTCATAATTGTGATTAAATAATGTTAATTATTTAATTACTTTCTAAGTCCTTTCTCGTCTATTAATTAAATAACTGTTAATTATTTAATTAATTCATTTTAACATTTATTCTTCTATTAATTAAATAAACTTAATTATTTAATTAATTCATATTTTCTTTATTCAAATCCTGATTAATTAAATAAATGTCCTTTATTTAATTACATCACTAAGTAACTTTATCCTCTTTCTTAAATTAAATAAATTCTTATTTAATTTATCCTAATCATATTTCTAACTATAATTAAATAAATACTTTAATTATTTAGTTATTCATCCTTTCCTCGGTCAATTAAATAAATCTTATTTATTTAATTTAATCCTTAAATGTCGAATGTTGAATTAAATAATCATTTAATTCATAAAAGCCTATTTCAGATATGTTCTTCTATATTTAGATAATTGTTTAAGTTATCTAACTATTCATTTCCACTTGACTCGAGATCTATTTAAATCGGTCAGTTATCTCCTTATTTAATGTCTAATTGTCTTTCACAAGTAAACTCTTTGTCATAACTAGTCAGTTATCTAGTTAAGACTCTTATGCATGTACACATTTATTAATTAAATATCTTTATTTAATTAGTTAATTTATGTGTGCATTCAAACAAATCATTTTCTTTATTCCATATTTATCCTTTTCATGCAAACATTATTCTTCTAATTTTCAAATACTTTTAACTAGAGATTAAATCATTATTTAATCTTGATCTCTATTCTTAGGTTTTATCACTCACGTTAGTACTAATAGTCATCTCAATGCATGTCGAATCTTTTAATCTAAATCGTCTGCCTATCTTTCAATCTCAGCCTGTCATTCGAATGATCAATTTTCTATAAATTGACCTGGCTTTCATCATTGCAACTCTTCCCAAAATTTTATGACTTTTGGAGCACTTCTTAACCTTCAATATTTTGCTATAATCACATACATCAAGGCTATACTTGCACACATGCTGAAAATCTGAGGGCAAGAATACCGTCATAGGGAAATGGAGAAGGACAATCGAGGTCATTCATGGAAGGATGTAGATACTGGGTGAGATCGCTCTTTGTTTATGTTTATAATTTCCTTTGTGCTTTGTTGTTTAGCTTTAGTTTACATTCGAGTTTGATTGCATTATTATTTCTTTAATCCCATTTTGTTTTCATGATGTTATAGGAAGCATTCTAGAAGTGCAAAGTTATGCACATGGACCTAAGTGAGGAAGCTTTCTCCAATTATCTTCCTTATGACTCCTTCCTCCACATCGCTTCTTATCAAAAACACTTCTTTGACCTGGTCCATCACCAATGTCCTCATTGAATTACACTCTATGTCCTTAATTACCAGAAAGTCACTTTTAGAAGTGTCATCACTGGAAGTGCTCAATATCTTTGCAATGAAGTCGGTATATGCAAAATTAAGGTATTTCTATCCAATTTATAAAAAAAAGGAATGGGAATCACGTTTGTAAAATAATTCATTAGGGATTTTTCTTGGTAACAACTAATGATGTAAGGACACTGCCAATTGTTTTGAATTAAATGAACATAGCAAATTATGTGATGTGTTTAATGTAATTCTATCTAAGTGAGCCTCGTTGTTGGGTGAAATCCCTTAATTAAACTAATTTGCATGAATGCGATCACCAAGGGATATATAATTAAATGTGGAGTTTGGATATTGTAGGCTTTCCACATGTACAAGAAGCCACAAAGCTTGCATACGAGGAGTAGTTATGCACTAATCCCATCAAAATCAAATAGATAAGAGTGATGTAACTATGATGCTCCTAAAATACTCATAAATGCTCATAAGGCTCGACTATGTAAGAATTGGGTAATGATTTCAAAAAATATTGCTTAGAAAGATGGTTATATTATCTAAAAAGAACTAAGAATGAGGATATATAAATTTACATTATGAGGATATTTTGTAGGGTCCAAACTTGGGTTTTCTAATTACACTTTGTTGTAGAGAAAAAAAAGATGGAACATTCTGGAATCACTCATTCTAGTGTTATTCTTTATCTGTGAGCATTGGATTTTGAATGTGATGTTCTATTTATGTATGAGTCTTCAAACTTGACTAAAAATATAAAGTTTCTTTCCCTTTTGAATTGAATACTTTATCATGTTATGTTCACTCTCTTTGGAATCGAGTGAGGTCCTATGTGAAAGATTGTTTATTTATTTATTGATATCTTAATCTTTGTGTTGAAATGTTAGTGACACTCATTTTAAGTTTTATCACATTCACATCATAATTATGACCTGATGTGTAGTGCCCCGTTGTGCGAACCCCAAAGGACAACCAAACCAATAATTACTGCACAATTTTTTCTTTTATAAATCTAATCATACATGAGATGCACATTAAGTCATAACTCATGAAACATAGTTAAACAAATCCACTAACACTTATGCCCCTTGGGGTACACGAGGAGTCATTACGAAACTTAAATCCATACAACGACAATAAGGAATGAAAGCCAAAGATATATCCATAACAAAGTAAACATTTTCAAATGTAACACATACATGACAAAACATTATTAAGAAACCATCCACGTAGGTATATACAACATATACATGATTAATTCAAAACTCATAATGATAAATTCTCTATCATCATATAAACTCAAAGGGCATATTTCCACAAATACAACACACCGAATAACAACTTCCATGGATCAAAAGCCGCACAAGGTTTACCAAAAATCATATAATACTTTACATGCATTTCATTACATGACATTGCTCAAGAATTACAATGATACAAAAGTGTTTCCCAACATGAACGGAAACCATACAATAAGACAACATGATACAACTAAACAAAGGAATACAAAGTATCATAACTGGCTCCAAGTCGGATACAACTCTGGAATCATCGCAAATGACACCAATCCGCACCTCTTGATCCTCGACTGGGGACCCAATGGGGTGCTTAGCACATTCCACCCAACCACGTGGGTCCGAAGACTGATACCATATGTAACAATAAATATAATATCATAACATCAATAAATTGCTATAACAACAATACACCACTTTCGAATCATAACAACAATAGATCGCCAAAACATATCAATAGACCACTTCCAGAGGTAAGAAATAAAACAACTCAAGGAGAATGCTAGAGGAGAGTGTCATCGCATGGCCTCACATGGATTATCTAGACAACCTATCACAAGGTTCCACCTCCATCTATGGTTATCCTGACAGCTTATCTCAAGGTGCCACTCCATAGGGTTACTCATGCAGAATCATTAACCTCTCGTGAGGATGAGGAAATGATCATGCCAACCACGGCCTTCTCGGCCTACCTTTAGTCTATGATAGCACTAACAGGCAGACGAGGCATCCATAATTATCTTATTAATGTTTAACTACCCACCTCCTAATTAATTATTTAGGTTATTACTTATTACTCTAACTCTAATGTGGGTTACCCTGACAGCCCCTTTGTGCGTCAGCCCCCACATAGAGCCACTCTCCCTAAAACCCAAAACGTAAAATCCAAAACCAAAATCCAAGGGCTGTACCAACAAAGAAACATGATATCCAATCTCAACTGAAATACATGTGAGGCATTACCCATCCTACCAAAATCACAATACATAATTCCCATTTACATGATACAACCCAAGCATAAGCTCAAAATCACCATTACGATCAAAATCTTGGCAAAATCGGATCAATAAAGAATCAATATGAATCAAGTATTCCCTTGCCTCTGGAAGTCCAAGAAGAAAACTACCCACAAACAAAGATAAAAGAGCAATACTGTTCCAACACGAAAACTTAACATTAGAGAATCTCTTCAGTCAAAATGACTCAAACGGAAGAAAAATTAATAGGGAAACATCATAATCATTCATTGTTCCAACACGAACAAGAAAAATAAAATATCCTTCAAAATCCAATTAACTCAAGACTGTAAACACAACGAAATGACAACATCAAAACAACTTCCAGACGCACAAATACACCTAATGAATTGATCGTAACGAATAATAATAAATCAAACATTCATTTACACATCCCATAAAACCTTAAACTAATTCAAGAAACTATGTATATGAATATCAACAAAGCTATAAGGCACATCTCAAATGAACAACTTATAATTGTAACTTTAGCACATACATATACACCTGTATCATAATTCTATATATCTATTTACTTAACATTATAACTTTCATCAATAAATGATCCCCTATTAAAAATTTAACATTAACTTATTCTTAAATGAAGGCAATGTTTTATTTCAGGTAATCAAACTATCTACTAAATAACTAACTTCCTTAAATGTAAATATCCTTCTATAACTTATATAAATACATACTATATATATATATTCCACTTATTTATTTGATTTGCACTTAAATAATTTTTCAAGAATACTCAATTAACCCAGAACAAACTTAATAAATGCACAAGCGATCAATCCAATAACCATCTGACATAAAGGAATCCCTCTAAAATACAATGTCCAAAATCAACCAATCAAGCAAGCAAGCACCCAACAAAACAACCAAACATGTTAAGAACAACAATATCATCAGATTATCCATCATCTTAATCAACCAACTACTATGCAATGCCATTCCATGTCTATGCTAATAATCACAACTAATTAGCTACCCCTTTCACAAAACATAACACTTTTAATTCATTACTCTAGCATCATATTCATTTTACAAATTACCTATTAATAAGAACCGCATAATTAAGTGATAGTTGAGATAGTAAAACTAACATTATTGTAACCTTTCACTTACATCCACTAGAACTAATAACAATATAAATAAATATCGTGTTGAGGATGCTTAATCAAGATTAAATAGATTTGGGTTGATAACTTAATCAATCCTAATGGGTACTCACATAGCCAAAACTAAAGAATCAATAACACATGAAGCTTCACATAAAATACTAATAAATTTCCTATGAAGAGTTGGAGTGAATAAATATATAAATATATATATGTTTATGCCTCGAAGAGAGTATTCTGAGTGACACTGTATCAAGGAGAGGAAATATTAAATGATTAAGAATGGTCCATCAACATGGTAAACGTGGATGCAGAAGGCTAAAATGGAGACAGAGCTCACAAATTATATGATAAAATTCCTTCAAGGAATGGAATGATTTCATTCTATTGTAAGTTAGTCATCATTTTAGCATATGTTCAAGCCAAGCCCGAAGGAAAACCCGAGGATATGAATATTAGATGGGTATTGCTTGGTTGCATTACAAATGATCTACCAAGCTACTCTTTTCACTACAAACTACAGAAAGAACAAATACAGGCACCTAGATGCAACGGGTGACTAATGAAGTAAAGGGACACGCATAAGAAACCAGGCAAGTGAGAAAACGAAACCTCCATGGCTGAGAGAAAACAACTATAACTTAGAGATAGTAAGAAACAGATAACTAATAATTAACTGTCATAAACTCACCTCATTCAGAAGAGAGGGCAGCAAACTTCTCAGGCAGTTTGCATTCCAAAGGCATTTCAAATACCTATCGATGGTCTGGGTAAAGGCATGCAGCGATCATTATGAAGGGATAGATAGCGAGACACCTAATTTGGCCTATGATGCATCTGACAGGTAACATGCCGGTGATTGGTTTCAGCCTAACATTCAGAGGAACCAGAGGCGGCGGTAGGACCAGCTTAAGAGCATATGAGATATAGAATTATTCATTACTCCTCGTTCACACCAAAATTGTTAAGGATAATGGGCTTGAAAATGCCATAGGGTTAGCTCCAAAGTATACACTGATGTTGCAAACTCGTTAAAGTCGATGATGAAGGAAAGGAAAAGAAGCAAAACCCAACGCTGAGGTAAATGGAGGAGAATCAGCGTCTCCCAGGTGAACCTACGAACTGATAATCATGATAATTTCATTGAAACCAGGTCAATTACAAACAAGGAGTTTCTACTTCTAATGATAATGCGATGAGGAAAAAATTATCAATATCGCTTGGTTTACCCACAAACAAGATTCCCATCGAATCCTATAGCAACGTTGTCTCAAAGAATGCCCACAAAAATTTTAGGGAGATGAAAGTAAATCATGCTAGAGAGACCCCGATACAAAAGATATTTAAAACTAATGCTCAAAATTACTTATTCAAACATCCAGCATCGGTCATGCAGCTTAACTTTTAGCCATCAAGACAAGGTGAATCAAGGTATCTAAAAGATTCATATTATCAACAAACTATTTTTGTCAATCTGGGCTTATTATACAGAATTAATTCAATGGCATACAACATTATGATGAGAGGAAAAGATACACACCTGCAATGACTCCATGATTTTTTATAAGGGACCAAACTCTAAACCTCATATCTTCCTGGTGCTCCACCGTAATGTTTCTCCTCCCGCTAGACTCTAAGACTCTACCCCCAAGTCAAGATAATCCCATTCTCAGCGTAATCCCTGAGCGACTGGCTTCCAATCTTCTCTCCCCATCTTCTTGAAAATAATCCCCTGAATCCTTATATGGCCTCCTCTCTTTTGAGGGTGAAATATTGATAAGGACCTAAGCCCTCCCCCGACTCTCCAATAAAAATAAGATCCCCCAAAAGATCTTTATTTTCCCAATAGAAAGGTTGTCCTATTCGATATCCAAAATTCAATAAAATCTTCCCCAAAAAAGGAAAATTTGTTTGTTCACCAAAGAAAACTTCTGATTTAAACTCAAAAATATACACTAAATTATCTTGTTTTCCTTTTTTAACATTAGTTCAAATTGTGCATGCACATGCTTTTTATCTTTTTATCTTTTCTTGCCTTTGAATTATTTTCTTTCCAACGTTTCATGCTTTTAACACTTCAGTTTACAAAGCCTATCTCCTTATCCATTTGAATTACTTTATTAAAATAATTATCTTTTCATCTTTATTTAATTACAACTCACATTATTTTCTATATATAATATTTTTTTTCCCCACAAGATAATATTTTAAATAGTAAAATTAATTTAATCATTTAAAAATAAATGGGTACATATTATTTCACAATATTGACATATTACTTACAATTTTTACTTCTAATTTTATTTAAATTACTTCATTAATACGTTTTATATATTAATTTATTTAATTCGTCCCTAAATGACATCTCCACCAATTAATTTCCAACACCTCCAAACAACATTTAATTCAAACAACCCAGACAAAATTTATCAAATACCAAAAGGAGCTAGTCACGGAGGGGCACTACATGATGTTAGTCTACCTTTTTCACTTATTGGTTAAAAGTGTACTTATCTAACGTTAGTTGAACTATTTGAGGGAGTTGTAACTCATTAAAATTTAGAGCAAGATTACCAATGAAATGGTGATCTCTCCAATTGTTAGTAACCTTGTCTTTATCTAATGGGTGAATGGAGTTAGAATCGATTGATTTACATAAAGATAAATCCATTCACTAATAGATTTTTGAAAAAATTATTAGAGATTGAAAGAAAAAGTTGAAACAATTGCCTTATTATGAGTAAATATGGTCCTACCACATGAGAATATTTTCCCTGTGTTGTAGCCAAATCTTGATTGGGTTCATGCAGAGCAAGATGACATCATCTCTCAATTAAACACCTTAGTCTGGAGACACAAGAGATATGTTGTAGAGTATATTGTTAGAGTAATCATGCATTAGCTGATAATTAATTACTCTTTAATTGATTATTAGTCTAACTTATTCTCATGCACTTAAGCTAAACTTAGGAGTACTTTATTCAATTAACTAAGTGTTTTTCTATGTTAACTAAAGTGAGCTATTATTAGATCATTTTGTCTCATCGCATGCGATGTTGACACTTATCCTGATATAATCCCTTTATCATTTAGGGTTGCTCCTATATAGTACTCAACCCTCACTGTATTATCACTTTGGAGATTTACTCTCGAACTCTCAACCTTTGAGGACTCTTGTTTTCCTTGAAGTTTCTTTAGGTGCTTCTGTAGCTTTTTCTTGTTGATAAATGTTGAAATTCTTTGTTTGCAAATCTATTGCATATAAGGTGTCTTTGTTTTTTGTTTGATCTTGTGGCTCATGGTTTTGTGGTTTTTCACAATTCTAACATATATGAGGGTAAACTTTGTTCTAGAAGAATAAGAAGAATTCATTCAACAACTAATAATGGTTTTTGAGAAAGAATAGAGAGGTTTCCTAGGGTAATCATTGTGATGACTCCCCACCCTTAGCAAAATCAATATCATCAACAAGATCCCCCTCAAGATAGAATGCACCACCCAGGAATTGACTCATGAAGAAGTTTGGAGATAAGAAAAAGACCTCAAAAAGAAAGATTTTTCTCCCTTCGAATGGGAGTTGGAAACTCTATGAAATTTCCTCTAGTAAAAGATCTTGATTTGCATTATGGCTATCATTGTAACTCAACCTTGGAGGACCCATTTTGGACCCCTAGACTTTCCTCAGTACACAGTCCTACCTCTAAGATCAAGAAGACATTTTATGAAGTTCACTAGAGAAAATTCACAAGACCTTCATAATCATATTCTAGTGTTCGTTATTGCATGTAGAAATCTAGGATTCTAAGAAGAAGATGTTTTTTTCAGACTATTTTTTGAAAGCCTCATTGAACGTGCTATAGAATGGTTTTGGAACTTGGAATATGGATGCATAACCAACTAGGATAGCTTGATGAAAATATTTCTTGGCATATTTAAATTGGTGGCTAATGTTGGTTTTCTATTATGCCATTTTTCTAGATTAATAAAGAAGTAGAACCAATTAGAGACTTCATAGATAGTTTCAACAAGATTTTGAAGCAGATCCCTCATTCCAACCAACCAAGTAAGCAAAACCACTTTAATAGTTTTATCGTTGCATTGCATCATGATGTTTGATTTATTTTGAAGCAAGATAAAGTGTGTGATGTTGAGAAAGCACAATGAGAGGTTGTTAGTATTGAAGATGAGTTGATTTTATCTGGGATGTGGGATTGAAATTGTGTTGGAGAATATGCACAAGATTGTGTGACAGAAAAATGTAAAACATGGAATTTTTAGCCTTTGTATTCATCAAATTTCCTATGCTCTCCATTTGAATGTTTTGATCTCACCATTTTTTATCAAGAGAATTTTCAAAACAATAAATTAAAAGACCTGAGAATTGAATCTTATAATACTGAAGTATATAACTTCAAATGTGAGGTGAATGAAGAAAATTCTAAAAATTCAAGTGGTGAAGAAGATTAATCTCCTCACATACAATTAGTAAGCATGACATCTTCCACCTTGGTTACAATAAATATTAGACAATCATCTACTGGTATGAGTATTTTGGAGTTGAATAGAAATCAACAATTGTTGACATCTCTATATGCCCCATAATTTGAACATTTTACATTTTAGATTATTGATGCAGGCTTAGCTGATGTTTTTATTAACATAAATGTAAAAGATCAACTTGCAAAGAAAGAAGGTATTAATGATTTATCAAATTATTTCTCTCAATTTGATATGCAACCTGAGCCTTAAGATAAAAATATAATTTTCATTCCAAATTGGTGTCTAGATGCTATTGATGATGATTTTATTTGTGGAGGGGATATTTACATTCATTCATCATTGGTCTTTAAAGAATAAAGCTCAATTGAGGGAGTCAAAGATCCCACAATTGTTGAACAACCTTTTGTTGTCATGGATACGAATGAAACAAAATCAAGCAAGACTTCATAGATTTCTTCTTTTCTTCTAACAATGAATGCCTTCACTTTTGAGAATATTGATGAACATGTGATATGGTGTGCAACTAATAATGGTGATTTAATTAAAAATCAACTCCAAGTGCAGGAAGGTGAATCATCATACATTCATTCTTCAACATGCATGAAATCTATATGAAACGTTATAGTTTAATGATGAATGTGATGAAGATAAAGCTTCAGAAGAAGAGGTAATAAATCATTCCATTTTTTAGTCTTTTCATTTTAAAGAGAGTAGTATAATAGGCTCAAGTCATTAAGAAAAATTACCTAAGCCTATATTTGGGATAGATGTCATTAAGAAATAAATTAAAATGTGTGAATCAATAGTTGAGTCTAGTAAAGTTGTTGATTCATACACTATAAGTTGGGGTTTGAGACTTTTAAACAGTGAAGTATTAGATGAAAGAATTTCTGCACAAATCAACCATGAGAAATCTCTATCTCGGGGTTTCTATAAGGGATGTCCAATTTGAGGGTTGATTTATTCTAACACAAAAATAAAGGGTGGAATGGTGTTGCATAATTTTGTAAGGAAATGTAGTGGAGCACATCTTATGAAAACTCCATAATAGTAGTGCCTTTGGTAACTTTAATTCGATTAGGTTGCCTCAAAGACATGAACAACTATGTCCTAATGTGGAAACAGACACAGTTTATTTCCCACATTGATCCATCTAAGAGAAACACATGTAAATTCAATAGCAAGCTTTAACAAATTCTACTACATGAACCAACAGACATGAAAGATGAAACAGAAAAACCAGAACACAAAGATTTACATGGGAAAAATCCTTTTGGATAAAAAACCCCACACTCCAAAGATTGATCCATTGTATTATTCAGCAACAGAATGGTTACAATACAAATTTAGGCTCATAGCCTCTTCATAGATTCATCTTGTTCATTCTGGAAACAACTGGTAGCAACAGATATCCCTGTATAGTTTCTGATCACCCTCTCAAACTAAAAAACCTTCACACTATTACAATATCATTACATATACAGTGCAGATCAACGTAAGAGAAATCAAAAACATGCTTCTTGATTAGGAGCTCTTTCTTCTCCTCTGTTTAGGCCTCAAGGCCCTCGACCATTCTACCAGCCTCTCAGCCTTTGCACTATTTGCTCTCACTTCCTTCTCTTTGGCTTTAGCTCTATGAAATAGTTTGTTTCCAATTGTCGGATCACAACTGTCAAATCATCCAGCTCAGTAACGTGGATGTTTCCACTTCCTTGCATGGAAGATAATACGTCCAGGTCACACCACATAGGACAGTCACCCAAATGGTCAACAAATGATTAACTTGTGTCGCATGTCGGTGAGACACTAACCGTGTCTCCCCGATGCCACAAGTCCAGACTATCGATATTGCCAAGACTTCACTATTGGAAAGAGGTTACATCGAGTCCAAAAAGCTATCACTAAGACTTCGCCATGTTGCCAAGACCTCACACCGAAGATCACAAGGTATTTCGAAGAGTTCATCAGTCGGAAAGACTATCGCTCTTCGCCCAAAAATTACATCAAAGTCTTCAAGACACATCGACCTCGACATTCTCATCAACGAGACAATCGCCATTTGATGAGACATTACACCAAGATCATAAGTCATTCTGAAGTGTTCCTTAGTCACCAAGACTTTAGTCATTCATTGAGAGATCATACCGTGATTCCAAAGTCATACCGAAACTTCTGACGTCCATCTCATTCCTATCGGCAAGACAAATACCCTTCGCCAAGACATCACCTCGCAAGTTCCAAGTCACCTCGAGTCTATCTTGTTAGCCAGACTTACCGCTTTCACCAAGACTTCATACCAAAGCCTTTAAGTCACATCAATGTGTTCGACTGTCAGCGAGAGAATCAACCTTCGGCAAGACTTCTTACCGAGGCTTCCAAGTTATCCCAAAACCACTGCTCGCCAAGAGTCACACCGAAACAATGACCCCACATGCTCTCGGTGAGACTTCTGATATTCGATGAGACATCATATCGAAACAAGTCTTTTAGCCAAGGGTCTCCCCAATTTCTACGAGTGTTACATTGTCGCCAAGACAATCCTTCATCGCTGAAACTTCACACTGAGATCCTTAAGTTACTCCAAGTGTCCGTCGATGAGACATATCACTCGATAAGACTTCTTACCGATCACCCAAGGGTTTCCCCAAAAGCTCCAACACTGTCACCGAGACATGTTACTTTCGGTAAGACTTCTCACCGATCTGCCATAGGTTACGTTGATGACTTCAATGCGTATCCCTGTCGGCAAGACCTTCCAATGTCGCTAGGACTTCTTCCCAAGTGTAGAAGTCACTCCAAAGCCCCCGGTCGCTATCAGTCTCCCCGACGCCCCATTGAATGGCTTGTCGGCTAGAGATATCCACACGGTGAGAAGTTACAATGACTACCTTATGTCACAGTGATAGACTCCAAAGTGAAAGCGTTTGGCAAAACTTCCGCAAGGTCACAGCGACTAGAATATTTCACAAGGTTCCCAAACTGCCAGTCGGCCAGACCAAAGAAATGTCACGCCGACTTTGCTCTTCCAGAGGTTCCAGCCTTTGAGATTGAGGCAACAATTCCAACAATCTCCCACTTAACGAAGATCACATAGGCACCTTCAAAGTAACTAGAAACTAGGACCACACTAGCTCCAGTAGTTCAAACCCTGCAATACTCAAAACACCCAATCAACATGATTCCATAGATAACAATCCATTAGACAATCTACAACAAAGATCAAGCATCCAACTATAACTCACTATCCAACAAAACAACTGATCCCAGCCTTCCAGGAAACCACATAGATCTCAACATGCTCTCATGCTCCATCAAGAATTCTGCTCCAACATCCAAGATGTTCACCATTCAGGCAACAATCCTGTCATCTTCCACATGTGGAAGAAAGATACAAAGCCAAGGTGTATAAGCACCATTCCAACGAACACAAGCAAAAGATCCTAGTGATATCTCCAACAAGATACTACTACCACTTCACTGTGCTCAAACACTATACAGAAGCAATATCAACTTCAAAGCTTCAAACAAAACACAACAGTGAAGTCATTCTCCAGAAACAAGATAAACAACACCAGTTAGAACAACAATCAGACTGACCGCTTCCATCCAACTGATAAACCCATGTGACTGAAAATAGTACCCATAGCTCATGTTATTCCATCCAATCTCACATACCTCAAAGGTATCAGCATTAGTAAACTCATGTTGCTCAAAACCAACCCATCAACAACGAATGCAAGCTCCAAGTGCCAACTAGTCAAAGAAGACAAAACACAACAGGAACTCCCACTGCCTGAGTAATCCAAATCTGAAAGATCAAAAAGCATCACAAGTCTACCAATGACAGCACATAGAAAATGTAACCATGTAGTACCAAGGAAATATCCACAATGACATGCACAACCTGCAACAAACTATTACAAGAAACATTTCTCTCATCACAAACCTTCACGGCCACAAAGAGAAACTATGCCCATCATCTTCCTGTAGAACATCCTCCTACATACACTTCTAACAGCCAGTTGTGTCAAGAATGATCTTCTTCACATCCCAAAAGAGAGCCTTAACAACATCCATCTGTTCAATCACCAAGATCAAACCAACTTCTAATATTATGTAATCAATATGGATGTAAGCTTCTTAAAGAAGATCAAGCTAAATCATTTCCCATTTCAGGAAATCAGCCCATACATCATCTCCTACCAATTCTCATCAGTAAATGACACAACACAAAAGCTCAAGGAGATAAAACAAATTGTACAACTTCCACTATGAATCCTCCAGAACCAAATGTTAAACAGTAATTCAAGATCCATATCATGAAGGTGAACTTAATAAAACACATCTGAAAAATATAATGGGCCAAATACCTTTCAGATAAACTGCTGAGTAGACCAAGACTAATCCAAGATCAATCTCCTCATAGGTTTCTTATTGAACTCACGTTCAAGCAAGGTGTAGGCTTCTCAAACTTTCTGCTGAAAAACTTTAACAAGAGTAACAAGTAGCAACACTTCTCTCATAAGAGAAAAATAGCCTCACCTTATTCTTCATGTATCCATGAGTACTAGCAACCAATCATCTCATGCTAAACTTCAACTGCATTACTGCATTATCATGAAGTATCAAATAAGTAATCAAAGCACTCAATACACAAAGAATTACTAGATCACTATCAAAGCTCCAATCATCTGAATCAGGAACTTATCATGACATCATGATCTACACATCCCCATAGGAGATACCATGCTCCAAGTGACTTCACCATTGTCTCAAGTACAATGCATAATGCCAAAACTTCAGTGCACAAACAAGAGTATACCATGACATAAAGCAAATAGACTTAAGAACAACATCACCTGTCAAGCACCACCAACACCTTAGCCAAAGACTCCAAGTGTCTTCCATGGCTCCAAGATGTTGCACATCTTCAAATAATGTCCATGCAAAAGCAAAAGCGTAAGAACCCTTCTGCAACACTAAAGAAGACAATTCACCACCATGTGATGAATTCACAGTCACTGTTAGAGCTCCCACTAAAGAGTGACACCCGAGCTCTCCAAGCATCATGACCACCTGCTACAGGTTCCCTTAACCGACTATTCAGGTACTCAAGAATATCCATCCTCTCATCTAAAAAATAGTCACACCAATGCACAAGTGACCACAGACAAGGCCAGCTAACAAATCTGCACCATCAATGAATCAACCTTATCGATAAAGACACTCCACATCCAAGTTATCTCACTACAGCCAATGGGTAGCTAATCCACCAACTGCATAACTCGTAGATCACAACCATCGAACATGCAAACCCGTTATCACATTGAAAATTGTAACACTAAGATATCAAAGAGAATAACCACGTAGACAACATGACTCAAACACTAGATCACACCAAATCTTATTTTCCAATCATGTCCACAACAAGCACCATAATCAAGGAACCCACAAGCATTACCACAAGAATGTTAAGTGATAAAACACTTACCAACACTCCCATGCAGAGAAAGAGTCATACCTCCTCAAAACCATGCACCAAGCATGCATGCAGACCTGCAACTATCTCATCCAGCAACACCCCAAAAGGCCAGTGTCTAGACAATAGCTTAACAGCAACTCCACATGATCACAAGTTTTGCTTAACCGTGTAAAACCTACAAAACCACAGAGCCATGCAAGTACAAATCATCCTTAGAAAGAAAATAGCAGTTCAAGAGAATCCAGGCCTCTTTCAGGCCAACTTTAAACCACCACCATGTACATGCATCCTTGAAAGAGAGAAAAGGCTATTTCAGAAGCTTGCAAATCATCTAATGATTAACTCCATAGCCTTCAAGCATTTGAGGTTATCAGGGAACAGTGCTTTCCAACACCAGGAACCACCACCTAG
>VDFB02058242.1:394534765-394561890 GCA_007258455.2 Sequoia sempervirens
AAATTTTGGAATAGGGAAACTTACCATACTTTTCAAAATCATTTCCTTCAAGAGTAGGTTGTCATTGGACTTAGTCAACTTTATTTCCTTTAGTCATTGTCCTTTTTGTGAGACTTTCCAACTCAAAAGTCTAGTTAGGAAACCTCTTTTTTTCATCTTGTCATCTTGTCCTTTAGTCACATTAGTAATTCCTTTGATGACCCAAATTGAGACATAGATCAAGCTTAGGGTGGATGAGTAACCTTCTTGCAAATCATTTAGACCTTTTGCATTTGCATACCTTAGGACATTCAAGTCATCTTAGTCCTCATTTTTTCATACCTTATTCCTAAAAAATATCCAAAAAAATAGTCCTCATTATCCTTTGGCATATGTCATTTCCTTTAGACAACATTGTCATATTACATTCCTTATTGTCAAAAACCTAAAAACATAGTTGCATTTTCATCCCTTCTTAAAAAAAAATCCAAAAACATAGTTGTCATTTTCACCCATCTTCCTAATTTGAGCAATTCCTTATATGGTTGAGAGTAGGTTTCAAAGAAAAATAAGACAAATGGCTAATTCTGGACAACACACCAACACTTATATCTTTTCCAATGACATGAATCAAAACATGAACCAAGAAAAATCCTTTATCAATCCTTTAAGCGAAATGTGTTGGCAAAATAAGGATAGACAACTGAGAGGGGGGGGTGAATCAGTTGTCTCAGAATAATAAATTTTTCAAACTTTACTTAACTTAATCTTAGATCTGATGAATAAACAATTAACCATAAGCAATTAACACATCAAAGAAACAGAGAACACCAAGATTTTTGTATGTGGAAACCCTATTAGGGGAAAAACCACAATGGATGTTAGTCCACAAGATTATACCCTATTAAAAGTATAATTAAATCAATAAAGGGGAATGCACATGCATTCAAGAACACTGCTTAGAGCTCACTACCCAATAATACAAAATAAGATTAAAATCTGAAGGGTATGAACTGAGAGAATAGCTTCTCCACAAGCCTAATTATAGTTCCAATTAAGCACAAAAAACTCCTTCACAAACTACTTCACACTTCACTCGATCTTCTTCACACTCTACTCTATAATCGAATGATATTCACACATACACACATAAGAGCACACTCAACACCTTTTCCAACACACTACACTGATGAAACAATCACTCTTATATATCTGCTACATGAAATTTAATCAATAACTTAGTTGGCCAGGAAAATAAAACATATTTTCAATGTCGACCCAAATTTACAAATAATGTTTTAAATGCAAATCCACCAAGGTTAGCCACAACATAGTGGGAACCCAAATTAACAATTCCAACACAAAAAGACTTCAATTAATTTCACCTCGATGATCCACAACACGCTACCACCAATATGTCAGCCAAGAACAAGAAAAATTGAACATACACAGGAAAAATTTCTGACCACGAGCACACCAATCAATGTGGACGTACCACAAAGATAGGGCACGATCTAGAAACATCCAAGAACACCAAGAAACAACAGAGAAACATCTGTAACAATTGATATTTTTAGAATCACATAAACTTCACTTAGGAACACTAACAAAGACCACAAAAACACTGTCAGACCACAACATGATCAAATCTATACGCGGACCTCTAAAAATTCCTGTAGATAATCTAGATACAATCAGTAGAAAACCCTTTAGTCCACAACAGTTGAACTTCAACGTAAAGAACAAGATGCCTTCATGACCTGTATAGTTCCACTGGGAACCTGGAACACTTTCTTTTACAATTTTCTCAATATCCTTGACATATACAACCTCTAATACATCAAATGCTAATAGTGTTGACATCAATGACAACCACATATCAACAACCGATCCATAACATCCAACAATCTCCCCCTTTGGCATTGATGGCAACACATGATGCGAAAAATACCATCAACACAACACACTTGCTTTTCCTTTGATTCTGACTATTCACCTCAACTTCTCTTTGATTCTTAAATGGATTTTTCACATTGCACTTCTCCCCTTTGACATCAATGGAAAATGTAACCATATATCTGCACATCTGACTACTCCCCCTGAGTAGCAGCCACAAAAAATCAATCCGGATTAGAAAATAGCAATGTAGCTCATAGATTGATGCATGTAAATGCATATCTTAGTTCTTATTAGAAGTGGTAACTACCCCTAGCATTCCTCTGAGATACTCAAAAATATCCTTCGACAACGGTTTAGTAAAGATGTTTGCAATCTATTCTTTAGTAGGCACATACTCCAATCTAACTTCTTTCTCATTCACTTTCTCTCTCAAGAAATGAAACTTGATTGATATATGCTTAGTCTTAGAGTGTAGTACTAGATTCTTTGAAATATTTATTGCACTTGAATTGTCACAGTATATGGCAGTAGGCTCTTCATATATCACCCTGATATATTTCAACATTTGTTTCATCCATATTACTTGAGTACAATTGTTTGCACCAACAATATATTATGCTTTAGCAGTAGATAGAGAAATGAAATTTTTCTTTTTGCTCTTCCAGGACACTAGCTTCGTCCCTAGGAAGAAATAACCACCACTAGTACTTTTTTTGTCATCTACATCATCAGCCCAATCCGCATCATTATATGCACTTAGAGTAAGATCATCATCCTTTGGATACCAAAGTCCAAAGTCAACTATTACTTTTAGATATCTGAAGATCCTCTTAACAGCAGTTACATGTGATTCTTTTGGATCAGCCTTAAATTTGGCAACCATACATACAACATTTATAATATGTGATCTAGTCTGAGTTAAATAAAGTAATCCACCGATGATTGACCTATATCTAGTTTGATTTGCTTTGGGAGAATCATCATTTTGTGTTAGCTTACATCCAATCACCATGGGAGTACCAACAGGATTTGAATCTTCCATCCCAAATTTCTTCAGTAGCTCTCTCTCATATTTGGAATGAGATATGAATATCCCCTTGTCTAACTGGGTCACTTGTAATCCTAGAAAGAACTTCATCTCTCCAATCATACTCATCTCAAATTCATCCTGCATCTCATCAACAAACTTCATACATAAATTTTCATCTCCTCCAAAAATGAAGTCATCAACAAAGACTTCTATAATTAATTCTTTATCATGATCCAATTTGAAATATAATTTGCTATCAACAATACCTTTAGTGAATCCAAGCTTCAATAAGTATTTGTCCAATCTAGCATACTAGGCTCTGGGGGCTTGCTTGAGTCCATATAGAGATTTCTTCAAGTGGCAGACCATATCTTCCTTGTTAGTTAGCTGAAATCCATCCGACCGTTCAATATATACTTCCTCTTCTAGTTCTCCATTCAGAAATGCTGACTTCACATCCATCTGATAGACTTTGTAGTCCTTGTATGCAACATAAGCAAGAAATAATCTAACAACTTCGATTCTAGCAATAGGGGAAATTTTTTCTTGAAAATCAACACCTTCCATATGAGAATACCCTTTACATACTAGTCTTTCTTTGTTTTGAACCACTTCACCTTGTTCATTCAGCTTGTTCCGAAACACCCATTTAGTACTAATCACATTTTTGTCTTTAGGTCTGGGAACCAGTATCCATGTGTCATTCTTTCCAATTTGTGTTAGCTCTTCCTTCATAGCTTCCATGCAGTGTTCATCTTGACAGGCTGCAGTGACATTTTTAGGTTCAATCTTGGAAATCAGGTAGTATTCTTCTGCAATCTTCCTTCTAGTTTGCACTCCTTTATTCTTATCTCATATAATTTGGCTTTTAGAATGGTTTAACTTTACACATCTTGGAGTTTTGGAATTTTCTTGATCTTCTAATTCTTCTGATCTTCCTTTTGTACTTTCACTTGTCTCTACTTCTTGGCTACCTTGACTTACCAGAATGAATTGAGGTTGCTTTACCAGAACAACTGGAACAACTGGAACATATGGCACAATTTTAAGTTGATTCTGTTTCTAAACATTCTTCCCTTTATTTGTATTGTCTTCATCAGAATCATGTCCACTGTCAATAACCCACTCATCCTTTTCTTCAACTTAGGCTGCAAGAGCTTTCTCATCTTTAGTAGATTCAATAGCCACAAGACTATTTTCAATAGTAGCAATGAAAACCCATTCATCTTCATTTCTAGTATCTTTATCAGACTCATCATCAGTCACTCCTTCAGTAAAGTAACATTTCTTTTGGAATCTAAACTTGTTAGGCTTAGTTCTAGGAACCCTTTCAAGACATCTTGATGCAAAATGACCTATTTTACTACATGAAAAACATTTAATAGGTAACACTCCTTCATACTTACCTATCCCTCTGCCTTCTTTCTTTACAATCAGTGCTTCCAATTCTTCTACCTCTCTTTCTTTGTCTTCAAGCTGCTCCAATTCTTCATCATACTTGGATATCATTCTAGAAAATTCTCCCAAACCATATCCTTGCTTGTTACTTCTGGATACAGTAGCCTTGAATGCAGATTCAGTCTTCAGAATAGATTCACCAAATTCACTTAATTCAAAAGCAACAAGCTTACCAACCAGTGTGTCTCTTGACATCTTTGTTATTGATCTGAGCTCTTCAATAACGTGAGCCTTCACTTTGTAGGAGGGAGGCAAGGATTTGGGTATCTTAGTCACAATTTCATCCTCATCTAGAGAACCACCGACACATGTAATACCCATGACTATTTCATTTACTCTTTGCATAACAAAGGTGATATTTTCATCTTCACCCATCTTCAAATTCTTATACTTTCCTTTTAGACTCTGTATCTTAGCCATCTTCACCTGTGCATCTCCTTCATACAAAGTTTCTAGCTTCATCCAAATCTCATGAGTTGTCTACAGTCCTACCACATTAGCCATCTCTGAATCTGTCAGAGCACTCACCAAAGCTTCAATAGCCCTGATATTACTTTCAACATCTTTGATCTCATTAGCATTGGAGGGACCATTCTGAGGAATAACATATAGATCTTTTGTAATCCTCCAGTAGGCTTCACCAATACACCTTAGGTGACATTGCATCCTGACTTTCCACAGTGAGTAGTTAGTTCCATCGAATCTTGGACTGTCCTTCTTGAATGTTACCATCTCGGATCACCTCAAGCTTTTAGACTTCTTTAGAGGAACCTACTTTGATACCAATTTTTGGAAAAATAAGGACACACAACTGAGAGGGGGGGTGAATCGGTTGTCTTAGAATAATAAAAATTTCAAACTTTACTTAACTTAATCTCATATTTGATGAATAAACAATTAACCATAAGCAATTAACACATCAGAGAGACAAAGAACACCAAGATTTTTTTACGTGGAAACCCTGTTAGGGGAAAAACCATGGTGGAAGTTAGTCCACAAGATTATACCCTATTAAAAGTATAATGAAATCAATAAAGGGGAATGCACATGCATTCAAGCACACTACCTAGAGCTCATTTCTCAATTACAGAAGGGGCTTACTTCCCAATAATATAGAATAGGATTAAAATCTAGAGGGTATGAAATGAGAGAATAGCTTCTCCACAAGCTTGATTACAGTTCCAATTAAGCACATAAAACTACTTCACACTTCACTCGATCTTCTTCACACTCTGCTCTATAATCAAATGATATTCACACATAAACACATAAGAGCACACTCAACACATTTTCCAACTCAATACACTGATGAAACAATCACTCTTATATATCCGCTACATGAGATTTCATCAATAACTTAGTCGGCCAGGAAAATAAAACATATTTTCAATGTCAACCCAAATTTACAAATAAATTTTTAAATGTGAATCCACCAAGGTTGGCCACAACATAGTGGGGACCCAAATTAACAATTCCAACACAAAAAGACTTCAATTAATTTCACTTCAACGATCCACAACACGCTACGACCAACATGTTGGCCAAGAACAAGAAAAATCAAACAGATGCAGGAAAACTTTCTGACCACAAGCACACCGATCAATGTGGACATACCAAAAAGATAGAGAACAATCTAGAAACATCCAAGAACACTAAGAAACAATAGAGAAACATCCGTAACAAATGATATTTCTAGAATCACACAAAATTCACTTAGGAACATTAACAAAGACCACAAAAACATTATCAGACCACAACATGATCAAATCTATATGCAGACTTCTGAAACTTCCGATAGATGATCTAGATACACTCAGCAGAAAACCCTTTAGTCCACAACATCTGAACTTCAACGTAAAGAACAAGATGCCTTCATGACCTGTATAGTTCCACTGGGAACCTGGAACACTTTCTTGTACAATTTTCTCAATATTCTCGACATATACAACCTCTAATACATCAAATGCTAATAGTGTTGACATCTATGACAACCACATATCAACAACACATCCACAACATCCAACAAAATGAACATGCCATCTTCTTCACGTAACCCCTTTGAATCATTCATGCATAGAGATGAACATGGGCATGTATTTATGGAAGACCTAGAAGCCACCGCACAAAATCCTGACGTAGCCTCCTTCGTGAATGATTTAGTCTTACATGATCCACACAGATATCTAGCTATGATCTTGGACCAAGGGGATAAATTTCCACATGGCTTTGACATTAACACTCTAAAGGCAACATCACCAGATCATAATGCCAACAACAACAATGCAAACAATGCCTCTCACACTAGTCAACCCCAAAACAATGCAAACAATTCCTCTCACACTAGTCAACCTCAAAACAATACAAACATTACCTTTGTTAGGGCCACCTCACAAATTTCCACAAGTACTATCAATGCTACCTCTAATGACACATCCAATCAAAACACAATCAATGCAACATCCATTGGAGGGACACCAACTATGTCACAAGCCATGTCGCAATCAATGCCTACAATGTCAACAACGTCCTCACAGTCAATTGGAGCTACCTTTGAATCCTAATCAATGGGGGGAAGCTCTTCAAGCCCCCTATTTGGAGCTTCATCTAGTGCCATGTGAGCATCATCATCAAATCCTTTCATTGGGTCTTCATTGAATCCCTTTGGGGGAAATAAATGATGTATTTTCATTTGAGGACCACAACCAAATGTCAACACATCATCACAACTTACTACCAATACTTCCCAAGGGAAAAATGCCCACATTCCCATGGACAATTTTACCAATATGGATAAGGAAACTGGATGACACAACATATGACATAATTTGGGCACCAAAATACTCAAGGCCAACACATCCCACAAATATTGACTAATATGGCTGGAGGACACATTCCTACATATGCATCACATATCCACACACATTAGCACATCCCCAATCAAAACCCGCAATACCAACACCATTCAAATCAAAACACATCATACATCTCACAACAACACATCCCACAACAATATCAAAATGTACCTTCACAAAAAATGGGGACTCATGGGATACCCATCACTCCCATGTGTGATGCAACAAACAATCCTATAATTGATCCTTCGACAACTCAAGTGGAAAACTTGGAAAAAAAAATAGAGACTATGCAGATGTCCAATAAAAAGCCATACACATCATATGACCTATATACATACCCTTTTGACACAAGTCTATACATGCCACCATTCCCTCTTGGGTACATGATGCCAAATTTCACTAAATACAAAGGCAAGACAAACCCCATTAAACACATTCTAGAATTCACAACCAATTGTGTGGATATTTCCTATGAACATACTTACTTGATGAGACTCTTCCCTAAGAGTCTTGCAAGCCCCACACTTGAGTGGTTTTCCACTTTACAAAAAGGAATAAAATCATGGGACGAACTTGTAGAAAAATTTGTACGAAACTATGCCTATAACATTGATACTGATATCTCCATCACCAATTTATGCACACTTACACAAGAAGAAGATGGTGAGACTTTTATCCCATTCTTCCAAATATGGAGAAGTCTAGCAAGTCATTTCCATATTGACATACCTGAGAAAGAAAAAGTTGACATGTTTGTCCAAACCCTCCTAGGCCCATTGAGATACGGCTTGCAAGTCCACTGCTGCACAAATTTCATAGACTTAGTTGAAAAGGGTGTCCAACTTGAGAAGGCCATTATTGGTAAAGGAGAACTAAAATATGGCCCTAAGAACATGAACACAAACCCACCCATAGAAAAGAATACATACTGGGTCAAGAATAAGCACATTACTAATGATGGCGTTGTTGACGCTAAGGTGGGAAACACAACAGGTCCTGTAATTACTCTTAAAGGAGCTCCACCTCAAAATACATAAATGACCACACTGACACCTACTGCTAATGCCATTCAAAATAGTCATAACAATCAAAATAGTCAAAACCAAGGGAAACCACGATAGACTAGGAAATTCCCAAAGAGACACACATATACTCCCTTGGGTGAACCGATCGAAGACGTCCTTAAGAAGGTTCTTCAAAACAGTGTCATCACATTAGAAGACCCTAAGCCATATGACCCATGATAGTTTAAGCCATCATGGTGGGACGGAAATTCTTTTTGTGATTACCACCATGCTAAAGTTCATAAAACCTCTTCTTATTGGCAACTAAGAAATTTGGTACAAGACCTCATTGAAAATCACACAATCGAATTGGGTGGACAACAATTTGTGTCAAATGAAAATAATACTATTCACAAAAACCAACTACAGGACCATGGTTTGAATAATCCCTCTACATCAGGTCCTAAGATAAACAACAACCATGCCAATTATACCCACATCGCCTTCGACTATTCTGGTGGATCCATCATAAATCATGTTTGAGCTGTTGATGAATATGTCAATACCATTACTGTCAAAAGAGCACTTGAATGTAATGTCACTACCTGTGGTGGAAAATTCACCATAGTTGGTACTCCTCCCCCTAGGTAGCCAAAAATCATGATACCCAATCCATCCACGAAACAATCACAATCGAGTCCATCTGCTAAATAGTCATAACCTAAGGGATAGTTCAACCTTATTGACCAACTAGGAAAAACACTTGCAAAAATATCTATACTTGAGCTGCTACGCATTTCTCCTACTCATAAGGCTATACTTGACTAAACCTTGCAAGAGTCTTCTGTCCCTCATGTCATTGATGTCAACTAGTTTGAAGCCATGGTGGGATAACTTACTACACACCATCACGTAATATTTTCAAATCAAGACTATTTGTCACCAAAGTCCAATCATAACGACGCCTTACACATTGAGGTATTTATCCATAAACATAAGGTCAAACGAGTTTTAGTAGATGGTAGAGTAGGACTGAACATATGCTCCTTAAAACTAGTTAAGGCTCTAGGATTCTCTAATGTTTGCATAGATGCTACAAAGAGCATTGTTATAAAGGCGTATGATGATGAAGAATGTTCCTCTCGAGGTGTTATTACTCTTCCTATTTGAGTTGGGCTGATCATTGTGGATACAACTTGCCAAGTCCTGGATCTTGAACTACCCTATAATATTTTGCTTGGTTGACCTTGGATTCATGCTTTAAAAGCTGTTCCATCCACTTACCACCAATTCCTGAAGTTTCCCTTTGATGACACCGAGATCACCATATATGGAGACCTCGATTCTTTCCAATATTGCACCAATCTAAGGGTTATCTCAGAATATCAAGTTCCCATTAACCGAGAAGCTTCAACCTCCTCTTCCTCCAAATTCATTGACCCATCCACACTTGCTAAATCATCCACGTCCACTCCTTCCACATCCACCGCACCATCTTCCTCCATTCCAAAGGCTGATCCCAATGTCAAGATCCAAGACCTAGTCTATGGAGAATTTAAATTGAACACGACCTACTGCACCACCAAAATATCTAAGTCTCCTAAGGCCTATGGTTGACCATGTTTTAGAATGGAGCCTAAGGAAATTTTTAGAGTTCCTCCAACACACATCTTTATAAAATGGGGAGAAATGAGCAAAGAAGACATCAAGGATATATCAACATGGATTTATAAAGACCCAGAAGATCCATCCCCATTACCAGTCTAGATATATGACAAAGGCTATGATATAATGAAGGAAAAAGGCTACGATGGAACTAGTGGCCTTGGTAGAAATAAAACTGGAATGCGGGAACCTATAATGCCTCCCTGAAGATCGAAGTATCTTGTGTTAGGGTATGGGATACTCAAAAATGATGATTGATGTACCAATGTACTTTCAAGTGAGAGTGTGAATTCTTCAAAAAGTGTTGAGACTATTGAGGAATCCCTTACCAAAACCAACTCCTATGAATGGGAATTTGGATCCCAGTGATTCTTGAGTGACTGTTGCCTTGACGAGTTGTTCCTTGAACCTGGAGAACCTACCTTTGAAGAAATATTTTGAAAAATGTTTAAGATTGATCCAACACAGAATAATGACAATCCTAAAATCCCAAGGAAATGAGAAGACTAGGATAGACTCTTTTGTCCAAGGAATAATGATAAGCTTGAATTATCTTCTAGTCCCATTGACCATAATCTTGACATACCTGTCCATCCATATGATAGTAATGACCATCACTTGGATTCATTTGATTCACCACATCACACTACCAACCCCAATGCTAGTCCATTCATCCCTTATTTTGATAATGAGTATGAATCAAGTGAAGGAGAATATTGGATAGAATATGATTGGGAGTTGGATGATGAAAATTTTATCTTTAACCTCTATGAATCTATTTTCATGCTTTCTGCGTCCTCCCCACCATTCACCACTACTGATGACAATATTTCCTTAGTCTACCCACATTTAATTGATTGGGATCAACAAGGCCCATTGGTTATGGACATATTTCAGAATGATGAGGCCATTACATAATTCATGGGACTGCGTGAGGGCATACCAAGTGGAGACTACAAGGATGGATTTTCTATAGAACTAGATTGTGTAGCTTACTTCGGGGAGACTTGTTGAGGTGCCAAGTTGACCCACAACATGCAAGTAAGATAAAAGTAAAAGTATCTCACCTCTCTTGAAAGAGACAATCAGTAATCAAACTGATCACCTCCAAAGGTCCTTGATGTTGGTTCACAATGTTGTTGTTTCAAGAAGTGGTCAATATGGCTGTAATATTCAAGGGGCCTACTGGTTTGAGCTTTTGGATTGTTGCAAGATCAAACATCTATCTAAACCTACTTTAACCGAGAGTTTTAAAGAAATAGAAAAAAAAGATAGATCAAGGTTTTTAAACTGAAAAGAATGTTGATTCATTCAACTAATCAGACTTGTTACCTTCCAAGGAATTCCTAAACTAAAACTACAAAATAAAATTAACCTATAATTGATACAAATTTTCATTCATTCATAGTGTAAACTTTAACAGTAGATTGCAAATCATTATTCAAACAAAACATAAGATAAAATTTCATTCCTTGAAAGCTTTTCAAATCAAATGATTAACCAGAAATGAACACCATTCTAGAGCATAATATAAAGTAGGTTTAAGTCTGGCTGCTCCAACTATCAATGAAACAGATAAGCAGTATTTACAAATCTGGCAAGATCACTAGTGTACAGAAACCCATGTCTTCAAATTATCTCCATCTATGCTAAGAAAATTATGAAGATACATCACCTCCTCCTCTTGCTGAACTGCAAAAAAAGTCTAACTTGTTAAAAACCCTAACTTGATTTTTTGATATCCCATCCTCTAGCTTGCTAAGTAATCCGCTAACTTTGTTTCTAACTTTTCTAACCTTTACAAAAGAGGCAAAACACCATATTTATAAAATTCACCAGATGTGTCGGCCCAGTTAGGGTTTACAATAAGTCAGTCATAGAACAAGTCGGCCTTAGAAGAATTTGAAACAAAGTCAAATGTGCATTAAATGCACAGGCACCAACCAGATCGACCCAGGATCTCCCACATAACTCGGACCAAAAGGTGTAAAGAAGAGGAAAAGTGAAACAATGAGGAAGAATGGCTTTCGATGCAGCTTTGCATTAACTACTTCCCCCACTTCGCCCATACCTTGCTCCATTCTGGCCTTTGTTAACAAGAACGTCCTTTGCAAGCTATTCGCAAGTGGCATAGGTGAAACCCTAGTTTTCCATTCAATAGCATTAATATTATTCTTCAGCTGTCCCATCGTATTGTCCTAGTCTCTCTTGTTGGATAGATATTCATTAATGATTGCATAGTAGGTCGTTGCATCATCCAGTTGGTGCCCAGTTACTGTATTGCATGATAGCCTTGGTGCTTTGTAGCAGGGTGTTCATATTCATATCTAAAACCTCAAACCAGACTGATGTCATCTTTCCCTCAGGAATCCTACTCTTTTTTTCCAGCTTCATTTTTCCTTTCTGCTTCAAAGATGGATGATCCCTTTGTGTCCTTTAGCCTCTCCAGCCACCATCGTCCTGCCAGACTCAACCTACATTCATCAAACACCAATGTGAGAATCCAAATGTTAACAACATTTTCATCCAAGTGTTAGCTTAAAATCATGATAAAACCATTAAATTAGTCATTAAGCATCAACACTGAGAAGTTCGGGATTTCAAGTTAACCAAGGAAAACCAATCTGGAAAGAATTTCAGAAAATTCTGAACCAGGCGGATTCTCCCGATGAGGCACCAATGTCAACAATAGATTATTAAAATAAATAAATAATGTATAATCACCGTGCAATTTACCAAATTAAAGCATGGAAACATAAAAATTTATTATTAGAATCATCCATTTCACCAAATTTCCTCGTTCCACAACACCTCCTAGAAAATCCAAAAAAATCCAGTTGGATCGGATTTTCGCAAAAAGGGTAAGTTTCAAAGTTTCAGCACATTTTGGGAAAATCCGACCAGGTATGAAAATCCCTAGGTTCGACAAAAAACTCGAAAATCGACAATCCAAAACGAATTCGCTCAAATTGACCAAAGGTCACAAATTTGAGGACCTCAGGCACAAAACCAGCTAAATCTAAACCTTCAACAGATCTTGAATTCTAGGCCCAATCGAAAGCAAAACAAGACGAGATGGCGACACCCTAGGCATGAAACCCTAGATTTTAACCATGAACACACAGGGCAAGCCATGAAATGCCCAAACACATAGGAATTTGAACTTCAAGCAAGACCATGACATTTTGAAGCACAACAAGATTGAACATCTCAAGTCAGGAGAATGCAAATGATAAAGAAAAATGGCATAAAGCTCTAAAAATTGACCAAACTTAGAAACTCGATGGCCAGACGGAAATCCAAAAAAATCTGACCTAGGCAGAATTCCACGAAGGCCAGAAATCTCTGAACTATAGTGTAAAACAGGCCAAGTCAGACTTTGAGTGCAATCCAAAAAAATTTAGACGGGGCGGACAATCCCGAACTGGCTCAAAAACCTGAACAACAACATTGAAACCAGAGTTTGAAAGAAATATGGGAAAATCCAGATGGACCAAAAAATCTCGAACCAGGGTAAAAACCCGAACTTTGCCCAAAATATAAGATTTTCAATATGAAACTTGGGGAAAACACTTGGGTAAGCAAGATAAACATATTAAGCACATGCCAAGGAAAAGCAAAACCTCAAAATCGAAGGGGGAAAAACAAAAAGAGCAAAAGAAAAATAGGGTCCCATTTTAATCAAATTTAAAATGGGGTGGTTATGCAAGACATAACAATTGGCGATTTGGTTGGGAAATTGGTTTAACCATTTTCAGGAAACTGAGGGATTTAGTTACCCAGAACTCCTAGTTTATGGACATCACAATTTCAGTTAGGTTAGTTTCAGTAAACAAGGTTAAGCTAGAATCTCAAATGTAAATCAACACTGGCTACCCCTAAATCTATGTGTGTGCTTGATGGTGCATTACCCTTTTACAAAGTTTTCCTCATCTTTTGAACAATTATGTGCAGGATTTGAAATACATGAGTTGATTCCCTTTAACTATTGTGCAATGATATCCTGGGCATTGCTCCACTGCCATTCAAGCATCCATAGCTCCGACGAAGATACCTCTAGTTTTATCACAACATTGCTCTACTGCCAGTCAGGCATCCATAGCCCCGGTAGAGATACTGGAATCACCCATTCAATATTGAGTTTTATTTTCTTAGATAACTCTCTTTTTATTTTCTTTTTTCTTTCATTCAATTCCTTTTCAATATGTCAGATGTCCAACATCTGTACTGGGTTGAAAACTACCATGGACCTCATAACATCTGGGGAATCAAAATTTTCACTCAAATCTTGCAACACCATTGTCCTAAGACAAATATACCATTACAAAAGGAGATGTTTCTGATGATTTGTGACAGATTCAATTGTAGTTAGTGAAGATTGCTTACTTTACACCTTGTTCTCAATGACTTTCCACAACTCTCATTGACAATGGACATAAAACAATGAATTTAGAACAAAATCATCCAATCAGAAAACTTGAAAATATCTAAACAAATTTCTCTCCTAGTAACCAAAGTATACCTCAGATGACAATCCCCTTACTCAATTGAATAAAATGAAGGTCCCCACGAAAAAAAAACAAGGAAAAGACAAAATGAATAGAACAACAAACTATTTACATATATACAACCCAACAAAATACTAGACCTTTTACGACCCAAAATAGTGTTTGAGAAACTGTCCATTGTCAGGCAATGGAACAGGTTCTCCTATTATACTACTCAGCCAAAAAGCATTTTCTCCTAGGATTTCAATAATTTGATAGGGACCCAACCAAAGCTTATCAAACTTCTGGTGGTCACCCTTCTCTTCATTGACTTTATCTCGCAGTAAGACAAGGTCTGATATATTGAAAGCCTTGACTTTGGCTCTTTTGTCAAACCAATGTTTGACAACAGCCTAGTGCCTAAAGAATTGCTGCAAAGCAACATCTCTCCGCTCTTCTAATTTCAGCAAGCCAACTAACCTTACTTCAATCCTATCATCACTAGAGTAAAATTAATGTATAAATTTTAGGATAGGTATTTGCAAGTGAATAGGGAACACAGGCTTTTGGCCATACATTAGCTTAAATAGTGAAGTCTTCAACGCAGCCTTGACCCTAGTCCTATCTGCCCATAACACAAATCTTAACTAGGTATGCCAGTCTCTAGGATTGTTCTCTAACAGTTTTTTGATTACCCCTAGGAGATTCTTATTAGTTGATTCTGCAACTCCATTTCCTTGTGGATAATAGTTTGAAGAATACTTTAAAACAATGATCATAAGCCCATGAAATGAACTCGGCAGAAGAAAAGGCAGGGCCATTGTCACATACCAGTGCAAAGGGTACTCCAAACCTAGTTGTGATGCATTCAGTGAGGAACTCGATTACTACCTCCGTTGTGCTATTCTTGCAAGGTATAGCTTCTATCCATCTCGTGTAGTAATCTGTGGCAGTCAAAATGAATTTATGTCTTGCAGAATAATTTGGGTTAATTACCCCAATAAAATCAAGTGCCCATTGGGCAAATGGCCTTACCTCATAAACAGGCTGCAATGGCATGGTTGGATGATGCTCTCTTGATGTAGAAGTTTGACATATGTGACATGTACTTACATGTTGGTGGGCATCCTTAAACACACATGGCCAATAATAACCAGATCTGAGGATTTGATGTGCTAAAGAATCCGCATAACCATGACCCGTGCCATGTTTCCCATGAAATTCAACAATTGTGTACTTAGCTTCTTGTTGATCAAGGCATTGTAGATAAACCCCCTCAAAATTATTTCTATATAAAAATCCTCCTTTGAGCATATAATGGGATCTTTTCATTCTCAGTGCTCTCCTTTGAGTTGTATTCATTCCCTCTGGGCGCCGATTATTGAGCATGAAATAAATAATATCGACATACCAAGAGTCATTAGAAAAGGACTGTATTGTGTACTGCTGAAAAGTAATGTTCTTACCATCATCCACTATTGCTTTAGATAGGCCTTGACCTTGAAAAAGTTTCATAGGGTGAATCTCCAGATCGAACTCCTACAAAATAGCCATCCATTTCCCCCATCATTCTCCCAACTCACTCTGCATAAGTAGAGACTTCACAGCAGCATCAGGAACCACAACAATGATCTGACTTCGAAGGATATAATGCCTGAACTTCTTGATAGATCTAACCAATGCAAAATATTGTTTCTCAAGAGGTGGGTACTTGACTTCAAAATTCTTAAATAGAGAGCTCATGAAGGCAATTGGCCTTTCATCCCCCTCCTCTCTTCGTTGTGTCAGGACAGCTGCACATGAGTGTTCATAAGAAAAATAATAAATATAAAATGGCTTCAAGTAGTTAGGACTAGTGAGGACTAGCGCCTCCGAAATGGATTTCTTAACCTGAGAAAAAGCAGCCTTTGCCTCATTACTCCATTCTATTCTAGCATCTTTCTTCATCATTTCATTCAAAGGTTTAACAATTTTTGCAAAACCTGTGATAAACTTCCTCACAAAGTTGATCTTTCTGAAGAAAGATCTCATCTCCTTCTTACTTCCTAGCATGGTTAACTTCAAAATAGAGTCAACTCGGTCTGGATCTATCGATATCCCTCTTTCCAAGATTATGTGTCCCAAAAGTTTCCCTTCAGAAACCTGAACACACATTTTTTAGGATTAAGAGAAACATCATATTAGATACATCTTTCAAGAACTTTAGTCAATTCCGCAATATGGTTTAGTCTATCTTTAGAGAATACCGTCAAGTCATCCATATAAATTATGATACACTTACCAATCAAATATTTGAAAGCTACGTCCATTGCACATTGAAAGGTTGCTCCAACGTTTATCAAACCAAATGGCATCCTCCTATAAGAAAATATTCCCCACTTCGTAGTGAAGGCTATCTTCATTCTGTCTTCATAATTAATGATCACTTGATTGTACCCAGAATAACCATCTAGGAACGACATCATTTGAGACCCATTGACAGTTTGCAAGACCTCGTCCAGAGAAGGGAGTGGGTAGTTGTCTTTTTCTGGAGCTCTATTCAGATTCCTGAAATCTACAGATAGCCTGATCTCCCCATTATTTTTTATGAACTAGAACCAAGTTAACCACCCATGTTCAATGTCGTATAGGGAAGATTATTCTTGCAGAAAACAATTTTTGAACTTCCTTACAGATCAATGGTTCAATCAAGGCATTGACATGACGTTGTTTCTGTCGAAATGGTCTAGCTTCAGGCTTCAAAGGAACAGTATGAGTTATCACTGAAGTATCAAATATTTTTAGATCTTCATACCCCCAAGATATTGCAACAATATCTTTCTTTAGTTCCCTCAATATATCTTCTCTAATTGCTTTAGGGAAGGATTTCCCTATGTAAACATTCCTTTCAGGGCTAGAGTCAGCTAAGTTAACAGTTTCATATTCACCTCCCTTATCTTCGATTGATACCTTTTCCTGAGCCCTTGGATCTAAATCAAAAATTATTTCTAAGGCCACCATTCCCTTAGGAATTCTATTACTTTTTAAATTGAGGACACGTTCTGTATCACAGTCTTCGGGGTTCTAGTCTCCTTGATCCCTATCAAACTCATCGATGATCTATCCTTCAAAAACATCTAAGCTTGCTAGAAAAGCAAGGATATGTCAATCATCATTGAAGACTTGAAAGTTCCTAACATTATCAAGGACAACCAGGGTGGATATCAATTCTACTGAGAATCTCTTGAGCTTGGAGCCTTGTATGGGCTCCAGGGTACTTGCGGCAATAGCTAATGAATCAACTATTTGATTCTCCTCTCTAGGGATTAAACTAATCCCAAAATCATTAAAGTCTTCAATCAGGTTCCACACCCAATTTCTATAAGTTGCCAGCCTTTTATTGTGACATGTGTATTGGCTGCGTACTTTCTTGATAATCACTTCTGAATCTCCTTTAACCATCAAGGCAATTACCTTCTTTTGATGTGCGAACATCAGTCCCCGAGCTAATGCTTCATATTCTACTATATTGTTAGTGCATCCAAACTGTAACCTATAAGAGGCAAAAAATGTTTTCCCTTTTGGGTTGGTTAACTCAATTCTAGCACTACACCCTGTTTTAGATTTGGATCCATCAAATGTGAGGGTCCATAGCTGATTATGAGCTAGGGTTGATCTCTTTGAGCTTGTTGTGGGTTCTTGGATAAGATGAACCATAGGTGGGGCCACTTGATATTTTGCATCAAATATTGGGAATGGGTGTTCAATAGGTTCATCAGGTGTAATATCCAATTCCTGCTTAGATATATCATGTAATCCTAGGATATCTTTCTGACAGTTATCTGTATCTTTGATTAACCCTTTGGGTTTTGGTATACTTGTGAGTGCAGGGGTATCAAAAAAATCCCGGGGTTGTTCAACATAACTATGTTGGTCCAGTATTATGACCAAGGTAAGTTTAGTTCAAGGAGGGACTTCCTCTGAAGGTATATTATCCCTGGTTAACATTATTGCATTTTTGGCTTCAAATGAGAAGTGATCTGAAATGGTCTCAAGGTGACTTGGGCTAGTTTCTTCAGTTTGGAAAACATGATTTAGAACACTGATGCAGGGTTGGCAGGTCAATTCTAAATGATTTTGGTAGTGCACCCTACACCAATTTGGGAGTAGAAGACTCCACAAATCAATATCTTCCCCTAAGACCAGCTGATCCTATTGCAACTTCCTGATCAATACCTACTGGTTTACACTAATCATGGGATCAGGGAATTCTTTCATTGACAAATCATTAGAATCAAGAACCGAAAGGGTCAAAATTTCCTCTCTTTTATAAACCCCTATCTCAGTTTCAAAATAAGCTACCTCATTGGGACAGTCATACTTAGTGATGATATGTTTGAGGTGAGGTTCACTCTCGATCCTAATCTGCGTAGGCATTCCCATCCATGGTAGCCACATATGTGAAAAGTCGAGGGAGAGATATCCCCCTATACTCTTCATTAGATCTCTGCTCAAAAGCATACCATAAGTCTCAGGAATGTCTACTACCTTAATATCCATATTGGTTTGAATCCTAGGGTCAGACCCTACTTGTACATGTATATTTCTCAATTCTCCAACTACATTAACCTATGTTTTATCAATTTGGATGACCTTCTTGTTTGTTTGGAAAAGATTTAATCCCAATTTCTTGCATACAGAAAATGGCATAACATTGCCAGAAGCCCTTGAATCTAGCATAAAATTGTACAGATTCTTCCCATAGATTCTCAAACTTGAAAGAAATGGTGGGGTCCCTACCTTGTTTCTGAACAAAGCTACGTTCATGTCTGCAGTGGGTGCCATCTTGATTTTCCCTTTTGATTTACCAGCTTCTTCCAAAGATTTCAACACTATATATCATTGGGAAGGGCACCATTTTAGGATGTCAAAGTATGATAAAGAGGTTTTCTATTTTTGTATCTCAGAAACAATATCAAATTTTGTGTTATAACTTGCATTATATTTGAAAACACTAGATGAATTACCTTTGCTAGGGAAGTCAGGTGAACCCTTATGTGGAGGGGGGTTGTTAACAACACTCTGATTCAGAGGCACCATGTGGTTAAGTGGTACTGATGTAGTGAACAGACCCTTATTCTGGTTTCTTAGGAAGTGTCCTCCCTTTGTTTGAAAGGCTTGGGCATCATACACATCTTCCTCTAGTTCATTCTCATTCTGCATTGGGAATGAAGGTTCTTCTTCAAAGAGGTCATAAGCCATTGCTGTATCCACTGAGCCACCTCCTTTATTTGAATCCCCTTGGAACATTTGGGCATCTTCCTGTGCCATCTTCACAACCTTCTCCATTTCAAGATAGTTCACCTCAGAATGAGTTGCAGTATCATGCAACCTGCACCAGTTAGTCATAAAATTGAGGTCAACCACATTTGCAGTATGTGGCCTATCCTCATTAGCTTGATAATTGTGAGAAACCCAACCGTTATTTGGCCTTGTGTTCCATTGTCTGTTGTTATTAGGCCTCTGGTTATATCCTCTATTTTTATTTTGATAGCCTTGGTTAGGGAAGTTTTGGCCTTGATAATTCCTCTGGCTGTGATTGTTGTTGTTCTGATAATTACCCTGATTATTATTATTCTGATTAGGGTAATTACCTTGGTTCTGAGAGGGGTTTAGTTTAAGCCGAGCCATGTCATTTGTGACTTGAGACAGAGTTTTCTTTAGGGTCTCCACCTTGTTTGTGAGTTGAACTATCCTTTCACTCTCAACATTATTAGCAACAGGTGGCTGACTGACATGATTTGGTATTCCAACTTGATTATGATGAACTTGTGATTGTTGAGAGAAGTTAGGAGCTCCATTGGCAAAGACTGGAATAGGAGATTGAGTTTGCAACTTAGACATAGGTCCATAATGGGAAGGAGACATCCCTGGGATAGTATTGAATAAAGGTTTTGGGTTAGGCATCTGATACCCCATGGAAGGAAAACCTCCTCCCAAGTTCCCTTGTTGAGAGCTAGTTTGTTGTTGCAGCTTGATGGCTAGATGATAAACTTTAGACAAAGAATCAATATCTACCGGCTGATAAGTCCTTTGTAGGAACAAGCCAAGCAAAGGGTCTATAACTCTAAAATATGCCTGAATGGCACTATTCTCAGCAACTAGATAGGGGTCCTGCAATCTCCTATACATTCGTTGAAACCTTGTATTAAACAAGGGCAATGATTCATGTGGCTCCTTCCTAATGGTAGCAAATTGATGGAACAAAATGGCTGGATCCACATAAACTTTGAATTGATTGATGAAAGCATTCTCCAGATATGTGCAGCTCAGAATAGAACCTTGTGGAAGATTTAGGTACCAGTTGTATGCCATATCCCCTAAGGAATAAGGGAACATCCTACAAACTAAATCATGGTGAGCTATCTGGGCTCTGGTACAAGCATCCTTAAAAGCTTGTATGTGCTCCTCAATACTCCTTGATTCACCATGAATGTATTTGGGACAAAATCTCCCAGGATTCATAGGCATATCATGAAATCCTCCAAGAATAGTCCCCAATGGAGAGGGATTATTCACAAAAAATGCCATTGGTGGCAGTGGTGGAGGTTGAGCCAGGTATTGGATGGGCTAAACCAGTTGTAATGGCAATTGAGGTGGATTTGGTGGTGGATTCACTAGTATCAACTGGGGTATTGGTGAAAATCCTGGTGGAGTGAGTGGAGCTGAGAAGGGTGGTAGAATGGTTGCCCTATGAATCTTTTGTCTCGTTGGGGTCTCGAGTTCTATAAAAGGTGGTGGGTTTTCAGTTGATCAAAGAACTCTATGGGACCTCTCTGGTGAGAAGGACCCAATGTTATCCAGTTTTCTCTTCTTTCCCTCCTTCTAGTGCTAGTTCCTATTGAGGTGCCAAGTTGACCCACAATATGCAGGTAAGATAAAAGTAAAAGTATCTCACCTCTCTTGAAAGAGACAATCAGTAATCAAACTGATCACCTCCAAAGGTCCTTGATGTTGGTTCACAACGTTGCGCTTTCACAAAATGGTCAATATGGCTGTAATATTCAAGGGGTCTGTTGGTTTTGATCTTCTCGATTGTTGCAAGATGAAACATCTATCTAAACCTACTTTAACCGAGAGTTTTAAAGAAATAGAAAAAAAAGATAGATCAATGTTTTTAAACTGAAAATAATGTTGATTCATTCAACTAATCAGACTTGTTACCTTCCAAGGAATTCCTAAACTAAAACTGCAAAATAAAATTAACTTTTAATTGATACAAAGTTTCATTCATTCATAGTGAAAATTTTAATAGTAGATTGCAAATCATTATTCAAACAAAACATAAGATAAAATTTCATTCCTTGAAATCTTTTCAAATCAAATGATTAACCCAAAACAAACACCATTCTAGAGCATAATATAAAGTAGGTTTAAGTTTGGCTGCTCCTACTATCAATGAAACATATAAGAAAAATTTACAAATCTGGAAAGATCACTGGTGTACATTAACCCATGTCCTCAAATTATCTCCATCTATGCTAAGAAAACTAGGAAGATACATCACCTCCTCCTGCTAAACTACAAAAAAATGTCTAACTTCTTAGAAAACCTAAATTGCTTTTTTGATATCCCATCCTCTAGCTTGCTAACTAATCTGCTAACTTTGTTTCTAACTTTTCTAACCCTTACAAAAGAGGCGAAACATCATATTTATAAAACACGCCAGATGTGTCGACCCAGTTAGGGTTTACAATAATTCGGTCACATAACAAGTCGGCTCTAGAAGAATTCAAAACAAATTCAAATGTGTATTAGATGCATGGGAACCAACCAGATCTACCCAGGATCTCCCACATAACTTAGACCAAAATGCGTGAAGAAGAGGCAAAGTGAAACAATGAGGAAGCACGACTTTCAATGCAGCTTTGCATTAACTACTTCCCCCACTTTGCCCATACCTTGCTCCATTCTGGCCTTCATCACAAAGAACGTCCTCTACAAGCTATCCACAAGTGGCATAGGTGAAACCCTAGTTCACCATTCAATAGCATTAATATTATTCTTCAGCTGTCCCATCGTATTTTCCCAGTCTCTCTTGTTGGATAGATATTCATTAATGATTGCATAGTAGGTCGTTGCATCATCCAGCTGGTGCCCAGTTACTGTATCGCATGATAGCCTCGGTGCTTTGTAGCAAGGTGTTCATATTCATATCTAAAACCTCAAACCAGACTAATGTCATCTTTCCCTCAGGAATCCTACTCTTTTTGTCCAGCTTCATTTTTCCTTTCTGCTTCAAAGATGGATGATCCCTTTGTGTCCTTTAGCCTCTCCAGCCACCATCGTCCTGCCAGACTCAACCTACATTCATCAAACACCAATGTGAGAATCCAAATGTTAACAACATTTTCATCCAAGTGTTAGCTTAAAATCATGATAAAACCATTAAATTAGCCATTAAGCATCAACACTGAGAAGTTCGGGATTTCAAGTTAACCAGGGAAAACCAATCTGGAAAGAATTTCAGAAAATTCCGAACTAGGCGGATTCTCCCAATGAGGCACCAATGTAAACAATAGATTATTAAAATAAATAAATAATGTATAATCACTGTGCAATTTACCAAATTAAAGCATGGAAACATAAAAATTTATCATTAGAATCATCCATTTCACCAAATTTCCTTGTTCCACAGCGCCTCCCAGAAAATTCAAAAAAATTTGATTGGACCGAATTTCTACGAAAAGGGTAAGTTTCAAAGTTTCAGCACATTGTAGGAAAATGGAGGGAAGGAGGAAAAACCAGGAAAATCTGACTGGGCAGGAAAATCTTGAGGTTGATAGAAAACTCAAAAATTGACAATCCAACATGAATTCGCAAAAATTGACCGAAGGTCACAAATTTGAGGACCGCAGGCACAAAACCAGCTAAATCTGAACCTTCAACAAATCTTCCTTGAATTCTAGGCCCAATCAAAAGCAAAATAAGATGAGATGGCAACGCCCTAGGCATGAAACCCTAGATTTTAACCATGAACGCACAGGTCAAGCCATGAAATCCCCAAACACATAGGAATTTGAACTCCAAGCAAGACCATGATGTTTTAAAGCACAACAAGATTAAACATCTCAACTTAGGAGAACGCAAATGATAAAGCAAAATGGTATAAAGCTCAAAAAATTGACGAAACTCGGAAACCCGACGGCCAGATGGAAATCCAGAAAAATTTGACCTAGGAGGAATTTCGTGAAGGACAAAAATCTCTGAACTATAGTGTAAAACAGGCCAAGCCGAACTTTGAGTGCAATCCAAGAAAATCCAGACGGGGCAAACAATCCTGAACTAGCTCAAAAACCCAAAAAATAGCTTTGAAACCAGAGTTTGAAAGAAATATGGGAAAATCCGGACGGATCAAAAAATCTCGAACTAGGGTAAAAACTCAAACTTTGCCCAAAACATAAGATTTCCAATATGCAACTTGGGGAAAACACTTGGGCAAGCAAGATAAACATATTAAGCACATGCCAAGGAAAAACAAAACCTCAAAATCGAAGGGGACAAAACACAAAGAGCGAAAGCAAAAGAGGGTCCCATTTTAATCAAATTTAAAATGGGGTGGTTATGCAAGGAATAACAAGATTGTACCATCCTCTAGTCGCAAAATTAAAAATAAAAATAAGATAAAAAATGACACGTCTTTAGGTGAAAACCGAAAGGCACCTTTTGATGATAAAAAAGTAAAAATAAAGGACATATTTGCGGGTGAAAACCTCTTTGAGGCACCCAAGGATGGAGGACTAGACTTTATCCCCGTGACTTAGGAAAAGTTGGCAATGCTCATAGAGGACACTATCGAAGTGAGCATAGCTAGAATAGAAGATCCCAAAATTGTCCTCTTTGTGGAATCTTTGACAGAAGAAAAGAAACCCGAATTTCACAAATTCTTTTCAATGTGTAAGATTAACTTTGCATGGTCCTATGCTGATATGCCTGGGTTGGATCTAGAACTATTTTGCACCATTTTCTATTACTTCCAGACGTCAAGTCAGTAAAACAAAAGCTATGAAAGATGCACCCCATAAATTGCCTTGTTGGTCAAAGTAGAACTCAAGAAAGTATTAGATGTGGGATTCATACAGTCAATAGACTACGTGGAATGGATTCTAAATCTTGTACGAGTCACAAAGCCAAACGGTCAAATATGCATCTACGCAGACTTTCGAGACTTGAACAAAGCATGTACAAATGATGACTTTTTGTTACCCAACATAGACATCATAGTTGACCTTACAACAGGATACAAGATGTCCCTCATGGATGGTTTCTTGTGTTACAATTAGATTTGTATTGCCCTTGAAGATCAACATAAAACAACATTCACATGTCCTTGGGTACATACTGTTGGAATGTATTCCTTTTGGTCTCATGAATACAGGCGCCACATATCAGAGAGCCATGACAACTATATTCCATGACATGATGCACAAGCTAATGGAAGATTATGTGGATGAACTTTTGGAAAAGTCTCTGTCATGTAAGGATCACCTCAATGTGCTAGAAAAAATCTTCAAAAGACTAGAAGAATACAAGGTCTACTTGAATCCCAAGAAATGTGTCTTTGGTGTGACATCAGGAAAACTTTTGGGGTACATTATTTCTCGGAGAGGCATTGAAGTTGATCCTGCCAAAGTGAAAGCCATAGTAGACATGCCTCCTCCAAAAGGGATAAGTGAACTTAGAAGATTGCAAGGTAGGTTACAATCTATCTGATGCTTCATAGCACAATTGGTAGACAAGTGTCAACCATTTTAGTATCTCCTGCACAAGGGTATCCCCTTTGTGTGGACTAATAGATGTCAAAAGGCCTTCCAACTGATAAAGGATTATCTATTGTCACCACCTATTCTAATGCCACTAATCGAAGGGAAACTTTTGATTTTATACATTTCTACAACATCTTCAGCATTGGGGGCATTACTGGCACAAAATTACCATGATGAGAAGGAAAGGCTAATATACTACATCAGTCAGACACTAGTTGGATACAAGCTAAACTACACATCCTTTGAACGTGCTTGTCTAGAAGTGCTCTTCACAACTCAGAAATTAAGACACTATATGTTGAATCACAGGACACACTTAGTGGCAAAGATTGATCCCCTGAAATATCTCTTAAGTTGTGCAACATTGAAAGGATGCTTGGAAAAGTGGGTGATGATCTTGAGTGAGTGTGACATTCAATATGTGGAACGAAAGGCTATAAAGGGACAAGTGATAGTAGATCAACTGGAAGATGCACCTATACAAGGTCATCACCCATTGGTAGAAGAATTTCCTAATGAGTCCATATTTCATATAGAGCCTAAATCACCTTGGACACTTTATTTTGACGGGTCTCATACTAGTCATGGCTCAGGGGTAGGTATACTATTTATCACACCACAAGGAGACTCCATCCCTAAGTCATTTCACATTGCTTTTCCATTTAAAAATAATGTTGCAAAATATGAGGCACTTGTCATAGGACTTCGAATGGCCATAAAATGGAAAATTAGGACACTTCTGGTCTTTGGAGATTCTTAGTTGGTCATCAACCAAGTCAATGCAGAATATGACACCAAGGATGAAAAGCTAAGTGCATGGTTGATAGCTTTCACTCATATTTTCGCCTGCTTGCTTTTGAACAAATTCTAAGGGCACAAAACAAGGTAGCGGACATGATTGCTACAATTGGATCTCTCCTAGACATTCCTAGCAATCTTCCACAACTTGAGTTCTTGGTGGAACAACTTTTGGTTCCTACATATGACATTCTAGAATCAGAGATGGTTTGCAAGCTTGTTGGTCCCAACTCGCCATGGTATTAGGACATTTATGACTATCTCCAGTCCCAGACCCTTCCCCCAACCTATCCAACAACCAACGAAAGTACTTTATTTGTACAACTGCTCGATACACCATCATCAGTGACACCCTATACCATTGTAGCTTTCACAATACCCTTCTTCGATGTCTCAACATTGACAAAAAAGAACAACCTTACGTGAGCTACATGAGGGTATATGTGGATTTCATTCAAGTGGTCCTACTTTAGCCAAGAAGATAACAAGACTTGGGTATTACTGGCCGACAATGGAAAAGGATGCACTCGAGTTTGTTAGAACATGTCGCCAATTTCAAATACATAGTGATTTAATTCATGCACCAACACAGGAACTTTGGACGATTACTTCTCCTTGGCACTTCACACAATGGGGACTCGACCTCATGGGAAAAATCCATCCTACCTCTTCCAATGGCCAAAAATTCATTATCATTGCCACTGAGTACTTCACTAAGTGGATCAAATCCATACCCTTTACATACATAACCAACAAATAGATTTCCAAATTTATTCTCAATTATATCATATGTCGATATTGTGTTCCATAGTCCATCATCACATACAATGGTTTTCCTTTCAAGAACCAAGACGTTTGTGAATTGTGTGAATTCTTCCACATCCAACATCATTTCTCCACACCATATTACCTACAAGGAAACAATTAGGTTGAGGCATCCAATAAGACAATCATCAAAATTGTTAAGAAGACAGTCAATGACATTGGCTGTGATTGGCACATCCAACTTAACCCTGCTCTATGGGCTTACCGCACCAGCATCCGCACACCCATAGGAGCCACTCCATTTGCCTTGGTCTTTGGAGCCGAAGCCATCCTACCCATGAAGGTTGAAATTCCATCCTTAAGAGTCTCCTTGAAGGGTC
>VDFB02058242.1:394566653-394812417 GCA_007258455.2 Sequoia sempervirens
CTTTGTAAATCAAGGTGCATAACATGGTATCCCATCGTGGATAGTGCTCAACAAGGTACTCCCATCGAATCTTGTACCCCTCGACACCAAGGTCTGTGCCATCATCTGCCTTGTATAGCTCTGTCATGGCCTATACTCCTTGATGTGGATCATACACCACTTGTTCCCCTCTGATCAGAATATGCAAAATCTGATACACGTCCTCTAGAGTAATAGTGGCCTCCCCTGTTGGAAAGTGGAAGGAATAGGTCTAGGATTGCCATTTCTCAGCTAGTGCTGTCAATAGCCCCCTCTTAGCTCAGATAATGGGCATATAGGTGACATAATATAACCCTAGTCACATCAATCGTCTATGCTCCTGGTCCATCAGCTGATCTTGAAATGCATAAGTCAATGGTCTAAACTCGCGAGTATAAATTCGTGGTAATCATTTCTGCACATGCAGAAACAAGCGTTAGCACACTTTTGAAAATCATTATTACCATCTATCTAATTAAACATAAGCAAAAAGTGAGCCTAAAACTAAGTCAAATTTGGTCAACCTTGGTCAAAATGCTACACAAATGCTGGATGAAATGACGCAAACACCAAACCACGATGCAAAAGTGTGCTAATGCTCGTTTCTACATGTGCACTAATCTACTAACCTAAATATTTCCCCTAGTTACATAATGAATTTAATCAAATAAAGATTATTGAATTAAATGGTTAGTATGGATGTGATTAAGGAAGAAATGGTGTTAGTGAATCATGATCGAGTGCATGATATCAATAAGGATATTTTGAGTGTCTAATTTTTTCCCCTCTTTGAAGCAATGTAACTGCTGCATTGGTTCAAAGAATAATCTTGCTGAGATCAAAATTCAATTTTTTTTATTTTTTCGGATGCCCCACTATTGCTCCAATGGAAAGAAGTATAGATGTACACTGCCCCCTTGAGAGATCGAGCAAAAAGTTTGATTTGAGGGTCGATCTCATGACAAAGAGGTTCAAGATGGACGTATGGATGGTTATGATGATGATGCAAATGGGATGGTTTTAAGATACTTAGAATAACAAATCTATATTATGCCCCAAATGGTAATGAAAAATGGATGATGTGATATGTTATGTATGGAATGTTATGATATGCTCTTTTTCTTTTTCAGTATCTTTTCTATGATGCAATATGGTGATGCATGTATGCATGATGTGATGATGTCTATATGATTATGCAATGGATGCAAATGTATGGTTTATGAAATGCTTAGAATAACCAATCTATATTATGGTGCAATGATGGAAATGCAATGCATGTGAATGATATGCAACATGTTGACTGTTTGTGGATGTAGGATGGATGCATTGGTGATGTTTGGTTGAATGTCATGATACCATGTTAGCGCGATGAGAAGAGAGAAGAAAAGAGGATCCAACAAGTCCATGATTTGCCAAGACTTTATTAGAAATAATGATGAGAGATTGATGATGATGTATTTCTTATCAGAGATTGGGATTTTTAAAAGGGCTTACTTACCTTATGTTTGATAACACACATAGGCACAATGCATCAAGGTATAAAGAACCGGGATGGCATTGTACCTAGTGTGATGGAATTTGACTCAAAAATTAGATAGGAGTATTCCTATTCACACCTGGCATACAAAACCTTATTTAAAATGTAGTTAAGATATTTCAAACATCTCATATCAAAACATTGAAAATCAAGCCTTCCTATGTGGTCAACAAGACACCTCAAACACACTCCTTACAAACCAAACAAGACACACATGACCAAAGTTATATTACAAGGATATCCAAAAAGCACATAGACAAAAGGTAATGATCGTTGCCTCATTCCTTTCTCTCTAATTTTTTTTTGTTTAGACATCATCGAGAGGTCATTGGAATGAGCACAATAAGATAAGTTAAAAAGACAAAGATCAAGTAAACAAACAAGCCAATGTTCTTCATACCTCTAGCCAAGAATAAACCACGGTGATGCCTGATGCTGATGTCCATTGTAGGAAGGATGCATCCTAGGACATGATGTTATTAGATGATTTTGGGACTAACTAGATGATGGGCTATTAGTACCAAGAGTTGACCAACTTTTTTACCTACTGACCTAGACTTGAGACCTTAACGTTTGAGTTTTTAATTTTAATTTGCTAGAGTTGTTTCCAATTGTTTCACCAAAGGTTGAGGATGACGATGATTTATTGTGAGTGGATGTTTATTGCGCGTGAATGCGAAATGGGATGGATGGATTTTTTTGGGTTTTTTGAATGTTTTTTCTATTTTCAAGATGTTTTATGAATGTTTTGATTTTCAAATTTTCTAATGTTTTTGTGTTTTCTAAGATTTTGACAAAGAACCTAACCTAAAGACCTATCCTAGGGGCCTTGGGGGCTGATTAAAGATTAGCCTTTCCTACGTTATACACACAGAGACCACATAGTTTGACTGAAACATACTCTTTTATTGATGAGATATGAACAAATGGATTGCCAGTTTATTATGACGGACCCCTAAAGGACTTACCTAGGGTGTCTTAGGGGATGATCAAAGATCAACCTTGCCTACATTCAAAGCTTAGAGACCCATAGTTCGAAAAGATGACTCTATTTTTGATTTTTTTGACTTTTTGACGTATTTTTTGGATTTTGAATGTTTTGAATATTTTTGGGTTTTCTGATTTTATGAATGTTTTTTGGATTTTCTGATTTTAAGGAAGACTTCAAGAATATACACGAATCCGATCTGATGTAGGTATAAGAACATGCCCTTAGCATGGTGTGGTAGACTACTTTGATATAGGCAGGACAAACTAACCTTAGGAATGTGCCAATTAGTACTAGGAGGGATCATGATACGAACACAACAACAAGCTATGATGTAGATGGGTGATGGATGGAGATATGAAAGTGTGATAGATGGATGATGCAAAACAAGCCGTAGAGATGATAGTGGATGGAAAGTGATTATTTACACAAGGTTCTTGTTTGTCAGGTTTTCAACAAAGTACTTTCCCAAAGTGCCACCGAAGTGGTTTTCACTAGAGGACGATTTTTTTCTTTACTGTTTTCAATCCTTTTTTCTAATTTTTTTGGATTTTTACATTTTTGGATTTTTTGGATTTTTAAATTTATACCTTGCAATTTTAGGCATAATTTTTTTTGAGATGGGAGCTATTGATAGGCTCCCCTTCGAGTGTAGATAGATAATATGCTCCTGACTTGTAGCTTGTTGTGATGATGAAGGGCCCCAACCAATTGGGTTCAAACTTTCCCTTGTTGTCTGGATTTGGTACATTTTTCTGATTCTCCTTCAATACGAGCTCTCCAACTTGAAAGGTCTGACTCCTAATTTTCTTGTTGTAGCTCCTCTTGAGATGGTTTTGGTAGACTTACAAATGATTCAGAGCATCTATGCGCTGCTCATCTAGTAGTTCTAGCTTGTTCAATCATGACACTCGATATTCTTCATTAGTAATGAGGATCTACAATGATACTCTCAGGCATGGGAGCTTGATCTTAATGGGAAGGATGGATTTTGATCCATAGACTAGGGAGAAAGGGGTTACACTTGTAGGTGCATGGATACTCATTTGGTAGGCCCATAAGGCGAGATTTAGTTGTAAGTGCCAGTCATGACTAGTGTCATTGACTATTTTCTTTAGGATTTTCAAGATGGTCTTATTGGTAGCCTCAGCTTGGCCATTTCCTTGGGGATGGTATGGAGTGGAAAAGTGATGTTGAATATTGAATTTTTGGCAGAGGTCTCAAACATCCTAATTTTTTAAAGGTGTCCCATTATATGAGATAATGGCTTGAAGGACACCATAGCAGAAAATTAGGTAGTTCAGGATGAATTTGGAAATCTGCCTTCCTTTAATATAGGTCATGGGAATGGCCTCTACCCACTTTGTGAAGTACTCAATGGCGGTGATAATGAACTTATGTCCACTAGATGAGGTGGGGGTGATTTTACCAATGAGATCGAGCTCCCATTATGAAAAGGGCCAGGGTGTAACGATTGGGTGGAGCTCCTAAGCTGGTGTATGGATGAGATCCCCATGTTGTTGACATTGCAAACATATTCAGACATAGTCATGAGATTCCTTCTCCATTGTAGGCCAATAGTACCCAGTCCTCAATAGTTTCTTAGCCAAGGTCATACCACTCGAATGTGATCCACAAATGCCATTGTGTACCTCAGTTAAAGCAGTCAAAGATTCCTTAGTGTTTAGGCATCGCAAAAGGGTTCCTTCAATACTCCTATAGTACAGGTTGTCTCCTAAGATAACAAAGCGGGATGAATTCTTGACAAATGTTCTTTTAAGGTTCAGGGTGATATCAGAAGGGAGGACTCCTATTCTCAAGTAGGTGTATATATCATGATAGTAGGGATCACCGGGACCAACGATTTCACACACAAATTCAAACTCTGGTATCTTGAATGCTGGTATGAGAAGCTACTCTACAAGGAATTCTTGCTTAGGGCCGTTGCGTGGGACATCCACTAGTCATCCAATTGTTTCCATAGCATCTACTGCTATGTTCTTTTCCCTTGGTATTTTCTCAAACATGATGTCAATGAAGAAATATTTGAGGCTTTCCACCAGTTTCTTGTATGGAGTCAACTTGTCATCCTTCGTTTGGTATTCATCATTGACCTGGTTGATGATTAGCTATGAATCTCCATAAAATTTGAGTGCCGTGATCTACCATTGTATTCCAATTCTGAGTCTTATGACAAGGGCCTCATACTATGCAATGTTGTTTTTGCAAGGAAAAGACAACTTATATGACTTGGGTATGCAATCTCCTAGTGGTGTAATGAAGAATATTCCAACTCTTGACCCATGTTGTGTAGGATCCATCAAAATATACTTTCCAGTGATTTGTTACACTTATGTTAAAGATGGACTCATCGAGGAACTTTGATACAAGTGCATTCTTTGAATATATCGACACCTCCGCTAGCTGATTTGCAATTACTTGTCCTTTAATGGCCTTTTGTTCTACATACTCAATGCCATGTTCTATCAAGATCATAACCCATTTAGCTGTTCACCCTGTTAGTGTTGCTTTAGAAAGAAGATACTTGAGAGGATCTATCTTGGCAATGAATTTTATTTGATGTGCTAGCATATAGTGTCTGAATTTCTATGTGGTGAACACGACTGCTAAGCAAGCCTTCTCAATGGATGTGTAATTCAGCTCATGTCCCACCATGGTTCTACTGATGTAGTAAATAGCTCACTCCTTCCCATTTTCATCATGTTAAGCTAAGAGAGTGCCAAGGGCTACTGCTGTTGCCAATATATACATGATCAATGGCTTGTTCAGAATTGGTGGCATAAGGACTGGTGGTGTGAGCAAGTACTCCTTGATTTTATTGAAATCCTGGTCACATTTCTTGTCCCATTTGTATGCTACCCCCTTGTGGAGTAGATGAGAATATGGGATAGCCTTGTCTGCTAACTGTGCTATAAACTAACAAATGGATTGGAGCCTTCCTTGCAAACCCCTCAACTGATTCAATGTTCTTGGTGCCTCCATCTCGAGAATTGCTTTGAATTTGGTAGGGTCTATCTTGATTCCTCTCGTAGACACAATGTACCCTAGTAACTTGCCTGATTGTACCCTGAAGACACATTTTCTGGATTGAGTCTGACCTTGTATTCTTCTAGCCTATCGAAGATGGAGCTTAATTCCCCTATGTGATCCCGACGCTTTTTTGATTTAGCTAATATGTCATCTACATAGTCTTCCACAGTTTTTTGAATCATGTCATGGAAAATTAGTGTCATAGCTCTTTGGTAGGTAGCTCCTGCTTTCTTCAACCCAAATGGCATCATGTACCAACAATATGTCCCCCATGGAAAATTGAAAGATTTCTTATGTTGGTCATCCTTAGCTATCATAATCTGATTGTACCCTGAGAATCTGTCCATTAATGACAACATTTCATATCTCACTATTTGATCCACAATCGTGTCGATATTTGGGAGAGGGAAATCATCCTTGGGACATGCTTTGTTTAGATCTCTGAAGTCTGTGCAGATGCAAATGCCCCCAATGGGATTTGAAATAGGTACAAGATTTGAAACCCACTCTGGATAATCAATTGGCTGTATGAAGCCAACCTCAAGGAGTTTTTGTAATTCAAGTTTGACTAGTAAAGTTATTTGTGGATGCATCTTTCTCAGTTTTTGTCTTACTGGTTTTGCTTCTGGATAGACAGCTAGATGGTGAACTACAACTACTAGATCAAAACCAAGCATGTCAGCGTAGGTCCATGTAAAGTTTATTTCCTTTAGAAAAGCAGCTAGGATTTCTTGTTCTTTTGTCAAAAGTGATTCTGCATAGAAGGTTATGTGTGGTGTTTCTTCTGTTCCGAAGTTGACTGGATTGCACTTTTCTACTAAGACTGCTGACTTCTCTTGATGAATAGCACTAAGGGGAAGATTGAATCCCTCATCATTTGGCACCTTAGAGAGGTTTTCACCATTGGATTCATCCTTTATTTTTACTATTTTTGGGTCAGAGAGTGCCATAGTATGGTTTTCACTCAAACACCTAGATATTATTTTTAAGTTTTCACTTTTGCGACTGAGGGATTCAATCGTTTCCCCATAATAGGAATGTGTGTCCAACTCAATGTTGAACCCAACTTTGTGATCTTCACATGGTATAGTACCCCACAATCCCATGAATTTTGAGAGAGCCTCATCATTTTTGAATGTGTCCAAAATCGGTGGTCCTCGTTGGTCGTAATCAATGAGTTGGGGATAAACTAAGTTTAGCTCATGGGTTTGGTTGTTTAACTCAAAAGATAAGGTACTAAAAATGAGAAGGGAGGAATCCTCAAATAATATGGGTAGATCAGTTATGGGATCCTCATCACACACATCGGTTATATCAAAGGTAAAGTTATCTAAGGGAAGACCTATGGATACCGGTAACTAAAGGGGAGCTTTGAATTTTCTAACTAGGGAACCTTTTCCAAGTATGGTTATTTTCAGAGGAGTACATCCAAGGCTAATATTCCTTATATGCTTCTCAAGAATGATAGGTTCTAGAATACCATTGTCATTTTGTTCGAGTTTCTTATTTTTGTTATAGCCCCAACCTTGCATTTAATGTAGTCCTTTGATATTATCATCCATGGGAAGATCAGGAACGAGCCTTTCATCTTGGTACAACATACTTGATATGTCCTTTTCATCCACCACTTCCTAACTTAGCCCACCCCCAACATCTTAATCTGGAGGGGTCTACTTTGAAAGTTTGGGCTGAAGTGTTATTTGGATGTAGTTGCCCATGAGATCTAGGAGATTGTGGCAACTCTCCTATTACGAAGGCACTCTTCTTCATTTTGTAATCCCCACACCCATTGTATTGGATAATGAATTTGATATCAGAGATGTTAGGAATGGTGGGTATCTTTGTCTCAAAAGTGGAGGCTAAGGTAGATGGGTCTACATATGGAGTCGTAGGTCCTTCATCATTCTTTGGGACTTGAGGGATCTTGTAGTAGTTTGATTCCAGATTCTTGCAATAATAAAATGGCTCGGGATCACCATGGATTTTGACCTCTTGATTTTGATAGGGAAACTTGACACATTGATGGAAGGTAGAGGCAATAACTTGCATCCCATGAATCCATGGGCACCCCAGGAAAATATTATAAGGTAATTCAAGATCAATGACTTGACAGGTAGTTTCCATGATGGCTAACCCTACTTGAATAGGGAGTTGAATATTTCCTTGAGACACTCTTTCCAGATCATCATATGCCCTAATTGTAATATCTTTACCTTTTTCAATGACATCCTCGAAGAATCCTAGATTATTTATTAGCTTGAGAGTATAGATATTCAGACTTGCACCTCCATCCACCAAAACTCTTTTGACTTTATTCTTATGGAGGCCTCAAGATATCTCATTGGGAGGTCCTAATCATAAAATGTTAGGAGATGTGGCATGGTGATGCATTCGAACATGGCTTGGAAATGATTTGCATCAATATTTTTGGGGATAGTGGATGAAGTCAATGCTTCCTCTAGGATTTTCCTGTGTGCAGGTGAGATTTTCAGTAACTCCATGATGGAGATTTGAGTGGGGGTTCTTTTTAGCTAGTCCAAGAAATTATAACCATTGGGAATGAATTTTGGATTAGAGGTTGGTGCCTTGGATGGTTGTGATGGTCCAGAAATGGTAACTCTTCCACCACGTGTGGTGACTCCACAGTCGGCTCTAGCTCCCTTGATGTTGACAACAGCGACCCATTCATCCAAGGATGCAACAAAATGGTTGTAAACATGGTTTACATTGTTATACTTTTCCTTTCCATTGTTGTTCCATTTATTGTGATTTGGCATTGGATTCGTGTATATCTTTAGGTCTTGGTTTCCTGTAGGTTGCTCAACATTTATGATTTTGTCATCGATAAGGTCTTGGATCAAGTTTTTCAATCTGATGCAATTGGCTGTTGTGTGCCCCTTCATTTTATAAAAACCGCAAAGATGATTTTCGTTATAGCATGGTGGTTTCACTTGGGATTGTTGATAATTCTCATAAACGTGGATTTTAAAGAGATTCTCCTGTACCAATTTCTTCATGATAGATTCAATTGATTCCCCAAGGGGTGTGTATTTCCATTTGGGGGAATACTTGTTCCATGGGGGTCCCCCTTGATTTTTTAGATTATTGAACACTTGATTATTGGGTGGTTGTGATACTGTGTTGGCTTGTGTGTTGTTTCGGTTATTAACTTGTGGTTGTTGATATGATTGTGTGTTTTTCCTTGGGGCATTGATGACAACTTTGGAATCAACGACACCATTGTTAGTGACATTTTTTTTCTTTTCCGATGTGCAAGGTTTTTCGTTATAATTGGTTGATGGGTGGTTGTATTGATAAGTAGGTGTCCTGCCTTGTGTGATGAGGGATCTTTTGATGTTGATCACCTTGGGGATCAATTGGTCATATGTGGTGATGCATTGCATTTTTAGATGGAAGGACAAGGTTCCTTCAAGATTAGTGATGATAGTGCAGATTTTTTGTTCCTTTGGCATAGTCCACTTGCTCCTGTTGGTGTTGGATCACCATCATTGTAAGAAGGATACAAATGTTTCCCCCTTAGCTTGTTTGAGAGTGGAGAGTTCTTCTATACTTACGTCCATGCCTATGTTGAATGCGTAGTTTTGTATGAATGCGTTCATAGTTTTTACCAAGTCTTAGTTTGTAGCTTATAAACTTCCCTCTATCCCTACACGCCTTACCTATGTGCTACCTATAATCTTTACACAACAATTTAAATTAATATGCAAGGTCATTTATAAATGCATTAACCTTCACTTGCTATGCTATATGTTATGCACTACCTTGTGAATATATATTTACAACACTATGTAAATATTTTTAGCATGATATAAGTTTGAATGAAAAGCTATGCATATCCTTTGATTCCTACACTAACCTCAAATATATGAGGCAGGTTATAAACTCAATCCCATACACTTTATAAGAGCTGGTAACTTGCATATAAAATCCTCTATTATGTGCATCATTTTCTTATCTTCATGTTGGCTTTATGCATTGGCTAAGGGTACATTCATACCATGCATTTTGTTTACTTTCACAATTATATCTATGTGCAACATTACTTAATATATACATATATACACATATACATGTATATAGATATTTATCATATCATTAATATATACATACATATATATATATATATATATATTCATAAGATTAACAAATGCATTTGTAAGCACTAAAATCTACAAAATAGCTTAAACCTCAACACACATTAGCATGGGTTAGTTTAAACTAAGCAAATGAAATAGTGATCCTATGAGATATTCCAACATGCTTCATAATGCAAACAAAACAACAAAAGATCAAATAAACTAATTGAGAGCATACAACAAGCATGGTGCGTACCTATCCCATAGTGGATTGGTGCTACTTTGATGTGGAAAGTATCCCTTTCCCAACCCTTGATAAGCTTGATGATGGATGTGTGATGAAAAAAATGACAAGAACCTAACTATGAATGATGAAATCTATGCTAAATTGGATGAAAATATGGATGAATTGTGGATTCAAAAACTATAATAGAAATGTGTAAACTTGTAGATTCAAAATGCCTAATATTGTGTCCCCCATATACAATAGAGAAGGCCTCTATTTATAAGAAAGAAGGATGGAAGAATGAACCAATGGCATTGTGCCACTTTTCAACATGCTAATGAAGGGAGGTGGAGCACATTTTGAACAATGTGCATGTTAAATGCATGTAGGTGGAATTTGAATTTGAAGAAGTGACTTGTGCAAGAGGGGATGAAAGTGCCTTTAATGCCAAGTTGGCTCAAGGAGAGGACATGTAAGAGCCTTTAATGCCAATTTGGAGGAAAAGAGTCCTTTGGGAGGGAGATTGTTCCTCTAGCATAGTCCACTTGCTCCTGTTGGCCTTGGATCGCCATCGTTGTAAGAAGGATGTGAATGTTTCCCCCTTAGCTTGTTTGAGAGCGGAGAGTTCTTCTAGACTTACATCCATGCCTATGTTGAATGCATAGTTCTATATGAATGCATCCACAATTTCTTTGAACTTTTTAATTTTGAGAGGAAGGCGAGAGAACCATTCCATTGCTAGTCCAACCAAACTCCAAGAGAATAGTCGCATTAGATATGTGTCGTCATATGCAACTTCCATACAATGTACCTAGAATTCCCTGATGTGATCCTTAGGATTACCCATCCCACAATATTTTTCAAATTTAGGTATCTCAAACAACTTTGAGAATGGAACCATCACAATGCTTCTGTCGAATGGATAAGGGCACAAATTGCTTGGTGTTTTTGTTGTCTTCCCTAATTGGAGGTATAGCACTTGTTGTGAGAGAAATTTGATTTGTGTAGACACACCATTTTATGGATTAGGTGGTGGGATGAATGTATTTTGAGGTCGTTTGATCATTTGAGTGACAAGTGGGGTGTTTTGTGTGTTTGTGGGAGGTTTCTGCACATTTGGCTGCACCAATGCTTGTTGTTGGTCCTACTGTTGTTGTTCCAACAATGCTTGTTGTTGGGTTAGTAGTTGAGCCGCTTCTTGTTGCGCTTGGTATTGTTGCAAAGCTTGTTGATAGGCTTGCTGCTGAACTACTTTTTGTTGTGCTTGGTATTATTCTTGCGCTTGAGCTTGTGCCTGAGCTTGAGCTTGTTGAGCAACTTGTGCAGCTTGGGCAGCCTGTGTGGCTTGTGCTACTTGTTGTTGCAATAAAGCTTGGGCTTGGGTAGCCTGCTGTGCTTGTTGTGCGGCTTGCTGTGTTTATGCTTGTTGGATGACTAGCTGTGCAGCTTGTGTAGCTTGTTGTTGTTGCAATAAAGCTTTGGCTTGGGTAGCCTACTGTTCTTGTTATACGGCTTGCTGTGTTTGCATTGTTAGGCGGCTAGCTTCGCAGCTTGTGTGGCTTGTTTATTTTGAAATTGTTGAAGTGCCTTTTGATAGGCTTGTTGGGAAGCTTGCAGTGTGATTCTATATTGGTTTTCCATGTTTGGTTTTGGAGGTGGAGGTGGAGGATTTAGAATGGTGTGAGATGTTGTGATGAGAGTTTGTTGAGGTGTTGTTGGATTGATGATAGGGGTTTTTGTGGTAGATGGTGTGGTGGATATGTTAGGTCCTTGGGAGATCATATTTATAGATGTTGTAGTGATTGATTGTGTTGTTTGGATTGGTTGCACCTGGTGTTGCAATATCAGTGGCATGATCAAAGGATTTGGTATGTTGATTTGATTCATGACTAGAGGATTGCTTTGATTTAGTTGATTGAGGATTGGTAAAGGGGGTTTCCCTAAACCAATAATTGGTGTGCATGTCAATGGTAGAGGTGGAAACAGTGGGAAGATGGGGGGTGTGTTTCCTTGAGAAAGTGATGATGAGGGATCAAAGATTCTCCCTTGTCCAAATAGTCCCCCTTGTCCTTGTCAAGACATGGGGAGAGAGACTTGTGTGTTAAGGGAATATGTCGGTGTTGTGGAGAAGGTGGATGGATTGTTGGTGTCATGAAAGACAAGTAGAATGTATGGGTGTTTCAGATCTTGAGGGACGGATTGACCCAAGATGGTGTTTGCATCCAAGTCTTGGTTATTTACAAGGGGATGTGTTTGAAGAGCATGAAGCAATGAACTTCCCTTGGTAACTATGGGTTGACTTGGAGCATGAGATGAAATTGGTTGTGGGATGGGTTGAATGATGCTTTGGAAGGAAGGTGTGAATGGGACCGATGGCATAATCCCAAGAGGTTTTTCCACAATATTGCTTACATCATAGTTAGAAGGGAGTTTAGCCCCCTCTTTAGACAATTCCAACATGTATTGTGAAGGATTGAGTCTCATCATTGTGTTGACGATTTTGTGATTTTCAAGATTTTGGACCATCTCTATGATTTTGTCTTGAGTCATACCTAAGACATTGTTGGTGATATCCTCCACTTGGCAACCTCCCTCTTGAAGATCTTGTGGAAGTTGAGGAAGATTGAGTGGGGGATTGCTAGATCCTATGGGGTTGATTTCAGGTGTAGTTTGACTCAAGTCACTTGAAGTGGATGTTTCTTTGTTTGTTTCCATGTTCTTCTTGTGTTGAGATCTAGTTTGGACCATAAAATAAGGATCAATTTTCAGGAATGTGGGAGGTGAACCTCTAACTTCTTAGATGAGTCTAAACTTTAGGTACAAAAAAGAAACTCTAAGATGTTAAGGATCAAAGGGTGGTGGTGAAATGATGAAAGATGAGTGGTGTGAATGATTGAACTTTTAAGAAACCTTGAAGGAGATACTAGACCTTAGGACTTTAGATTTGATTTTGACTTGATTTGGATTTGATAATGAACTCATAAAATCCAAGAGGTTAGATGCTGTCTTGGAATAAACTTGTCCACAAGGTGATAATTTAACTAAGTGCATGAAGAAGGATGCATCACACACACTTAATCAAAAAAGATGATTTTGATTTTATTTAAAGGATTTTCCAAAAGTCTAGTATGAAGGATTTTTTCCAAGATTTCTAAGAGTTGTTTGTGAGATGGATTTCAATTGATGTTTGAGGATGGATGAGAGTGTTGATTTTGATCCGAAGTGAACTTAGAGATATTTTTGATTACAAGACCTAGGCATTGAAGAACATGCTATACTTCCAAGAACTTGTTAACTCTACAAAGTGAGATACTCAAAATATTGAAAAAGACTTGGATTTTGACAATAATATAATGAGTACAAGTTTGGGTTATCCTTTGATGCACATTTGTAAAAGTTATAGAGCAATATTTCTCTAACTGCGTAAAGCATAGACTAACTTTTCTTGAGATTTCTTGGACTAAGACGTTTGTTTCGATTGATGGAATTTGGTTTTGGGATTTTGATATTGCGGGAAATCATTTGAGAAAACACATGTTTGAGGTTCAATTTTTCTTTTATCCTTGCTTAATGAGTCCATTTTACCATAAACACTTTCTTGCTTAGCTTTTGAATTAAATGTCTAATGTCTCAATTTCTTTTCATCCCACAAATTCCATTATGTGGAAATGAAGAGAATCAAGGAAATAGTTCCCTAATGTTGACTTTAGAGAGTAAATTGAGATATAAATCCAAATACTTAGAAGCATCTAAGGATGAAATCCCTAGGGACAAGTAGTAACACTTGGATTTTTCAAAGGTATTTGCTTCTTCTAAAGGTTTGAAATTTGATGTCCTTGTTGAATGTTTGTTTTGAAGATTTTGGATCCAAACAATGTGTTTAACTGACTCAAAATTGCACAATCCTAGGATAGATTTTTTTGTTGTTGTTGAATTCCCACTTGGATAAATCCAGCTGCACTTATTTAGAGTGGATGACTAGAAGCTTGATGGCACTGGCTCCCCTCCACGACAGTCACTTCTACGGGTTAGCCAAGCTTCAGTTCTCATGAATCTCCCATGACAAACTTTTCATCTCTACAAAGAATTGCAAGTATGTGGGACGACTCTGAAGGTTCGACCTCCTAATGCCAACAAATATCAGGATTTTGGATTCTAAACAAAGATTCGTAGTGAGGGAATCCAGTTTAGGGGGTGCAATGATAAAATACTTGTGAGAGATCTCCCAACCCTTAAAATAAGGGCTTTACACATCATAAAGACATTAGGGGAGAGTTATCATGCACCACTTCCCATTGTTTATGATTTTTATCATAACTAAAAATTTATATAGCGGTTTGGAAGAGCTTGGCTTATGCTCGTTACCATTTGGGTCTTTCCCTTGGGGTGAGTACTTTTTCCCACCAAGGCAGACCCTCTAAAGGTAAACAAAAGCGAGTAGGTGCATCCGTAGTTCGATCAATCTTTGTTTGCGTGAACAAAGAGAGAACACATGCACTATCCTTTCTCACACTAGCAAGATTTGTTCAATTTTAAGAGCCCAAATTTGAAATGTGGAGGCAATATTTTAGACAACCCAATATCACCAAAAATACTTTTGATTCTCAAGATCATTGTGAAGCACGAGAGAAGTGCATACACCTTTAAATGATATTAGTTTGTAAAAATGATTACAAAACAAGAAAGACACATGTTCATTTTAGACCTCAAAAGTAGTAATGGGTTCTTTTTATAGCACCAAGATGAAGTGTTTAGAGTTGATTGTTCAATTCTTAAAACCCAAAACCAAATCTAGTGAGTTTCTAATGTTTGTTTTAACCCTTTGATTGTTCTTTTTAAAACCAAAAAAGAAGCGAGTTGTCCTAAAACAGAGAAAAAAAAGCGGAAAATGAAAGCCCTAGGTTATTACAATAAGCATTCAAAAATACTTTGTCAATTTTAAGTTCAATGCTTGATTTTCTAACTCCAATTTGCTTGCTTTCGTTTAAGTCCAATGTCCAATTCCAATGCCAATCCTCTTTATGCACACCTCCCTACAAACAATACAAAGTAATCATAAATAAGAAGTATGATATTTCAATGATAATATAGTTGCAAACATAATGAATGCATTCAAAAAGAATCAATGACAACTTAATATAATGAATGCATTCACATGCAAGAGTTTCTTTTCCTTGTATTTTAAAAAAAACTTTACCAAAATTTAAATCATAAAAAAAAAAAAAAAGTTACTTCATTGATGATCTCTTAAATGTATCTTTTTCTCATCAGTTTTCTAGACTTTGGAATTGTTTATATTATTTTTGGATGTTTGAATGTTCATGTTGAAACAATTTATATCAATTATTGATAAATCACTTCACGAAACATCAAAAAGCCACCTAAGCAATAAAATTCCTAAACTTTGTCAAACCAAGAAAATAATCTTGAGAAGTCAGTATTGAGATGATGAGAAGTCAGTATTGAGATGATAAGACAAATCTTGTAAGCCCTCCACAAATCACATTGTAGGAACAAATTAATCCCCACAAATCTCCTATGATCCAAGCAGCCAAAGAGAAATAATGGCATTTACTACCGTTGCTAGAGATGACGGTTCACATTCCAAGCAATAAGTGCAGTCCTTTAATTTTCTCCACGTATCCAACCAATAATTGTGATATCCTTCAAAGATTTAGACAACCACTTTCTTAACCTAATCTAATTTTAAATGCATTATTTTTGACCGAAGGAGTTGTTTGTGCAATAACAACATCTGATTTCAAGTTGCCACTGATAAATAAAAACTATAGAGAAATTTTAAAAATATTTGAAAGCCTCTGCCAAAAATAAAGAACATTTAATTAGGCTTGACAATAATCAAAACAATGTCAGTGTACATGACTCCCCCTCCACCTCCTTGTCACATAACAAATTTTTTTGAGATATATATATATTTCAAAAACAAACAGAGAGAATTTAACCTATCATTCAAATCAAGATCCCATCAATCCATTGTTGGAGGAATAAATTCACATCTTAAGCAAGTACCAAATCACCACCACCTAGGATTGGTTTATACAAACACAAACAACATCTGCAAATGTGTAGCAATAGGAGCATAACTTTAAAGAAATAAATCAGCGACTAAATGGTTTCTGAAAAATTTCAAGCTAATGCAATTAGCAGGTGTAAAGCTGAAAAGGCATAGACTTTCAAGCAAATATTATTAGCAAGCACAAATCCAAATTCTACAACCTTCAACCAGCATCCTCCCAGCCTGGGAAGAACTCAAAGGATTTTAGAAACTTTCAAGGTAATGCAATTAGCAGGCGTAAGAAACAGAGAGTGGCGTAAGGTGTAAGAAACTTTCAATCAAATGCCATAAGAAACTTTCAAAGAAAAGGTTTGTTGAGAAGGCATAAGAAACTTTCAATCAAATTCCATTAGTAGGCATAAAGCCGAATTCTTCAAATCCTTAATCACTATCAACATAAGTTTTTTCTTCATAGTATCTCTTCTCACTTTCAACTTTCTTCTTGTTTCGCTTCTATACACAAGAACAATTCTTTTGAAATAAAACACATAAATAGTGGTGGTAAAACCTAGCAACACATAACCTCGCAATCAAAATCCACAAGAAACAAAATTATAGTTATTGGTAAATTGGTAGTATAAACCACAAATATTTGTGCAACCAATTTTTGATGTGGGTTATGATTTTCAACCGTTTTCAAATAAGCTACATTGCAATATGTCGTTATAGATTAGTTCTCTAACAAGTTGCATAATAATCTAGTTTATTAAGCTTCATAGCTATCAAAAAGGAAAGCTATCACCTAGAGATTCGAAAATACATGCATTGAATAAATGGACGCACAAATTTTTCATCAATTTCTTGAACCCATTTCCCAAAAATCATTCCAATGTGATTAATTTCTAACTTGTTACTGCCATACAACTAGTCCCCTACAAAACACTACGTGATTCAATAGCTTGCTCTGAATAACCAACACAAACCATTTTTTGCACTCATCTATGCTTATTACTAAACATAAAATCTTTTCATTGAGAAAGCTCTTATGCAATTATGTATAAACACTTCAAAAAAAAAAGCTTCAATACCAAGTTGAATAACTATCTATAGTTGTCACAGTGGAAACTATTTTTGGCCCTCCTTCTAGTGCTAGATGTAAGCACTAAAATCTGAAAAATAACTTAAACCTCAATACACATTAGCATGCGTCAGTTTAAACTAAGAAAATGAAATAGTGCTCCTATGAGATATTCCAACATGCTTCATAATGCAAACAAAACAACAAAATATCAAATAAACTAATTGCGAGCATACAACAAGCATGGTGCATACCTATCCCATACTTGGATTGGTGCTACTTTGATGTGGAAAGTAGCCCTTTCCCAACCCTTGATAAGCTTGATTATGGATGTGTGATGAAAAAAATGACAAGAACCTAACTATGAATGATGAAAGCTATGCTAAATTGGATGAAAATATGGATGATTTGTGGATTCAAATAACTATAATAGAAATGCATGAACTTGTAGATTCAAAATGCCTAAGATTGTGTACCCCAAATACAATAGAGAAGGCCTCTATTTATAAGAAAGAATGATGGAAGAATGGAGAATACGATGAATGTGGGATTAAAGAATGAACCAATGGCATTGTGCCACTTGTCAACATGTTAATTAAGGAAGGTGGAGCACATTTTGAACAATGTGCATGTTAAATGCATGTAGGTGGAATTTGAATTTGAAGAAGTGACTTGTGCAAGAGGGGATGTAAGTTCCTTTAATGCCAAGTTGGCTCAAGGAGAGGGCATGTAAGAGCCTTTAATGCCAAGTTGGAGGACAAAAGTCTTTGGGAGGGAGAATTCAAATAAGTGGAATATTCCAAGAATATGCCACATTTGAATGAAAATAGAGGATTTAATAAATCAAATAAATTGATTTACATGTGCAACTTGCAAAAGCGAGAGGAATGGATGATTAGTATTAGAAGTTAATTAATGATTAACTAACTTAGATGAGATTAGTTTGATTTGACATTTGATTTAGACATTTAGATTTATTTAAATAAAATAAGAGGATAGTTGGGAGATTAGTAATTTAATTAAATAACTTTGATTTATTCGATTAAATGAAGAACATTAGGATTCAACTAAATAAAATTGATTTATTTAATTAAATGAAGACAATAGGGTTTAACTAAATAAAATTGATTTATTTAATTAAAAGAGGACATTAGGATTTAACTAAATAAAATTGATTTATTTAATTAAATGAAGACATTAGGCTTTAACTAAATAAAATTGATTTATTTAATTAAATGAAGACATTCGGGTTTAATTAAATAAAGTTGATTTATTTAATTAAAAGATGAATATGGAGGAATTTAATGAATTTAATCAAATAAAGATTATTTAATTAAATGGTTAGTATGGATGTGATTAAGAAAGAATCGGTGTTAGTGAATTAGGATTGAGTGCATGATATCAATCAGGATAATTTGAGCATCTACAACATTAATTAAATATATAAAAATATCATAAACAATAACACACACACACACACATATATGCAAATATATTAGTATATATTTATATACATTTCGTAAAACGTGCTATATACATTCATATTGATATATATATCATATATTATATATATACCACTATTCTGATTATCAAATTCAAACACATATGTGCATGCACTCATTGAATGATGTATACATGAAGTGTATATACTTCATTGACCAATGTATAACAAAAGAGCACATAAGAAGAACTCAAACTCAAAATAAGGATATAGAAACATAGTTTTAACCAAAGAACCAATCTCGAAAACAAAGGCTAAAATCATAACCAATCAAAGATGAATAAACAAAATCCCCAATTTATCCAAGAATTTGACTAAAGGTTTACTTACCAAATCTTGATTGACTTTGACTCAACTAAACCAAACTAGAAGCGAGTGTGTGAAAGCTCAGTTAGGCTTATTAAGGGTTACCAAACCAAGCTCCTCTCTTGAGTGATACTCCACCTCATGTACCTGAGGCTTGAATATGTTCTTGCATCTAGCTTAATACATTGCATAGGTAGTTATCCTTTCATATTAAATCCATTTGCATCAACAAAACATTAAAATATTCACATTGTAATACATATTCTTTCATCGCATTTCATCAATATAAAACATATTCATTCCTTTAAAAGCAATATTATCCTAATGCATATTTCATTATTTCTTTCACCTAGTAAACATATTAAAGTTTCAATTTTCATTTATCATTATATTTACTCATGAAAGTGAAAGTAGCTTGGTAACTATGAGATGGGGTGTAGCATACTTCTCCCATTGTGAATCATCGTTCCCGATGTTTTTAAGTACTAGGTATATATATATATATATAGAAAGGTTTTACCTTCAATTTTATCATTATGTAAGAAATAAGTAAATAACCAACTAATCTTCCCTCATAACACAACCCTTGCAATCCCGTCCTTCCTGAACCTTACGTGGAGTGACTCTACTAACTTATAGGGAGAACTTGCATGCTTCATGCATACTTCTCTCCAATAACTATAAATCATATTAACTCATATATACATCACAAGTACAATAGTAATTGTATCCTATACAACACTTATACTGTAGTGATTGGAAAACATATTCTCATTGGCTAATGTAATTATCCCTAGTGTATCCCAAATAGGAAAAAGAATGTTAGTGTATTGCACACTACACAGTGGGTCCCATCCTTCCCTTTGGTATCTACACCATTGGAGAACTCAAAAGCTGAGACTGTCCATCACTAACACAACCATTTACCTTACTTGCATAATAATATTGCTTCTTAATTTAAGATTTGTATCAACAAAGTTTCCTTTATCCTTTTTGATGTCTCATTCTATTTTGACAACCTTTCCAATCTAAGGTTAATTCTATAATCAAATTTTCCAATCAGAATTGGTTACCTTGGTGAGTCCATTCACCACCACATTATGCTAGTTCCATCAACATATAAATATCAAAACTATTTCAATGATCCACCGCTTCCTCACTAGGTTCTCATAAGAGTATACATGTTCTGCTAATGATGACATCCTATCTTTATCCTCTGGCATACTGGACAATAACTTGCTACATAACTTGCAGTATCCTACTCCATTCCCTTCCAGATTATAGTGGTTTCCCATTATTCAAATAATTTTTTCATTCAAGTGTAGCCTAAATATGACATCAATTTAGCTCATTTCATTTCTTATCTTTTAGAAAGTTGGTACTTAGGTTCTTCCTCCGATTCACTTTAGTCCATCCTAACTAAGTAAAACCTCTTCCATAGACTTACACAACATTTGATTTATTATAATGATTGGATATTTTGTGGAGATATAACCCCTTCATCTTAGGACATCCATATCTTGGATTTCTTTCATCCCTTGCTCATTTCCAAAGTTGTAATCCAATTTTCAGCTTAATTTATTTCTTCTGATGAACATTTATACTAGTTCAAGTAACAATTCTCATCTAAACATGCTGACTTGATATTATCTTCCAAAAGATGCTAGTAATTATTACATACCTAGTTACCAAGCATGAACGTTCCTTGATAAATCAAGATCGTGAGAATATAATTCTTCCCTTTCCAATTCCATAGGTGATAATCTTACCTTACATGTTTAAGCATACTAACTATCCTTTTCCAAAACATTATTGATAATAACAAATTGATCTTCAAAAACAAATATGAATAAAATTGTGTTGAAATTATTTATCTCTTAATAGTCAAAAGCTTTTGACCTTTCTAATACCTTTCATTAATAATTCCAATACCTCAACCTTTATGGTCATGGAGTATAAGAATCTGATTGAATCATGACTTACGAAGAAGTAAAAAATTCTTCTAGATTGAAAATACATCATTAAACTCTGTTGTATGGGGTAATTTATTTGAGTCTATCTACTCTCCTTCCCCCCTTAGTGTTTCCATGATATTAGATCATCTTAAAGTTTAACTCTTAGCAAACATTTTCTCTCCCCAAATTGATTGAATTGGTTTAACATTCCTTGTTGTTTGGATTTTGAATGACATTTCCTTTCCTTTCTTACCCTTCATGGTATACCTTGAATATACTTTTTTGTTTCCAAAATTGGACTCATCATCGCCTTCCAATCTCTCAGATTCAATAGTTGGATCCCCAATAACGAGATCTAATAAATAATCAACAACTTTACAAGCTAAGAGGTACTCTAGTTTTTAATTCCAATTCTCTTTTCCATAAACATTAATAGCCCTTTTAACCATAGTGGAAGAATATCCTGTATCTGAAAAGCCCCATTTGTTGATGTATTAACGAACTTTCCTAAGGATCCCTATGTAAATTGTGCCCTCACATTTGTGAGTTGTTTCCATATAATTCTTTCAATTTGACACATAGTCTTCCTCTATCTGATTTCCATAGGGAACATCTAAACATAAGTTTACTTTTGTTGACAAGCTGGTAAGTTAATTTTGCACTTCTACCAAACTATGTACTATTCAAGCCCTTGTCAAATTAGTCCGATTTCTTTTCAAGATTTTACCTTGCAATCATCTTTCTAAGTTATTTAGTCCAAATTCTTGGTAATATCATTTTCTCATAAGCTTAATCACTCTAAAGTTATTTGGTTTCTTTTTCCTATTTTAATCAAAACTCCAATTTGACCTTGTGTATTCCAGTTGGTGGAATCATGCTAGATTTCATCTTCTCCTTTTTAAGTTGTTTCCCCTTACTGACCAATCTGGTCTCTAACCTTATTTTAAGATATCAACCTTTCACTCTTTAATTAATATGCAAGATATTAATCTCGTACTAAATCAGATTTTTCAAGGGTTATCCAACCTCTTGGATACCTCTCAAGTTGATTTTGATTTACAAAATGTTGACTTCCTACTTCGTAAGGTGAATGTACTCATTGGTATTCCTCCATAACCTTCCTACTGCACTTGGTTGCATAATCTTCCACAATCCAAGGTGCCTCTTGATGAGTTGTTGTTTTAGGAGTTTCCAACTCCAGGGATGACTCTTTCCTAGTCCCAAATTTAGACAATTTTTTTAGAACAATAACTTCCCTTGTTATTTTCCCCTTGCCATCTTGGAATAAGATATTTTAAACCATTATCTATAAATAATGTTAACGTAATATTTATGTGATGGGATCATAAGTTCTAGAGTTGAACCTGGTAGCTCTGATACCACATGTGACATGCCCATTGTTCTACCGAAGTTTTTTTCTATGTTTTTAACCTCAAGTAAATAAACTATGATTCCAACACTTAGTAATAAAATTTTTCTTTTCACATATAAGAATAATATGCACATTTTAAATAAACATCATTCCAAAATTTCCCATTGCAATACAACAAAGTATTACAACTTTCTAGTGTATTGATTTCATATTACATAATTCATGATAACATTTCTCTTTTACAATTTTCCATAGAAATGGATACATAAATACTTACATAGCTTCCATGAGCTTACTAGCACTAGGTAAATGAAAGGTCCAGGTGTCCTCGATCAAATCTTGGTTGCCTACTAATGAGGAGAAGCATCACTCAAGTGATTTTCTGCCAACCACAGACTCACTGCAGTCCCCCACACATTTACCTAATTGGTAAGATGACCCTCCCTTTGAAAAAGAGATTGGTTTGGTAATTTCATAATAATACTAACCTTTCATGAGCTTGGTGTTGTGTCCTACATATATAGATCTATCACAAAGTGGCTACAACCTACATTTACGAAATTCCCTACCTAGTATGTAAACTTGGATCACGATGAATTTTGATAATGTAAATAGTGGAAACTTACACTACTTTGGCCAAAGTACTCATCACCCAAAATTTAGAATGGACGTCATATACTTCACCTGCATTCCTAGCTTGATTTGTATTGACCATTCATAACCTATGCATAGAATATCCCCTTATGCCATGTAGTAACCTTAACCCCAAGAATAACTTGTTAATAACACATGTTAAGAAGTAAGTGATGTCATAACATGTTGACTAACTAGACTCCACCCTTTCCCATGGATTATCCATATAGTATTCATAATGACAACATTAAATTACTTTATTCCTGAAAGTACAACCTCAACAATAAATGTCTCCATTCAAGTGTATATCTCAACAATAAATAATTTTCATCAAAAGTATAATAAGATCAATAAATGATTCATTCAAAAGTATAGTCTCAACAATAAAGGACCTCAATCAAAAGGATAATCTTTTCAATAAATGACTACACTCAAAAGTATAGTCTCATCAATAAATCGACTTCAATCCAAAGTAAAGTAATGTTCAAGTGAACATGAACAAATCATAAAATTTCTTTCGAAATATCTCAATTATTCACATGCTTACAATGCTTACTTAGATATTTGAATATAATTTGGAGGACATTATCAACTTGTGAGGAGTAGGTGCATCTACACCCATAGTCCTCTCACAATACGGTTTGGGTTATCAAAACGTGAGTCCTCTTTTAGAATTCCATGAATAGGAATAGATCTAATTCAAAATAAGAAAATAGCATAACCAATAAATACAAATCTCAACCCTATTGTTGAATATTGATATAACCTTCAAGTTTATACCATAACACTAGGAATAATATTTGTTGATGCAATTTTTTGCACACTTTCTCACATAGGTAGTGCATAGGCACACTACCTCTCTTGAAAGGAAATCTCCAACAACAAGTTGCTGAAAATCACCCCAAGGTCTCTCGGGTGTCAGGTCATGACTTGCATGGAATTCCTTAGTTGATGTTTGATGTGATTTTTCTGGTAATCACAGGGTAGACTTACGAAGCTAGATAGAACGAAGTGGATCTTGTGAATTGAAGTTTCTAGGATGGAAGTTGATGTGCACTTTGCCGCAGGTTTGAACAAGAGTCTGAAACTCCAATATTTTCTTAAGGTTTGACTTTACAATGTGAAATGAACCTTAGCATAGGCTATTTATTAAAAAAAGGAAAAGAGCAAGGAAGAGGAGAAGTTCCTGGATTTACAACTAACCATGAACAATGATAATGGAGGTTTCCATTGTGGACAACTTCCTTCAAACAAGATTTCACTTAACCAAAAAATTAACAGTATCATGAAATTTGTGCTATCTTCTAAGGTCTGCAAATGTTTTACCATTCATCCACCATATACATGCATGAATAAAGCTAAAAGTTTGAGGCAACTTTAAAATTAAGTCCAAACTAACTTTACACAACCATCTACCAGTAGCAAACAACAAAAAGTATGGACTAGGAAGGCATCTACACAGCAAAAATATTCACAACCACATAACAACATTAAAAAATCTATCAAAGCAAGCTATAACTAACTAAACAACAATGTAAATATAACTAGATCAACTAACTATTGGAGATGAATCATGAAACATGCAAAGAAACTCAGAAATGCACCAAAGTCAATGTATTTCTATTATAATTTCAGTAGCATGTGGTTACAACAACTCAACTCTGTCTTGAAAATGAGAGGAGACCCCCTATTTATAGTGTCCAAAAAGTAGAATGAATGGCCAAGATTGGTTTGCATTGTGTGGCCAAGATTCACTACAAAATAGGGTTCTACCTACCCTCAAATATATTACATTTTAAAATACATTCATGTCCTTATCCCTATTTTGTCTTCTAGTGGCAATATTCTGGCATTTTGTCTTTTTGTTGGTTGCCTTTGTTGCAGCTATTCCTTAAGGAATTCATCATGAATAATAGGGTTTCCCTCCTACTTCTTCAAAGCAGCATACTCCATGAACTTCAAAATCATTGGCTGGAGTTTATCAACCTCCAAAATCTTTGATCACAACATTTGGTAACTCCACTCCTTGGATCTGTTGGTGAGCCTTTCCCAATTGTCATCATACTTGGCAATGTGATCCTTGAATAGCTTAGATTGGGCGAAGGCTTGAGTAGAAAAACTCATGAAGTTGGTAGTGATCTCGTCTGACATCCCATCTTCCATCCTCTTCTAGAAATGAGGCTTTATCTTTTTTGGATCCATTTGCACGACAAACATATCATACCTTGTCATTACCTTCAAGTACCGACTGCAATCCACCCAAAAATCCTTGGCCCAATCGATATCTGGATCCACCTTATCAAACTCTTGCTCCAACCTTTCCTTTCAGTTTTGAAAGTCCCGCTTCCACACATCCATCAGCCAACGATCGTCCTTTTTGAACGCAAGCTCTTTTTCCCAATTCTCGCTTGACAATTTGAGGATAACCTCAATCTTTGGGTAAGTAGACTCATACCTCCTTGGGAAGTTAGTGTAGAGTTTCCTTGTGCTCTCAAGAGACTTTTGTACATCCAAGAATTTTTTTGTTGTCTTAACAGCACAGCTGATGCCCATGTTTCCAACGTACAAGACCTACTAGAACCAGCTCTCTATGGTTTTATCCAAGTTCTTTCTCTTTTCAAGCTTGTCTATTTTCTCTTTGGACAACAACTGGGGTGGAGCCGAAGACGTGGTAGGCTATTCCTTTGTTGATGACCATTGCTGGATGTAAGTTGTCAGATCAACCACTTATTCCTTGAGTTCTTCCTTTGACATCTTATCTTACTGTATCAGATGCACTACCGTGGCAACAGACTCCTGGAGGTGATCCACTTTCTGTTCTCTGGTGGCTGTCCCCAACTCGATAGTGGATACATTATAGCTTATTCCCTCTTTTCCCACCACTAGTGTGGCTACTTGTATGATTCTAGATCCGGAAGCATCCATTGTCACCTTGGATCTAACTTTGGGCTTATTTTCTTTCTTAGTGCTGATTTGCGCCCAAGCTAAGATGGCCCCTAGCCTCGCTCTTGGATAACTTGGGACATGAGCTCTCTTTTCAAGTTGCTTCTCTAGCCAATCGGGCATTGGGTACTTTTCTTTGGGTGATTCTTGATCTCCCTCCTCTTTATCTTTCCCAATTTCAATCTCTCTATCCTTGGGAGCTTCTTTCTCTGCTCTTGTATCTTCTTCTTCTTCATCAGAGTCCTGGATGAACACCGTGCACTTGATGGGATATTTGGTGGGCATGCGCCCCTTGGGGATGATTTCCTTTTCGACATCCTTTTCTTCCTTTTCTTATTCATGTTCATGCCCCTCAGGCCGCTCAGTCTCTGGATTCTCATAGATTTCAGCCTCTTCTTTAGGATTATCTTCTTTTGTATCTTCCTCTTCCTCTCATGGAAGCGACACATCTGCATACTCTTTCTTTTCCTATTCTTCCCGTGCTTCAGAGAGAGGCATCTCTTCATCATGCTTGGGGCCTTCTTGTTGTTGTTCACCCTTTGGAAGTTTCATGCATTTTTCCATTTTATCATCTTCTTGTCTCCCCTCTTTTGAGGGTGTCCTTTCTATTTCTTCTCCAACATCCTTCAATTGTTGGGCCAACTCTTCCTCAAAATCAACGTCAAATGTTTGTATAATCTCAGTACTGACATCCCTTTCTTCACTGCTCTCAGTAGACCCTGTCTCCTCTCTTTCATGAACTACCTTATCAATTTGCAGATGTTGATGCTTTGGATGTTCATGGTAGTCATCAATTTTCTCCTCCAATTCCTTTGTTGTTTCCCTCTCCCATCGTTCCCATTCCTCAGATATTTCCATTGTGGCCTTCATCTCAGGTAGTTTAGTTGGAGGCTTTGAGACAGGAGCACTAGTGAGAACCTATTCTAAGGAAGCTTGGATGGCTGGATTCAACAACACTTCAAAAATTTTGGAGGGGCATTCCGCATATTTTGTGAGAATGCTTCTAGAAGGGAGAGCATCGGTATAGGTATTGTTGTTGTTGCTAATGAAAGGGATGTGGTTGGAGATATGGAGGCAGAAGAAAGTGGAGAGGTGGTGGCGGAAGAAAAATCAACCACCACGACTGGTCCAATTGGTGAAGAAGAAGCAAGGTGGACCGAGATGTCCATCGCAGGTGGGGAGGTAGCCACCATGGCTTGAGAAGTTAGTGGAAGAGAAGCAATAGCGGAGGAAATCGATGGAGACTTGGGTGGATTAGCCTCCATTTATTCTCCCTTGTGGAGTGGATCTTCTTGTATAATATGCACTGTAGTGGTATTGCCCGACCTTTTGTGTTTGTTGGAAGGTTCACCTTTTGAGGCTTTCCTTGCATACACTTTCGAGTTAGACTGCTACTCCTCATTCTCTTTTCTTTTCCTGGAGCGAGTGAGTGGAGGGGACTTTGAGGTCTCTCCTGTTGAAGTAGCACCATCTATCCCACTTGGCTCACTCACGAGCCCCTAGTAAGTCAGGACGACCCCTTGTTGCTTCAATCGGGCAACTTGCCCTTCAATCCATCCCTTTGTACAAGCCTCGATAGGCTTGGTTCTAATGTCGAGGTCATCGACCTCTTGCTCATCCCAATCTATCGATAGCAGTGGCAGGCTAACAACTACATCGTATCGAGGATTCATGATGGCGCTCTCATATTCTTCCACTTGATCGGGCACAGGGAATAGATTTACCCTCTTCACAAAGTATGCGGTCATCCGCATATAATGCCTCATCTGCACCTCTTTGTCATCTTAACAGTTCGCCCATAAATTTTCAACACTGTGCAGATGGGAATACTCGGGTCCAAGCACCTTCCTTATATGTCCATAAGGATCCATTAATGGCCAGGCAGTGTGAAGTCTGAAGTGGTACTCGGCCAACTCCTCTGAATTTATTGCAAATTGAGAGGTATGTAGTTCATACATCCATTGGCTGAAATAAAGGGGATAGGAAACCCCTGCTAGATGTTTGCTGCTCAAGAGAGTATGTATATGTCGCAGCTGCCAAGAAATCTCTAGCAATATTATCTGGTCATTGGGATACTAGGGCAGCTTATTTGGTCTTTCTGAAAACCCCTTGGGCGTGGATGTATGTGAACTTAGGGTATTGAATGAATAAGAAAGCATATTGTTTTAGGAAGGCGTTAGCACTGTGGGAGACTCACCTCTCAAAGTCACCCCCAATCAATCTGATAATATGACCTATGAAAGCGTCATTAACCTTGCAGTAGTCTTTCTTGTAGTTTCTGAATTGCAACTAGGGGTACCTATCATAAACTTTCAGCTCCCTTCCTTGCTCTTCATTCAGAGCTTTGAATAGGCCACTATATTACCTCTGCTCAGACAGTGAATAGACTAGGTATGATGTCATATAAAACTTGGAGGTCTTCTTGATGTTCATGAATTTCTCATGAAAGTAATCGCTTATTATTCCTCCCTAGTAAAATGTGGTCTCCGTGGTAACATCCTCTTTTCCACGAAGAATCTAGTCAACAAAGTGGACAATCCATTCTTGAAAGTACGCAGCATTGGGAAGGCCCATTACTCTTCTTAGCAGGGTCACTAGGTCATGATAATCTTCATAGAAATCATTGCGGAAGAGTTCCTGGGGAATCTTAGCAGTGCTGCCCCATTTCTCTTTGAACCAATATTGATTTATAAGTTTTTTACATCTAATTGGGTCCTCGTCCCACATTGCCTTGTACTCCTCTATAGTTGGCAGTTCCATCTCCCTGAAGGTAGGGTTATGGAAGGTCTTTGTTATTGCTTTGCCCGACATGTCTGCCAACACGCTTCCATCTTTGTCCATGATTTTTCTGGTTTTTGGCTGGTATGCCTCCTTGCAATCCATTACTAGTTCAGGGGTAACAAGAGTGGGAGGAAAACCTACAGCTTTGGCTATCCTGTTGCTTCTGATCAATCTAGCATTTTCTATCTTAGGGCTGATTCTGACTCTTTGCGTGAACTCATCAATGTCCACGTACCCTATATTGGTGTAAGAGACTTCTTTCCAATTAGTGGTGACCTTGGAATGCAACGGTTCCCCTTGGAACTGGTACTTCATCTGATCCTTATCTTCTTTTCCGTGAGGAGCTCTACCTATTTTCTTCCCTTTGTCTTTTTCTGCGGCAGCCCCTGAGGGTCCTGCACTTGATTCCATATATCCTGCAAACAAAGCCGTGATGAGCATAATCAAGCATGAAGACACAAGTGTTAGCCAGAATCCCTATGGATGGAGTTAGATTAGATAATACATCATTCAAGAAATCAAACATTTACTCCAAAATGCCATTAGCAACTTGCTGGGAGGATTTTGGACAGTCCGGGTCCAAGGGTCTGGACTTCCTTGGCAAGATGGTTGTTTTGAAGGGCGAGTAGGGCATGGCAATCCACATGTTTTCTCCTGCCTTTAGATTAAGGTGATTTGAAAGGTTCATGCAGGAGAGGGTCCCATTTGAGCACATGGGTCAAAATTTGTTTCTAGATTGGAGGTCATTTGGATCATCATTGGGACACTTAGAATCATGAGAAGGGAAAGCCATTTGGGTTTTACTATTTGGAATGACCTTGATGAAATGGCATTCTGGGGGCGGTTCCGGGGTTTGAGACCTGCGAGGCTGAACGGCGGTCGACATAACTCCCTACTCGTTTAAATGCTCGGATCAAAAGGGCCAAGAAGTTGCGTGATAATTACTGTTTGGAATGGCGAGCAGTAGGGGGAAGTCCGGTGGGAGCAACCCGGCAGACTGGACCCAAACATGAACTTGGCTTTCACTTTTCTTCGTTGAGTTGCATCTGTAATGGGGGTATCGGGCCCCGAAGGTCAGAAGGACGGGCTCACTTTTCCTTTTGTGATAGACAAAATAGGATGGAGTCTCGACGGTGGAGGTCTGGTGGAGGGGACCTGACAAAGGATAAGACTTAGGTTTCATCATTTTTACTCACACAACGCTGATATGTTCGGGGTCCAGAGGGCAGAAGATGGTCCTCTAATAACCGTTAAGAAATGACGATATTACAATTGAGGTCCATGGATGGAACTCCACGGACTGGGACCTGGAGGATGCTAAGGATATGGCAGTTTGTTCTTTTGACTCAGGTGACGAATGGAAGGGAAGATCCTGGGAGTACGACAGATGGAGCCGATATGCCGTTAGGGAAATGTTGAAAGATAGATGACATCCCGGGGATAGACTCTCGCGAGAGCGGACCCAAGAAGACAACTCACTATTTTGGAGTTGTTTTGGTTTGAAGTTTAATTGATGGGGACAGGAAGGCCCGAGCCTGGAGGGTGTCAATGCTCTGTGGGAAGAATGACACCGAGGTATGAAAGTTCCAGATTCACTTCAGAAGGTGATTTGATGGGTTTCTCAAAATTCTATCACATGGGTTTTCTAGAACTAGCCCTCCTCTATCAAATGAATGCAATTTTATCCCCTTTTATTCATTACTTTAACACGAAATCACCAAAAAGAATAACGGGAGGACAGATGGTGAACCTACCACAAGAACTCGGTGAATGGTGTTAGTGAATCCGTGAAGAACGACGAAGGCAGGTGGCGGGCTCGAGGGTAGCGATTGACGAAGGATTTGGGAGGACTCTAAACTTCTCTGGCCAAATTGTCATGTGAAAATGATAGGTCGACCAACCTATTTATAGAAAACATGGCATTAAATGCTAGCCATTAACGAGTGTACGATGGGCCAAAAGTTGGTGATTTCAAATTTCAAAAATAGCCGCAGGCAGGCTAGAGTCCGGTGGCCGGAAGGATGCAAGCCAATGACCGTTTTAAACATCAAGCGGAGAAATTACTAGCAATGAGGGTCCCAAAATCTGATGGGCAGAACTATGGTGAAGGATGGCCATTCAGGAAGAGAAATTGCACATTGAAGTTCCAGGCAGGAAGATTTGCGGAGCGGGCCCGGCGTGAGTGAAGGACGGCCTATTAAACCCTCAGAGTAATGAGGTGGGCGATCAAGATGGCGGGCCCTGAAGCATGGAAAGACAAAACCTTTTGACCATTTTGAAAGAGAAAATGCAACCTGGACATCTGACAAGGGAAACTTGCCATGACAGACCCAGGGGGTCCCAAGGTCGTTGGCAAAGGCCAACTGTCAGAGGAACTCCACGAAGACCTAGGACCTAGAAAATTTTGTTGGGGTGAAAAATGGTTAACCTGAGATGAGACTTTGAAGGCACACTGACCACTTAGGACACCAAAACAAGGGCACACAAAATGAGGTGATGAAAAAATGACCCGACAAGGTGAAGGAAAGAAAGGGTCCCCGTTCCGAATGGGGCGTGTGTGCTGAGGGCACAACAATACTCTCTACCTATCTCAATGAGACGTGAGTAATTAATCAAGTAAAGATTATTAATCAAGATTTGCATGACATTGTAATGATTACATTTCCACTAAGTAATTCAAAGTAACTCTATAACTCAACTTCACAAATTAAGCATCTACTATATAAGATTATCTTAATTTAGTATATAATAATAATTATAAACACTCATTCCATAATATGGAGTATAACACAATTCCCTAGGGTAGATTCATCAAGAATCTTTCACACTTATCCAAAGAAGATAATAACTTATTCATAATGAAACTAACTTACTTTCCAAACAAGACAAACAAGTCATACAATCTTTTCAAAACATAAAATGCATAATGGAGTAGAAATATGCATGCCTATATATGCAAAGCTCCAAATTCTCAAACTGGGTTCCTAGCTTAGCCTTCTCCAAAATCAGCTTGCAACTCCCAACTATCTCTCTTACTCTCTCTCCAAAACTCTCTCACAAAAACCTCTCACAAACTCTCAAAACTCAGAAAAGCAGAATAATAACTAAAATTAGTAGCAAGAGTGCATAATGCGCCCTATATGAGGGGGAAAGTACCTCTATTTATACACAAATGTGAGCAACTTCTAGCTAGAAACAAGCTTTCAAACATGCCACTTCTCAATTGAAAGGATCAACTCAACAACAAGAAGAAAAGGTGGTAGATTCTTAATCAATGACTCAGTACAATGCACAACCAGCCGCCTCCTTCAATGGACAATAGATTATTCACTAGAAAAGAAAGGTTAAAAACTCTACAAGTCAACTTACTTCAGCCAACATTACTCTTGACTTAAATTCTTTCTTTCCATCTTTGCCTCATACACTGGAGAAGAAACTCAAAATAGACTTCTAAATGCAAGCTATATTCATATTTTGGTGCCACATATTATGCACCCCTATTTTGGTGTTTACTGTTTGAAGACTAAGTCAAACATGGTTTACATGTTATATTCCTCATTGCATTCATAGTTTTGACTAAGTCTTAGTTTGCAGCTCATAAACTTCCCTCTATCCCTACACACCTTACCTATGTGCTACCCATAATCTTTACACAACAATTTAAATTAATATGCAAGGTCATTTATAAATGCATTATCCTTCACTTGCTACACTATATGTTATGTGTTTCCCTTTGAATATATATTTACAACACTATGTAAATATTTTCAATGCTATATAAGTTTGAATGAAAATCTATGCATATCCTTTGATTCCTGCACTAACCACAAATGTATGAGGTGGGTTCTAAACTCAATCCCATGCACTTTATAAGTGTTGGTCACTTGCATATAGACTCCTCTATTATAAACTCAATCCCATGCACTTTATAAATGACCAATACTGATCCAACTTTTAAACTTGAATCACTAAAAAGTGGCATATATGTTTTAAATTTTGAAATGATGTAAACTAGTAAAATATGTATTTTTTAGTATATTTTATGTTTGTATTTTTAAAAAAAAATTAAAAAACTATTTTAAACTAGTTTTTAATAAACTAACACTATAATTTAGTTGCTGATAAAATGCTGAAAAATGAAGTTGCATGAGATGTCAAACTTTTTATAGTAATTTTTTTTTTCTTTCAATTTTTTTGTGTATTTATAACTTGAAACTTTAGTGCATGGATATATTTTTTTCCAATTTTGATAAATATATATTAAAATGTGCTTGAATAAAAAATAGTTGTTTCCATTGGATGTCAAATTTCATATTAAATATTTATCTAAAATGGAAAAAAAAATTATACCATCTTGAAATAGATTCTTTTATCTAGTGCATCATATTTTTAAATTTTTTTTAATAAGTTTTATATATTTCCTTGGCATGGTAATCAACCTAATATTTTGTGCTGATAACCTACTTTTAGTAAAAATAAAAATAAAATATAATTAATAATTATACTATTAAAATAATTATATTTTTGAAATCTACACTTATGGATCTACAAAAGGGTATTTTTTATATTTTTAAAAAAATGTTATTTACATTAGTAGGAGTTATTGAAACTTCAAGTTTTTCAAATAATTTTATTTTTTTGGTAAATTGGACTCAAAGTGGTGCTCCATATATTTTTAGCCAACAATTTTAGTTGAAAAAGTTGTGGAAGTATCTAACTTAGCTAGAATGAATCTTTCCATATCATATGTTTGACCAAAATTGATTTTTAGTTAGAAATACTTAAATTCAGTTGTGCTAATAAGTTGGCTGAAAGTGTGACACAACTTTGTGCTTTTACCCATATACATTCATATATATATATATATCATATATTAAATATATACCACTATTTCGATTATCAAATTCAAACACATATGTGCACACACTCATTATGATGTCTACATGAAGTGTATATACTTCATTGACCAACATATACGAAAAGACCACATAAGAAGAACTTTAACTCAAAATAAGGATTTGACACACAATTTTAACCAAAGAACCAATCTCAAAAATAAAGGCTAAAATCATAACCAATCAAAGAAGACTAAACAAAATCCCCAATTTATCCAAGACTTTGACTAAAGGTTTACTTACCAAATCTTGATTGAATTTGACTCAACTTAACCAAACTAGATGTGATTGTGTGAAAGCTTAGTTAGGCTTATTAAGGGATATCAGACCAAGCTCCTCTCTTGAGTGATACTCCCCCTCACATACCTGAAGCTTGAATATGTTCCTGCATCTAGATTAATACATTGCATAGGTAGTTAGCCATTCATATTAAATCCATTTGCATCATAAAACATTTGCATCAACAAAGCATTAAAATATTCACATTGTAATACATATTCTTTCATTGCATTTCATCAATATAAAACATATTCATTCCTTTAAAAGCAATATCATCCTAATGCATATTTCAATATTTCTTTCACCTAGTAAACATATTAAAGTCACAATTTGCATTTATCATCATATTTATTCATGAAGGTGAAAGTAACTCGGTAACTATGAGATGGGGTGTAAAGACTAATTTTATCCAATCATCATCTAATTTATTCATCCATCACCTAGTATGCACACACCATCAACTTGTCACCTAGGACATACATTATTACCTAATGCCTAATAATCTAATTAAATAATCCCTAAGTTATTTAATTAAATTTGGCTAATATTATTCATCCATTTAATAAATTAAATTATCCATAATTATCCACATATATCAATTTAATTAATACATTATCCACACATGTTATCTATTAATAAATTAATGTAATATTAATTTTCACCTCATGTGCACCAATAATTTAATTAATTAATTATTAAATTGATTAATTCCACCTCATCTAGTCGACTCCTTAGTTTAATGTGTTCACTTAAAGTCACTCTCAGTCCCACTCATCAATCAAATCCACTTCACTCATCCTTGTAATTAGTTAGCTCATTCATGCAATAGTAAACTCCCCTTGATTCTCTAATTCACTTGGTTAATTCCTTCATGCAAGCAGTTGAATAATTAATCAAATCTATTAAATCTCCAATCACATTGAGTTGAGAAATTATAAGTTATTTTAATTAAAAATTAAAATAATGTGCAACTGACATATGCATGCCACATCTTCTCATTAGTCCACCAAATCAAGGATCATATCTTAGGTCTCAGATTCAATCCTAGTCATCCATCAAATCATCTTGCAAATCTATATATCAAATCATCTCACATGATTGATAAATTATTATCAAGCATTCACATCATATCCAAGTACCGTCAATTTCATATCCAAAAAATGCTAACATTATGCTTGTGAATTAAGCACCCACATTACAAAGGAACATATCTTTACATACGCTTAATAAAAGATTTACGTGTGAAATTGAATATTGAATTTTGAATTTAATACTGTTTCATTTTACATGCATACAATACCTTTTTACCATCTATCTTATATACATTCATAAAAAGTATTAAATATTAAATATAATACCCATTATATCAAAGAATTAAATTATACAAACTCATATAAAAATAAATAATATTTTAATAAGATTGTAAATATATTGGTAAAATTTAACCTTAAAGTGGTGCCTACTCATCTCTTAAAGAAAATGGACTTTGAAAAGAAAAGACTCAGGGATGTATTATTCCCCCATTAAATTTTGGAGTTCTTCCAATGAAGAAAAAGGAAAAACCTAAAACACTTATTCATGTATGTGCCCTCAGACCATTGGTGTTGAAGTGAGTGGATTTCAAGCGCTTTCATGTTTTTCATTCATAACATAGAGTACTAATTTATGTCAATTTTAAATTATAATGTTTTTTTGAAAATAAATAGTGATTATGACTTAAATAAAGGTTTGAATTTAATAAAGGGAAAGTAGGGGAGTGTTCATTTGATAAAGATCATGATAATAAATTATGGAAGGAAATGAGAGAGTTTTGATATTTTTTTAATTAATTAAAAGGATTTGATGTTAAATTATTTTAATATATAGAGAAAGTGGGGAGATGGTTCATGTGATAGAGATTAGAAGGATAATTTATGAAAAAAAAAGAATTGGCTTTACATTTTATATGTAGCAGTTTTGATTGTTTTATTGATTATGAATGGTATGATTAAAATGTAAGGAAATTTAATTTATTTTATGTAAAGTTTAATATAAATTATAAAAAATGGTTGGTTCAGTTAAAATCAACATGTTATTATTTGTTTGTCTAATATCTCATCAATTAAGAAATAAGATAAACAATATATTAAATGCATAAATTCCATTTCAATGAATTCTATAATCTAATTGCCATCTAGTGATTAAAAATACTCTTTTATCACTTATATATTCATTCTCCTTTCTGCATGGAATCCATTTAATTATATCTTATTCTTTATTTCCATATTATATACATTGAAATTTCAAAAGGCTCGACTCTAATGAAATAACCATATTTGACTAGCTATTTTATATAGAAGTTATAAGAATACTTTACAATTTCTTAAATATATGAATAATTTAATAGACCATCTAAAAATGTAGGAATTATTTCTATACAAAGAAAATAACAATCACTAGCGTCCTTTAAAATATTTTTCTTACTTTAAAAATTCTAAAACCTAGTGTTAAAGTATCTTTGAGCTCTTCTAGGGCATATTCATTTTTAATTAAATAATTCTTAAAAATTGGTTTGCTTGTAATTTATAAGTTAATTTAGATTTTAAAGAATGCAAGTTATCCAACCATATGTTTAAAAAAAAATGTTATATTACTTCATAATTTATGAATTATGTAAAGTTTTAAGAGTAATAAACTTAATTTAATCATTGTTTATATTAATCAAAGCTAAAATATTAAAATAATATAAAATAAAATCAAGACCACAAATCTGAAAACATATTTTTCTAAGTTATTCAAACTTTTCCTTATTATTGGATAACCAATTTGCAAATTTTCTATCACTTAACTTATGGAATCAAAGATTTTTAACAAACCCATCATAAAAAGATTGTCAATAAAAAGCTTATTGTCAATATAATAAATGAATTTTAATAATTTGAATGAACATAATTTTATACTTTTTCTAGATATTTTCTATAAAATGTTAATCTAATAGATAGCAATTCATATTTAACACATGAATAACAATGAGATCTTTACTTATATGTGTAATAGAGAAAATTGCATATCCATGCCATTTCCCATTTAATTTTATGTTCAACCTAGTGAAATGTCTTGAATGCAATTATATATTAGCAAGTCACACACTCTTGTACTAATTTTTTCTCATGTCACCATCCCTATTGAATGATCCCTATTTCCTCTTACTTACGCTTATTCCTATACATTTATCATATGCTCCTCATTATTACATATGCATTTGTAACCACTCTCATATAGTCATTTGTATCTTGAGTTAGATTCATTTTCTTGCCACTGTAAAATAATCTAGTGATGTGTGGGAATCAACCTCAAGTTCAAATATTCAAATTTAGTTTCTAACTTTGCCACCCTTTTCTACTAGTTGTTATGAGCTAACTTGTGACATGTTATGTCATGGTACTTAAAGACATTCAATGTGCACTTAATTTAATGAGTAAAAGCCACACATGATATCAAGGAGAAAATCATACGTATAAATTTCAATTTATAAAAAGACAAAGAATTAGATCCTCACCATCTCTAGACATGCCACATGCACATTTGTGCAAGTAAACTTCAATATCACCTCGCATTGTTACCCAAGCTTGACAAGGGGGTTGACCTAAGATAACACATTCCCTATCAAGTCGACGATCTCCTAAAAGTGTTCATAAACACCATTTTGACAATATATAGATTATGACAAGGTAAAAGTGAACAATTTCATTAAAACAATATTTTTCTAGGTCACTTCCACATGACATGGTTCAATTTCATGCATTAGATCAAATTCATATAGATTATGATTAAATGTGAAGAACTCAAAATCAAACCATATAGAATTCTATGAATACAAAGAATCTAACATAATTATCACATTGAGGATAATCAATTTTTATTCTATGATGAATGAAGTTTGCATGACATCAACAACATTATTCCATCATTCATTTTACAAATGAGTACTCTATGTTAAATCATTTAATTATTATATATTATTGATCCAACTACTTTAATCTAAGTTAATTAATATTTTATTGATTGCAATGATTCAAATAGCTTATTTTTATATATGTAGTGCATATACACTTACCTTCAAATATAAAATTATGCATATAAATTGAATAAATTATAGTCATACAACTATCATAACCTCCACACACTTATCTCTAAAAAAGGCAAAAGCTAAAACCATTAATGTCATGGAGATTTCTTAAAAAGGAAAAAACTAAAACAATTAGGTAATACCACGCAGACAACAAGAGTGGGATGAAGGGGTTTATGCATGCGTTGTACGGACATTTATTTAAAAACTATTATCCCTCATTCAAAGATTGTGACCTTCAAATTTAATATATGGGAATAAGGATTAAGAAATTAAATAATGGAAGGAAATGCAACATTTTATATGTGGTAGTTTTTATTGGTTTATTAATTATGGAGGATAATGATTAAGAATAAGATGTAAGGATTTTTTTATAGAAAGGAATGGGATAAATTGATAGTTTTTTATAATTAAGATCATACAAACTTTTTTTTCTAGGTGTAAAGTTAGGTACAGGTAAAAAGAATGATATTTTAATTGGAAGCAATATGTTAATGTTTATTGTCATAAGCTCAAGCTCAATGTCTATGAATAATGTATATTAATGTTCATTTCATAACTAAAAATATTTTCTTTTTATTATCTATATATTTATTTTATTTTGTACATGAAATCTATTTAACAATATCTTATTATTTACTCCAATATCATAGGTATTGAGATTTTAGAAGTCTTAGCTCCAATATTATGGTCATGCTTAGCTACCTACTTTATAGAGAAGTTTAAAAAATGTTCTAAAAATCTCTTAAATACACAAATCATTTAATAGATCACCTAAAAGTGTAGGTTTTTTTTTAATAAAAAGAAAATATCGATCACTTGCATCTCTTGAAGCATGTTTCTTGCTATAAATATTTAAACATTCTAAAAGCTAATAACAAATCATGTTTGAGCTGTGAAATGAAAGTTAGGAGAGACATAATTTTCATTAGATAATTGTTAGAACTTGGTTTGTTTATAATCTATATGTTAATTTAAATTTTAAAGAATGCAAGGTATTCAACTAACATTCTTAGAAAACTTGGTATATGTTATTTCTTGGTTTATAAATTTATGTAAAGATGTGAGAGTAATAAATTTTTATAAGAACCAAATTTAAGAGATTACAATAATATAAAATATAATCAAACTTAAGATCACAAATTAGTCTTGAAACCATAATCTTTTAAGTTCTTAAATAATTTCTTTAGTATTGGATAATTAGTTTGTAAGTTCTCCATCCCTAAACTTATTTAATCAAAGGTTTTTAATAAAAAGTATTTTTCCTACCTTAAAAGAAATGTATCAATTTTATAACTAATTATTTTCATCACATAGTTAGTATAGAAAGCATATTCTCAATATAATAAAGAAATTTTAATAATTTGAATGAACAATGTTTACCCTTTTTCTAGATATTTTCTATAAAATGTCTATTTAATAGATATTGTTGGTTATTTTTCTTGGCACCATGAGTTATAAGGGATGACACAACACCTAGACCTAGGGATCAAGTCAACTTAGGTAAGATGACAACCTTATGATTGAACTAAAGATGAGGAAAATCCAATGAGACAAGACTGGACCTTGTCTTCTACACTTTGAGCTTCATAGGACTCAAGAGAGTAACCTTAGTGAGGGTTTTAAAAAGGATAAAAGTCTTTCACAGACAATGATACAAGGGAAAAACAAAATCCAATTGGCATATTGTCATACAACTGGTTAATCGATTGTTGATTCATATTGTGTTGGCTTCATACTAATTTGTAGCTACATATCCTAAACATGTGGATAATTGACACATTCACAATTGTATGAGAAATTTATTTTATATTTAATAGGTGCAGGAATGTTCATTTGTACCTTTTTTTATAGGAAGAGGAAATTTTTTATTAAAACATCAAGAAGTAATCATACAAAAATCCAAAGACCAGCATGGGTCAAGAAAAGAACCCAACAAAACATTAGAAATCACCCCCACTAGGAGAGCCAAAACACTGGAAACCCAAAATCAACAACCCATTATCCATCCCTGTCCTAAAAAACATAGCCTATTTAATATTTGGGAATGATCACAAGATAAATGCTCCCATTCCTCCACTCTCCAATACCCCATGTGCTCAGAATCCCATTTAACCAAACAATCATCAACATTATTCCTCTCCCATAGGATATGGATGAAGGAAACAAACTCCATAGAGGTACTTAGGAAAAGAATCTATCGAATCACTACCACCAACTATTAGTTAACACCTTCCAACATCTTCTCATTCAACATAATAACCAAAATCTGAGAATTTGATTCACAAATAATCTCATGCCACCCAAGAGAACAAGATTTTTCCTTTAGCAATAAGGATAGAAAGACCTTCCATGAGGTTGTTAGAGGGTTGTCCCTTATAAATGGAGAAGAGAAAAACACAACCCCAGTATTGTCCCTCCCAAATCCTCCAATTCCAACATGCATAGTATTTCCCCTAGAAGATCCATACGTATTGATCTTTGAAACACCTAAAGGAGGTGGAGACCATCTCCCATATCTTTCGGTTTTCCTTTTGGAAAGATGACCTCCCCTCCTCAAAGAGTGACCCCATACCACTACCAAATAAATCACCCTTTCATCAGCTCTACCTCACCATTTTTGAAGGGGATAGATAGATCACATTTAACACTCACTGTCTCTTAAATCATGCCAATAATTATTTGCTAGAGATGTTGACCCACCTGATACTACCCTTGAAATATTCTTCGGTTCCTTTTTAGCCAAATCTACCAAAGGATGGAGAAAGGCCCAATGGTCCATGCCACTTGAAGAAATAAATCCTTAGTCGGAGGCCTCCCCAGACATCTCTAGAACTCAATAAGAAAGGAAGAATGTACACAAGCCCGCTTCAAGACACCCTATCATAAGTTCTAGGTGTCTCTAGAAAGGACACACTAAAAAACAAATGGGAAGAGGATTCCTCACTATTGCCGCATAGGACACACATAGATGGTCCTTGAAATCCTCTCTTTCAAAGCTTATCCCAGGTAAGGCACCTATTCCAAGCAACCAACCACAAGAAAAAGCTACATTTTGGCCAAGAAAACTTATTCCATACATTTTTCCACCACAAAACTTCAAACCCTCCATATTTTTGATGATTCAACTCTCGATACCTAGAGGGCACAAAATACGTCCCCCTAGGATTGTTGGGAAAATGTGTCTCAACCTTATAGTTATATAACAATTATTGTTGATAGGATATATATATATATATTTCCTAGTTACACCGATAGGTGTAATGTACAATGGCATAAGGGGGGGAGAGTGAGATGCGTGTAAACAATTTTTTGTTAACTTTTTTAGAAACTACTAGAATGGCTGACATACATTAGATAAATGATACATTATAATTATAGACCGTTAATTATTAGGTTTTACATCTAATGGTGGATATTTTGTTGGCCTGTCTTTCCCTAGAATGTAACCCTATTTAATGAGGGTGCTATATTATGACTACGGTAGAGAGAGACAGTGATGTATTCTGAGAGTCTGATAGCAGTTGTGTTGTCTCTTGATCTTTGAGTGGTGATACTCCTGTGAGAAGCTTGCTCTGCAAGTATATTGTAATCTTTGTGATTTACTAAATAATATATTGGGCAGATTTTGGAGTGTGGGGTTTTTCTCTCGAAAGGGTTTTCCCCATGTAAATCACTGTGTCATGGTATGCATGATATTTATGTTTATTTAAGTTTATGTAAGTGTTAACGATCTATAAATTTTTTACATTATTCTCCTCTCAAGATTAGTGTAGGAAGTTGTTCTACTACCTTAGCTTCCTTACAAGTGGTATCAAAGCTTGATCACCTTTGGTTTCAGTTGTGGGTTGTTGGGTTTTTTGAAATAATCTAGATTTGAGTGGGAGCTTGTGCAAAATATACTTGTGATCTTGTTATAGGAATTTTCAGATGGCGAGTTCATTAAGGAGAATAGAGTGGAGAAATTTTCTAGAAATAATTTTGAAATGTGGAAGCTAAAGATGGAGTATTTGTTGATAGATCATGATCTATGGGACGTTGTTGATGCGAATGTTTCAAGGCCTACAGATCCTACTCAGGCTGCTAAATATGATGTTATAGACTGTAAAGCCAAGGGTCTAATTAGATTGTGTTTGGAAGACTCTATTTTAATTAATGTCCATGAGGAGACCTCTGCACAAAAACTATGGAAGAATCTTGGTGAGATGTATTAGGCCAAATCTTTAGCGAATAAGATTTTCTTGAGGAAGAAGTTGTATTCCTTGAGAATGGAAGAGGGTGGATGAATCACAGACCACTTGGAAGCATTCAATATGCTAGTGGCTCAATTGGAATCCATTGGTATCAAAATGGATGAGGAGGAGAAATGTCAGATCTTGCTTTGTTCTATACCTAATTCGTGGGATTCTCTTGTTATGACTATTGGGAGTACTTCTGTAATTTTGAAGACTGAAGATGTGGTGAGTTCTTTGATTTTTGAAGAGATGAGGAGGAAGGTATTCATCACTACCAAGGAGGCCCTAAATTTTTGTGGAAGACCTAAGGAAAAAGAAGAAGAATGAGAAGCATGACAAATCCAAGTCCAGGGGGAGATCTAAATCTCTTGGAAAGTCCAAAGTTATTTGCTGGAACTGTGGTAATCTTGGGCATGTTTGTAAGGATTGCAAAGAAGAAAAATAAGAAATTTGATTCTAATTTTGAATCCAAGAAGGAAGATGGCGACATATTCATTGCAACTTTGGCAACTCGTGTAGGTAATGATGCATGGTTAATTGAATCAGGTTCATCTTTCCATATGACCTTTAATAAAGATTGGTTTTCTGAATATGAAGAATTTGATGGAGGTAAGGTGTACTTGGGTGATGATTCTCATTTAGACATTGTTGGCCATGGTAAAGTTAAAATCAAGTTTCCTGATGGTAGAATAAAAAGGATTAATGGTGTGTTGCATATCCCTGGTTTAGCACAAAATTTGTTATCTGTAAGCAAACTAATAGATGCAAGTGTGCAAGTAGTATTTTTTGATGTAGGATGCAAGATAGTTAGAGGTGCTATGGTGATTTCTAGAGGTTTCAGATACGACACATTGTATAAGCTGGATGCATGCACTATTGAGTGCAATAGTACTTTTGTGAAAAGCAAGTCTATGGAAGAAGTGAGGGTTTCACCTTCAACAGATGGTAATGGATTTTTGGTACCTAAGGGTGCTCTTTCTTCTAAGACAAAGTTACCTACAGAGGAAACTATTTTATGGCATCAGAGACTTGGCCACATTGGAGAAAAGGGTCTAAGGACCTTGAAAAATAAAAACCTTGTTGAAGGTTTGTCTGATTGTAATCTTGAATTCAATTTCTATGAGCATTGCATTTATGGAAAACAAAACCGTGTTCGGTTTTACTCGAGTTCTCATAAATCTTGTGGTGTATTTGATCTTATTCATTCTGATGTGTTTGGTCCTGTAGATGTTCCTTCAATTGGTAAATCCACATATTATGTTTCATTTATTGATGATTATAGTAGGACATGGGTATATTTTCTAAAGAGTAAATATGAAGTTTTCAATCGATTTAAAGAATTTAAAGCAATGATTGAGTTACAAACTAGAAATAAAATAAAATATTTGAGGATTGATAATGGCGATGAATTTTTCTCTAATGATTTTGATAGATTATGTAAAGATTGTGGTATTCATAGACAAAAGAAAACTTCATATTCTCCACAACAGAATGGAGTTGTAGAAAGAATGAATAGGAAACTGATGGAGAAGGCTAGGAGTATGTTGAGTGGTGTTGGCCTAGAATAAAGGTTTTGGGCTGAAGTTGTTGCCATTGCCTATTACCTGATTAGCAAGTCTCCTACATCAACTCTTGTTGATAAGACGCCTATAAAGGCATGGCTGGGTTGCAAGCCTTCATTAAGACATCTTAGAGTTTTTGGTTGTGAGGCATATGCACATGTACCAAAGGAGAAGTGAACAGAGTTGGAGAACAAGGCTATGAAATGTATCTTCATCGGATACAGTTATGGTGTGAAAGGATACAAGCTTTGGGAACCTATTGTACAAAAGGTAATATATAGTAGAAGTGTTATTTTTAGAGAAACCGAGCCTTCTTTTGTTACATTGCAGCTAGAACAAAGTAAATAGGAAGATGTGATTCAATTTCCTTCTACACCTGAGAAAGTTGAATCGAGGCCCAAGTATAGACAAGAAGTTGAGGAGAGCTCATCTAGCTCTGGATCTTCAGAAGAGGAGGAAGAACCTCCAACTCAACTTGTTCATAGGTATACAAGGCGTAGACAACCACCTGAAAGGTATACACCTGATGATTGGATATGTATTTTTTCTTTGAATACTAACATTGATGAACCCAAATTTGTAGAAGAGGCATTAGGCATGAATGATGCATAATCCTGGAAGATTTCCATGGATGAAGAAATAGCATCTTTGAAAAAGAATGATACATGGGATCTTGTACCATTACCTGAATGAAAGAAACTTGTTGGTTGCAAATGGGTGTTCAAGAAAAAGATTGGTTCAGATGGAGGTGTTGAGAATTACAAAGCAAGGATGGTTGCGAAAGGCTACTCTCAAGTTGAGGGTGTTGATTATGGTGAGATATTCTTTCCTGTTGCAAAAATGAAATCCATTAGATTTTTGATTTCTGTTGCTGCTACTTATGATTTAGAGGTTGAACAAACGGATGTGAAAGAAACTTTCCTTCATGGTGATTTGTAGGAGGATATTTATATGACACCGCTAGAGCACTACGTGATGAAAGGTAAAAGTAAATTGAAGAAATCTTTGTATGGATTAAAAAAGAGTCCAAGGATGTGGTACCAAAAATTTGATACACATGTGTTGAGTTTGGGATTTGAGCATTCTAAATTAGATCATTGTGTTTATTATAAAACTAATGATGATAATTTCCTATTTATTACATTATATGTTGATGATATGCTATTTATTGGCAAAGGGAAAGGTATGATTTCAAAACTGAAATCTCAACTTGCCGCTAAATTTGAAATGAAAGATCTTGGTGTAGCTAGGCACATTTTCGGGATGGAAATTAAAAGAGATAGAGTGTAAAAAAAGTTATGGATTGGCCAAAGTAAGTATGTTAATTCAATTTTACAGAGATTTAACATGCAGGATTGTAGACCATTGTGTGTTCCCCTTTCTATTGGAACAAAGTTATCTATTTCAAATTGTCCAACATCTCCATTAGAGATGGAAGACATGAGTAGAGTGCCTTACCAGAGTGCAGTTGGAAGTTTGATGTATGCTATGGTTTGTACTAGACCAAACATTGCCCAAGTAGTGGGAGTTATTTCTAGATATATGTCTAATCTTGGTAGAGTTCATTGGGATGTAGTTAAAAGGGTCTTCAGATATTTGTGTGGTACTTCATATTATTCCTTGTGTTATCATAGTAATATGACTGAAGATGAGATTTCCCTTGATATTCATGGTTATGTGGATTCATATTGGGTAGGTGATATTGATAGCAGACGATCCACCAATGTTTATGTGTTTACTTTATTTGGTGGTACAATCAGTTGGATGAGTAACTAATAGGCTGTGGTTGCTTTGTCCACTATTGAAGCAGAGAATATGGAAGCTACTCATGCTTGTAAAAAAACCATTTGGCTTAAGAGACTGTGCTCAGATATTGGAATAAAACAAGGTGTAGTGACAATTTATTGCGACAGTCAGAGTGTGATATGTCTATCCAAGAATCCAAAATTTCATGCCAAGACCAAGCACATTGATGTACAGTATCATTTTGTTCAGGATATGGTCGAAGATAGTAGGGTGAAGCTGGTTAAGGTAGAGACTTTGATGAATGTTGCCAATTCTTTAACTAAGCCTATGAGCACAAAGAAGTTCAAATGGTGTTAAGAGATTATGGGCCTTTCAGCCCCTAGCAAATAAGAGACAATGTTTACTCCCCCCCATTGCTCTTGCAAGGTGTTCGACAAGTGGGAGATTCGTTGGGAAAATGTGTCTCAACCTTGCAATTATATAACAGTTAATGTTGATAGGATATATACATATGAATATATATATATATATATTTCCTAGTTACACTGATAGGTGTAGTATACAATGGAATAAGGGGGGAGAGTGGGATGCGTGTAAACAATTTTTTATTAAATTTTTCAGGAAACTACTAGAATGGCCGATATACATTAGATAAATGATACATTGTAAATCTAGACCGTTAATTATTAGGTTTTAGATCTAATGGTGGATATTTTGTTGGCCTGTCTTTCCCTAGAATGTAACCCTATTTTATGAGGGTGCTATATTATGATTGTGGTAGAGAGAGATGGTGACGTATTCTAAGATTCTGGTACCAGTCATGTTGTCTCTTGATCTCTGAGTGGTGATACTCCTATGAGAAGCTTTTATGCAAGTATATTGTAATCTTTGTGATTTACTAAATAATTTATTGGGCAGATTTTGGATTGTGGGGTTTTTCTCCCGAAAGGGTTTTCCCCACGTAAATCACTATGTCGTGGTATGCATGATATTTATGTTTATTTCTATTTAAGTTTTTGTAACTGTTAATGATTTGTAAATTTTTTGCATTATTCTCCTCTCAAGATTAGTGTAGGAAGTTGTTCTACTACCTTAGCTTCCTTACAAGGATTTGGACCTTAGGCAGGATATCTCTCTCCCCCATGGAGCTACAAGCTCTTCTAGATAAAATCAATTTTAAGTCTTCTTGATCCTCATCAGACCCCCCTTGGGGCCATTCCATAAGGTCCTTCTATTTACACAAACCCACCTATCCCAAGCTTTAAACACATTTGAAGTCCTCAACTCGAGACCACCTAGCCTCTAAGAAGCTCTAGCCGAGGCCCTGAATATGAGGATACATACACATGATTGGGGGAAGCCCATCCCAAGAATCAAACCAAAAAAGGGCATAAAAACCCCTATTACAAATCCAAAACAAGCCTTGCTTAATTAAAGATTGGATTTCCTTTTATGAGTATCCCAAATCATAGTCCCCTTCCTAGACAAGCCAATCCTAGGGACATCATTGCTTGCAACCCCACTCAAATACTTGGGGGTGAATATATTGTCCCATGATGATTATGGATAGTACACCAATGCCAACAAAGCTAGCCATGAGAGCCTGCCTAGTGAGGCTAGCCTGTCACATCCCAAGACCCCTTCCTACTTTGGTCTATAGATAGTCTTTCACTTTACCAAGATCCAATTTGAGGAAGTTAAGGCACTAGACCAAAGAAATTTCCTTGAGAGTGCATCTGATTCCTTAATGTAACTTATAGGAGCCACCTAGACCATACATTTGTAAATGGGGAGAGATTGGACCACAAATTTTAGGAGAAAAAATCTCCTAGCAAAATAAAGCCACTTGCGGGTACAATGGTTGTACTTCTCTCAAAACTTATCCAACACCTTTTGCTAAGTCCTCCAAGTTAGGCGGACAACACAAAGGGGAATACCAAGATACACCAAAGGGAGATCTCCAACTTGAAATCCAAGAATCTGAGCAATCTGATGCTAAATAAGAGGATGCATGCTAAAGAAAAAGATGAAGGATTTTTCCTCATTGATCTACTACCCCAAGGCCCCAAGATAGATTTCCAATGCCCTTTTGATGTTAGTCTCTTCCTTGATTTTAGCCACTTCCATCAAAGTTGTGTCATCCAAAAACTTAAGATGAGACTGATGTGATAGACCATTGCTCCGCTCCCAACCTTGAATGACACACTGACACACTTGATGCTTGATGAATCTACCTAAACCTTAAGCCATAATGATGAATACATAGGGTGATAGAGGGTCACCCTTTTTGAGACCACATGAGACACCAAACAAAGTATAAGGCTCACTATTGATAAGAGCTGAAAAAGATATCGAAGTCACACAACTCATTACCCAATCTACCCACTTTGCCCCAAATCCAAAAGATAGAAGAAATTTTTGAAGAAATGACCATTTGGATCAATCATAAGCTTTAGCCATGTCTAGTTTGATGGACATCACTTTCTCCTTGGAGTTTACCATGGAATGAATGACCTCAATAACTATGACAACCCCATCCAAAATTTTCTTGTAGTGCAGGAGCACCCAAGCCCTTGAAGCAACACTTAAGGGGTCAGGAGAGTGCAGGGGTCAAGAGGACCTATCCTTCATATCAAAACATCAACTATGACCTTTTGAAGCCTATAATGGCATTTGGAAAGGACAAATGTAATAAGAGAGTCAATTGTCCTAAGGGTCTTGATAAGGACCCTAGGACCAACAGGCAGTATAAATGGGACAGTCATGTTTTAGGAGTTTAAATAGTAATTTAATGCTTTAATTAGGTCAAATAAGGTTGGATATTGAAGATCCAATAGTTTTTAGATAGTAGGGTTAAATAAATTGCAAGTTAGAAATTCAAATTTTTGAAAATCCACTTTAGGCGGGAAAATGAGTTTTAGGTGTTTTAGAGGTGATTATGCATTGTAATCAATAAAAAATGGTTGGATCAGTTGGGAAAAGGTTATACAAATCTCCAGAAGTCATTTGTAAGGAGGTTGATCAGTTTTTGAAAGCATTGTATGGACTATTTTCTGGAAATAGTGAAAAACATAGTTTTCTTACATTTTTATGGTGTTCTTTTGATGAATACTTGATCTCTATTGAATTTATGTCCAGTAGGAAGCTTTAGGGATTTTATTTTATGTGTTTTAACACCATTGAAGGCTCTGAAAGCAGTAATAATTAATTTCTTTGCATAATATATTGACTGTCCTCAGGAAAACTCTATTTTTTTCATTGATTTTGAGAGTCATCATGAAGTAATGATCCATTTCATGAGAGTTTGTGACTGAAACTTGTGAAATGGATCCTATTTAACTTTATCATACCAATCTAACAAGATAAAGTGCAGGAAAGAAGAATCAAATGGTGTACACCAAGATTTGATAGTGAAAAGTGCTTGAAGATGGGGGCTAGGGTATAGCAGCAGAAAATCTGCCTTAATGAGGGGCATGTTTTTGAGTTGGGATAGACTAAATATGTTGTCCTAATGGTGTAGAGTCAATGAGAAAGTTCTGGAAGTGATTGGAAGGTTAGTTTTCAAGAAGCCCTAGTTTTGAGGCAAGTTAAGGTGGGTTTTGTGTTTAAGCATGTTAGGTGTATCATAGAAGCCTAAAAACTTGGAATACTTGGTTTTGAGTCATTTTAAGGGACTGTTGAAAGTTTCATGGTTAGGGGTTGAGTTTAAAGAGGGGTTACTTTGAAAAAGAGGGCTAATTAGGCCCTAAATTGGAGGAAACAACGGATTTTTGATTTGTGTGCTCGAAAACAAGTGCCATCAAGAATCTAGTATGTTATGTATCATCATAAACCACATCTAGTTCAATCATTAGTTTGGAGGTTCCTTTGGAAAGTTTGAGTGCAAAGTCAAAAATCCTTTGCTAGAGGCCTAGTTGGGCTAGAAGCCTAGTTAAGGTGAAAAATTGGTTTTGTGTCTAAGACAAAGGGTTGGGATTTGAAATCATTCAAGACAAGTTTGTTTGAGTCTTTTAAGAGTATTCCTAGGGTTTGGGTCCATAAGGAAGGCAAATAAGTCATTTGGTGCATTATTGAGGTTTGTCTCCACTAGGGTGCCTGAAGAAGGGTTGAGATTGCATCATTAAGTTCCTTGAAATATTTGTGTTTGTTTCAAAGTCCCAGACCCTTTGCATCAGAGTGGTATTAGAGCAGTGAGTAGGTCCTTTAGGGATTGAAGAATCAGCAATGGCACCTAAAAATCAATTGGCAAGAGAGTTAGAGGAGTTAAAGGAAATCTTGGAAAGGGAAAGAAGGGAAAGAAGAGAACAAGAAGCAGCAAGAGAGTAGGCCAGAGCAAGGGAAGAAAGGAAGTGGAGAAGAGAGAGAGAGACCATGCAAGCAAGGATAAATAACCTTGAGAGAAATAGGAGAGAAGAACAAGAAAACCAAGAAGACAATGATGAAGATGAAGATCATGTGAGGGAAAATCAGGAACCACCAGCAGATGAGATAGAGGACCCTAAGGAAAGGAGGTTACTAAGATTGTTGAAGGTAGTACAAGGTCATGGAGGAAAGGGTCACATAGACTTGCCTATCTATTAGGGGAAGATGGATAGTGAGGAGGTGTTAGGATGGCTTAATGCCTTAGAAAACTATTTTGAGTTTGAAGAGATGGATGAAGAGAGGAAGGTTAAGTTTTCCAAAACTAAGTTGAGAGGCACATCATTGACATGGTGGACTAGTTTTCAGAATGATAGGATGGCTAGGGGATTGGCAAAAGTCTCTACATGGGCAAGAATGAAGAGTTTCGTCAAGGAACAATTCCTACCATCTGATTACACAATTTATGTGAAGAGGATGAGCCAAAATTTAAGACAAAAGGACATGGATGTGATGTCCTATACTGAGCAATTTCACAAGCTTAGTATCAGAGGAGGATATGAGGAAGAAGATGAGAAAGTAGCCAGGTATATCAATGGCTTGAAGTATAATCTACAAGATGAGATTGGTTTGCAATTACCAAGGACATTAGGAGAATGTTTTTCAGTTGGCCATTAGAGAAGAAGAAAAGGTGAAGAGGAAGCAAGAAAGATCAAGCAATGGTGGAAGAGGAGGTAGTTCAAACATGGGCAGAGGTAATAGAGAACAAGGACAAGGCAGCAATGACAAGAGCAGCAATGACAAAGGTAAAGAGGTATTTTTTGATCAAGGAGGAGGATACACTCCTAGAGGAGGAGGCAGATTTGGACAAGGTAGAGGACCATTCACAGGTAGGTGTTTCAATTGCAATGAACTAGGGCATCCTTCCTTCAAGTGTCCTAAATGGGAACAAGCTAATAAGGGCAGACATAGGAGAGCTAACTTAGTACAAGAAGAAGAAGACAAGAAGGAGGAATAAAAAACATTCATGGAAGACCTTGTGACTGATGGTGAGTTTCTTATGGTCAAGCAAGGAGAAAGACTTCATCAAAAGCCAAAGGTAACTATCTTTAAGACTAATTGTCTCAGTCATGGTAAAATATGTAGATTGCTCATAGATTTAGGGTCACATAGCAATTTAGTTTCAGTTGATATGGTAACCAAGTTAGGGATTGAAACATTTGATCATCCTACTCCCTACAAGGCCACTTGGGTAACTCAAATGCAGCATGTAGAGATTGGTAAGAGAGCTTTTGTGGATTTTTCAATTGGATCTTATCATGACAGGGTGCTTTGTGATGTCATTCCAATGACTTGTGGTCATATCATCTTGGGGAGGCCATGGCAGTATGCTAGGAGGACAATGCATGATGGTTTTCATAACACATATTTGGTTCACAAAGGAGATGTTAGATACAAATTGGTGCCTTTGCCTTTGGAGCAGTCTAATGAGAGTTTTGTGATATGTTTTGAGAAGAATTTGCAGGTTAAAGTGCAAGGTAGGACAAGGGAAGACACTGGTTGGTTGAAAACTAGTAAATTGCAGCAGAGATATGAAGCATACAGTCCTAAAAATCAGAATCTTTGAGACTTGGAAAGTATTAAGATTGGAAGTATTGAATGACCTATTGTTGAGGGTAATAGGGGTGGTGTTTCTTCACAAGGAAATCAGTGGCATAGAGGCAGAAACAGGGCACAAAATCAGACTGAGTTCAAGTAGCAAAGAGGACAAACAAATCATTGTTTTGGTTCTCACATGATGAATGACATGAGTGTAGATTGGAAGAAGAGGAAGACATTGACTTTGGGAGATTACATGCCCTATCATTTGAAGATGAAAACATATGAGAGCAAGGGGTCTTTTGGTGGCAGCACATGGGATACTTCTTGGGGCAAGAGTTTTTTCTTTCTTGGGGAGAATGGTGCAGGAGCACCCAAGCCCTTCAAGCAACACTTCAGGGGTCAGGAGAGTGCAGGGGTCAGGAGGACCTATCCTTCATATCAAAACATCAACTATGACCTTTTTATTCCTATAATGGCATTTGGAAAGGACAAATGTAATAAGAGAGTCAACTGTCCTAAGGGTCCTGATAAGGACCCTAGGACCAACAGGAAGTATAAATGGGACAGTCATGTTTTAGGAGTTTAAATAGTAATTTAATGCTTTAATTAGGTCAAATAAGGTTGGATATTGAAGATCCAATAGTTTTTAGATAGTAGGGTTAAATAAATTGCAAGTTAGAAATTCAAATTTTTGAAAATCCACTTTAGGCGGGAAAATGAGTTTTAGGTGTTTTAGAGGTGATTATGCATTGTAATCAATCAAAAATGGTTGGATCAGTTGGGAAAAGGTTATACAAATCTCCAAAAGTCATTTGTAAAGAGGTTGATCCGTTTTTGAAAGCATTGTACGGACTATTTTTTGGAAATAGTGAAAAACATAGTTTTCTTGCATTTTTATGGTGTTCTTTTGATGAATACTTGATCTCTATTGAATTTATGTCCAATAGGAAGCTTTAGGGATTTTATTTTACGTGTTTCAACACCATTGAAGGCTCTGAAAGTAGTAATAATTAATTTCTTTGCTTAATATATTGATTGTCCTCAGGAAAACTCTATTTTTTTCATTGATTTTGAGAGTCATCATGAAGTAATGATCCATTTCATGAGAGTTTGTGACTGAAACTTGTGAAATGGATCTTATTTAACTTGTATCATACCAATCTAACAAGATAAAGTGTAGGAAAGAAGAATCAAACGGTGTACTCCAAGATTTGATAGTGAAAAGTGCTTGAAGATGGGGGCTAGGGTATAGAAGCAGAAGATATGCCTTAATGAGGGGAATGTTTTTAAGTTGGAATAGACTAAATATGTTGTCCTAATGGTGTAGAGTCAATGAGCAAGTTTTGGAAGTGATTGGAAGGTTAGTTTTCAAGAAGCCCTAGTTTTGAGGCAAGTTAAGGAGGGTTTTGTGTTTGAGCATGTTAGGGGTGTCATAGAAGCCTAAAAACTTGGAATCCTTGGTTTTGAGTCATTTTAAGGGACTTTTGAAAGTTTCATGGTTAGGGGTTGAGTTTAAAGAGGGGTTGCTTTGAAAAAGAGGGCTAATTAGGCCCTAAATTGGAGGAAACAACAGATTTTTGATTTGTGTGCTCGAAAACAAGTGCCATCAAGAATATAGTATGTTATGTATCATCACAAACCACATCTAGTTCAATCATTATTTTGGAGGTTCCTTTGGAAAGTTTGAGTGCAAAGTCAAAAATCCTTCGCTAGAGGCCTAGTTGGGCTAGAAGCCTAGTTAAGGTGAAAAATTGGTTTTGTGTCTAAGACAAAGGGTTGGGCTTTGAAATCATTCAAGATAATTTTTTTTGAGTCTTTTAAGAGTATTCCTAGGGTTTGGGTCCATAAGGAAGGCAAATAAGTCATTTGGTACATTATTGAGGTTTGTCTCCACTAGGGTGCCTGAAGAAGGGTTGAGATTGCATCATTAAGTTCCTTGAAATATTTGTGTTTGTTTCAAAGTCCCAGACCCTCTGCATCATCTTTCCAGCCACAAAACCTCCCTATTCCTTAGAAATGATCCTATCAAGCCACTACTTAAGCCTTTTTATAATCAACTTCAAAATAATCTTGTAAACCACATTGCAAAGAACTATGGGCTTGAAAAAGTTCAACAAATTAGATCCTTCCCTTTTATGAATAAGAACTAGGACCATAGAATTTATTTCTTTCAACATTTACTTGCTCCTCTGTGATTCTTGGACAACCTCTGATAAATCAAATTTTAAGATCTCCCAAATTTCTTGAAAGAATTCCATTGAGATTTCATCTAAAATATAACCTCCTCCAATTTATCTAAAGAAATGGGATGAATAAGTATCTCATTAATTTACATAGACACAAGAGAAGTGATTAAGTCTAAAATTAAGTTTTCCTCCTCCATGGTAGGAGGTGAGTCTTCCATAAATAATGAAGAGTAATAATGAGTAGCATCCTTAGAGATATCCTAGAAAGAAAAAATCTAGATTTCTTGGGAAGACATAAGAGAAGAGATCTTGCTCCCATGCCTTCTAACCTTGACAGAGTTAAAGAAGAAAGCTGTATTTTTGTCTCCTTCTTGAAGCCACTAAATATGAGATTTCTATTTCCAAAAAATCTCTTCTCAAAGCTCACATTCCTCAATCTCCTTTAGGGCGATAAATTTATTCTTAAGGGAATTCTCTATAAAACCATTATCCCTAGTATGCAAAGTAATATCATCCAAGTGGGACTGATATTTTTCCTTGGCTATAAAGATATTACCAAAAATTTTCTTATTATATTTCTTGAGTTGATACTTCACAAATTGTAATATTTTCATAAAGGTGTACATAGCCATGCCATGATCTGGTCTACCTCTACTCCACTAGTCAACCATAAGCTCTTGTAACATGGGATATTGAAGCCACATAAGTTAAAACTTGAAGGACATGTTCTTCATGGTTCCCATCAAAGTAGATGAGAGTTTGATAGGCCAATAGTTTGAACCTCACCACTCTTAAATCTTAGATTTGGTAGTCCAGTTGTTTCCAATACACAAACTAAACACAAAAAACCTATCCAGCCTCTTTGAGATTGACTCCTTACCACATCTCCTATTGTTCTCAGTAAACAAACCACTACTCGACTGAATTTCCACCACATTCATGGAGACAATGTTATCCTTTAGCTGCATAGAAGAAGGCTCAAGCCTTTGCACACCTCCCCTCTTTTCCTCTAAAATGAGAATGGAATTACAATACACAACCACGATCCATATTTATAAAGGGGTCAAAGACCGAATATACCAAATATGGGCCCAAATATTGGTTTTACCTAGAATATTTATTGGAGCATAAAAATTAGAGAGTAAAATACTCTTTTCAATTTTGAAACTAGTAGAAACCCTTGAGATTGAGAATTTGCTTGAAAGCCACTAGAGAGGGGTAACCTTTAGTGGGTTCCAAAGGATGGATACTCCTCCAACATTGCCTTGAGCCCCAAACACTGACACTATTTTCCCCACCACAACTTGGGAGCCAAGTTTTATATTCTCTCTATAGACAACTTTGTCTCTTGAATAAATATAATATCAAGTGAGCCCTAATCAACTCACAAACAAATTTTTATTCTAGGGACATTGTTCAAGCCCCTTACATTTTATGAGAGGGAAATCATTTCTAAGAGTTGGACAAGTGGGAGTAAATGGTTTTGACTAAACCTGATTCCACTAAAGTCTTCCCCATTAATTTAACTTTACCCTAATCTTTCTTCCACCCTACCTTGGGTAGTTTTTCTGAAGCTCCCCTCTTAAGGCGTTTTGGCTATAACATTAGAGAGAGAAGATCTACTAACTTTTCTAATATCTAGATCCACCTTCTCCAATAGAGAAGGCAACACAACCTCGAATGATCCATCATCCCTCTCAACATTTTCACTTTCCACCAAGGTACAAGGATTCAAAGCACCTAGATCTGTTTCCATATGTGCAGTAAGGATATCCCCCTATTGAGCATTCTGAATACCAGCCTCTTTAGTCATCTCTTAGGCCTCCCTAAAATTCCTTAAATGAAGTGCAACCCATCTAGATTGACCTGTAGTAGGTAAAATTCATCCAACACATTAAACTAGTTAGAGACTCCATCATCTTGTCTTTCCTTAAGAGACATTTTCTGCCCTCTACCCTTGTTGTGAGGATTTATAGGAATAAAACCATCCTTATTTGCTTCCTCCCCCACTATCAAGGCTTTCCCTTTGTCCATCTTGGATGAATGACGTGATGAAACATTAGAAGGGGTTCGTGTAGGGTGACCCAAGGAATCTTTCACTGTAAGTGGCCATATTCATGGAAAATGTGATAACAAAATGTAAGGTCTTCATAATCAAGTTTTGGATCTAAGAAGATGATCCAAGAAAAAATTCCAAAGAGTTTGGAAAGGGTTTATTTAAATCAATTTCAATTTAAATCTAGGCAATTTATCATCACTTTGTTTGATTAGAATGAAGGAAAAATTCTCTTTTAGGTGGAACAATTCCTTAAGGAAATTTGTACAAAATTTTACCAAAAATACCAAGTCTATATCCAACTACTAAAGAAAGGAAAAATAGCCATGTGAAAGGAGGAACTAATGGGGGTATTTAGAGGAATTAAGAAAGACATCAAGGAAGCACCAATTCTGATTAGCCTTGATTAAGCCAAGCCCTTCTAGTTGTTCTCTTTTACTTAGTTTCATATTATAGCTATCATGTTGCTTCAAAGGAAAAATGACATTTATGAACAACCAATCACATTTTTTAGAAAATACTTGCAAGGATCAAAGATAAATTAGTCAACAATGGAGAAACACACACACACACACACCTTCATCAAATATATAAAGAACTACAAGCTATACTTGATCAACATGAAAATATTTATATTTACTCCACACATAGCCATGAAGGATATTCTAACTAGTAAGATGATTCAAGGAAAATGAGTAGGTGGATAAACAAAATCTATTAGTACAACATTGAGGTACAAATAATAAAGTTGGTAGGATGAAAATATTTGGCTAATTTGATGGAAAATACAAACCTAGATTATGTGAGGGTAAATAAAAATAATGCTAGTCATGCACATGTTGATTCCTCATTGGAAAACAATCCTTGGTATTCAGACATTATATTTTATTTTTTGACTATGAATTTATGTACTAAAATGAATGAAATCCAATGGAGAACCCTAAAACTACAATCCCAAAAGTATGTGTTGATCTGAGATAGTTTGGTATGGAGAGACCCAAGTGGATTGTTACTCAATTTCTCAAACTAAGAATAATATATCCAAGTGATTAATAAATACCATTAGGGCAGCCATGAGGCCATTTAAAATAAAAAATAACTACACATAAAGTCCTTATAACCAATTTTTGGTGGCCTACCTTGTTCAAGGATGTAGCTAAAAGGGTAAGAAGGTGTGGTGCTTGTTAAGTTTTATTGGTAAATTTAAGTTTGTAGGTTCTCGTCCTCTCTTACTAGTGACTATAGATGCTCCTTTTCAACATTAAGGAGTTGACTTCATAGGTGAGATAAAATATAAATCAAAAAATGGATGTAGGTGGATCCTTTTAGCAACTAATTAATTCACCTTTTGTTAAATGATTTCATAACTAGATTCATGTGCCTATAAAAATCACAATGAATAATTCCATGTTCTTTAGATCACATGAAGTTTCAAAATTATGTAATTAGTATGACATTAATCTCATCTTCTCTTCTCCCAATCATCCCTAAGGAAATGGATAGGTCGAGTCTAGCAAAAAAGGTCTCATGAAGATAATCAAGGGAATAATGTAATTAAACAAGAAAATATGGGATGACAAATTGAAATATGCATTATGGGAAGATAGGGAAATATATATGGTTGCTATTGGCGTGATACCATTTGAGCTTGTCCATGTGATAGATGCAAAAATTCCAATAAATTTTGGATAACATATATACCAACTACTATATGATATTGGTGGCATGGCAGGTTCTACATTTTCTCACAAGGTGATGGAATTGGTTGAGTTGGATGAGAATAAAAGGGATACACATGTGATAAATTTTCCAAATAGGAAAATGAAAAAGTATTTATTTGATAAAAAGGGACTCCAAAGATAATTTCAATTTGGAGATTTGGTCCTCATGTGGAAAGCAAGAAATGAGGATAAAAAAATATGAAAAGTTTGATCCTCCATGACTCATGCTATACAAAGTTGTAGAAACCTATGGAGGAAATGTTTATCATTTGTGATATTTAATAGGGATCATGATAGAGCTTCCTATTCATAGCCAACACTTGAAGCATGATTTCATATGAATGATGATAAATCTAATTTTATACATTCTATTTTTTCCCCTTTTTATGTTCTATCTTGTAAATACCTAGTTGTGTATCTTAGTGCATCCATTGACACTTGTTTGTCATGATGAAGTGTGAAGTTAGTCCCATTTTATTTTGGTTACCAATTTTGGTCCATAGACTAGAGTGTGTTGGATTCTTTCTTTGTTTTTAGGAGACATATACCTAGATGGAGCCTATTGGGACTCAATCTCATAGTGTTAAAAATTTCATTGAGTCACTTTTTGTTTCTCCACTTAGGTTTCTTTTTTCCGTTGTTTATAGTTGATTTTAGAAATATTTGTAAGGGTTTTCATTATTATTTTTTTCCTAAATATGTAACTTTTATTCATTATTCATGTAGAATATCTACTTAAGTTTATAAAAATTCTAAGTTTTCTTCATTTTATTGGTGTTTCCTATTTTTGATAGAGTTTCTGAATTTTAAAGTTTCTATTGATGTCATGCCATTCACCTACTCCCTAATATCCAAAATAAGTGTCTTAAATTTTTTTATCACTAGGGTATTCAACTCAAGTATCCCTAATGCCATTCTCTTGGAATCCCTAGTCTCTAATCCTTGAATATTTCCACTAGAATACATAAGTTTTTCCTTTTCTTTTGTTAATTGGGCTTCCCCTTCCCAAAAACCCCTTCCATCTTCACCATCCTATCCTAGTATTTTCTATCAAATATTTTCCTAATTCTTTCAGACATGGGAGTCAAATAATCCCTAATCTAAATAACTCATTTTATTCCCTCCCAAATCTTTACTCTCAGTCCAAATTACTTTTTTGAAGTCAAGGTTGTAGGATTCCTTTAACCAATGTACCATTTCCATGTTATCACCACTATCTCAGTTTTCCACCTTATAAATTTCATAAGCACATTTTTTACATTTTTGGACTCATCATTCCTTTCATACCTTCCTTGATCCTTAAAAAATATACCAATCCCTTTGAATTTACCTTCGGAGTTAGAATTTAACCCTTCCCTTCACATTGGTACTTATCATGAGGTGCTCTTGAGTCTTGATCCCCCATATTCAAAAAATTATAACTTTTCATAATTTCTTATTTTTACTTCCCCTATCCCATGTACCTTAGCAATACGAGTTCCCCCCACCTTTGATTCCCAATTCCTCGATTAAAGACATAAGATACATGGACTCACTCTGAACCTTGATAGTTTAAAACTCCTACCTATTTTCATTTTCTTCCCATGTGCTTGCCAGAGTATCCCAAAAAAAATAGTGTTCGTCAAAAAGGTTTGGGTATGCTAAAAAGTGCTAACAAAATTTTAAATTATTTCCATCCCCTAAAGACTATTCTCCATGGTTGTAGCATAATTTTGTTGGAGTATAGGACCACTGAGAGGGGGGGTGAATCAGTGGTCAGATAAAATCAATCTCAAAACCTTAACACTCTTAACCACACAAAACTTTAGATATGTTTTTAATGAATGAACACAAAGATGTGCAAATTACAATAATACATGTGAATCCAAAAATACTGAATCATGCATAAAGCAACGCATCGTCAAGGAAACATGAGACACCAAATTTATGAGTGGAAAAACCCTAAAAGGGTGAAAAAACCACTCTGAACAATTCTTTTATTACTCCAAAGGGCACCAACCTTGTTTACATTTAGTGAGCACCAACCCACCGAGAGCACCAACTCTGATTACATTTAGTGAGCACCAACCCATCAAGAGAACCAACTCTCCTTCAAAGACCAACCCTGAAAACACTAAAGCACCAACTCCAGTGGCTGAAGCACCAACTCCAGACTTCAATCTGTCTCATTGGCTAACAAAGATGATAGGAGTACCCACTCCTTGTCACTCCAACTTCAAAAAAACTGAAGCAACAACTCTAGAATTCAAATACAAAAAAATATTTATTACAGAGGGTTTCTTTGTTTCTCTACAATTCATTCTTCAAGGTCTGTAATTCAATAACCTTTATTTCTGCACATGCAAAACACTATCTCTTTCACTGTAATTCATATATATTATAATCATCTGACACCTTTTTCAATCAAGGGTTTATACAATCCCTGTCAAAACCTTCTTCAAATTTGTCACCACATATCTCAACAAACTGATGTTACAATTCAAAACATATCCATAAGCCCTGATGAACACAATATTCTGCTCATTCAATGAAGACAAAAACAACCTTATTGAACTTGCTCTGATCATGAAAGATTCAATACCTTGAGTATCTGAAAGAATCAATCACCTAACTCTCATTCATGAAAGATTCAACCTTTTATCTTCCTTGCTTTGTTTTGCTACGATCATTTCAACTTGTCAAAAAATCAATCTAGGATAGTTCATCCTTTTTTCACCAAGTTTACTCCACCTTCACATAACACCTTGATTCAAAAGAACTTCAAACAACAATTATCAGTCATATTATCATCAGGAAACTATCAAGAGCATTTTTTATGAGAAACACATTATCTTGAACCTCTCTCTGTCAAAAATTTTCATCAAAGTTTGCTATTTTGATCATTTCTTTTCCACTTTCATTCAATACAATAAAAACTCATGAAAACTACTTTTCTTCAAAAGATATCAATATACTCAATCATCATGCATAAAGAAAAAAAATATCATCTCAATTGGTGCCAACACACAAACTTACCAAAGACCATTCACCTTCAAATAGAAAAAATATTGTAAAAGCAGTTGATGACATTTTGACTCCCTTCAAAGTTGCACCATCGAGAAATAGTTGTTAAGAAAATTAAATAAGAGCCCTTGATTCACTTTTTCCACCTGAATAGAACTTGAATAAGAACTGTTAGTGTCTTTTCAAATAACTTAACCACTCACTTCAACTTGCTCAAACAGTTACAGTGCCAAAGAGGACCGGTCATTGAATGTGATTTAATCCCTCAAGTAAATCACTTAAGTTATATGTGACCGGTGACAAAAGTCACTTGCAAAATATAACAACAATGATTTAAAAAAAAAAATTGCAAAAAAATTCTTACAAAAATATGTTAGGGTTTTGTAACAAACCCTCAAAGCACCCTTGAAGCTTCAAATGCATAATAGAGTGCTTTCTTTGATAGGCACCATAAAAATGAATGAAGTGATTTCTTCACAAAATGAAATGCTTTCCTCACATAATGAAGTGCTTTCTTCACAAAACCTAAAGCCTATAACATGGATAAGCATCATAAAACCTTTGAAGCTATGTGCAAGCATCAACAAGTAGAAGTCTTGAAGCCTTGACTGAATAACTTGAAGCATAACATCAACTGATCCACATTACATACCTTGATTGAATGACTTGAAGCACCTTGATGAATGAATACCAATGGAAAACCATCAAAGACTTTGACATCAATGACAAATCAATGCCAATACAACAAACTCCCCCTTTGGCATTGATGTCAACTTCAAAAAATTTACACCTTATATGCTCTTTTTCTCTCCCCCTTTGACAAAAATGAAAAAGAGACCAATATCATCAAGCAATCACTCCCCCTATGAGGATAAATTAATGACATACAAATCAAAATGAAAAATCAATGACTGCCCCAAGCATAAGAATGACTATCACATTGAAAGCACCAACAAGCATCTTTGTAGCCACATTATCATAGCTTACTATTCATTGTAGTAGCACAAACATAATAGCACCAAACTTACTGATCACTGTAAAACCATTGTTCCATTGAAGAACCACTGTCATCATAGTCATTATAGTCATTACAGTTAAACAAACTACTACATTGTCAACATAAAAATACATCATCCACCGTCATTGCACAATAATACTGTCCTACTTTCACTCTAATGAAACTTGTCACTCTCACCAAGAAGAGTACACAATCCCAAGAATGGATGCATTATGACAAAGAACTTACACTTTCACCTTGTATTATCACTAGCAAATGCCACTATATCATTGACCATTGTAACCACATATGTTGTCCTATAACCAATATGTTGTCCTATAAACTGTGCATTGTCTCATTCAAGAATCAACATGTTGTCCTATAGATTGTGCATTGTTACAGTTAGAAAATCCATGTTCAAGCATCATTGTGTCATACAAAAAATTCTTCTACTATCCAAGAAGTAAGAACACAAATGTGAGAATATATAAAAACATCAAGAGCAGTCATACTATTACCAAAGCACTTTCCAATAGTTAAAGCACAAATACTATTACCAAAGCACTTTCCAATAGTTAAAGAACTGATATAAAAGCATTGTCCAATAGTTAAAGCACAAATACTATTAAAAAGCATCCAAATACCAATCACTACCAACACTTGAGTCAAGGAAACCAAACTTTGACATTTCATGCTACAACACTATGAAATGAATGTATTTTGAGATCACTATCATCATAACTGTTATAGCACAGTGATTGAAAACCATAATTCATTTTGCTTCATGGTCTTTTATAAACTATAGCCCAAGTATATCAAATTCTTAGAGCATTGTCAACCCAAAAACACAAACCACCATTGAATATACAAGCAACATAGATGATGCAGTCCCTTGAAGAAAACCTTTACCAATGGCATAACCAAATATTTTCATTTGCATTCATAACACACCACTTCCACTATAAACCAAAAACATATGCAGATCAATCATGAATAAAAACACACTATAAAAAAACTGAAATGCCCATAAGAGGGATTATAAAATATATGCAATGTCTCCCTGTCAATAACTTCAATGCTATTCAACATCACTACATTTTCTATGTATATACCTACACTGTATAAGCAAGGAAGAATTACTAACCAAAATTGTAGCATAACACCTTCACTGTCATACCACCAAACCAATACACACACAACTTGCATGACCTTACACTTGTACCGGTTCAAACCTTAATCAAGTCAGTGACATAAATATCTGAATATGTCTACAATATGTACAATGCAGTATTGGAATCACTGCTTGCAAAGAAGAACAAGAAGAGAACACTGCCTCTGTTGATTGTCACAGAGGAAAAAACCAAAGATATATCACTACCATGAAGGTCTGAGAACTAAAGGAACTAAAGAACCTGAGAGAATTTGTCAACCTGCCACATACTATTCTGCCAACTATCATAAGATAAAATACTATGCAAAGTACAAACTTATCAGATATTTTAGATAAGAAACTTGAACTCCCCTTGACATAATTATTGTAAGAATTTTTTTCAGTGGTATAATCAAATCTCATCCATTGGGCTTATCTCCTACTAAGAATGTTAGTAGGTTACCCAAACTCCTATTCACCACCTCCATTTGTCGATCAGTCTGTGGATGGTGTGCAAAATTGAACTTCAAGTCTGTCTTCAACTTCTTCCATAATGTCCTCTGGAAATAACCAACAAATTTGGAATCTCTATCTGAAACTCTACTCTTTGGTAGACCATGTAGTCTCACCACCTCTTTGAAAAAAACTTTGAAACATGAACATCACTGGTCTTATGACACAGAATGAAATGTGCCATCTTTAAAAATCCATCCACCACCACAAATATGGAACCATGCCCTCTCTGTGTCCTTGGCAATCCAAGAACAAAATCCATGCTAATTCCTCCCATGGCCTCTCAGGTATAGGTAATGGCTGATACAATCCAATATTCTAACTTGTTCCTTTTTCCATCTGACATACTCTACAACTTTTTACAAACTTCTTCACATCTTGTTGTAACTGTGGCCAATAATAATTCTCACTGACAAGAGCAATGGTCTTATCTTGACCGAAATGTCTAGCCAATCCTCCACTATGCTTCTCCTTGATTATATTCTCTCTCATAGAACTCCTTGGAGTGTACAATTGGATTCCTCTAAACAACATCCCATCTTGGATTAAGAAATCCAACCATCTCATCCTATCCAATGTAACAGGTTCCAAACAAGCCTTCCAAGCTTAAGCAAAGTCTAGATCTTCAGGATACAAACTCTTGAGTTCATTGAACCCAACAACATCTATATTCATTTCTATCAACAAATTTTTCCATCTACTCAAGGAATTTGCAACTCTATTTTACCTTCCACTCCCGTGCTTCAAAACAAAGGTATAACTCTACAAAAAATCAACCCATTTTAAGTGCCTTTGATTTAACTTTCCTTGACTATTGAGATACTACAAAGCCTGGTGATCAATATATAAAACAAATTCTTTTGGAACCAAATAGTGTCTCCATTTCTTCAAAGCCTAAACTATAGCATAAAAATCTTGATCATAGATAGAATATTTCTTCTTAGCATTATTTAACTTATCAGTAAAATAGGCAACAAGCTTACCTTCTTGACTCAAAACAACTCCCATGGCAATGCCACTAGCATCACAATCTACCTGAAAAACCTTATTGAAATTTGGAAGTGCCAAAATAGGTTGCTTTATAAATTTATTCTTCAACATATCAAAACTTTTGGCTGCTCCTGTAGTCCACTTAAACTCTTTTCTATCCCCTCTCACCGCTTCAGTTAGAGGCGCACAAATACTACTGAAATTCTTAATAAACTTTCTGTAAAAACTTGCTAGACCATGAAATCATCTTACCTCTGTAACATTCCTCAGGGTAGGCCATTCAATGATAGCTCTCACCTTCTCTAGATCCATTTTAAGACCCTATGCTGAGACAACAAATCCTAGATACACCAACTCTCTCTTCACAAAACTACATTTCTTCAAATTAATCAACTTCTCCTCCCTTAGCTTCTCAAAAACTCTTTAGATATGTATCAAGTGCTCCTCCAACGTATTACTAAAAATAAAAATATCATCCAAATAAAAAATATCAAATTTTCCTAAAAATTCTTTCAATACCTCATTCATAAGACACATAAATGTGCTCGGTGCATTGGTTAGCCCAAAAGGCATGACTAACCACTCACACAATCCCTCCTTGGTTTTGAAGGTTGTCTTCCATTCATCTCCTTCTCTAATCCGGATCTAGTGATATCCACTCTTCAAATATATCTTCGTGAAGTACTCAACTCCACTCAAATAATCTATAATATAATCCATTCCTAACAAGGGAAATCGATACTTGATGTTGATCTTGTTGATGGCTCTAGAATCTGTACACATCTGCAATTCCCCATCCTTCTTTGGTGCTAGTACTGCAAGTACTGCACATGGACTCAAACTCTCTTTGATCAATACCTTCTGCAACAACTCTTGCACTTATTTTTTCAACTCTTCACTCTCTGCTGGAGTCATTCAATGGGATGCCTTATTTGGAAAACTTGCTCCAGGAATTAGGTCCATTTGATGACTAATCTTTCTTACTAGAGGCAAACCTTCAGGCATGTTATCAGAAACAATATCTTGAAACTCATTCAGCATATTTGAAACCTCTATAGGTACCTCATTAGTATCCTCTTTATCAACTCTAGGGATCAATGCAAAACACATATGCTCATGCCTCATACCTTTTAGGAGCTTTCTTCCATCAACCAAAAAAATTCTTGTATTACTGCATACCTTTTCCTCTACCTCTTTCAAGGGATTCAACTTATGACAAACTCCATCCTTTGTCAAAGAATAGGTTTTGGCATGTCCATCATGTACTCCTCACCGATCAAACTACCACGTTCTGCCTAACAACATATTACAAACATCCATAGGAATAATATCACACAATACCTCATCATGGTAATTTCCAATCTTGAACTTTACCAGACATTGTTCATTTACCAAAGACTTATGGTCCTTCTACAACCAAGCAATTCAATATGGATTTGGATGAATTCTTCTCTCCAACCGCAGCTTACTAACCATCTCTTCTGAAACAAGGTTATTAGTACTACCTCCATAAATAATAACATTTCAAACTTTATCTTCATACTTACATCTAGTGTGAGACAAATTATTCCTTTGAGTTGGTTCCTTCTCCTCATTTAACAAGGCTCTTCTAGTGACAAGAACCTCTCCTCTTTCTACATCCTCAGAATGTGAAGACTCAACATCTTCATCTACATGTGCAACTCGTGCATTACTTGCAGGTCTTCTATTTGTCCTTCCTTGATGTGGAGGACACTCATAGGCTCTATTTCCTTCTTCTCTACATTGGAAAAAGGTTCCACGAAAGCCTCCTCTTCCCTGGTCATCGTCCAGATCTTCCTCTTCCTCTTTGGTCTCCATTATTCTAATCACAAGGATGGTAGGTGTTATCTCCTTTCTAGTTCTGGCTACTACTAGAGCCTTCACCCTTCTTTGGTCTCCACCGGTCTTTACTCCATGACCTTCACCTTGTTTCTTGTTCTCAAACCTCTTATTCAGTCATTCTTTAACCTTTAGAGAAAAATGATAAGCATCCTCAATGGTGGTCATTCTTACTAGTGCTTGGCTTTAACCCGTTAATATAACGAGCAACTTTCTCTTTATTTTCCACAGAATGTCCCATCTGAATCAGGACCTTGTGAAATTCCTCTGTGTATTCTTTCACCGTCTTTGTTCCTTGCCTCAAGCTCTACATCTTCTTGAGTAGCTCCAATTCATAATCGAATGGAATAAATTGTTTCTTCAATTTTGGCACCATTCTGTCCCATCTGGAAATTTAATCTTTCCCTTGTCTTCCTCTTTCTAACTAGACCTCTTTCCACCATATATTGGTGTGACCTTTCAATTTTGTCTTTGGAAACCTCACTTTGTGAGGATCTTCAATCTCCTCAAACCCAAAATATTCCTCCATGTCATTGATCCAATCGATCAATTCTTCAGGATTTAGACTTCCACTGAAAGTTGAAACCTTCATTTTAGGTCTCTTCCCAATGCTTGAGATCACTCGTAGCAATATTCTTTCTCTAGGATCCATTGGATCCTACTCTTCCTCTTCCATTTCCTCTTTCGTTTCATTTTCACTGTCATCTCTTTCTCGATGTACATCTCTTCTTCAAACCTCTTGCTGCAAGTTTTCTAATTGCCTTCTAAGGGCTCTGATTTCATCTCTAGGTGGATGTCTTCCTCCACCACCTCAGCCTCTACCTCTGCCATGATGGGTAAGTCTTATAGGCATCTTGAACTCAAACCACACTCACAAGTCCTACTGTAACTGCGTCACATTTGACGCTCTGTTACAAACTCAGGTACTATTGCTTTGATACCACTTGATGAGGGGTACACCACCTGAAACCCACATAAATCACCACAATAGATACCAACACAAAAGATGCGAGACAAAAGAATTGTTGGTATGTGGCGACTGATCATGCTATACTATACACTCTTCATGTATCCTCGCTGGGGTTTGAGGTCGGGCCAGGCCTTTGATAGGGGTTCAGGGAAAACAACCCTTGAGAATTTTTTTTCCCATTTTTTTCACGTCATCACCGAAAAGGGAAAAATCACCAAAAAAAAAAAACCGACTTTGTAAAACCCTAATTTTGGAAGCTTCTAAAAATCTTGTTATAAGCGGTTTGGATGGGGGTTGCAGTTGTGAATTTTTTAGCAAGATTGTAATATGTTTTACACTGGATAATAAAATCATTGGATGGCTGCGGTTTTGTGGATGTAGCCTAGATTGGGTGAACCATGTTAAATTCTTTGTGTTGTGTTGTTTCTGCTATAATTTTCTATGTGTTTTATTTCTCTATTTTATTGATCAAATCTGCATTTAACTGTTAGATATCTTCCTTCTAACCCTAACAAGTGGTATTAGATCGGGTTGTGTTCGATTATTGTCTGCAGGAAGGTCTCATGGTTGAGTGGGAGTCTCACAGTTAAGTGGGAGCAATGGCGGACGAGGGTAAATTGAAGGTAGATAAATTCAATGGGAAAAACTATCAGTTATGGAAGATGCAGATGGAGGATTATCTCTATCAGAAGGATTTATGGAGGCCGTTAGAAGGAATAGCCAAGAAACTGGCAACAATGAGTGATGAGGATTGGAATCTTCTAGACAGAAAGGCATTGGGAGCCATTCGTTTATGCCTGGCACAATTGGTGGCATTCAATATTACAACAAAAAAGACAACTCAAGAGTTTATGGAAACCTTGACGAAGCTATATGAAAAGCCTTCCACTTCGAATAAGGTATTTCTTATGAAGCGTTTATTTAATATGAAAATGGTAGAAGGTGGGTTAGTTGCTGATCATTTAAATGAGTTTAATACAGTTACCAGTCAATTAACTTCTGTAAATGTAAACTTTGATGAATAAGTTAGGGCTCTTTTGATTCTGTGTTCTTTGCCTGAAATCTAGAATAGCTTGGTAATGGCTGTTAGCAATTCTATTTCTAGTTCAAATACATTGAAATTTGATGATATTGTTGGTGTTATTTTGAGCAAGGAAATTCATAGGAAAAGCTCAGGTGGAACATCCACATCAGGCAGTGTTTTGAATGCAAAAAGCAGGGGCAGAACAAAGGAGAGAGGAAACAATTCTGGAAGTCATGGGAAGTCATGAGGAAAATCAAAGGACAAAAGGTCCCAATCTAGAGACAAGAGGGATTGTTGGTACTGTGGTAAGCTAGGTTATTTAAAGAAAGATTGTTGGTCTCAAAAAAATAAAGAAGTAGACAAAAAAGAAGGCAATAAAGAGGCAAATGTGGTAAGTAATAAATCTGATGAGGATGTTTTGATTCTTTCCCTTGATAATGCTGATGATTCTTGGGTGTTAGATTCAAGGGCTTCATTTCATGTTACCCCCCATAGAAGTTATTTTCTTGATTATGTCCAAGGGGATTTTGGGTTGGTTTATTTGGGATATAACAAACCCTGTCAGATTGTTGGAAAGGGAAGAATCAAGATTAAGTTGCATAATGGGAATCATTGGCTACTACATGAGGTAAGGCACGTTCCAAATTTGAAAAAAAAAAAAATTCAGCAGGGCAACAAGATGATGAGGCCTGTGTTGTTACATTTAGTGATAAAAATTGGAAGGTTACAAAAGGTGCCTTAGTGGTAGCAAGAGGTGTGAAAGTAGGCACCTTTTATCTTTGTACAGGTCATATTGTTTCTTATAATAGACTTGGGCATATAAGTGCAAAAGGTATGAAATTACTTCATTCAAAGAATGTTTTACCAGGTCTAAAATGTGTTAATATGGATTTCTATGAAAGTTGTGTGTATGACAAACAAAAGAGAGTTAGTTTTCTCAATGATGGGAAGCAAAAGAAAGATGAGAAATTGGAGCTTGTTTATATGGATGTATGGGGACCAGCTCAAGTATCTTCTCTCAGTGGCTCTCGGTATTATGTCACTTTTATTGATGATGCAATAAGGAAGGTATGGATTTATTTCCTTAGGCAAAAATCTGATGTATTTGAAACTTTTAAGAAATGGAGAAGCTTGGTTGAGAATGAGACAAGTAAAAAGTTAAAATGTCTTAGATTTGATAATGGTGGTGAGTATTGCAGCAAAGAGTTTGAAGAATATTTTTCCTCTAATGGTATTCATAGGCACAAAATGGTTCCAAGGAATCCACAGGAAAATGGAGTGGCTGAGCGCATGAACGTAACAATAATGGAGTGTGCATGGACTATGAGATTGTATGTTGGGCTGCCTTTTAACATGTGGGTAGAAGTTGTAAACACTATTATTTATTTAATCAATAGAGGTCCCTCTAATCCTTTGGGTTGTGGTATTCTGAAGGAAGCATGGACAGATAAGAAGGTGAGTTATTCTTTTCTCAAGACCTTAAGTTGTGAAGCATTTGCACATGTAGATTCTGAAAATAGAACCAAGCTTGATGCAAAATCAAAGAAATGTATATTTGTTGGATATGGCATTGATGAATTTGGCTATAGGCTTTGGGATTTTGAAAATAAAAAAAGTTGTGAGAAGTAGGGATGTCATATTCAATGAGAAAGTGTTGTACAAAGATCAGTTGCAGCAGCATGAGAAGAAAGAAAATGATTATGTCATGCTGGATGATACACCAAACAGTGATGTTCCAGTGGTTCCTCATGCTCTGCAACAAAAAAAACTCCACAACAACAACAACAACAAATACCACAAACTCCAGTGAATGTTAGACGATCTTCAAGGATAAGTAGACCTCTAGAAATATTTTCTCCCTCTTTGTATTCTATTTTATTAACTGATGCTGGTGAATTGAAATGTTATGATGAAGCTATGCAGGTGGATACCAAGGTTCAATGGGAGCATGGAATGGAAGAATAAATGGAGTCCTTGTTGAAAAATTAGACTTTGGAATTATGCAAGTTGCCTGTAGGGAAAAAGGCTTTACCAAACAAATGGGTTTATAGGCTGAAAGAGGAGGATGGAGGTAAGAAAATATTTAAAGCCAGATTAGTTGTAAAGAGATTTGCACATAAAAAGTGTATTGATTTTGATGAAATATTTTCTCCAATTGTTAAAATGACTTTTATTCACACTTTTTTAAGTATTGTGGCACTGAAGATTTGCATTTAGAACAACTTGATGTTAAAACAACCTTTTTCCATGGTGATTTGGAAGAGGAAATATACATGAAACAACCACAAGGAATTGAGGTCAAAGGTTAGGAGAAATTGGTGTGTAGATTGAAGAAAAGTTTATATGGCTTGAAGCAAGAACCTCGGAAATGGTATATTAAATTTGATAGCTTTATGGCTGAGCATGGCTATAGTTGTTGTAATTTAGACCATTGTGTTTATTTTAAGAGGTTAGATGATGATAGATACATTATTTTATGTTTATATGTTGATGATATGCTTGTAGCGGGGTCTAACATGAATCACATAAAGGAGTTACAACAATAGTTAGCAAATTCATTTTCTATGAAGGATTTGGGGCCATCAAAGCAAATCCTTGGTATGAAGATTACAAGAGATAGGAAAAACAAAAAAATGTTTTTATCTCAGGCTGATTATGTTGAAAGGGTGTTGCAGAGATTTCATAAGGAGAATGCAAAAGCTGTCAGCACACCTTTTCCCAGTCATGTTAAATTGACTAAGGATATGTGTCCAAAGACATAAGAGGAGGAAGAAAAAATGTCCAAGGTACCATATGCTTCAGCTGTAGGTAGTTTAATGTACGCCATGGTATGCATAAGACCAGATATTGCACATAATGTAGGAGTTGTTAGCAGGTATATGAGTCATCCCGGTGTTGAGCATTAGAATACGGTAAAATGGATTCTCATGTACTTGAGAGGTACATCCAATAAATGTTTATGTTTTGGGGGCTCTAATATTGATTTAAAATACTATGTTGACTCTAATTTGGCAGGGGCTATTGATACCAAGTGGAGTACCACCAGTTATGTATTTATAGTTGGTGGGACAATAGTGAGTTGGATTTCTTGGTTGCAAAAGGTGGTTGCTTTATCCACCACGAAGGCAGATTATGTTACTGCAACAGAGGAAACAAAGGAGATAATATGGCTGAAAATTTTCATGGAAGAGTTGGGAAAAAAATAGGCTTAAAATTACTTGTTTACAGACAACTAGAGTGCTATACATCTTTCCAAGAATTTTTCCTTGCATTCTAAAAAAAAACACATATAGTTGAGATATTATTTCATTCGGTCAATGTTGGAGGATGGACATGTCAAGCTAGAAAAGATACATACAGATGCCAATCCAACGGATATGTTTATGAAGGTAGTGACAATGGAGAAGCTGAGCTCCTCTTCAGCTTCAGTTGGCCTTCAAGGTTGAATTCAAGTATAACATAGCAGCAGGGTCCAAGGTGCTTATTTCTAGTGGGAGCTATAAGTGTAGCGGTGTTGTCTAGGATCAGTATCCATGTGGGAGATTGTTTGGTGTGGAGCCTGACCAGTCTCCAAGTGGGAGATTGTTGTTATGTGGTGACTAATCATGCTATACTGTACACTCTTCATGTATCCTCGCTAGGGTCCGGGGCCAGGTTGGGCCTTGAGCGGGGGTTTGGGGGCGATAGCCCTCGAGAATTTTTTTTTACCATTTTTTTCGCGTCGTCACCGAAAAAAGAAAAATCACCAAAAAAAGCAAAAACCAACTTTGTAAAACCCTAATTCTAGAAGCTTCTAAAAATCTTGTTATAAGTGGTTTGGATGGGGGTTGTAGTTGTGGATTTTTAGCAAGATTGTAATGTGTTTTATATTGGATAATAAAATCATTGAATGGTTGCAGTTTTGTGGATGTAGCCCAGATTGGGTGAACCACGTTAAATTCTCTGTGTTGTCTTGTTTCTTCTATAATTTTTTGTGTGTTTTATTTCTCTGTTTTATTGATCAAATCTACATTAACTGTTAGATATCTGCCTTCTTACCCTAACAAAAATAACTCGCTTTCAATTATTTCCCATAAAATCAAATTACAAATTCAAAACTTACATGCTACAGCCTCATGGGCTTGATTCATTACACCAAAATCAACTCTAAAAACAAAATGTATTATTAGAGCCACAATTTGCACTATTAGAGCCACCTTTTATTTTACCCAACAACTGTTCGAGAATGTTCTAGAAAGTTCAACTTTCCCTTTTGTTTTGGCGCCAAAAGTCCTGCCATTTGATTTCTGGCCTAGGAAGAAATTTTAATGAAATTCACTTTTTAGAGGGGCAACTTCACAGGGCCATAACTTTTGATTCAAGTATCCGATTGGCTATTATAACATATGGCTGGAAAGCTCTCAAAGAGATCTACAATGTCGAACCCACCAAAGGTCAGTTTGTCAAATTTTTGAGTTGTTTCAAGGCCTCTAAGATTTTCATATCTAAACTTGAAGCTACATTGGAGAAATTTCTCGGGATGGAAACTTTAATATCTTCCAAACCGTGCAGGGTATTGAGATGATTCTTTCTTGACTGGGAATATTTTTTAGTTCTATTCCTTGGGGTAAATTTTTAGGTCCATACGAGCTCATTTAGGCTGACTTACTAAAAATAGTAAGTGACCATTTTTTTCCTTTTATGACTCTTGATTGCCTTACACCCCTTAAGTGCCATCATGGAACTCAAAACAACTAAGGAAATTAAGGAAAAATAATTTTTCTGGGTGATGCAAGATTTCCCTACACCACTGGATGCTCCTGCATCAATTTTTTTGGGAAAATATTATTTTAGTTTATGTCATGAGGTGACAACAAGAAGACATGGTTCAATCATTCCTTACAAACCTCAATATATGACAAAAACTAAAAAACCACACCAAAACAAATAATATTGTAAAATATAGCACTAAAATAAATTTTAATTTTTGAGTATAATTTGTGGAATTTGGAAGCCTGAATCTATTGTTTATAACACACAATAATTTATATATTTTAAAAAGACTACCTAATGAAAAAACTACATGTACCACTACATTACTTATGTCTTTTCTAATAACTTTTAAAAAAAGAATGCTAAATTTTGACATTATTGTTAGGGTTCAGGCAGATTGGAGCAATAAACATTAACAATTATATGCAAATTAAATAACCCAAAAATAACAATGAAGAATAACAAAAAAGAGATCAACACAAAAATTTAATGTGGTTCACCCAATATGGGCTACATCCATAAAAATTCAACCACCCAATAATTTTATTATTCAGTGCAAAGTAGATTACAATCTCATGAATTATACCCACCGTAACTTACATCCCAGTCGATTATAACAAGCTTTTTGGAAGCTTCCAGAAATAGGGTTTTACAAAGTCATTTTTTCATTTGACATGTCAACAAGAAAACATTGATGAGTTAACAATGAGGATACGTTACGTGTGTATAGTATTTGTATGATCAGTCACCACATACCAACAATATCCCACTTGGAGACTGATTAGGCTCCACACCAAACAATATCCCACTTGGAGATTGATCCTGGATGACACCGCTACACATACAACTCCCACTAGATCACAGGTCTAGCTAGTTTCTTATGTCACCATTATTAGTCATAAAGGCCAACTAAAACTAATGAGGAAATCAATTTCTCCCATGTAACCGCCTTTGTGAACATATTTGCAGGATTCTCACTTGTGTGAATTTTCTCCAGCTTCAACTGCCCATCCTCCAAAACTAACCGAATGAAGTGGTATATGAGCTATATGTGCTTAGTTTTTGAATGCAGAGCTGAGTTCTTAGCAAGATGAATGGCACTCTAGCTATCAGTGTACAAAGGGCTATCTTCTTGTTGTTGTCCCAATTCCTCTAGAAAATATTGTAACTAAATCATCTCCTTGCTGGCTTCTGTAGCACCAACATACTCAGCTTCAATGGTTGATAGAACAACCTTTTGCAGTCTTGAAATCCAACTAATTGTAGTACCTCCTATAGTAGAAACATACCTTATAGTACTTCTCTTGCTATTAATATCATCCACTAGATCAGAGTCAACATATCCTTTTAGAGCAGAATTTGTTCCTCCAAAACATAGTTTCTTTGAAGTAGTACCTCAAATATCAGAGAATCCATTTTATTGCATTCCAATGTTCCATTCCCAGATTGCTCATATACTTTCTCACAACTCCCACTGTATGTGCAATATCTGGCCTTGTGCATACCATTGCATACATCAAGCTACCAACTATTGATGTATATGGTATCTTAGAAATTTTGTTTTCTTCCTCTGGTGTCTTTGGACACATCTCCTTAGTCAACTTAAAATGACTAGGAAAAGGTGTACTAACTAATTTTGCATTTTGCATGTTAAACCTTTTCAACACCTTCTCTACATAGTCACTATGAGACAAAAATAATTTTCTATTTGTCCTGCCCTGTGTGATCCTCATACCAAGGATTTGTTTTGTTACACCCAAATCCTTCATAGAAAATGAATTTTCTGATTTCTACTTAATTTCATTAATTTGTTGCATGTTAGACCCAACAACAAGCATGCCATCAACATAAAGCAACAGGATAATATAGCTTCCATTATCCAATTTCTTAAAATAAACACAATAATCAGAATGTCATCTTTTGTAACCTTGTTCAACCATAAAACTATCAAATTTCAAATACCATTACCGAGGTGCTTGCTTCAGGACATACGAACTCTTCTTTAACCTACACACAAATTCCTCCTTACCCTTGACCTCATATCCCTGTGGTTGTTGCATGCATATTTCCTCTTCCAAATCCCCATGGAGAAATGTTGTTTTCACATCTAGTTGTTCAAGATGCAAGTCTTCCTCAGCCACAAGACTTAAAATGGTTCTAATAGAAGTCATTTTTACAACTGGAGAAAATATTTCATCAAAATCTATACCTTTTTTCTATGCAAAACCTTTTACCACGAGTCTAGCCTTATATCTTTTCTTGCCTCCATGTTCTTCCTTCAACCTGTAAACCCGTTTATTTGACAGTGCTCTTTTACCTGCAGGAAATTGGACTAAGTCCCAAGTCTGATTCTGCAACAAGGAATCCATTTCCTCTTTCATGCCTAGTTCCCATTGATTTTTGGTATCTACCTGCATCGCTTCTTCATAACCTTTAGGTTTACCATAATTAGTTAACAATATAGAATATAACAATGGATAAAATCTTTCTGGAGGTCTAGTTATCCTTGTAGAATGTCTAACACTTGTAGGAGTTTGTGGGATAACTTGTTGCTGAGCATCAGGTACCACTGGCATTTTATTTTCTGGAATCTCATCCAGCACCACATATTCCTTTTTGGCCTATTCATGCTTCTTTTCCTGTAGCTGATCCTTATACACGACCTTCTCATTGAATATACCATCTTTGCTCCTAATGATTTTATGATTTTCATAATCCCATAACCGATAACCAAATTCATCTACTCCATATCTAATGAAGGTACACTTTTTAGACTTAGCTTCAATCTTGGTTCAATTTTCAATATCAACATGGACAAATGCTTCACAACCAAAGGTTTTTAGAAATTAATAGTTTACCTTTTTACCTGTCCATGCCTCCTCTGGAATTCCACCATCCAAAGGATTTGAAGGTCCCCTATTTATTAAATAAACAACAGTATGTACAACATCTGCCCAAAATTTTAAGGGTAGTCCAACATGCAATCTCATGCTCCTTGCACATTCCATAATGGTCCTATTCATCCTCTCAAACACACTATTTTCTTGTGGGATTCGAGGAACCATTTTTTTCCTATGGATTCCATTGTATGAATAGTAGTTTTCAAATTCTCTACTGCAATACTCGCCTCCATTATCAGATCTGAGATAGTTCAAATTTTTTCTTGTCTCATTATCAACCAAAGCTTTCCACCTTTTAAAAGTTTAAAATACTTCTAATTTTTGTTTTAGGAAATACACACATGTTTTCCTATTTGCATCATCAATAAAAGTAACATAATAACAAGAGCCACCAAGAGAAGATACCTGAGCTGGTCCCCATACATCTGAATGTACAAGCTCTAATTTCTCACTCTTCTTCTCTTTCCCAACTTTGAGAAATCAGAGTCTTTTCTGTTTTCCATAAACACAATTTTTGCCGAACTAAGTTAATTTGCTTTAGACTTGGTAGAAAATTTTTAGAGTGAAGGATCTTCATCCATTTCTCACTCATGTTCCCAAGTCTATGGTGCCATAATTCTATTTTTTTCCCTGCAACAAGTGCTCTAGCTATCTCAGTAGCAACTATTTCTATAGCAGCTAAGGTAGAATAAGTATTACCAGTACACAAATACAATGTGTCTACCTTATCACCTTTAGATACTACTAATGCACCTTTAGTGACCTTCCAGACTTTTTCTGTAAAGGTAACTATGTAGCCTTCACTACTCAGTTTTCCTACAGAAATTAAATTCCTTCTCAAATTTGGAACATGCCTTACCTCTTGTAGCAACCATTCATTTCCATTCTACAACTTGATTTTTATCTTTCCTTTTCCAACACTCTGACAGGGTTCATCATCACCCAAATATACCTATCCAAAATACCTTGAACATAATCTACAAAATATTTCCTATGGGGTGTGGCATGAAATGAAGCCCCTAAATTTATTACCCAAGAATCATTAACATTATCTAAACATAGAATTAAAGAATCTTGTAATTTATTACTTGCAACATTAGCTTCCTTACTGTCATCATGTTGTCTATTTCCTTGTTTTCCTTTTTGAGGCCAACAATCCTTCTTCAAGTGTCCTGGCTTTCCATAGTGCCAACAATCCATTTTTCCTCTAGATTTAGATCTTCCTTTCTTCAAATTCCCTTGTGACTTCCCATAATTTGTTGGGATTTTTTCTCTCTCCTTTGTTCTTCCCCTATTCTCTACAGTCAAAGAATTACCTGATGTTGAAGTCTCGCCTGTGCTTTTCCATCGCATTTCCTCACTAAGGATAACACCAACAACATCATCAAATTTCAATGTATTTGAACCAAAGACAAAGTTACTTAAAACCATTACCAAGCTATTCCAACTTTCTAGAAAAGAACATAAAACCAAGAGAGCCCTCACCTCTTCATCAAAATTCACTTTTAGAAAAGTTAACTGACTGGTAATTGTATTAAACTCATTTAAATGATCTGTCATAGATCCACCTTCAATCATTTTTAGATTAAAAAAAATGCTTCATGAGAAATACCTTATTTGAGGCTGAGGGGCTTTCATATAATTTAGCCAAATGTTCCATCAGATCCATTGTTGTCTTTGCTTTTGTTATATTGAATGCCACAAATGGTGTCAGGCACAACAAAATGGTTCCCAGTTCTTTTTTATCCAGAATATCCTAGTCTTCATCGAACATAGTAGCCTCTTTCTTTTTTTTCCTTGCAATGGCCGCCATAGATCCTTTTGATACAAATAATCTTCCATATGCATCTTCCATAATTGATAATTATGGCTATTGAACTTCTCAACCTTGAATTTTTCTTCTTCCATTGCTCTCACTCAAATCTAGAGGTTTCCTACCAATCAACTAAAATACACATGGCTCTGGTACTAGTTGTTAGGGTTCAGGCAGATTGGAGCAATATGCATTAAAAATTATATGCAGATTAAATAACCCAAAAATAACAATGAAGAATAACACAAAAGAGATCAACACAAAAATTTAACATGGTTCACCCAATATGGGCTACATCCACAAAAACTCAACCACCCAATGATTTTATTATCCAGTGCAAAGTAGATTACAATATCATGAATTACACCCACCGCAACTTACATCCTAGTTGCTTATAACAAGCTTTTTGGAAGCTTCCAGAATTAGGGCTTTACAAAGTCATTTCTCATTTGACGTGTTAGCAAGAAAACCTTGATAAGTTAACGATGAGGATACATTACGAGTGTACAGTATTTGCATGATCAGTTGCCACATACCAACAATTGTGCTAACAAGTTATGCTTTTGTTGAAAAGAGTGCAAAACTAAGGCCTCAACACAATTCCTAGAAAAATATAACAAGATGAGGAAAAAATAATTACATGATAGTAAAATGATTAGAAAATTATTTCCAATGCATATAAGAAGTCAAAAATTTGACTTCATATGCACAAGTTATGTAAAAAATTAAAAAAACCCCTTTAAGAGTATTGCATAGGTCCTAGTGGCACTATGGTGGTGCTAAAAAAGTTTGGTTGGCGTTATGGCAGAGGTGATAGAGTCTAAGAAGTGTTATGTAAAAATTATTTAGTCTAGAGTTGTGCAAAGATTCTATGAAGTTTGAAAGGGAAACAATTTTGCAAAGATGTTTCAAAATTTGAAGCCATGCAAAGATAATACAAAGACTAAAAGGCTAACAAATCTACACATATGCTTTAGCATTTGAAGATATGTAGATATTCATGGAGTCCAAAAGGTTAGAGTTTTTGTAAAGACATGGAAAATTCCAAAAGTATTAGGTGCAACAAGATTTTTGGTTTTGCAATAGTCTAGATTTTAAAGTATTGTAGCAATTTAGAGTTTGGGTAGTTCACATGCATTGGTGTTTCTACAATTTATATTTTTAACAATCACTAGTAGTTTGGAGTCTTGATAGTTGGTATGAAGGTGGAATTTTAGTAGTATCTACAAAGGCCTCAATGAGGAGGTGTAGTGGTGAGAAATTTTCAAATGATGGTTTAGAGTTTATTTGGTGGTTAAAATTCCTAGCAACATATAAAATAGGGATGATACAAATAATTGATAGATGACAACACCAATAATAGTATCCATTTATAGATAAAATAATACACCTATAGTGTGGCATTGCATAGGGTCTACATAGGAAAATTTGATAGTTTTTGCTAGATAATGCATTTTCTCATTGAAAATTGTGTTGGAAAACAAAAATATACCAAGAGGGGGGTGAATCAATAGATCAATTAAATTTTACCCCTAAAATACTTATATCTCTTTTAGTGCAGATTAAACTAAATATGTAAGGAAATAAACATCCACACACAATAACTCATAACATAAAATATACATCCCTCGCTTCCCTCTCCTCTGTTAGCGTTTGAACAACATGCGCGCATGGTGGATTCTGCCCTGGGGGTACCCCATGGTCCCCCTCTACCCCCTGTCCCAAACCTTGACTTGTCTCATGTGGACTTGTGTCCCTCGAGAGGCACTCCTAGAGGGTCTGGTACTTTGGATGTGGGTCATTAGGTGCCACCCGTGATTCTGATCCTGTCTGGTGTGGAAGTGTCAGCGGTTGAGATTCTTCTAGATACTAAAGGCTGGAAGGATGTGGTAACCAATGGTAAAATGAGCTCTAATCCTCCACCCCCTTTTGAAGAGGAAGTAAAAGCCTCAGGAACAAATTTTTCTATCTCTGATATGGTCAGTGATAGCATTCTCTCCTCCGTGGAGAACACAGTTGTGGGTCATTTTATTTCTTTCTATCCCACTATAGACATGGTTCGAAGATGGGCTGCTACTAAATGACACCTCAAGGGAAGTGTGGACATTTGCACAATGTCGGGCGGTCTCTTCTTCTTAAAGTTCATGACCTCAGAAGATTTGGTTGCATTCCTCTCTTCTAGGCCTTGGGTTTATGGAAAGCATAGTTTGACTTTATGCCACTGGAAGCTAGGGTTTGACCCTACAGTGGATCTAAATAAATCAGCACCAGTCTGGGTTTGCCTACCTGGGTTGCCCTTAGAATACTAGGATGAATCCATCTTCAAAAGCATTGGGGATTCCTTGGGACATTTCATTACTTCTAATTCCATCACCAGATCCAAGTCCAGGTTAGTGTTTTCTTGATTTTGTGTTAATGTTAGTGTGAATAAGACACTTCCTAACTTTGTGAAGTTGTGCTCTAAGTTTGGTACTTGGGTCCAACCTGTGTGCTATGAAAATATTGTCGTTTACTATCAGAAGTGTTCCAAACCTGGCCACCTTATCTCTGACTGTAAATCTTCCTTTCATCAAGAGTCTAACTTGCATGACTCTGCTACTAATGCTATCCATCCCCTAGAAAATGATGGTTTGAAGGATGGAGATTAGGCCAAATTTTCCTTACCTGATTTGGTGGTACCCCCATCTAGTTGGGATCCGGTTATGAGCCTTGATACTCTTTCTCTTTCTAAGAGTGTGGCAGTTGATAAGTTGTTGGATGTTGATGTTCTATCCTCTGGCCTGACTCTTGGGGGGATGAGTTAGTTGGTGGTTTTCTATTGGAGGTGGGTTCAGCTGGGACTAGCGAGACCATGGGTGAAGAGGGTGAAATATGGGAGGAGATGGGTATCAGAGTTATTGATGTGGCAACTTTTAGCTTTGAGGATTTGAATATGAAGAAAGCTATAGAAGAGGATAACTGGGTAACCCAAAAGAAAAGAGGGAGGAAGAAAAAGGAGGATGTGGGAGGTGACTCCAAGTTCTGAAGACCCAACCAGAGACTAACGAGATTGAAATAGACTACAAATGAGATATCCATTGGTAAACAAAGGACATTGGAAGTGTCCTCCAAGAAAGGTAAAAAATGAAGGTCATGTCATGGAATGTGCGAGGGTTGAACAACTCTAATAAGGAACTTTCTCTAAAGAACTATGTTCTTGAACATAAGATAGATGTGTTACTTTTACAAGAAACCAAGATGAAAAAAACTAATTTTGATAATATTGCTAAGTACTTATGGTCGGGGGCCACTTACTCCTATAGTGATGCTGATGGGGCGTCGAGTGGTCTTGCTGTGCTTTGGAACCCTTCCAGGTTTGATGGCTCTAAACTATTCTATTTCCAAAGTAGTGTGGGTGTTTCCTTTGCCTACCCAGATGACTCTTGGTCGCTTATCAATTTTTATGCTCCCAATCAGAGAAATGCTAGGAATGATCTGTGGAAAGTTCTTTTTGGCTAGGTTAAAAATAATAGTGGTTCTTGTTGGTTAGTGGTCGGGGACTTCAACTCTCCCTTATATCCCTCAGAGAAAAGTGGTGGTCTGGTGGATTATTTTGATAGCATGGCTGATCTAGAAAACTTTCTAAGTTCTATTGGCCTAATTGACATAGATTTATCAGGTCAATCTTTTACTTGGACCAACAGACGTCTAGGGGAGGACTTGATTCAAATTAGATTAGAAATATTCCTTTGCTCCAGTCATTAGACCGGCCTGCTCAGTGCCACTCTTTGGGATCTGCCCAAGACGGTTTCAAATCACAATCCTTTGTTATTGATCTCGAATGACCATTCTGCTATTGGTCTGTTCCCATTCTGGTTTGAGTTAATGTGGAACTCCCACCCTGATTTCAAGAAAAAAGTTGTTGAATGGTGGAATATCCCTATTCGTGGTTCCCCCATGTTCAAGATCTTTTTAAAACTTAAACATATCAAATGTATGGTAAAAGGTTGGAACAAAAGGGTTTTTGGGGATGATTTCTAGAAAAAAAGAGTTATAGGGGATAAATTGAAAATTATTCAAAAGAAAATGGAGGAGAGGGATGTTAGTCTTCTTACTTGCAACCAAGAAAAAGAGAGCTGAAGGGAGTGGGAACAAATTCTAAGGAAAGAGGAATTTTATGGAAAAAAAATTCTACGGTCCAATGGCTGAAAGAAGGTGGCAATAACACCTCTTTCTTTCATGTTTCTACCATTAAACATAAGAAAAGGAATTAGATAACTAAATTGCATAATGAGTAGGGGGATGTGATCAATTCGCCCTCCCTGATCGGTCTCTTAGCTACAGATTATTTTTAGAAGGCTTATGTGACTTCTGTTGAGGCTCCTAATCCGGCTCTGGACAGTCTGTTGTTGGACCCTCTCCCAACTATCATTACCCAAAATGATAATCTTGGGATCCTCAGTGTTGTCACTCCTGAGGAGGTCAAGTTTGCCACTTTTAGTATGGGGGCTTACAAAGTGTCGGGCCCTGATAGTTTTCCACCAGCCTTCTTTCAGATCTTTTGGGAGATCATTGGTGGGGACCTTGTCCTAGCTGCTTGTGACTTTTTCAAATATGGTAAGATTCTAAAAAGACTAAACCACACCTTTATAGCCTTAATTCCTAAGATTTATGATCCTTAGTCTATCATTGATTTTTGCCCCATCAATCTATGCAATACCTTTTATAAAATCTTCTCTAAAATTTTGGTGAACTGCATTAAACCTCTCCTTGACAAACTTATCAGCCCCACTCAAAAAGGGTTTGTGCCTGGTCGTCATATTCTTGATGCTACTATAACCACCCATGAATTGCTCCATTCCATGGATAGATGTAACTATGCTAGTATGGCCCTTAAATTAGATATTTCAAAATCATATGATAAGGTGATTTGGGACTTTGTCCCAAAAGTCTTAGCTAAGTTTGGTTTTGACCAATTTGTGATCAAACTCATAATGGAATGTGTTACTATGCTTAAGTACTCTATTTTGGTTAATGAGACTCCTTTTGGATTTTTCTCTGTTGGGAAAGGTATCAGAAAGGGTGACCCCCTTTCACCCTACTTGTTTATCATGATTGCAGATGTCTTGAGAAGGAACTTTTTTAATATGCTGTCAAAAGGGTCTATTAAGGGAATCAAAGCTGCCTCCTCCTTAGAGTCGACTATGATACAAAAATTTGTGGATGATACTTTTCTTTTTTGAAAAGCCTCTATGATTGAAGCCAGGAAATGGAAAAATTGTCTCAACAACTACACTGCTTGTTTAGGTCAATGTATTAACTATAATAAAAGTATGATTTACTTCTTCAACAACACTCCTAACTTGCAAGCTTGGGTGACTGTTGTCCTGGGGTGCTTGAGTGGGTCTCTTCCTTTGATTTATCTTGGTTTACCCCTTACTGTCAAGGAAGTCACTCTTGACTTTTGGAATATGGTCCTTGAAAGGATCCAAAGAAAACTGGCTGGGTGGAAAGGCTCCATCCTTAGCCATGCTTGTAAACTACAACTCCTGTATGCTTCTCTTCAAGGTATCCCTGTCTACTTCCTCTCTATTTTCAAGATTCCCATATATATTGCTGAGAAGTTGGAGAAAATTCAAAGGAATTTCCTCTAGTTTGGTGCTGAGGAAAAGAAGAAATTTGCTCTCGTTAAATGGAACAAAGTCTATTGACCTAAACATTGTGGTGGGATTGGGATTAGGACTGCCTCTAATACCAATAAAGCTTTAATGGACAAAGTGGGTTGGGACCAACTGAGGAATAGAAAAGATTGGTGCAAGATAATGAATACTAAGTATCTTCAAAACATACCTTTGATTGATTGCCTTTCAGAGGTTCACCCTTCGGGTTCCTTGGCTTGGAAGAGTATTTGTAGCCTGTAGGGTTTGCTGAGGAATATGATAAAATGGAAGATTGGTAATGGTAATAAAATCAGATTCTGGGAGAACCCTTGGCTTCTTGATTCCCCTTTGGAAAACTATGAATTTAGAAATCTTATGAGACTAGAACAAAGATTCTTTGGTGTTTATATTAGTGATTACCTCCTTGGCCCTCATGGTGCTAGGAAATGGAATGATTTGGCCGTATGTTTCCCTTAATCCCCTAACTTGAACCTCCTTGCCAAGACTCTATAGGAGTTGCTCTCCCTTACTAGACTTCCTTCAACCAACATGGGGGATGAGTTCTTTTGGACTCACAATAAGCAGGGGGATCTTTCAGTTAAATGGGCTTGCAATCTATTGTCAGACCAGGATGTTGTCCTTGATCTCTGGAAGAGGGTCTGGAATCGACACATGATCCCGAAAGTTAACTTCTTTTGGTGGACTTCCTGCCATAATAGGATCCTGACTCAAGACAATTTGAGGAAAAGGGGATTCTAGATTCCTAATAGATGTTTTTTATGCAAGTGCAATGAAGAATCAGTGGACCACTTATTGTTACACTACCCATTTGTTGTTGGTGTGTGGGAGCTGGCTATAGAACATTTAAACTAGGTTCCCCCATTATCTACTGGTGCTTATGGAAAGAGAGAAACAATAGGATTTTTAGGAACATTGAGATGAGTCCGAAGGAGGTTTGTGGTATTGGTTCTTAGCTCATTGCCGAAAACATTTCACTCTTCAATGGGAAAACCTTGGATAAAGGTTTGATTGAGAGGGAAATTGTTATGGCCAAAGCTTGGCATTAGAACTTGGATGCAAGCTTTTATGACAACTCCAATTCCCTGGCTAGAAGAGACACTAAATGGAAGCCTCTGGACAAGGGGTTGGTATAAACTCAATTTTGATGGGATAGCCAAAGGAAACCCAAGCATAGCTAGCATAAGAGGTGTTATCAGAGATTGCAAAGGAAATTTTGTGGCTGGTTACTTTTGGGGGGATTGGTATCCATTCTTCTATGATTGCGAAAGCTAGAGCGCTACTTAAGGGCTTACAGTTGGTTGTTTCTATGGAGATTGAAAACCTTCATATTGAAGGTGATTCTAAGTCTATTATTGATGCTATTAACTTTGGCAGATTATTGGGGTGGAGTACCAAAGACATTCTATTAGACATAAGGCTCTTCGTGTCTAAGTTGAATTTAAAGATTGCTACCCACATTTATCAAGAGGGAAATCAAGTGGCTGATTCCTTAGCCAACTTTGGCACACATTGGAAATTATCTAAATGCTAGTGTGTTTTGGGGAACCTTCCTCTAGTCATCCAAGATCTAATCCTGAAGGAGCAAAGCCCTTATTTGATCCATGATGATAACTAATCAAGAGCTTTTATGGGTTTCATGGGGGGTCCACATGCTTGTCTTATGGGCTATGTGGATGGAATGTATGTTGAGGTGGCCTACAAGTGGCATAATTTGAATGAGGAGGCAGAGCCCATTTTTAAAAGGGACATCATGAGGAATTATGGTGGGTACTTGGTGATTAAGGCCAAGTTGGGTCGTACCTTACGTAATCTCCTTTTGGGGATTGTGCTAAGCCATCGTATTTTCAAGTTTTCTGATGTTAATATTGATGTGACTAATAATTATGAGATCAAGCTCCTTATTGGTTCTGTCCATTATGCTATTTTGTCTCTACTTCTAAAATTCAACTCCTTAGGTGTTTCTAAATTTGGCCCCGTGGCCATCTTGCCTTGGTTTCTGTGCAAAAACAACGTGGATGGAAAACCTTCCATTCCTATCATGTCTTGCTTACCTAGTCACAAGTGCTTGGAGATCCTCATTTATAAATTCACAAATATTGCTTCTAGGGAATTATTTCCTCAAGCGTGCGACTTGTACATTGCATTGATTACCCAAGCTTTCTTCATTTGGCTTAAAATCCTAAATGTGTGGGTGAAATTTCACCTTACCATTTTCTCTAACCTATTGCTTTCTCTAGTTTTTTGGTTATTCTGTGTGCAAAGTGACATTATGGGTGGTGATAGTGTGTGAATGGAGTCCAAAAACTGTGGCGAATTTCACAAAGATCCTTTGGTGTGGAACATATGTGTTGAGGGTGGTCTGGTGCCCCTGATGGAGAGTTTGGTAGGCCACGACCCTAATTTAACTATGCAGTTTGTTAACTCTTGGAAAGATCATCGTGTGACTGGGTGGTATTTCCTTTGAAGTGAATGAGGATGTGATTGTGCAGGCGATGAGGCTTCTGTGTTCTAGTATGAAGCATCTGAAGCATACAAAAGACCAAGACAATGAAAGTATGAACACGTTCTTTGTGGGGAATGAAAAGTCAGTTCATAACTAGTCGGGGTTTGAGAGAGAGGCTCTTTCGTAGCCTTGGAACCAAGTTTTCCTCACCCTTATGAAGTATGTGACTCTAGAAGGTAGATACAAAACCTACTAATTCTACCATTTCCCTCTTTTAAATCACCTCCAACATAAAATTCTGTTAAGCTTTCCTTTCTTCCTTCTGATGGATTTAGAGAGTTCTATTAAAAAATGCATTGAGGTTGCTGGCCAAAATCTTGATGATACTCCTCCCTTGTCGCTTCACCAAGGCCTCATTTTGAGGCTCTACCACTTCCATCTTGTGTTATGCCTGCCCAAACCCATTTTTTCCATCTGTATTGAGGAAATTGAGCCTCCTACTGTGACCAACATTTCCCTGATTGAGTCCAAAGGTCCCATTAGAAAAACCAATTCAGTCTCTGTGCCTAAACCCGCTACCAAGAAGCTTAAGGGAAATGTTGGTGTTGCCTAGACTAGTGTTGCGACTAGTCTATATGAACTCAAGTCGACCCCTACCAAGACTTTTTGCAAACCCACCTTGAAGAAGAAAGGTAAGGAGGAAGTGAAGGTTTTGATGGAGCCTCCGACCAGAGACAACATAGGTAAAAATGTGGTTGGCAGGGATTCTAAGGGGGATACAGTGGTCGCGGCTACAGTGGTGACTGGTGGCGATACCATCATCAGGAGATCTGGTAGATTGGCCAAGAATAACAAGAAAGTGCAAGTTAATGACTTGGATTCAGAAGAGGAGTGGTCTGACAACAAAGAGAGCAGGGACGAGGAGGAGTCTAGGGATGAGGAGGAGGAGTATGCTAGAGGGCCCCACTCTATTCCTGATACTAGCAAAGTTCAGAAGGAGAACTCGACTTCCCAATCCTCAAACCCGTTGGATGTGGAGTGTGCTGATACTATGAAGACTACAAATTATGGGGAGGAGCTCCGTGTGTTGCAAGAAAGGATGGCAAAGTTGGACAAAAAATTATGTGGCTTGACCCATTTCACTGTCAAGCTGGTCCATTGTGTTACCAGCACCTTGTCAGTGATTATGAAGGATGAAATGGACAAGAAGAATGTTGAAGATGTCCAGTAATGGGTTAGGGATGATGTTGTTAATCTCCTATCGAAGAATTGGGAAAATACCAGTTAGTCTGTTGTTAGTCCATTTTTTGTCTGTCTGTTGTTGGTTCGATGTGTTAGTTTTTTGGCTTAGGCTTTTGATGTTTTTTGGTCTTAAACTTTATTGGCCCATGAGGCTCTCTGTGTAAGGGTACAACACCCTATAAATTTTGCTTACCGTATCAAAAACATAGAATATATGTGGAAAACCCAAGATGGGAAAAACCACATTGAGAATAGCTACTAGGAGCTACTATCCTAATCCAGCTTCACAATCAAATCTTCTGAATACAAAGTTTAAGGGAACCAACCCTAAGGAGACTCCAATCCCCTAATTTAGGAGAACCCACTCCAAGGAAGTTCCAACTCCCTACTCTAAGCACCTACTCAGATATCTGATGACACCCACCAATCAAATTTACAATGCAAATTACAATTTATTCTTATGAAACAATTCAATATTTCAACCCTATTTACAACTATTCAATTCTTTGTTGCTATCTCAATAACTCAATTATTTTCACTCCACCTCTTTGTTCTGCACCTTGAATGATAACCTTGTTTGAAGGTCTCTGATTTTTGTTTGGGTTCTACTCATTCACTACACCTCTGTTCTTTCCCTTTTCTCTTTAGTGCATTCTCTATCCACCTCAAAAGGTCACATATACACCTTGCTTCTTTTTCACTCTTCTTCTCTTCTTTTAGTTCCTTCTTTGTCTGCCTCAAGAGCTCACACATACATCTATTTGCAGCAACATACTTATCTAGATTCATAGATTTTCCTATTTTTAGCATACCATCAAATCTAGGGTTTCAGTTTCATTTAATTAATATTCTTTGTATTGGATCTGAATCTGATTTTCCACCACCTACATATCTGTGTTGTTGATTGTTTATCCCATAACCAATAAAAATTGGTAGCTGAAGTGGTTAGACCAATTAAATTCAATCACAGACTCAGTTTATAGTCGAAACCCTTGTTCACACTATCGTAGCCATTAAGAATCTTCAGCTTTGAATTTGGTCCATCGATCTCAGATCTTCACGCATGATCCATCAATTATCCTTTATCGTTGCCATCTTTAAAACAAAGCTGTCTGATATATCTCCATTAAATCATCATCGTTGATCATCATTTCTTCACATTCATGACCATCACATATCACATTTTTTCTTAGGGCATCACCCTTCATTTTTGCAATGTGAAGTTGAGAGGCGATCACCATTCAATCATCATCGATCAATCTCTTCCATTGAATTTGATATGCAGTATATCGCATATTGCTACTTCTCAACTTTAGTTCAATTCACAATAATGATGTGAATTGAGTATGTGATGCAATCACTCATCACCACCTGTTCTCTGGAACACTTGTACACCTTATTGCTCCATTGTAGATACAGACTGGGTACCCACCATTTCCTTTCATCGCACATTGCTAAACAATAAACTGCATGAGGTTTGTTAAATGTGACATGAACATCCCTTGTGATGCAATCTTGTTCTACCATCTGCTTAATGTTGAAGTCATCTTTCACTAGCATCACATATCACACAAAGGTTCCCCTTTATCTACCTCACAACATCGGTGTGAAGCAGTGCCACGATGACCATTGGATCTCCCATCATTTGATCTTAGTCGTTGGTGCATCTCTATCACACATCATGCAAGAGACAACCCGAGATAGTCTTCAAAACACAATGCGAAATACATGTGCGATAGCCATCTGATTTGTATGCACAAATATCCATCATTGAATTTCCACACCACACATCACACAAACACTTGGTCATGGTAGATATAAAAATGTGATGTGAAGGATGCTCATGATACACATGCCACTGACACAACTGATAAACATTAGAACAAAGGTCTAGTCACCAAACGACACCAATAGCATAAGATATAACTTGAACAACCTGTCACCACCTATATATAGTCAACTTCAAAACATAAAACCTATCCAATGCCATGGCTGTACACTATAGGGTTTAACTGTAAAACCCTAGCTAGATCAGAAAGTATAAATAAATCCTTCCTAAGCTCATTACAATGTCTCTGATCATGTAGACCACATCATTTGAACCTTCTTATAAAACCCACAATGAATATGGCCTTAGTTTTCTCTTCTGATATCTGGAAGCAACCTCTGTAGTGCCATGACAACATTTCATGAAAACTTTGCAACATAATAAGCAACTTTGCAACATTTGCAAAACATGCACACCTTTCCATCATATTTCTCCAAATCTTCTAAAATCTGATCCATTGCATCTCTGATCTCCCTCTTTTCATCAATGACACTTTTGACATCAATGACAACATTATTCCAACAAAATGAATCGAGCCAAAGGGACCTACTTAGAAACTAAGATCCTACAAACTATATGAGTGCATGAAAATGGTACAAACATATGGATTTTTATATATTATATGGATTTTTGTACAATCACCATTGGATCTCCTTCTAAAAGTTCCAAAAATTGTCTCCAAAACTTATAGTGTCTTATATGAAAATATAATATTTTAAACTTTTTGAGTGCAATAGTGAGGTCAAATTTATTCTAGGATGCACAATATAAAATTATATTCCTAAAACCTTACAAATTGAAGACTACTTGGGAAGTAATTTGCAAGGTTGCTCTGATACCATGTTGGATCAACCAAGATTAACTTTTAAGGTAAAAATTCCACAAAAAATAATGTGCACAAATAATATTATCATTTAAAGCTTAACAAAATGTTTAAAGGAGCCTGATATATAAAGGAAAGGATGAGGATGTGATAAGGTAAGACTACAAGACTCACTACTCCTAATGCAAGACACATGGGGGCACACTTGGGATAACCATGAAGGCACATGCATAGTGCACATGAGCTAAGATAAAAATAAAAAAAGTATCTCTAAGTGAGTTTAAGTGTACTGTGAATAATACCAACTAGGTAGGATAATAACTAGTTAGGTAATAACACTTTACACACTAATAGAGCATTGACTCACTAACTTTGTGTATATTTACCTTATCACTAGCTAGAAGTTTTCAAGATGGTGTTTACAAACACCTTTAGGATATTGATAATTAGATAAGGAATAAGCTCTCTTGGGCCAATTCCCTTATCAATCCAATTTAATAGCAAGGAGTGATCAAAGATAGTACAAAAAAAAACAAAAGTGGCTTATATGTAGATGATGTAGATTTTACTTTTGTATCTTTAGAAATCAAAATGTATTATGATGATTGTACCCTTGATATTGCATATTTCTCTTATTAAATTAAGTGCACATTGAATGTCTTTAAAAACCATGACACAATAACATGTTATATATACATGTGCTAAGTTAATCATAATGATTAGTAGAAATCGTGAAAAAATGAAAATGAAAATTTGAATTTGTTTTCCTTCACATTACAAGATCAATCTAGAGTGGCAAGGAAATCAATCTAAATATCTTGAAGTGATAATCTCAAGGTATGAATGAGTATATGGAAGTGGTCATGAATCTATATGTAATAATTTAAGGATTAAATGATGAATGCAAAGAAATAAGTGTAAGTAGGAGGAAATATGCATCATTGGATAGGGATTTGTCATGAGTCAAAATTAGCACAAGAGTGTGCCACTTGTTGATAAGTAATTACATTTAGGTCATTCCACCAAGGTGGACATAAAACTAAATGATAAATGGTGTGAGTATGCAAATTTCACCATTACACATATAAGTAAAGGGCTTAATTGTCATTTATTTGTTAGACACTTTATCATCTATTAAATAGACTTTTGATAGAAAATATCTAGAAAAAAGATAAAATTTTGTTATTTGAATTATTAAAATTTGTTTATTTAAATTATTTAAATTCCTTTATTATATCGAAAATATTTTTTTATAATAACTATGTAATATAAATAGCCACTTGTAAAATAATATAACTAAATAATTTTAAAGGTGGGTGGAAGATTTTTTATTAAAAATATTCCATTTAGGTTTTAAGAATTTAGAAAAACTTGTTAAGAGTCTTTTTCAAGAATTATTTTATGTAATTTTTATATGTACCTTTTGACCTATCTATTTTAGAATAAGAAATATCTTTCTAAGAGGAGGCTATCATTGGTATTCTTTGTTTACAATTTCTTTAGGGGATCTATTAAACAATTCATATATTTAAATCTTTTTAAAACATTTTATAACTTCCTTATAAAATAAATAGATATGCAAGGCCATTATATTGGAGGTAGGCCTTTTAAAATCCTAATTCTTATGATAATGGAGTAAATAATAAAATATTATTATGAGGATTCCATGTACAAAGAACAATAAATATATAGATGATAAATAGAAGTTGTACATTTAATATGAATTATTCATAGATATTAAACTTAAACTGGTGATAAGAAAAGAATAATAAATTGATTTTGACTAAAACATCATTTTTTATAAATTTATCCAATTTTATATTAAAAAAGATCTTGAAATCTTAATATTTAAAATCAATGCATCCCATTTCCTTCTATAATTTATTCTCTTGATCCTTATCAAATAGTCATCCCCTACTTTCCCTATATAATAAATTTGAGCCTTTGTTCAGTCACAATCATTTATTTATTTTCAAAAAACAATATAAATCACAATATAGTTTAACATTGAGTTATTTTAATGGATCTAAAAGAATCCATCCAATTATTTTGATGAGGGAAATGGTTAAATAAGAGCACATAAAATACTATTGTATGTTAGGAAGGGAATACATTTTGTGTGGGGGACAACACTACATTCATATCATTCTTGTCCCCATGTGATTAGATTAAGCCTTTTTCTTCATTGGAACACCTCTAAAGTATAATGTGAGAATAATGACCCTACTACGAGAGTTCTTTTTGGGGTCCAAATTCCATTTTTAAGAGAATATATTTAAATTTTTATTGAAATATTTTATTTATTAAAATATAATTTATATTAAAATCTAATAGACCTTTTTCATGTGAGAATTTTGTGTTATGTTTTTAATGATTGTAATACTATTAGTTTTTTTAAGATTTTTTTTATTTTTTAAAATATTAGTTCTTATATCTCAATCTATTATCTAAGGTAAATTAGGTTTATGGGTCACACAAATATTCTTCTAATATATGGTGTGAATTATTTGTTGATACTTTTGAACAACTTAAAGTTTAAAACATTATTTGGCATGTTTTCTTGACACTTGATCTAATGACTATCTTGAATCATGACACAATTGAGAAAGGATCACACCATCTTGTATTTGATCCCTTTGATGATCAATACTCATGTCTACTCCATTGGATGGATAATGATCAATTATTCATAATTTTTTTTAAGATTTCAATGGTTTTCAATTGTTGAATGAGTGTGATCCCTTCAAGCTTTTTGAGCTAATGGTCTACACATCACAATAGTTTTTCAATCAAAATGCTTTAACAAAGTGGTGGCTTGTTCATCTAAAGAATGTATGTAACCTAGAGGTAAAGAATAAACCATTGAACATAGTCTCTTGCTCATGGGAATAGCTTGGCTATTATCTTGGCTTCATATGTAAAATCTAGAGACATTACATGAAAAACTCAAAGTGGACATTAGGATCACCCAAGTTTGATTATGTAATTCAAATACTAGTGCAACAAACCTTAGATGAAATATATAGTTAACAACTTTGAAATCAAGAGATGTGGGATGCAAATGAGTATATTTGATAGAATTGTTATTAGAATTTAATATCATTTTCTCGCTTCTTAAGATTTTCCACATCTTTTAATAGTGTATACAAGGTTAAATTGGAGATGAGTGTTTTGTGGAGGGTGTGAGAGATAATAGAATAAGTATAATGAGGATGTGTGAGGTGATGAGAGGTCATAACCATGGAAAGAGGAACCATATGATAAGCTAGAGTGTGTATAATCCAAGAGGGAGGAATGCTATAAGATATGAAATAGGGATAGTTAGTAGGTGGAAATGGAAGTAACAATGAATGAGGTAGGTGGAATAACTTAGAGTATGAAGGAGAAGAAGATGTGAAGACTACGATGTGAGAGGTAGGTGCGGTAGGGGAGTATAAATAAGAGGTAGGTCATAGTAAGTAACAAATTTAGTAGGAAATGTGGAAGAGGGTATGATCATAAAGGAAGAAATGATGATAGATGTAAAGATAATAGAGGTAGGATTAATACTAGGATAAACAATATGAATGGTGGTGTGTATGCAAGTGGTAGTTGTGGGATTAGGATTATGAGAAGAGAAGGCTTTGGAAGATACACTATTAGAATACCATAAAAGATCCTATATCATGAAGGATATATATGTCAAATGGAGCATTCACCAATGTTTGATGTAGGAAGGTTTCCAATTGTTGAGGAGATTGGGTACTCATAAGTGCATCCAAAAATAATTATCCAATAATGTAATATTTTATTTACCTATATGTGCTTCATGATCAAAATCTTCTTGGTTAACATGATATTTAAAATCATTGTCAATATGACCATAAAAGAATATATATATTTTTCATTAAATTGGTTAATCATGTTAGGGTTGAGATGAGGAATTATTTACAAAATAAGATTAGGGTTCTAAGTAACTCATAACATAAACAAAGTTCTATGACTATGAGAGATACAAAGATGAAGTAATATTAATCATTCTCACATTAAAAATTTAAAAATCACCAAGAGATCAAATATGAAAATAAAACTCAAGGGACAAATCAAAGGGTGGGTAAAGTGGAAAAAGTAAGGTCACATAACAAGTCACAAACCCTAAGATAAAAGTAGAATATGGAGAAAAAATAAGAAATAGAATCAAATGCTAAGAAAATCTAATAATATGATAAAGCAATTAGAAAATATAGATCTTAAAAATCTAATATAGAAGATAAAACTCCTTAGGTAAAACCCTAGGTGTTGTAGGACATATGAAGTCCACCAATGTATGTAATGAAGATAAACACACTACACAAATAAATCTAACTTAATTAAGTCATTTCTATAAAAAAATATTAAATTAAACTAGATCAAAATAATTAGATTAATAAATGAAAAATACTAAATATGATAATTACATAATCTAGGATAGGGTACATCTATCTAAAATTGATAATAGAATAGTTATGTTGATGTCATGCAAAATCCTTTCACCATAATGCAAACATTAAATATATTCAACCTAACGAATGTTTCAAAGTATGTGCTCTTCAATGGTATTTTTTATGTTTATCTTACAACTAGCTAGATGTTGTGAAGATGTTGTTTGCATACACCTTTAGGATAACTCCAACTAGATAAGGAACATGTTCTCTTAGGTGATCCCCTTCTCTATCATAATTAATATTGAGGGGTGATATCAAAGATAGTATACACAAATGTGTAAGTGAAATTTATAGAGATGATATGGATTTGATTCTTTCTCTTTAGAAATTGAAATGTGTTTGAATGATTCTATCCATGATATTAGATATCATTTCCTCTCATTAAATTAACTGTATATTGAATGTCTTTAAATACCATGACACAACATGTCACACAAACATGTGCCAAATCAACTCATAAAGAATAGTAGAGAAAGGTGGAAAAGCTAAAATTTGAACTTGAGATTGATTCCTACATATCACACGATCAATCTAGAGTGGCAAGGAAATGAATCTAGATAGGAAAGTGATAAACTGAAGGTAATAATGACTATATTTGAGTGGTCATGATTGTATATTAATAATGAGTAAATGACAAATACACAGGAATAAGTGTAATTAAGAGGAAATATGGATCATTTGATAAGGATTGTTCCATAAACCAAACTTAGCACAAGAGTGAGCCATTTATTGATAATTCATTGTATTTGGGACATTCCATCAAGGTGGACACAAAACTAAATGAGCAATGGCATGGGTATGCAAATTTTACCATTGCACATATAATTAAATGGCTTACTTGTCATTCATGTGTTAAAGATTCTTTATTTAAATTATTTAAATTTCATTTTTTATATTGAGAATAAGCTTTTTATAATAACTATGTAATAAAAACGATTACTTGTAAAAATAATATAATTAAATAATTTTATTAAGGTGGGTATATGTTTTTTAATTTAAAAGCTTTGATTAAATAAGTTAAGTGATAAAGAACTTACAAACTATTATCCAATACTGAGGAAAAGTTATAAGAATTAAGAAAACATGTTTTCAAGCTTGATTTGTGATTTTATCTTTGATTTGATTTTATATTATTTAATCTCTTAAGTTTAATTAATATAAAAATAACAAGAAAAAATATTCGACTCACATCTTTGCATAAATTCATAAACTAAAAAAACACTTGCATTCTTCATCTAGAATAATTTATTGAAATTATAAATAAACCAAAATTTGAAAATTAACTATTTCATCCTTTTAAAAAAAAACCTAAAAATGGTTTATTACTACATTTTAGAATATTTAGCTATTTAAAGAAGGACTATGTTTTAAAGGGAGGTAGTCATTGTTATTTTCTTTACATAGAAAAAATTATAGTTGGTCTATTGAATGATTCATATATTTAAGAAATTGTAAAGCATTCTTCTAACTTCTTTATAAAATAGGTAGATATGCATGACCATTATATTGGAGGTAGACATTTTAAAAATCTCAATGACTATAATGTTGGAGTAAAGAATTATATATATATATTTATTTTGGAGGTAGGCATTTTAAAAATCTCAATGGCTATAATGTTGGAATAAAGAATAAGATATTATTATAAAGATTATATATATATATGACCATTATATTAGAGGTAGGTATTTTAAACATCTCAATGACTATAATGTTGGAGTAAAAAATCATATATTATTATAAAGATTCTATATATATATATAATTTGTTGAGGTGAAAGTTTTAAATTTAATATACATTATTCATAAACATTAAACTTAAATCTATCACAATTAAAAATAATAAATTGATATTGACTAAACCATTAATTTTTAATAACTTTAACCAACTGTAAATTAAAAAAATCCATAAAATCTTAATCATTAAAATCTAAAATTATAAAGCTAAACCTATCCCATTTCCTTCTATATTGTATTGTCCTCATCCTTATCAAATATGAACCATCCCCTACTTTTCCTCTATATTAAAGTTTAAAAAGTTAAAAACCTTTGTTCAGTCACAATCATTTGTTTATTTAAAAAATAAAACAATATAGTTTAACATTGATTTTTTTTTAATGGATCCAAATGGTTAAATAAGAGCGTGATAAATTAGTAAGAAAAAAACATGAAATCCACCAAATGAAGCGCTGCCTTTTTCTTTTAGTGGAAGACCATTAAAGTTTAATGTGGAAATAATGTCCCCCCCACGAGAGTATTTTTTTCTTTTCTTTATTTGGGGTCCAAAGTTCCCTTTTTAAGGAAATGTGTGGGTGCCATGTAGGATGAAATTGTATGAATATATTTAATTTTTTATTGAAATATTTTTTATTAAAATTATAATTTGTATTAAGATCTACTGTTTATAGACTTTTTTCATGTAATAAGTTTTTGTTAAGCTTTAATAAATGTGATATTGTCTTATATTTTTAAGATTTATTTTAATATATTTAAGTATAAATTTTTACATCTTGATATTTTACTTATGTTAAATTAGGTTTATGAGCTTGTTAGGTTTCAAAAGTGATGTTCATATTTTTAAAGGAATCAATCTGGTTTAAGGTCAAATAAATGCCATTTTGAAGGTAGACTAATCGACTCATCAATATAATGTAGGTGATTTGAGATCAATTGTTAATAGTGGATATTTTATCCTTCACTTCAAGCTCAACTAAATCTAGAAATGTGTTCTTAGAAGTATCTTGAATATGAATATTAATCACAACTAATGATAGATAACATGACAATGTTGTAGTAGTATCCAATGTATGCTTTGGCACCAGAGGTTTTCACTAGACCAAAGACTAACTTGTTACATATAAAAAATTAATTAAGATGATAAGATCATCATTGCATAAATGCAAGATGTAGGTATGCAAAACATGATTCTTAAAGATGAAAACTATTATTGTTCATTATGAATGCTTCCCTAGATGAATCATTGAGTCATGAGGTGCACACATACTATTAACATATTTAAACTATTGATGAAAAATATATTTTGTTTTAGGTGTATGGTGGATCATAATTTTTTAGGACCAGTGTCTTACTAATTGGGCTACAAAGCCCCACTTTACTAAAAGAAATAACTCATTAAAATGACAACAAAGATATGAGATCAAACAATTGAACATACTTAACATTTCCTCCCCAAACTCTAGAAATCCTAATGCAATAAAGAAGAGACCATTACAAACAATTATTGCAATGACTACTTTTTTATATTTACAAAACATGTCACTTTGTAGGCAACTGGACTTGCAAGAGTTGAAACACTAGACAATCCTTAACACTTTCTATCATGTGGAAATATAGAAATGATTAAACTTTTGAATGGAAAGTAAATTGGTATATATAAAATTTCTTGGTTACCCCATTCACTTGTGGGAATTTCACAGAGGATTATACATCATAAGTGCAACATGCAAGAAAAGATAAAATCCCATTACTTTTGTTGAATGGGTAGTCTAGAGCTTGCATGAAGAACAACCACATCTAAAAATCAGCTATTACATTAATGGAAAAATGGTTACCCTCATTATTCACCATTGATATCATAAAAAAATTCACACTTGGGATGGATGTTAGTTTCTATGCAAGAAAATATTCTTGGAGTAGTTGCAAGCATCAAAATTTGTCATTAATGGTGTACAAGAAGGATCTAATGAGTGGTTGAAGTGAACATGAGGAAATGTGTGGATTCAATGAAAAAAAATGAAATTCCATCAAAATTTGGTAGAAAGGTGAAATGAGTAAAGGAGGCAATATGAAGAAATGTGGGAGAGAGATGCAAAAATAGAGATCAAGATTAGATGATTGAGTGGAGAATTGGATGTTTGGAATTCAACTTAAACTATGCATAAGAAGTAAATGATAAAAGAATTGAGAATCTCTATAGGAATTAGATGCAAAAGTGGAAGTTAGGATGGGGCATTGGAATAGAAGTCCATAAGTCCATTAAAATTTTTCAAGAAAAGGATTGGAAAAAATACAAGTGTAGGTGGAAGGATGATAGATTTGGGGTCTCATTATGCGACACGATGAGGGAAGTGAAGATAAGTGTTGGAGAATTCTAGAACTACACCAAGAGTTTACAAAAGGGGAGTGAAGAAAATGTAGTAAAAACATACATAATTGGTGGAGAGAAGTGTAGGAGATGGAGGGGAAATGAAAAGTCCCTTTAGAATTCCTTAAGTTTGTAAAAGAAAAGATTGTGGATTTACAACAAACAAAGGGAGGTTGAGACAAAAGGATGGGGAAGGGAAGTTTAGAAAACTAATGAAACTTTATAAATATGAAAAAATAGAGAAATGATAAGTGGGAATGTGAATAAGAAAATATATGATGCAAAATAGAAGATGAGAGGTCAGAAGGTAAATATACTATGAATTTTCATCAAAAAACTAATAAATGGAGGAAAAAAAGGAATGTGAAGGAATGGAAGGACTTGATAGACCTTGTAGAATTTTCATGAAGCAGGAGCATCCTTGGTTCTTGGAAATATTGCATCGACCAAAAATATTTTCATTTTAGTTTTGTTGTTTAGTTCAAGTTGGCAAATTCAACATTTCATCATATTTTCTCACTAGAACATGTGGATCTATGTTTACATCGTGGACATGTTCATTTTCCTTATTCCAAGATTTTAGTGTGATTGAATCTTTTTCTGGGAAGTTATCGCTCCTGGATTAAGTGATAGTTTCTTGAATCGACACCAGAATAATTTCAAACCTAATGGCTAGTTTGATCTCTTGTGGATCTTTCCTGTAACTTGTGGATCCTTGCGATGTGTTTCAAATTGTTCCATGTAGTGTTCCCTAACCTTAATTTAGGTCCAAACTTCATCCTATACACCTGGCGAGGATAAATTTAAATTAAGGCCAACCTATTCATGCACATGTTACATTTCCTTCATCGGGGATTGTAATTATCTTTGGCCGATGTGGAAGATTCTAGATCTCAGAGTGTGATATAAATCATTGTAATAGATCATTAGAAAGGTAGTTAGATAGAGTTAGAGGAATATTAGCTTGGATATGTAATATTTTTGTTTGCATTAAGGAGTACATAGGAATATTGTATTTTGAGCATGTTGTATCAAGCCTGTGAGCCAGATCTGTAAACTCGGATGTTGCTGGCTGATTGTAATTGAATTTTATGATAATAGGAAGGTTTGAATATGCATTTTCCTCCATATTCTATGTTGCTTTTGTTGTGTAACTCTTGCTGTATGGTCTAGATTGTTCTCTTTGAGGACCCTCCTATTGTGGTTGTACCAGATTGGTATTAGAGCGAGATTCATTTTGTGAGAGATCATCAGAGTTTGTGGAGTCCTGTTGAAGATTTTTTGTGGGGTAGCAGACTGAGGATCTGACTTGCAGCTGCATAGGACTTGTGTAAAGATGGTGGGAAGAAGAAATGGTAGAGGAAATACAAACCCAACTATGATGGAGATGTTGAGAGGAATTGCTGCTAGATTAGATGCAATCGAAATGGCCTAGAGGAGAGGTCAACCAGTTGATGATGTGAGTGATGAAGAGGTAGAATAACAGGGAGAAAGGGAAAGAGAAGATCAACCTGGCTTGGATTAGGGAGAAGAGAGGTTCATAAGAGTCCTAACTAGAGCAAACACTAAACCATATTTCAATCCACCAGATTATAGTGGTAAGTTGTATTCAGATGAATTGCTTGATTGGATAATAGAGATGGAAAAGTATTTTATTTTGAAGGTACCACCGAAGATAAGAAAGTGAAATATGCTTGTACAAAGTTGAAAGGACATGCATCCCTCTGGTGGGAACATTTGCAGAAAGATAGGCAAAGAAGAGGAAAGGAGAAGATAAAATCATGGGATCAGATGGTGAATAAGTTAAAGACAAAGTTTATGCCCACATAATATCAGATCAATTTGTTTTGGAAGTTGCAAAATCTGAAGCAGAAGGAGTCAAGTGTGATAGAGTATACTAAGGAGTTCTACAAGTTGAATATTAGATCTAGACATTCAGAGGATGAGGTCGAGCTAGTAGCTAGATATGTGAATGGTTTGAGGCCATCTATACCGGATGAAATTAGTTTGATCAAGTTGCAGAGTGTGGAAGAGGCATATCAATGTGCCCTAAAAGCAAAAGAGAAGCTGAATAAAAGACATGAGCAAAGACAGAGAGGAAGAGGTGGAAGATTTCAGAGAGGAAGAACTTTTACTGGAGGAGGAAGAGGATCTTTTGCAGATCAAAATAAAGATAAGGAAGTTAGTAAGAATGATAATTTGTACCGTAGAGATGATGGAAAATCTTACCGGAGAGGAGGCTATGGTGGTTACCGAAATGAGGGTTATAGAAAAGATGATAGAAGACATGAGAAAAGAGTATTCAGGGGAACTTATTTTAAGTGTGGTGGAGAAGGACATAGATCGTTTGAATGTAATCAGGGAAAGACAAGTAGGAAGACAAAGAACAGTAGAAGAACAACCTTTGCTGAGGAGGATCATGCTAGATCATCTAATAAACTGGAAGAAGGAGAAGTATTGGTGAACAAAAGAGTATTGTGTGAAAGCGAGATGGAGCAGGAACCATTGCAGAGGAAGAATTTGTTTCGGACCAGATGCAAGGTAGTTGGTAAATGTTATAGAGTGATTGTTGACAGTGGAAGCTCTGAGAACTTGGTTTCTAAAGAAATGGTGACCAAATTGAAGCTAGAAAGATTGAAACACCCGCAGCCCTATCAGATAGCATGGATTCAAGATGAGCATAAAATTTTGGTAAGTGAATAATGTTTGGTGAAATTGAAGATAGGAAATTATCGTGATGAAGTTTTGTGTGATATCATGCCTATGGATGTATGCTGTGTTTTGTTAGGAAGGCCTTGGTAGTATGATAGATAGGCTATTCATGATGGAAAGAAGAACACATATACCATTGTTGCTAATGGGATGAAGTAGACTTTGTTTCCATTGGAGGATGTTCCTAAAGCTGAGATTTGTATGAATGCTAGAATTTGTTTGGTTGATGGAAGAAGATTTATGGATGGATTGAGACATGAGAACACGTGTTATTCCTTGGTTCCTAAGAAGGCTGAAGACTTGAAGCGTGTAGAAGAACAATCGAAGGAGATAAAGGGGTTGCTGAAATAATATGAAAGTATCATTTTAGATAATGTACTTGATGGATTGCCACCTGTGAGGAGTGTTATTCATTGCATGGATCTAATTCTTGGAGCTAGTTTCCCTAATAAAGCAGCACATTGGATGACACTGACAAAAAATGAGGAGTTGAATAGACAAGTGCAAGAATTGTTGAGGAAGGGTTTGATCAGACAAAGCCTAAGTCCTTGTGCAGTATCTGTTGTGCTAGCACCTAAGAAGGATGGAGAATGGAGGATGTGTACAGACTCTAGGGCCATGAACAAAATCACAGTGAAGTATAGATTTCCTTTTCTCCGGATGGATGACATTATGGATTGTTTGAGTGGACCTAAATACATTATAAAGATAGATTTGAAGAGTGGATATCATCAGATCAGAATCAGAGAAGGATATGAGTGGAAGACAACATTCAAGACAAATAAAGGATTGTATGAATGGTTGGTGATGCCTTTTGGACTAACAAATGCACCAAGTACTTTCATGAGGCTGATGAATGAGGTATTGAAGAAATTATTGGGTAAGTTTGTGATTGTCTATTTGGATGACATCTTGATTTTCAGTAAGACTAGAGAAGAAACTTTGTTGCATATAAGACAAGTTTTGTAGAGGTTGAGAGAAGAGCAGTTGCTGATAAACATTAAGAAGTGTAGTTTCATGAAGAAAAAATTGGTATATCTAGGATTTGTGATATCTGTGGATGGATTGAAGATGGATCCTGAGAAGGTTAGAGAAATTTTTAAGTGGCCTACACTAGGAAGTATTGGATAGGTAAGATCATTTTATGGATTGGATAGTTTCTATTGAAAGTTCATTAGGAATTTCAGTTCTATTTGTAGTTCTATGATAGAAACAATGAGAGGAGATAAGAAAGATTTTAGGTGGACATCTGGAGCAGATTGAAGTTTTGAACTGTTGAAATAGAAGGTGACTAAGCAACCTGTGTTGGCTTTACCAAACTTTAGTAAGGTATTTCAGGTAGACTGTGATGCAAGTGGAAATGCAATTGGAGCAGTATTAAGTCAAGAAGGAAGACCAATAGCTTATTTCGGTGAGAAATTGAATGATGCTAGGAGAAGGTATTCAGTGTACGACTAGGATTTTTATGCCATAGTTCAAGCCTTGAAGAAGTGGAGACATTATTTATTACCTAAGGAGTTTATGTTGTATACGGTTCATCAGGCATTGCAGTATTTGAATAGTCAAGGCAAGTTGAATCAAATACACATGAGATGGGTGGAATTCTTGCAGAGTTATACTTTTGTTTTGAAACATAGGAGTGGAAAGTCAAATAGAGTTGTTGATGCTTTAAGTAGGAGAAGGAATTTATTGGCAGAGATGAGAGTGGAAGTATTAGGCTTTGATGAACTGAAGAACTTGTATGAGGAAGACCCATATTTTGTAGAACCTTGGAGAACTTGTAAAGAACCGGTCTTGGAGGATAGGATTCAGTGGTTGGATTATTTTGTTCAGGAGGATATGTTGTTCAGAGGGAATCAGTTGTGTATACCCCGAAGTTCAATGAGGGATAACTTGGTGAAAAAAAAACATAGTGGAGGATTGGTAGGACACTTTGGAATTGATAAGACAGTAGCGTTGGCAAGTGAGAATCGCTTTTGGCCACAGATTCATAAGGATGTTAGGAAACTTGTGCAGAGTTGTAGACTTTGTCAAGTTGCAAAAGGGAGTAGTTAGAATGTTGGATTGTATAAACCTTTGACAGTTCTGGAAAGACCTTGGGAGGATATCAGAATGGATTTCATACTTGGTTTGCTGAAGACATAGAGAGGTAATGATTTTATATTTGTGGTGGTGGATATATTTTCTAAAATGGCACATTTCATACCTTGCAAGAAGACAACAGATGATGCAGTACATGTAGCAGACTTATTTTTCAAGGAAGTGGTCAAATTGCATGGATTACCTAGGAGTATTGTTTCAGACAGAGATACAAAGTTTGTTGGTTACTTTTGGAGGACACTTTGGAAGAAGTTGAAGACAGATTTAAAGTTCAATTCTACTTTTCACCCATAGACTGATGGAAAAATAGAGGTAGTAAATAGGAGTTTGGGGAATTTGTTGAGATGTTTGGTTGGAGAGAAGACTAGAAGTTGGGATTTAGTCCTTGCACAAGCAAAGTTTGCTTACAATAATTTAGTGAATAGGAGTACCAGAAAGACACATTTTGAGATTGTTACTGGAGTTCATCCTAGAGGTATATCAGAGTTGCAAGACATCAGTAAGGAAGATAAAAGGAGTACAGAAGTAGAGGAATTTTTCAAACATATGAAGACAATGCATACTCAAGTAAAACAACAATTGGAAGATATGAACGAGAAGTATAAGGAGCGAGCAGATGAAAAGAAAAGACATAAGGAGTTTGAAGTTGGAGATGAAGTGATGGTGTATTTAAGGAAGGAAGTATTTCCAGTTGGCACATACAATAAGCTCAAGATGAGGAAGTTTGGACCCTGTAAGATCTTGAAGAAATTTGATTCAGGAAATGCTTATGAAGTAGAGTTACTAGATGGCATGGGTATCTCACCTATATTCAACATTGCAAATCTACATCAGTACCATGAAGTAGAATTCAGTGAAGATAGTAAAGCAGAATTGGAGAAATGGTTTCCTAAACAACAATCAGATGAGATAGAAGAGATCTTGGATATCAAAGATGGGAAGAAAACACATGGAAGACAGTACAAAGAATATCTTGTGAAGTGGAAAGGAAGACCAGTGGAAGATTCTTCTTGGATTTCTCAGGCTGAGGTAGACCGTATTGGTTTTCCTTTAGCCCCAGCAAAGTGAGGGACTCACTTTTCAAATAACCCCAGATGTCTGATGTAGGAGCATCCTTGGTTCTTGGCAATCTTGCATCAACCAAAAATATTTTCATTTCAATTTTGTTCTTGTTCAATTCTTGTTCAGTTCAAGTTGGAAGATTCAAAATTTCATCATATTTTCTCACCAGACCATGTGGATCTATGTTTACATCGTGGACATGTTCATTTTCCTTATTCCAATATTTCGACATGATTGGATCTTTTTTCGGCAAGTTATCGCTCCCGAATTAAGTGACAATTTCTTGAACCAACACCAGAATAATTTCAAACCTAATGGCTAGTTTGATCTCTTGTGGATCTTTCCTATAACTTGCGAATCCTCGTGATGTGTTTCAAATTATTCCATGGAGTGTCCCCCGACCTTAATTTAGGTCCACACTTCATCCAATGCACTTGGTGAGGATAAATTCAAATTAAGGCTGACCTATTCATGCACACATTACATTTCCTTCATTAGGGATTGTAATGATCTTTGGTGGACGTAGAAGATTCTAGATCTTGAAATGTGATATAAATCATTGTAATAGATCATTAGAAAGTTAGTTAGATAGAGTTAGAGGAATATTAGCTTGGATATGCAATATTTTCACTCGCATTAAGGAGCACATAGGAATATTGTATTTTGAGCATGTTGTATCAGGCCTATGAGCTAGATCTGTAAACTCAGATGTTGTCAGCTGATTGTAATTGATTTTTTTGATAATAAGAAGGTTTGAATCTGCATCTTCCTCCATATTCTATGTTTCTTCTATTGTGTAACTCTTGCTACATGGTTTGGATTATTCTCTTTGAGGACCCTCCTACCATGGCTATACCATTTCATGTGAGATAAGAGGTTAGGATTATACATTAAGAAAAAGGAATAATTTCAATAGTCTACCAAAACCTTGCAATTCCATAAAAATAATATAAATGACTGAAACACTCCAATACTTAGGAATTTCTTAGATTTTTGCAACTTATAGTATATGATTAGAATATAGGCGATAAAAAGAACACTTAAGCAATTTTAATCAAGGGAAACCCACTAGAAAATTTCTCAAATTTATTATAAATGATGATAAAAACGAGGCCTAATGCATTGAGAAGTTGAGACAATCTATTTTTTCATTTTCAAATTGAGTACCAACAAGGCTGCATCAACATTTTTCTAATAAATGTGAATGATTTTTTGACACCTTTGAACAAATCCCTTTGAATTTTATAACACATTTAATATGCTAACTTAACACTTGATCTAATTAATATCTTATATCATGATGTAATTGAGGAAGGGTCCCACCATCCTCTACTTTATCTCTTTGTTGAATAAAACTCATGTTTTCTCCACTGATAATTATCCATAAGCACTTTTGAGATGGCAATGACTTTCAATTGCTAAATGAGTGTGATCCCTTCAATATTTTAGAGCCAATGGTCTACAAATCACAATATTTTCTTCAGTCAAAATTATATTTAGTAATGTAGTGGTTAGTTCAAATAAGGAATGCATGGAACTTAGAGGTAAATAAGAAAATCATTAAACAACACAAACTCCTAGGGCTCATATAAATAACTTGGTAAGTTTTGGGCTTCATATACAAAATATAGAGGTTTTGCATTAAAACCTCAAAGTGGACATTAATACTATCATCCTTTCCATTATATAGTCTAAACCTTGGTATGATGAACCTTGGAGGAAATATGTATTTAAGAACTTCAAAAGAAAAGGGAGTATGATAAAAAAGAGTATATGTGATGGAATCCTTATAATTATCATTTTCTTGCTTTGTAATCTTGGTCACATCTTTTACTAGTGTGTCCAAATTGAAAGTGGAGTAGAATAAGAATGTGTGAGAGGGTGGGTAGTCATAGCAATGGAAGGAGGGACCACATGATAAAATGGATTGTACATAGGCCATGAGGGAGGAATGACATATGATATGGAATGGGGATAATGAGTAGGTGGAAATGGAAGGGATAATGATTGAGGTAGGTGGAGTAGTATTATATGAAGGAGAATATGTGAAGTGTGGTATGAGAGGTAGGTATGGTAGGTGAAGCATAAAAAAGAGGTAGGCCATACAAATTAACAAAATTAGTAGGAAATATGGAAGAGAGTATGGATATTGAGGAAGCAAAGAAGGTATGTGTAAGGATAATAGAGGTGGGAATAATAGATAGAGAAATACTATGAGTGGTGGTGTGCATGGGAGTGGTAGTTGCGGGTTTAGCATGAGGAGAAGAGGAGGGTTGGAAGGATACACTATTAGAACATGTCAACAAAGAGCCTATGTTGTGAAGGATATATAGGCCAAATGAAAAAATTGATAGTTTTATATAACAAGGTGGGTAATTTTTTAGGAGATTGGATGCTTATAAATATGTCCAAAAACAAATTTTCAGTAATGTAAGATCTTATTTACCTATTTGTGCATAAGGACCAAGATCTTCTTGGTTAAGATGCTATTTAAAATCATTCTCAATATGACCATATATATCATTTTCATTAAATTGATTAGCCATGTTAGGGTTGAGATGAGGACTTATTTATAAAATAAGATTAGGGTTTTGAGTAGCTCATCACATAAACACGTACTATGACCATGCAAGATGGAAATATGAAGTAATATCAATCACTCAAAATAAAATAAAAATAAATAACAATCAACAAGAGATAAAATATTGAAATAAAAACCTAGAGAAGAATCAAAGGGTGGGTAAAGTGGGAAAAGTAAGGTCACACAATAAATCACAAGATCAAAGTAGGCTATGGAGGACAAATAAGAAACATGATCAAAGGTTAATAAAATCTAATAATATGATAAAGAAATAAAAAGTGATAGATAGATAACAACTCTTTAAATGAGAAATGGCGCAGATACACAAATTTCACCATTACACATATAAGCAAGAGCTCACTTGTCAAATTCATGTGTTAAAGATGCTTGACTATGTACTAAATATTTTTTATAGAAAATATATAAAAAAAGATAAAATAATGGTTGTTTGAATTATTAGAATTCCTTTATTATATTAGAAATAAGATTTATATAATAATTATGTAATAAAAATAATATAGTTAAATAGTTTTTTTAATGTGGGAGGATTTTTTTATTAAACTATATGATTAAATAAGTTAATTGATCATACTTACAAATTATTATCCACTACAAAGGAAAAGTTTTAAGAATTTAGAAAAATGTGTTATCAAGCTTGATTTGTGATCTTATTTGATATTCTATTTTTTAATCTTCTAGTTTTAATTGATGTAAATTTAATAAGAAAAAAAATAGTCTCATATCTTTGCATAAATTTATAAACTAGTAAATAACATATAACAGTTTTTTAAAGAATGTATATATTATCAAATACATTGCATTCTTCAAAATCTAAGTTTAACTATTTAAAACAAGAAATATGTGTCAAAGAGTCATTGAGATTTTCTTTGTATAGAAAAAAATCTAGGTGACCTACTTAATGATTCATATATTTAAATTGTTTTAAAATACTCTTATAACTTCTTTATAAAATAAATGGATGGGAATGACCATTATATTGGAGGCAGGACTTTTAAAATCTCAATACCTATAATATTGGAGTAAATAATAAGATATTATTATAAGGATTCCATGTAGAAAAGGTATTATATATGCAGATGATAAATAAAGTTCATTGAAGTGTAAATTATGTATTTAATATACATTATTTCTATACATTAAACTTAAATTAATGACACAAAAATAATATCAAATTGATTTAAACTAAAACATAATTTTTTATAAATTACCCAACTTTACATTAAAAAATGGTCCCTAAAATCTTAATCATTAAAAACTAACTTAAAACCAGATGTATCCTTTATCCTTCTCTAATTTATTCCCCTGATCCTTATCAAATAAATCATCCCCTACTTTCCCTATATATTAAATTTAAAAATTTGTTGAGTCACAATCATTTATTTATTTTCCAAAGACAATATAGTTTAATATTTTGAGGGGAACAGTTAAATAATGGCACATAAAATAGTATTGCATGTTAGGAAGGAAAAAAAGTGAACGTGCTTGAAACCCACCAAATTGAAGTAAGCGCTTCAATGAGACATTGTGTCAGGGGGCAACACATGAATAACCACATTCATATTATTATTGTCTCCATGGGATTATATTTTGTCTTTTTCTTCATTGGAATAGAGTGGTTTTATTTTATTTTATTTTCTTAATCTTTTTTTAAAGACATATAAATAGGGAAAAATCTATTCTCCCTACAAAAATGCATGTCTTAGACATGATAACTGTTAGTGAATGGATTTTTCTTTATGAAAATCAATCAATTATTAACTCCATTCACCCATTAGATAAAAACAAGGTTACTAATAGTTGGAGAGATCACCATTTCATTGATGATCTCCCTATGAATTTTAGTGAGGTACAACTCCTTCAAATGGTTCAACTAACCTTATATATAAGTACACTTTTAACCAAAAATAAAAAAAGGTGGACTAGAATCAGTTCATAACTATGATACCAATGTGACATAACTTAAAATGAGTGTCACTAAAATTTCAATACAAACATTAAGATATCAATAACTGAATAAATGAACTTTCAAATAGGACCTCACTTGATTCCAAAGAGAATGAACATAACATGATAAAGTATTTGATTCACAAAGGAAATAAAATTTAGATGTTTAGTCAAGTTCAAAGACACATACATAAACAAAACATTATATTTAACATCCAATGCTCGCAGACAAAGAATAACTCTAGAATGAGTGATTCCAAAATATTGCATCTTTTTTTCTCTACAACACAGTGTAATTAGAAAACCAAAGTTCAGTCCCTCCAAAATATCCTCATAATGTATATTTATAGATCCTCATTCTTGGATCTTTTCAGTAAGTGTAATTGCCATCTTTCTAAGTGGGAGTTTCAAAAATCATTACCCAATTCTTACATAGTCAAGCCTTATGAGCATTTATTACTATTTTTAGGAGCATCATAATTACATCACTCTTATCGATTTGATTTTGACAAGCTTAGTGCATAATTTCTCTTTGTATGCAAGCCTCATGGCTTCTTGTACATGTGGAAAGCCTACAACCTCCAAACTATGCATTTAATTATATATCCCTTGGTGATCACATTCATATGAATTGGTTTAATTAAAGGATTTCAACCATCATCGAGGCTCACTTAGCTGGAATTTCATTCAACACATCACATCATCTGCTATGTTCATTAAATTCAAAATAATTAGCAATTTCCTTGCATCATTAGTTGTTTCCAAGAAAAATCCCTCATGACTTATTTTATAGATGAGATCCCCATTCCTTTTTCTATAAATTAGATAGAAATACCTTAATTTTCCATATATCAAATTCATTACAAAGATGTCGAGAACTTGCAGTGACACCACTTCTAAAAGTGATTTTTTGGTAATTGAGGGCATAGAGTGTGGTTCGATGAGGATATTGGTGGCAGACCAACTCAAAGAAGTGTTTCTGATAAGAAGCGATGTGAGGGAACGAGTCCTAAGGAAGATAATTGGAGAGAACTTCCTCGCTTAGGTCCATGTGCATAACTCTACACTTATGGAGTGATTCTTGTATAATGTTATATGAACCTTTGACAAGTTGAGATTGGTGAGGCTAGCCTATCTAGCAAGCGTAGAAACTTCCTTGGGATGACTCAATGAGTGCCCATATGAAGGATTGGTGGGGGATGATGTCTGTATTGCTACCTCTCTCAAAAATAAGTTGGCCAAAGAAGTTGTTTCCCTCCTTCGTGTTGGATTGGAGAGAAACGTGATGGAAACTTTCACCCACTTTGTTGAATTCAATGAAAACTTATTTTCTCCAACACATATTGAGAGACTTCAAGAAGTGGTGGAGGGCATCTGCATCTTGATGTTTAGAAAAATCTACTAAAAAACTCTTTTTTGATAATATAATATATATGTACCTATTTATGCATATTATTTGTTCTGTGCAATGTGATGAAATGGAATTTTATGCTTTTAATTTCATGTACTTTAGCATTTCCATTTCTGTAATGTGATAAAATCTGGTAATCTTTGATTATGTTCAATTCTCATGTATGGTTTTCACTTTCGACACTATAGTTCTTCACTTAATAAAATTACGAGAAAATATGACGACTTCAAGAATAATATAAATTAACTAATGTTAGGCTATTATGAGGTTTTGAGAACTTCATTAGAATTCACTAGGGCTTTGAAAACCTCTCTTTTTACCACTTTATAGTCTTTCTTTAGCATAAATCGAAACACTTAGTTGTTCTCTAACATGAGGGATTTCAGAGTTCAAACAAAGAAACCTTTACTACCGGAGATGAGATAGGTTTTCAAAACCCTATTGGGAACCAACAAAGGTTTCAAAACCATGTAAAATTCTTGAAATAACATTAAATTTGTGTATCACTTAAATTTTTTCCTTCCAGTCAACACCCAACAAGGTTGTGGAAACCCTTTTGAACTCTAGCGCTTCTTGATGAACTTGATAAAATGACAAACTTTATATTTAACTTTATGGTGTTAGGAAAATGAAGGGTTGTGACAACAAAATGCCACCTGATAAAGTTTTGAAAAACACCGAGAGGGGCAATGAACCTAAACTTAAGAAAAAATTTAATGGCTACACATAATTTTGAGGAGATGATAGAAACCACAATAAAAATTGGCTCTATATGGGGACAAGGACCGCAAGGGAAAAAGAAAGGGACCCAAAATATTAGCGGTAGATTAGTTCTTTATCCATTAGGAAGAGTCAAAAACAACACTAGAAGAAAAGGTCAAAGGCAAGACAAAAATGGGACAAGCAAGAAAACACCTAGGATAACAACACACCAAAATTTCAAAATATATACAAGGCATGGGGATCCCTATCTTAGGTTATCTCAAGATGATCATGAAAATCCATTAATAGGATTGGAGAAATAGTTACCTATGTGAAATAATGGTTGATGAATAAAAAACACATGTATAGCTAACTGCCAAGTTGCGACTACTACAATTAGTGAACTAAAACAAACACCTTTTAAATTTTTTTTGAACAATATGTGATGCTAAAAAATCCACCCTGTACCATAAACCTTCATAATCACTTGATTCTTATTAGCATCATCTTGCATATGGTCATCAAAATCTTCCTTTTCAACATCATATTTGTTGGAATTGTTGCCTCAATCTCATAGGCTGGAACCTTTGGAAGAGAAAAGTTGGTGTGACATTTCTTTGGTGTGGCCGACTGGCAGTTTGGGAACCTTGTGAAATATTCTGGTCGTTGTGACCTTGCAGAAGTCTTGCCGAATGCTTTCACTTTGGAGTCTGTCGCTGTGACATAAGGCAGTTGTTATAACTTCTCACCGCATGGAGATCTCTAGCCGACAAGCCATTCAATCGGTGTCGGGGAGACTCATAGCGACCGGGGGCTTCAAAGTGACTTCTACACTCGGGAAGAAGTCCCAGCGACATTGGAAGGTCTTGCGGACAGGGATACACATTGAAGTCATCAAGGTAACCTATGGCAGCTCGGTGAGAAGTCTTACCGAAAGTAACATGTCTCGGCGACAGTGTTGGAGCTTTCGGGGAAACCCTTGGGTGATTGGTAAGAAGTCTTACCGATAGTGATATGTCTCACTGACAGACACTTGGAGTAACTTAAGGATCTCGGTGTGAAGTATCAGCGATGAAGGATTGTCTTGGCGACAATGTAACACTCGAAGACATTGGGGAGACCCTTGGCCGAAAGACTTGTTTCGATATGATGTCTCATCGAATATCGGAAGTCTCATCAACAGTACATGGGGTCATCGTTTCGGTGTGACTCTTGGCGAGCAGTGGTTTCAGGATAACTTGGAAGCCTCGGTAAGAAGTCTTGCCGAAGGTTGATTCTCTTGCCGACAGTGGAACACATTGATATGACTTAAAGGCTTTGGTACAAAGTCTTGGTGAAAGTGGTAAGTCTGGCCGACAAGATAGACTCGGGGTGACTTGGAACTTGCTGGGTGATGTCTTGGAGAAGGGTATTTGTCTTACCGATAGGAATGCGATGGACGTCAGAAGTTTTGGTATGACTTTGGAATCACGGTATGATCTCTCAGCGAATGACTAAAGTCTTGGCGACTAAGGAACACTTTGGAATGACTTATGAGCTTGGTGTAATGTCTCATCGAATGGCGATTGTCTCGCCGATGAGAATGTTGAGGTCGATGTGTCTTGAAGACTTCGATGTAATGTTTGGGCAAAGAGCGATAGTCTTGCCGACTGATGAAATCTTCAGAATACCTTGTGATTTTCGGTGTGAGGTCTTGGTGACATGGCGAAGTCTTAGCGATAGCTTTTTGGACTCGATGTAACCTCTTGCCGATAGTGAAGTCTTGGCGATATCGATAGTCTAGACTTGTGGCATCGGGGAGACACGGTTAGTGTCTCATCAACATGCGACACAAGTTGATCATTTGTTGACCATTTGGGTGACTATCCTACGTGGTATGACCTGGATGTATTATCTTCCATGCAAGGAAGTGGAAACATCCACATTGCTGAGCTGGATGATTCAACAGTTGTGATTCGACAGTTGGAAACAAACCATTTCATAGAGCCGAAGCCGAAGAGAAGGAAGTGAGAGTGAATAGTGCAAAGGCTGAGAGGCTGGTAGAATGGCCGAGGGCCTTGAGGCCTAAACAGAGGAGAAGAAAGAGCTCCTGATCAAGAAGCATGTTTCTAATTTCTCTTACGTTGATCTGCACTATATATGTAATGATATTGTAACAGTGCGAAGGTTTTTCAGTTTGAGAGGGTGATCAAAAACTGTACAAGGATATCTGTTGCTACCAGTTGTTTCCAGAATGAACAAGATGAATCTCTGAAGAGGCTATGAGCCTGAATTTGTATTGTAACCATTCTGTTGCTGAATAATACAATGGCTCGATCTTTGGAGTGTGGGGTTTTTTATCCAAAAGGATTTTCCCCACGTAAATCTTTGTGTTCTGGTTTTTCTATTTCATCTTTCATGTCTGTTGGTTTGTGTAGTAGAATTTGTTAAAGCTTGTTGTTGAATTTATATGTGTTTTCTCAGATGGATCAATGTGGGAAATAAATTGTGTCTGTTTCCACATTAGGACATAGTTGTTCATGTCTTTGAGGTAACCTAATCGAATTAAAGTTACCAAAGGCACTACTGTTATGGAGTTTTCATAAGATGCGCTCCACTACATTTCCTTACAAGTGGCATCAGAGCCTTCTTCTAGTTGTTGGTTTTGGATATTTCTCCTGTGAAGATTTCTTAGCTTGATAGGCTGGAAGAAATTTGGAGGAATGGACTGATGTATTGATCCTTTGATGAGTGGAAGCCTTGTGTATTCTGAGACAACATGCAACTTGAAGGATGGTGAAGATGGAAAAGGGAGTTGATCATGTTGTGATTTATGTCTCCTGGCTGGTAGAGGTATAACCTTGGAGTATGAGGTGTATTTTCTTACTCTGTGGCTATGTAGTAGTAAAGCTTTCATATTGGGTGTCTGTGTGTCAGGCTCCTGGGTGATATGGAGAAGCCTAGATTGTTTCTCAGTCATGGAAGAGAGTGCTTATGCTAGGTGGTGGTTCCTGGTGTTGGAAAGCACTGTTCCCTGATAACCTCGAATGCTTGAAGGCTATGGAGTTAATCATTAGATGATTTGCAAGCTTCTGAAATAGCCTTTTCTCTCTTTCAAGGATGCATGTACATGGTGGTGGTTTAAAGTTGGCCTGAAAGAGGCCTGGATTCTCTTGAACTGCTATTTTCTTTCTAAGGATGATTTGTACTTGCATGGCTCTGTGGTTTTGTAGGTTTTACACGGTTAAGCAAAACTTGTGATCATGTGGAGTTGCTGTTAAGCTATTGTCTAGACACTGGCCTTTTGGGGTGTTGCTAGATGAGATAGTTGCAGGTCTGCATGCATGCTTGGTGCATGGTTTTGAGGAGGTATGACTCTTTCTCTGCATGGGAGTGTTGGTAAGTGTTTTATCACTCAACATTCTTGTGGTAATGCTTGTGGGTTCCTTGATTATGGTGCTTGTTGTGGACATGATTGGAAAATAAGATTTGGTGTGATCTAGTGTTTGAGTCATGTTGTCTACGTGGTTATTCTCTTTGATATCTTAGTGTTGCAGTTTTCAATGTGATAACGGGTTTGCATGTTCGATGGTTGTGATCTACGAGTTATGCAGTTGGTGGATTAGCTACCCATTGGCTGTAGTGAGATAACTTGGATGTGGAGTGTCTTTATCCATAAGGTTGATTCATTGATGGTGCAGATTTGTTAGCTGGCCTTGTCTGTGGTCACTTGTGCATTGGTGTGACTATTTTTTAGATGAGAGGATGGATATTCTTGAGTACCTGAATAGTCGGTTAAGGGAACCTGTAGCAGGTGGTCATGATGCTTGGAGAGCTCGGGTGTCACTCTTTAGTGGGAGCTCTAACAGTGACTGTGAATTCATCACATGGTGGTGAATTGTCTTCTTTAGTGTTGCAGAAGGGTTCTTACGCTTTTGCTTTTGCATGGACATTATTTGAAGATGTGCAACATCTTGGAGCCATGGAAGACACTTGGAGTCTTTGGCTAAGGTGTTGGTGGTGCTTGACAGGTGATGTTGTTCTTAAGTCTATTTGCTTTATGTCATGGTATACTCTTGTTTGTGCACTGGAGTTTTGGCATTGTGCATTGTACTTGAGACAATGGTGAAGTCACTTGGAGCATGGTATCTCCTATGGGGATGTGTAGATCATGATGTCATGATAAGTTCCTGATTCAGATGATTGGAGCTTTGATAGTGATCTGGTAATTCTTTGTGTATTGAGTGCTTTGATTACTTATTTGATACTTCATGATAATGCAGTAATGCAGTTGAAGTTTAGCATGAGATGATTGGTTGCTAGTACTCATGGATACATGAAGAATAAGGTGAGGCTATTTTTCTCTTATGAGAGAAGTGTTGCTACTTGTTACTCTTGTTAAAGTTTTTCAGCAGAAAGTTTGAGAAGCCTACACCTTGCTTGAACGTGAGTTCAATAAGAAACCTATGAGGAGATTGATCTTGGATTAGTCTTGGTCTACTCAGCAGTTTATCTGAAAGGTATTTGGCCCATTATATTTTTCAGATGTGTTTTATTAAGTTCACCTTCATGATATGGATCTTGAATTACTGTTTAACATTTGGTTCTGGAGGATTCATAGTGGAAGTTGTACAATTTGTTTTATCTCCTTGAGCTTTTGTGTTGTGTCATTTACTGATGAGAATTGGTAGGAGATGATGTATGGGCTGATTTCCTGAAATGGGAAATGATTTAGCTTGATCTTCTTTAAGAAGCTTACATCCATATTGATTACATAATATTAGAAGTTGGTTTGATCTTGGTGATTGAACAGATGGATGTTGTTAAGGCTCTCTTTTGGGATGTGAAGAAGATCATTCTTGACACAACTGGCTGTTAGAAGTGTATGTAGGAGGATGTTCTACAGGAAGATGATGGGCATAGTTTCTCTTTGTGGCCGTGAAGGTTTGTGATGAGAGAAATGTTTCTTGTAACAGTTTGTTGCAGGTTGTGCATGTCATTGTGGATATTTCCTTGGTACTACATGGTTACATTTTCTATGTGCTGTCATTGGTAGACTTGTGATGCTTTTTGATCTTTCAGATTTGGATTACTCAGGCAGTGGGAGTTCCTGTTGTGTTTTGTCTTCTTTGACTAGTTGGCACTTGGAGCTTGCATTCGTTGTTGATGGGTTGGTTTTGAGCAACATGAGTTTACTAATGCTGATACCTTTGAGGTATGTGAGATTGGATGGAATAACATGAGCTATGGGTACCATTTTCAGTCGCATGGGTTTATCAGTTGGATGGAAGCAGTCAGTCTGATTGTTGTTCTAACTGGTGTTGTTTATCTTATTTTTGGAGAATGACTTCACTGTTGTGTTGTGTTTGAAGCTTTGAAGTTGATATTGCTTCTGTATAGCGTTTGAGCACAGTGAAGTGGTAGTAGTATCTTGTTGGAGATATCACTAGGATCTTTTGCTTGTGTTCGTTGGAATGGTGCTTATACACCTTGGCTTTGTATCTTTCTTCCACATGTGGAAGATGACAGGATTGTTGCCTGAATGGTGAACATCTTGGATGTTGGAGCAGAATTCTTGATGGAGCATGAGAGCATGTTGAGATCTATGTGGTTTCCTGGAAGGCTGGGATCAGTTGTTTTGTTGGACAGTGAGTTACAGTTGGATGCTTGGTCTTTGTTGTAGATTGTCTAATGGACTATTATCTATGGAATCATGTTGATTGGGTGTTTTGAGTATTGCAGGGTTTGAACTACTGGAGCTAGTGTGGTCCTAGTTTCTAGTTACTTTGAAGGTGCCTGTGTGATCTTCGTTAAGTGGGAGATTGTTGGAATTGTTGCCTCAATCTCACAGGCTGGAACCTCTGGAAGAGCAAAGTCGGCGTGACATTTCTTTGGTCTGGCCGATTGGCAGTTTGGGAACCTTGTGAAATATTCTGGTCTCTGTGACCTTGCAGAAGTTTTGCCGAACGCTTTCACTTTGGAGTCTATCACTGTGACATAAGGTAGTCATTGTAACTTCTCACCGTGTGGAGATCTCTAGCCGACAGGCCATTCAATGGGGCGTCGGGGAGACTGATAGCGACCGGGGGCTTTGGAGTGACTTCTACACTCAGGAAGAAGTCCTAGCGACATTGGAAGGTCTTGCCGACAGGGATACGCATTGAAGTCATCGACGTAACCTATGGTAGATCGGTGAGAAGTCTTACCGAAAGTAACATGTCTCGGTGACAGTGTTGGAGCTTTCGGGGAAACCCTTGGGTGATCGGTAAGAAGTCTTATCGAGTGATATGTCTCATCGACGAAAACTTGGAGTAACTTAAGGATCTTAGTGTGAAGTTTCAGCGATGAAGGATTGTCTTGGCGACAATGTAACACTCATAGACATTGGGGAGACCCTTGGCTAAAAGACTTGTTTCGATATGATGTCTCATCGAATATCAGAAGTCTCGCCGAGAGCACGTGGGGTCATTGGCGAGCAGTGGTTTCAGGATAACTTGGAAGCCTCGGTAAGAAGTCTTGCCGAAGGTTGATTCTCTCGCTGACAGTCGAACACATCGATGTGACTTAAAGGCTTTGGTATGAAGTCTTGGTGAAAGTGGTAAGTTTGGCTAACAAGATAGACTCGAGGTGACTTGGAACTTGCGAGGTGATGTCTTGGCGAAGGGTATTTGTCTTGCCGATAGGAATGAGATGGACGTCAAAAGTTTCGGCATGACTTTGGAATCACGGTATGATCTCTCAATGAATGACTAAAGTCTTGGTGACTAAGGAACACTTCAGAATGACTTATGATCTTTGTGTAATGTCTCATCGAATGGTGATTGTCTCGTTGATGAGAATGCTGAGGTCGATGTGTCTTGAAGACTTTGATGTAATGTTTGGGCAAAGAGCGATAGTATTTCTGACTGATGAACTCTTCGAAATACCTTGTGATCTTCAGTGTGAGGTCTTGGCAACATGGCGAAGTCTTAGCGATAGCTTTTTGGACTCGATGTAACCTCTTGCCAATAGTGAAGTCTTGGCAATATCGATAGTCTGGACTTGTGGCATCGGGGAGACACGGTTAGTGTCTCATCGACATGCGACACAAGTTAATCATTTGTTGACCATTTGGGTGACTGTCCTACGTGGTGTGACCTGGACGTATTATCTTCCATGCAAGGAAGTGGAAACATCCACGTTACTGAGCTGGATGATTCGATAGTTGTGATCCGACAGTTGGAAACAAACTATTTCATAGAGCTGAAGCCAAAGAGAAGGAAGTGAGAGCGAATAGTGCAAAGGCTGAGAGGCTGGTAGAATGGTCGAGGGCCTTGAGGCCTAAACAGAGGAGAAGAAAGAGCTCCTGATCAAGAAGCATGTTTTTGATTTCTCTTACGTTGATCTGCACTGTATATGTAATGATATTGTAATAGTGCGAAGGTTTTTTAGTTTGAGAGGGTGATCAGAAACTATACAGGGATATCTGTTGCTACCAGTTGTTTCCAGAATGAACAAGATGAATCTATGAAGAGGCTATGAGCCTGAATTTGTATTGTAACCATTCTGTTGCTGACTAATACAATGGCTCAATCTTTGGAGTGTGGGGTTTTTTATCCAAAAGGATTTTTCCCACGTAAATCTTTGTGTTCTGGTTTTTCTGTTTCATCTTTCATGTCTGTTGGTTCATGTAGTAGAATTTGTTAAAGCTTGCTATTGAATTTACATGTGTTTCTCTCAGATGGATCAATGTGGGAAATAAACTATGTCTGTTTCCACATTAGGACATAGTTGTTCATGTCTTTGAGGTAACCTAATCGAATTAAAGTTACCAAAGGCACTACTATTATGGAGTTTTCATAAGATGCGCTCCACTACATTTCCTTACAAAATTATGCAACACCATTCCACCCTTTATTTTTGTGTTAGAATAAATCAACCCTCAAATTGGACATCCCTTATAGAAACCTTGAGATAGAGATTTCTCATGGTTGATTTGTGCAGAAATTATTTCATCTAATACTACACTATTTAAAAGTTTCAAACCCCAACTTATAGTGTATGAATCAACAACTTTACCAGACTCAACTATTGATTCACACATTTTAATTTATTTCTTAATGACATCTATCCCAAATATAGGCTTAGGTAATTTTTCTTAATGACTTGAGCCTATTATACTACTCTCTTTAAAATGAAAAGACTAAAAAATGGAATGATTTATTACCTCTTCTTCTGAAGCTTTATCTTCATCACATTCATCATTAAACTATAACGTTTCATATAGATTTCATGCATGTTGAAGAATGAATGTATGATGATTCACCTTCCTGCACTTGGAGTTGATTTTTAATTAAATCACCATTATTAGTTGCACACCATATCACATGTTCATCAATATTCTCAAAAGTGAAGGCATTCATTGTTAGAAGAAAAGAAGAAATCTATGAAGTCTTGCTTGATTTTGTTTCATTCGTATCCATGACAACAAAAGGTTGTTCAACAATTGTGGGATCTTTGACTCCCTCAATTGAGCTTTATTCTTTAAAGACCAATGATGAATGAATGTAAATATCCCCTCCACAAATAAAATCATCATCAATAGCATCTAGACACCAATTTGGAATGAAAATTATATTTTTATCTTAAGGCTCAGGTTGCATATCAAATTGAGAGAAATAATTTGATAAATCATTAATACCTTCTTTCTTTGCAAGTTGATCTTTTACATTTATGTTAATAAAAACATCAGCTAAGCCTGCATCAATAATCTAAAATGTAAAATGTTCAAATTATGGGGCATATAGAGATGTCAACAATTGTTGATTTCTATTCGACTCCAAAATACTCATACCAGTAGATGATTGTCCAATATTTATTGTAACCGAGGTGGAAGATGTCATGCTTACTAATTGTATGTGAGGAGATTAATCTTCTTCACCACTTGAATTGTTAGAATTTTCTTCATTCACCTCACATTTGAAGTTATATACTTCAGTATTATAAGATTCAATTCTCAGGTCTTTTAATTTATTGTTTTGAAAATTCTCTTGATAAAAAATGGTGAGATCAAAACATTCAAATGGAGAGCATAGGAAATTTGATGAATACAAAGGCTAAAAATTCCATGTTTTACATTTTTCTGTCACACAATCTTGTGCATATTCTCCAACACAATTTCAATCCCACATCCTAGATAGAATCAACTCATCTTCAATACTAACAACCTCTCATTGTGCTTTCTCAACATCACACACTTTATCTTGCTTCAAAATAAATCAGACATCATGATGCAATGCAACGATAAAACTATTAAAGTGGTTTTGCTTACTTGGTTGGTTGGAATGAGGGATCTGCTTCAAAATCTTGTTGAAACTATCTATGAAGTCTCTAATTGGTTCTACTTCTTTCTTAATCTAAAAAAATGGCATAATAGAAAACCAACATTAGCCACCAATTTAAATATACCAAGAAATTTTTTCATCAAGCTATCCTAGTCGGTTATGCATCCATATTCCAAGTTCCAAAACCATTCTATAGCACGTTCAATGAGGCTTTCAAAAAATAGTCTGAAAAAAACATCTTCTTCTTAGAATCCTAGATTTCTACATGCAATAACGAACACTAGAATATGATTATGAAGGTCTTGTGAATTTTCTCTAGTGAACTTCATAAAATGTCTTCTTGATCTTAGAGGTAGGACTGTGTACTGAGGAAAGTCTAGGGGTCCAAAATGGGTCCTCCAAGGTTGAGTTACAATGATAGCCATAATGCAAATCAAGATCTTTTACTAGAGGAAATTTCATAGAGTTTCCAACTCCCATTCGAAGGGAGAAAAATATTTCTTTTTGAGGTCTTTTGCTTATCTCCAAACTTCTTCATGAGTCAATTCCTAGGTGGTGCATTCTATCTTGAGGGGGATCTTGTTGACGATATTGATTTTGCTAAGGGTGGGGATTCATCACAATGATTACCCTAGGAAACCTCTCTATTCTCTCTCAAAAACCATTATTAGTTGTTGAATGAATTCTTCTTATTCTTCTAGAACAAAGTTTACCCTCATATATGTTAGAATTGTGAAAAACCACAAAACCATGAGCCACAAGATCAAACAAAAAACAAAGACACCTTATATGCAATAGATTTGCAAACAAAGAATTTCAACATTTATCAACAAGAAAAAGCTACAGAAGCACCTGAAGAAACTTCAAGGAAAACAAGAGTCCTCAAAGGTTGAGAGTTCGAGAGTAAATCTCCAAAGTGATAATACAGTGAGGGTTGAGTACTATATAGGAGCAACCCTAAATGATAAAGGGATTAGATCAGGATAAGTGTCAACATCGCATGCGATGAGACAAAATGATCTAATAATAGCTCACTTTAGTTAACATAGAAAAACACTTAGTTAATTGAATAAAGTACTCCTAAGTTTAGCTTAAGTGCATGAGAATAAGTTAGACTAATAATCAATTAAAGAGTAATTAATTATCAGCTAATGCATGATTACTCTAACAATATACTCTACAACATATCTCTTGTGTCTCCAGACTAAGGTGTTTAATTGAGAGATGATGTCATCTTGCTCTGCATGAACCCAATCAAGATTTGGCTACAACACAGGGAAAATATTCTCATGCGGTAGGACCATATTTACTCATAATAAGGCAATTGTTTCAACTTTTTCTTTCAATCTCTAATAAATTTTTCAAAAATCTATTAGTGAATGGATTTATCTTTATGTAAATCAATCGATTCTAACTCCATTCACCCATTAGATAAAGACAAGGTTACTAACAATTGGAGAGATCACCATTTCATTGGTAATCTTGCTCTAAATTTTAATGAGTTACAACTCCCTCAAATAGTTCAACTAACGTTAGATAAGTACACTTTTAACCAATAAGTGAAAAAGGTAGACTAACATCATGTAGTGCCCCTCCGTGACTAGCTCCTTTTGGTATTTGATAAATTTTGTCTGGGTTGTTTGAATTAAATGTTGTTTGGAGGTGTTGGAAATTAATTGGTGGAGATGTCATTTAGGGACGAATTAAATAAATTAATATATAAAACGTATTAATGAAGTAATTTAAATAAAATTAGAAGTAAAAATTGTAAGTAATAAGTCAATATTGTGAAATAATATGTACCCATTTATTTTTAAATGATTAAATTAATTTTACTATTTAAAATATTATCTTGTGGGGAAAAAAAATATTATATATAGAAAATAATGTGAGTTGTAATTAAATAAAGATGAAAAGATAATTATTTTAATAAAGTAATTCAAATGGATAAGGAGATAGGCTTTGTAAACTGAAGTGTTAAAAGCATGAAACGTTGGAAAGAAAATAATTCAAAGGCAAGAAAAGATAAAAAGATAAAAAGCATGTGCATGCACAATTTGAACTAATGTTAAAAAAGGAAAACAAGATAATTTAGTGTATATTTTTGAGTTTAAATCAGAAGTTTTCTTTGGTGAACAAACAAATTTTCCTTTTTTGGGGAAGATTTTATTGGATTTTGGATATCGAACAGGACAACCTTTATGTTGGGAAAATAAAGATCTTTTGGGGGATCTTATTTTTATTGGAGAGTCGGGGGAGGGCTTCGGTCCTTATCAATATTTCACCCTCAAAAGAGAGGAGGCCATATAAGGATTCAGGGGATTGTTTTCAAGAAGATAGGGAGAGAAGCTTGGAAGCTAGTCGCTCAAGGATTACACTGAGAATGGGATTATCTTGACTTGGGGGTAGAGTCTTAGAGTCTACCGGGAGGAGAAACATTACGGTGGAGCACCAGGAAGATATGAGGTTTAGAGTTTGGTCCCTTATCAAAAATCGTGGAGTCATTGCAGGTGTGATTCTTTTCCTCTCATCATAATGTTGTATGCCATTGAATTAATTCTGTATAATAAGCCCAGATTGACAAAAATAGTTTGTTGATAATATGAATCTTTTAGATACCTTGATTCACCTTGTCTTGATGGCTAAAAGTTAAGCTACATGACCGATGCTAGATGTTTGAATAAGTAATTTTGAGCATTAGTTTTAAATATCTTTTGTATCGGGGTCTCTCTAGCATGATTTACTTTCATCTCCCTAAAATTTTTGTGGGCATTCTTTGAGACAACCTTGCTATAGGATTCGATGGGAATCTTGTTTGTGGGTAAACCAAGCGATATTGATAATTTTTTCCTCATTGCATTATCATTAGAAGTAGAAACTCCTTGTTCGTAATTGACCTGGTTTCAATGAAATTATCATGTTTATCAGTTCGTAGGTTCGCCTGGGAGATGCTGATTCTCCTCCATTTACCTCAGCGTTGGGTTTTGCTTCTTTTCCTTTCCTTCATCATCGACTTTAACGAGTTTGCAACATCAGTGTATATTTGGAGCTAACCCTGTGGCATTTTCGAGCCCATTATCCTTAACAATTTTGGTGTGAACGAGGAGCAATGAATAATTCTGTATCTCATATGCTTTTAAGCTGGTCCTGCCGCCGCCTCTGGTTCCTCTGAATGTTAGGCTAAAACCAATCACTGGCATGTTACTAGTCAGATGCATCATAGGCCGAATTAGGTGTCTCGCTATCTATCCCTTCATAATGATCGCTGCATGCCTTTACCCAGACTGTCGATAGGTATTTGAAATGCCTTTGGAATGCAAACTGCATGAGAATTTTGCTGCCCTGTCTTCTGAATGAGGCGAGTTTATGATAGTTAATTATTAGTTATTTGTTTCTTACTATCTCTAAGTTATAGTTTTTTGCTCTCAGCCATGGAGGTTTCATTTTCTCACTTGCCTGGTTTCTTATGCGTGTCCCTTTACTTCATTAGTCACCCATTGCATCTAGGTGCCTGTATTTGTTCTTTTTGTAGTTTGTATTGAAAAGAGTAGCTTGGTAGATCATTTGTAATGCAACCAAGCAATACCCATTTAATATTCATATCCTCGGGTTTTCCTTCGGGCTCGGCTTGAACATATGCTAAAATGATGACTAACTTACAATAGAACGAAATCATTCCATTCCTTGAAGGCATTTTATCATATAATTTGTGAGCTCTATCTCCATTTTATCCTTTTGCATACACGTTTACCATGTTGATGGACCATTCTTAATCATTTAATATTTCCTCTCCTTGATACGGTGTCACTCAAAATACTCTCTTGGAGGCATAAACATATATATGTATATATATATATTTATATATTTATTCACTCTAACTCTTCGTAGGAAATTTATTAGTATTTTATGTGAAGCTTCATGTGTTATTGATTCTTTAGTTTTGGCTATGTGAGTACCCATTAGGATTGATTAAGTTATCAACCCAAATCTATTTAATCTTGATTAAGCATCCTCAACATGATATTTATTTATATTGTTATTAGTTCTAGTGGCCGTAAGTGAAAGGTTACAATAATGTTAGTTTTACTATCTCAACTATCATTTAATTATGTTGTTCTTATTAATAGGTAATTTGTAAAATGAATATGATGCTAGAGTAATGAATTAAAAGTATTATGTTTTGTGAAAGGGGTAGCTAATTAGTTGTGATTATTAGCATAGACATGGAATGGCATTGCATAGTAGTTGGTTGATTAAGATGATGGATTATAATCTGATGATATTGTTGTTCTTAAACATGTTTGGTCATTTTGTTGGGTGATTGCTTGCTTGATTGGTTGATTTTGGACATTGTATTTTGGAGGGATTCCTTTATGTCAGATGGTTATTGGATTGATCGCTTGTATCGTTTATTAAGTTCGTTTTGGGTTAATTGAGTATTCTCGAGAAATTCTTTAAGTGAAAATCAAATAAATAATTGGAATATATATATATATACATATATAATGTATTTATATAAGTTAAAGAAGGACATTTACATTTAAGGAAGTTAGTTATTTAGTAGATAGTTTGATTACCTGAAATAAAACATTGCCTTCATTTAAGAATAAGTTAATGGTAAAATTTTAATAGGGGATCATTTATTGATGGAAGTTATAATGTTAAGTAAATAGATATATATAATTATGATATAGGTGTATATGTATGTGCTAAAGTTACAATTATAAGTTGTTCATTTGAGATGTCTTATAGCTTTGTTGATATTCATATACATAGTTTCTTGAATTAGTTTAAGGTTTTATGGGATGTGTAAACGAATGTTTGATTTATTATTATTCGTTACGGTCAATTCATTAGGTGTATTTGTGTGTCTGGAATTTTTTTTGATGTTGTCATTTCGTTGTGTTTACACTCTTGAGTTAATTGAATTTTGGAGGATATTTTATTTGTCATGTTGGTGTTGGAACAATGAATGATTATGATGTTTCCCTATTAATTTGTCTTCCGTTTGAGTCATTTTGACTGAAGAGATTCTCTAATGTTAAGTTTTCGTGTTGGAACGGTATTGCTCTTTTATCTTGGTTTGTAGGTAGTTTTCTTCTTGGACTTCTAGAGACAAGGGAATACTTGATTCATATTAATTCTTTATTGATATGATTTTGCCAAGATTTTGATCGTAATGGTGATTTTGAGCTTATGCTTGGGTTGTATCATGTAAATGGGAATTCTGTATTGTGATTTTGGCGGGATGGGTAATGCCTCGCATGTATTTCAGTTGAGATTGGATATCATGTTTCTTTGTTGGTATAATGCTTGGATTTTGGTTTTGTATTTTACGTTTTGGGTTCTAGGGAGAGTGGCTCTATGTGAGGGCCGATGCACAAAGGGGCTGTCAGGGTAACCCACGTTAGAGTTAGAGTAATAAGTGATAACCTAAATAATTAATTAGGAGGTGGGTAGTTAAACATTAATAAGATAATTATGGATGCCTCGTCTACTTGTTAGTGCTATCATAGACTAAAGGTAGTCCAAGAAGGCTGTGGTTGGCATGATCATTGCCTCGTCCTCATGAGAGGTTAACGATTCCGCATGAGTAACCCTATGGAGTGACGCCTTGAGATAGGATGTCAGGATAACCATAGATGGAGGTGGAACCTTGTGATAGGTTGTCTGGATAATCCATGTGAGGCCATGCAATGACACTCTCCTCTAGCATTCTCCTTGAGTTGTTTTATTGCTTACCTCTAGAAGTGGTCTATTGATATGTTTTGGCGATCTATTGTTGTTATGATTCGAAAGTGGTTTATTGTTGTTATTGCGATTTATTGATGTTATGATATTTGATTTATTGTTACATATGGTATCAGTCTTCAGACCCACGTGGTCAGGTGGAACATGCTAAGCACCCCATTAGGTCCCCAGTCAAGGATCGAGAGGTGCAAATTGGTGCCATTTGCGGTGATTCCAGAGTTGTATCTGACTTGGAGCCAGTTAGGATACTTTGTATTCCTTTGTTTAGTTGTATCATGCTATCTTATTGTATGGGTTCTGTTCATGTTGGGAAATGCTTTTGTATCATTGTAATTCTTGAGCAATGTCATGTAATGAAATGCATGTAAAGTATTATATGATCTTTGGTAAACCTTGTGCGGATTTTGATCCATGGTAGTTGTTATTCGGTGTGTTGTATTTGTGGAAATATGCCCTTTGAGTTTATATGATGATAGAGAGTTTATCATTATGAGTTTTGAATTAATCATGTATATGTTGTATATACCTATGTGGATGGTTTCTTAATAATGTTTTGTCATGTATGTGTTACATTTGAAAATGTTTACTTTGTTATGGATATATCTTTGGCTTTCATTCCTTATCATCGTTATATGGATTTAATTTTCGTAATGACTCCTTGTGTACACCAAGGGGCATAAGTGTCAGTGGATTTGTTTAACTAAGAATGTTCCATCTTTTTTTTCTCTATAACAAAGTGTAATTAGAAAACCCAAGTTTGGACCCTACAAAATATCCTCATAATGTAAATTTATATATCCTCATTCTTAGATCTTTTCATATAATATAACCATCTTTCTAAGCGAGATTTTTTGAAATCATTACCCAATTCTTACATAGTCGAGCCTAATGAGCATTTATGAGTATTTTAGGAGCATCATAGTTACATCACTCTTATCTATTTGATTTTGATGGGATTAGTGCATAACTACTCCTTGTATGCAAGCTTTGTAGCTTCTTGTACATGTGGAAAGCCTACAACCTCCAAACTCTGCATTTAATTATATATCCCTTGGTGATCACATTCATGCAAATTGGTTTAATTAAGGGATTTCACCCAACAATGATGCTCACTTAGATAGAATTACATTAAACACATCACATCATCTACTATGTTCATTTAATTCAAAACAATTGGCAGTGTCCTTACATAATTAGTTGTTACCAAGAAAAATCCCTAATGAATTATTTTACAAACGTGCTTCCCATTCCATTTTTTATAAATTGGATAGAAATACCTTAATTTTGCATATACCAACTTCATTGCAAAGACTTTGAGCACTTCCAGTGATGACACTTCTAAAAGTGACTTTCTGGTAATTGAGGGCATAGAGTGTAGTTCGATGAGGACATTGGTGATAGACCAGGTCAAAGAAGTGTTTTTGATAAGAAGCGATGTGGAGGAAGGAGTCATAAGGAAGATAATTGGAGAAATCTTCCTCACTTAGGTCCATGTGCATAACTCTGCACTTCTAGAGTGCTTCCTGTAACATCATGAAAACAAAACGAGATTAAAGAAATAACAATGCAATCAAACTCGAATTGTAAACTAAAGCTAAACAACAAAGCACAAAGGAAATTATAAACATAAACAAAGAGCGATCTCACCCAGTATCTACATCCTTCCATGAATGACCTCGATTGTCCTTCTCCATTTCCCTGTGACAGTATTCTCGCCCTCGAATTTTTAGTATGTGTGCAAGTATAGCCTTGATTTATGTGATTATAACAAAATATCGAAGGTTAAGAAGTGCTCCAAAAGTCATAAAATTTTGGGAAGAGTTGCAATGATGAAAGCCAGGTCAATTTATAGAAAATTGATCATTTGAATGACAGTCTGAGATTGAAAGATAGGCAGACGATTCAAATTAAAAGATTCAACATGCATTGGGATGACTATTATTACTGACGTGAGTGATAAAACCTAAGAATAGAGATCAATATTAAATAATGATTTAATCTCTAGTTAAAAGTATTTGAAAATTAGAAGAATAATGTTTGCATGAAAAGGATAAAGATGGAATAAAGAAAATGATTTGTTTGAATGCACACATAAATTAATTAATTAAATAAAGATATTTAATTAATAAATGTGTACATGCATAAGAGTCTTAACTAGATAAGTGACTAGTTATGACAAAGAGTTTACTTGTGAAAGACAATTAGACATTAAATCATGAGATAACTGACCGATTTAAATAGATCTCGAGTCAAGTGGAAATGAATAGTTAGATAACTTAAACAATTATGTAAATATAGAAGAACATATCCGAAATAGGCTTTTATGAATTAAATAATTATTTAATTCAACATTCGACATTTAAGGATTAAATTAAATAAATAAGATTTATTTAATTGACTGAGGAAAGGATGAATAACTAAATAATTAAAGTATTTATTTAATTATAGTCAGAAATATGATTAGGATAAATTAAATAAGAATTTATTTAATTTAAGAAAGAGGATAAAGTTACTTAGTGACATAATTAAATAAAGAACATTTATTTAATTAATCAGGATTTGAATAAAGAAAATATGAATTAATTAAATAATTATGTTTATTTAATTAATAGAAGAATAAATGTTAAAATGAATTAATTAAATAATTAAAAGTTATTTAATTAATAGATGAGAAAGGACTTTAGAAATTAATTAAATAATTAACATTATTTAATCACAATTATGAAAATACGAATTATGAAGAAATTGAAATCGCGGGCTTAAACCAAATTTTAGTGTCTACATTTTGCCCATCTTTGATACAATTTCATTTTGGCTTTGTGTCAAAGAAAAAGATAGAAAAAAAAAGATATGCCCCAGTGAAATTAGGATGAGGAAGGATGAAGAGGAAGTAGTGGTATGCCCCCTCAAGAGGACATATAGGTTCAAAGAAAACAAATGTGCTCTCGAAATGGATAAGAGGATTAGAAGATGAAGGACAAAAAGGATAGAGGAACATAGATAAGGGTGGTGAAGATGTAGAAAAGACAAAATGTTAGAGCAGAAAAAAAATGAATAATAAAAGACATGGATGTTAGTATTAGCAAAATTCGATGTTTCGCTGAACCACAAAAGGCTTTGCACTTAATCATCATTGGGCGGTAACTAATACAAATGGAGACAAACACCATGATATGGCATAGATCAAGGTGTGCAAGGTCATCCACCTACTAACAACAGATAGTTGTAGACAAGAAATGTCCGTCCTAACTCATACTAAGGGCATAGTTGCCCCAGTCTTTTTGTCAAGACAAACCACAGACAAACAAACAATAAAAGATGAGTCATGAGACATCATCGCTCCTCTAAATCCTTCATGGGACATCCTTGAGGAAACTAGTAACATGACTCAAAATCAAATTTAAAAGATAGTCGACAAACAATAGTCAAATAAAATAGAATTTTGATACATTGTTGCTTCTCTAGATCCTTCATGGGACATCCTTGAGAAAGCTAGTAACAGGATTCCAAGATAAAGCTAAATAAAATGATAAGATAAGCAAGCTACAAAGTCAAAAGCGAATAAAATATTTTCCAAAACTTGATCTGTTTGTTTGATTGTTTTGATTTATAAGATGATTGATTGATAGAGCCTGGTTTTAGGAAGGACACATACCAGATAAGACGTTGAGTCTAGTTTCAATGTTATGAATATTTGTATAAGGCATGACAAAATCCTGGTTTCATAAAAAGACACGTATCATATAGGACATTGAGTTTGATGCCATTGATGTGATAACCTATATAAGGCTTTGTTGATTGTTTGACAGTGTCTGTATTCAGGAAGGACTCATCTTGCATAAGACATAGGTTGATTGTTTTGTTGATATCTTTTTTCAGGAAGGACAAATCATGTAGTAGACATAAGTTGATTGTTTTGATGATGTCTGTTTTCAAGGACACATCCTATAGTAGACATAAGTTGATTTTTTTTTGTTCGTTGCTTTGGAAATTTGTTTGATTTGACCTGATGACATTGTTGAATTGTTCATCTTGTTGATGCATGACTTGATATGATGTGCTGATAATTGACTATGTGTGATGATGAACCCTAAAGGACTAACCTAGTGCAGCCTCGATGACTCATCAATTGATGGCCTTGCCTACGTTATACATGGAGAGACCTCGTAGTTCGACTAGACTTTGACTGACAAGACTAACTATAAAAAGCTTGATTTGTATGAAGATATCTGACATGTGTGGTAGTGCATGTGATGAACCCTAATGGACTGACCTAGTGTGGCCTCGGGGGCTCATTGATTAATGGCCTTTCCTACGTTATACTTGTAGAGACCTCATAGTTCGACACGACCAATGACCTTGTCATATAGACAAATGGATTGCATCATGATTTTATATAGACAAACCTAAAAGGACTGACCTAATGCCTCAGGGGCACATTGACAAATGGCCTTGCCTATGTCTAGTTGCAGAGGAAATGTAGTTCGACATATGATAAAGATTGACAAGTGTGAATGACTCTGACTCTATTTTTTTGGATTTTTTTGACATGTTTTGATTTCTTTGTCTTTTTGAAGTTTTTTGCTGTTTTTGGATTTTCTCAGGACATTTTGTGATGCTTTTGGATTTTTTTCAGGATATTTTGTGATGTTTTTGGATTTATGAGGATCATGACAAATGCATGTGAATGATTCCTATAAGCAAGGAAGAAAGCATGACAAGAATCCAAGGACAACCATGATCTTGCCCCTAGTCAAGCTGAAAACCAATTGACAGGTGATGAGGATGATGACGAAGTTGTTTGACGTGGGAAGGACACATCTCAAAATAATGTGATGTTGACAATAATGTGACTAAAGGATCAAGGTTTATAGAAAGGCTAGAAACAAATCCAAGGAATGTTTTGAATGATGCACTAGGATGCATAGCAAGATTGAATGGATTGGGTGTTGCCTTTGGAATGAATTTTTAGGATTGGATGGGATGATGAAAGATCCTTACACCATTGACAAGGGGAAAACCAAGACATGCGATAGGTATGCATAGATGATGGGTGGCTTTGGTAAAAGATAAATGACATGAGAATTTTTGGTTAGAAAAATTTATCATATGGTCTCCAAGGACTATGTCATATAAGGATATCTCATTTTCTTCAAGGTATGGGTTTGAAAAATGCTATGAATTCTATGACATGATATTTCATGGATAGTGTATGACCAAAGGATAGACATGTCAAGAGTTTTTTCCAAAGCATGATTTATGTTTGTACCCCAATCCTTATTAAGATCAAAGTAGGTGGGAAAATGGACACGAGTGGTAGGGCTTACATGGATAGATGGGAATGTCATAATAAATGTCATACAAAGGGTATGGGAGATGAGACAACTTGCCCCCAAGTGTAATGGTCCACATAGATAATTTCTTACACATGACACCTATTTTCCAGGTTTTCATCATGGTACTTATCCAAAGTGCCATAAGCATGGTTTTCACTATTGGATGAAATTTTTCTCTTGACTCTTTTTTTTATTGTGTTTTTTTTGGTGTCACCAAGACACTTGTTTGTTAGGTTTTCATCAAGGTGACAATTTTTTTTATTTTTCAATTTTTTTTGTATTTTTGATAATTAAGACAAGGATCTTAGAAGCTATGCATAAAACTTCTTCAAATGAAGACTATTGATAGGTGCTGACAATGGTTCTCCTTTAGGAGTAGAGAGTTGATATGCTCCTGATCTAAAGGCTTCTGTGACAATGTAGGGTCCTAACCAGTTAGGTTCAAACTTTCCTAGTTTCTCTCTTTTTGCTTGATTATAGGATTCTCCATTAAGACCAGGTCACCAATGTCAAAGTTTCTATTCAAGACCTTCCTATTGTAGCTACAACAAAGACAATTTTAATATGCTTGTAGATGATCTAATACCTTTTGTCTTCGTTCATCTAGGAATTCTAGCTCATGTAGTCTTGAAACTCAGTACTCTTCATTGTCAATGTGCCCTTTCAAAGATACCCTTAGAGAAGGAATCTTGACCTCAATAGGCAAGATGGCCTCAGAACCAAATACTAAGGAATATAGAGTGGCGCTAGTGGGAGTATGGATGCTTGTGCGGTAAGCCCATAAGGCAGGATTAAGTTATAAATTCCAATCATGACCAGCATCATTGACAGTCTTTTTGAGGATTTTGATGATTGTTTTATTAGATGCCTCAGCTTGGACGTTACCTTGTAGGTAATATGGGGTGGAAAATGGTGTTGAATATGGAACTCTTCATAGAGATGACATACTTCTTGGTTTTTGAATGGGCGACCATTATCTGTGATAATGGATTGAGGAATGTCATATTGATAGATGATATAGTTCAAGATAAACTTTGATATTTGTGTGTCGGTTATTTAGGTCTTGAGAATAGCCTCAATCCACTTTGTAAAATACTTAGTGGTGGTAATGATGAGCTTATGGCTATTGGATGATGTGGGATGTGTCTTACCTATGAGATCAAGTCCCCATTGGGAAAAGGGCCATGGTGACGTTATGGGATGAAGCTCCTGTGCTGGTGGATGTATCAAATCTCTGTGTACTTGACATTGGCAACATTTCTTGACAAAGATATATGAGTCCTTTTCCATGGTAATCCAATAGTAACCTAGTCTCATAATCTTCTTAGCTAAGGTAGGACCACTAGAATGGTATCCACATATAACCTCATGTACCCCACACAAGGTTGCTTATGCTTCATTAGTATCAAGACATCTCAATAGGGTATTGTCTAAGGCACGCCTATAAAGGGTGTCTTTGATGATGGCGTACTGGGCTGACTTGCGAAGGAATTTCCTACATTGGTTATTAGAAAGGTCAGGGGGTATGATTTCGGCATGGAGGTAGTCATAGATATATTTATACCATGGGGAATCGGGACCAACAATATCACACACCATCTCTAAATCTGGGATGTCATAGGCAGGGACAAAAAATTATTCTGCCAAAAACTCAAACTTAGGCATGTTGCTTGGTATGTTGAGGAGTGAAGCAATAGTAGCCATGGTGTTTCCTACCCTGTTTAGAAAACAAGGTATTTGATGAATGTCAACCTTGTCAAATTACTCCTTGAAACTATCTGCCATGCATTTGTAGGGAGCAACCTTTTCATCCTTAGTCTCATAGTCATCATTTACCTATTAGATTACCAGTTGAGAATCACCATAAACCTATAGGTTTTTGATCTTCCATTTGACTGCCATGCATAATCCTATCACAAGAGCCTCATATTCTACTATGTTGTTGGTACATGGAAAGGAAATCCTGAATGACTTAGGGATAGAATCACCATGTGGTGTGATAAACAATATACCAGCCCTTGAGCCATGATTCGTATGGGACCCGTCAAAGTATAGTTTCCATGTTGTGCCTGTGTCAATGGTGAATATAAATCATTAGGAAAATATGCAACTAAAGGGTGATTTGCTTGTATCGGTGTATCAACCAATTGATCAACAATGACTTGTCCTTTGATAGCTTTTCTCTCTACGTACAAGATATCATACTCACTAAGTATCATTACCCATTTCACCAATCTCCCTATTAATTCTACTTTGCTTAGAAGATATTTCAAGCATTGTTTGATGGTTTAGCATATAGTTCCTTAGTTTTTGAGTAGCGAATACTACTGCAAGACAAGCACGTTCAATGGGACTATAGTTGAGTTCATAACCTACCAAAGTGCGACTGATATAGTATACTTCCCTTTCATGACCTTCATTATCATTCTATGCCAGTAGTGCTCCTAGTGATGAATGTGTTGTTGAAATATAGAGAATCAATGGTCATCCCTCAATAGGTGGCATTAAGACTAGTGGTGTGAGGAGGTAATCCTTAATCAGTTGAAAGGATTCTTGGAATTTACCTGTCCATACAAAGGGTACTCCTTTTCTAAGGAGATGTTGAAAGGGATGTGTTTTGTCTACTAACTGTACTATAAATATTTGATGGATTGCAGTCTCCCTTGCAATGTATATGATTGATTTTACCTTTGGTTGGATCCACTTCAATGCCTCGTCTAGAAATGATATAACCCAAAAGATTTCCTAATTTCACTCCAAACACACATTTTTTTGGATTTAGTCTCACTTTATACTCTTCTAGCCTTTGAAATATCTTGTCTAAGACCTATAAATGATCATCCCTTTACAACGATTTAGCAATAAGGTCATTGACATAATCCTCCATAAGAGTGTGTATAAGGTCGTGAAAAATAGTGGTCATGGCACACTGATAGGTTGCTCCAGCGTTCTTGAGTCCAAAGGGCATGACATTCCAGCAATAAGTTCCCCAAGGAAATGTGAAATTTTTCTTAGGTTGGACTTCAGTTGCAATTCCAATCTGATTATATCTTGAAAAACCCATCAATAAGGGATAACATCTCATAGCCTATTGTCAAGTCAACAATCATGTCAATGTTCGGTAAAGGAAAGTCATCCTTAGGACATGATTTATTTATATATTTGAAATCTATGTAGATACGGATGCCCCTTGTTGGTTTGGTGACTGGTACAAGATTGGAAATCCAATCTGCATAGTTGATTGATCTAATGAAGCCAACGTCTAACAGTTTCTTGAGCTCAACCTTGACTAGTAAAACAATCTGTGGGTGCATTTTCCTCAATTTTTGTTTTACTGGTTTTACACCTGGTTGTAAAGGAAAGTGATGTAGTACAAGTTTAGGATCTATCCCAGGAATGTCTACATATGACCAGGAAAAGTTAATCTATCTTTGTGTAAAGAAGTTGCAGAATTCTGGTTGCTCTTCTTTTGTCAATGATGCTGCAAAATATACCAGTTAGGGATTCTCTTTTGTACCTATGCTAACTTCCACTGATTCTTCAACTAGCAGGGTGAATTTTCCTATGCAATAAGGAGAATGTTCAAACCTCCATCCTTAGGTGCCTTAGAGAGGCTTTCAGCTTCAGATGCGTCCCTATTTTTTACCTTTTCATTGTCTAAATGTGCCTTTCAGTTTTCACCTAAAGACTCATCATTTTTATCTTTTCCATTCTTTTTCTTATTTTTATGACTAGAGGGTTGGACAGATTCCCCAAAATATGCCTCGTTATCCAATTCAATGGTAAATCTAGCCTTGTGATCACCACTAGGTATGCCTTCTCGTAATCCCAGGAACTCAACAATCACTTCGTTGTTCTAAAAAATGTCTAAGATGAGTGTGTCTTGTTGGTCCCAATCAATGAGTTGGGGATAGACTAAAGGCATGTCATCATTGAAGTTGTCAAAGTTTAACGGGGTCAAGGTAAAAGTTGAGTTGTTCATATAGTTACAAAAGTTTCATACCAAGTCCCCTTTGCTCTTTTTCTTGGATCTAGGTGGATTTTGAGGTGGGCCTAATGCAAAGGTTTGGTTATTTGAAATAGATTTGTCAGGCTACCAAGAGGTAGGATCAAGAGGTTCCCAATAGTAATGTTTAAACCATTCCTATTTTTTCAGATTCTTAGGTGGATAGGAATTCAATGGATTTGGCGAAGATTTCAACATTAAGTCAAGTTCTCCAAATAGCTTATCAAGGTCCATGGGAGAGGTGGAGGATAGGGAATCCAAATCATATTAATTAGAGTTGGGGGAATCACAATCAAGTTGGTCAGATGGTTTGTCAGATGTCTCAATATCTTCTTAAGCACTTACTTCCTCTAGTAAAGGTGATGTGGTACTAGGAACAGCAATCTGAATCAGTTGAAACCCAAGCCCTAGACCTTTCATCCATCTAGAAATAATGATAGGTTATGTTCTCCCATCCTGATGTAAACCTAATCCACTATGTCCATTATATCCCTTGCTTTGCATTATGGTAACCTTTTCCATATTGATCTATAGGTATCCGAGCAAGTGGAGGAGGTTCTTCATTGTCTTCTCTGTATATCTAGGAGGTCACATCATCTTCGTTTATGGATTCTTTGTTTAATTCTCCCCATTTTGTGAATGTTGTGGGAGGGATACGTATGGTGACCACTGATTGTCTCCTATCTATTTTAGGTAAACCATATGATTTAGGAGGAATCAGATGGCTAACACAATAAGATGTCTTCATGTGATATTCTCCACAATCCTTGTCTTGGATCTCAACCTTAGGAGTGGAAGGTAATGAAGGTGAAGTGGATGTTCTAGTGAGAGTGGATGGATCGACATAATGAGATGAATTAGATGATGAGGCTTCTTGGTTTATAGGAACTTGGCACTAAGGTGTCTCTCGTAGATTTGTGCAATATTGGAATGGATCTGGGTCACCATCTATTGTTATTTCAGTGTCATTGTAAGAGAATTTCAGAAATTGATGATATGTAGAAGGGTCTTCCTTCATAACGTGAATCCATGGTCTGCCTAGTAGAAGGTTGTATAGAAGGGTGATATCCAACTCTTGGAATTTTGTCTCCATAACTACAGGACCAATTTTGATAGGAAGTGTGACAACCCCCTTTGATTTGCATTCTTCATCATCATAAGCCTTAATGACAATGCTTTTGGTTGTGTCCACACATTCTTCTAAGAAACCTAATGCCTTAATCAATTTTAAAGTGAAAATATTTAGCCCTACTCCTCCATCTACCAAAACTTGTCTAACTTTGGTTTTGTCAACAAGGACTTCAAGATGTAATAGGTTGTTATGATTTTTCTTCTTAGTTGCATAGTCTTGTTTGGAGAATGTGGCATGATGATTATTGGTCAAGTAGCCCACTATTTCCTCAAAATGATTGAAATCAAGATCATTAGGAATAGTCATGCTTTGTAAAGCCTTATCTAAGATGGATCAATGTTTAGGGGAGATACACAACAGTTCCAAGATGGAAATTTGGGCTGGGGTCTTGCCCAATTGATCAAATTATACTGCGGCTTGGAAGTTTGTGGTGTTTGATGTGATGGAGGGCCTTGGATGGTGATCTTGGTTTGACGAGTGTCAACAACACACTCGGGAGTTTTATTTATGGAAATGGTATTGACCTACTCATCAGCGGCCTGAAGGTGATTTATGATTTTTCCACTATAATCATGCTTAACATTAGCATAGTTGGCTGAAGTATTGGTCTTGTTACTTGAACTGGGGGCGTTTCCTTTCCCATGGTCATGTAATGGATCCAAAAAGACCTTGTGATCAGTGTTCAAAGATGTAAGTTTCTATCCACTGACTTCAATAGTTCTATTCTCGACAAAGTCTTGCAAGATGTTTTTTAGTTGACAACAATTTTGTAGGCTATGTCCTTTGGTCTGATGAAAATCACAAAAGGAATTATCATCCCACCAAGATGGTTTGAATTTCCCTGGATCACATTGTCTTGGCTCTTGAAGTTGTATAAGATTATGTTGCAATAGTTATTTGAAGACTCACTCGATGGGTTCCCTGAGGGGAGTGAATTCATGTTTTGGAAATCGTCTTTGTTGTTGTGGCCGTTGGGTGTTTTGGGTAGTGTTGGGGGTTTGGTTGATGGCGTTAAGTGTGTTGGTAGAGGAGGAATTTCCTCTAAGTGTGATGATCGGTCCTACTTGTAAATTCTTCGCATCAACTACCCCATCGTTGGTAACATTTTTATTTTGAGACCAAAACTTGTTTCTGTCATTGGGTGTCTGTGTCTTAAGTTCTCCTTTTTCAATGAAATATTTTTCTAGTATGAGCCCCTTTTCCACTAGTTATGTAAAGGATGTGCAACAATGTACCCTCAAGTCACTTCTCAATTTTGGGTTGAGGTTTTCTTGAAAGATAGTGGCCTTTTGTTTCTCAGGTATCTCAATAGGGCATCAGATGGCTATAGTTTTCCATCTCTGGAAGAAAGTGATAAAACTTTCTCCCTCATCTTGTGTAGTATGACACAAGGTTGCTATGTTAATCTCATGGTCTATGTTAAAGGAGAATTATTCAATGAATTTCTCAGGCAGTTCACCCCATGATTTTTGTTCCATAGTCAAGATCTGAAAACCATTCTAGTGAAATTCCAACAAGACTTCTCAGAAAGAGTCTCATAAGATAGGTGGGGTCGTAGGTGACATCTATGCACATCGTAGAAAATTCCCTTATGTGTTCGACTTGATTTTTCTTTCCATTGTACTTGGGAAAATTTGGTATGACATACCCATAAGGGAAAGGTGTCATATATAATGATTTATCGAAAGGAAATGGGCATAAATCCTTTGCTGAAAAGGTTTTCTTGGTTGAAACTGCCATGTTATCCATCTATGTTTGAAGTGCATGCATTTGTGTCTATAGGACATCAACTTGAGTTAATGATGTGTTGGTTGGATTATTTGGGTCTATGTACATGTTTTGAAATCCAACATTTTGTGATGGGTTTTGGTTAAATGTTGGTATGTAAAGTTGATTTTGATTTGGAATGTTAGTGAATGGGTTTTGATTCAGAATCTGTGAAAATGGATTTTGATTTGGGGTTTGTGTAAATGGATTTTGATTCAGAGTTTGTGAAAATGGATTTTAACTTAGAATCTATGAAAATAGATTTTGACTCATAATTTGTGAAGTGATGGGTCGGTTTCCATATTGAAAGGAGAGTATACCTCCTACTTGTGAGACCCTAATCTGTGGTATGGTACTAGTGACATTTACACTTGGTATAGTTGCTGTCTGTGGACTAGAGCTAGTGACATTGACACTTGGTATAAGAGATGATGTTCTAGATTTTTTGTTCCCACCAAGAGGACCGAATGGATTGGATGATGATGCCCCCATGGTGAAATTTAGCCCCTATGTCAAGGTAGGCGTACCAAATGGAGATGTTTGTATCGTTGAGGCACTCTGTGTAGGTCCTCCAAATGGTATAACAATAGTCACTTGAGGTATAGTAGCAATAGTGGTAGTGGTGTTTTTCCCCTGAGTAGAAGCAATTTGTAGGGTACGAATGTCAAAACCAAGATGTAATTTGGCACCTTCTGCTAGCAATTTGGCTAAGTATCGTTGAGGATCATTTTCTAGATAGTCATCTATAAAGGAAGAAAAATTAGGGTCCTGTGCAACATCTATGTCTTCCATTACAATGTGTCATTGTGTGTCTCTAGTAACAAATTTGTCTAACAAAGTCTTGTGAGGTCTAGATGAAGATGTCCCTGAAGAGGGGTTTGAGAGCAGATTGATGAAATTGTTTGGATCAACCATCTTTTCTCTTTCTTTCCTTTTTGATCTTGTTTCAACCATGTAATGTAAGCTCAAAGTGCAAGTGATGCAAAAGCTAAGTCTATGGATGATTATGAGTCTAATCTATGTTTTTGGGATTTTTTGAATATAAAGAATGAATGTATGCAGCTATTTTTTTGGTATTTTCTCTGCAAATAAGGTATGTCTAAAATGACGCTATTCTAGGATGACAGTGTCTAAATATGTAAAGGTCTAAGTGATCAATTTAGAAGATTCTAAAAGAGGTTATCTATCAACTAAAGCTTAACCCAGGTTTCAATTTAGTTTTGAAAAGTAACCTTTGTAGGACTAGGACTAAAAGATAAGGTGAACTCCCAAACTAGACTGATGAGATGGAAGGACTCACGTGTAGGAAAAAAGATATGATGACTAGGTTAAATGACAACATTTGTTGAATCAAGGGTTTATCTGAAGCGTGAAAGGTTCATATCTGAATATCTATAAATGATGATCTCTCTAAAGGAAATAAAGACCCCTAAGATGAAAGTAAGATCTACAACTAGGGTATCTCTTACTATGACTGAATGATTTCTAAAGGATGTAAACGTGCAAATTTTGAGTGAACTTTCTAGTTTCTATCCAAGAATTAGTGAAAAAGGATAAGTCAGATACTGGTTTGACTATTTGTTCTCGGTCTGTGATAGTAAATTCTGGATTTCTGATACTCAGGCAGATGTGATGCAAAATTTAATAGTTGTGGTTTTCTTTCTCAATTGTGATTTTTTGCTAAATTTAGTTTTAGGTATTAGACACATGTAGTTTTGTTTGCAGCAAATGCGCCTCAGGATGTCAATTGCGACTCTATACTGATCAGATGTGGTTTTCAAGACTTTGACTGTGTACTAGTAAAAGTAGGCCGGTTCTGTGATAGGGGCATATGTGTCATTCTAGACTGCAGATGCGGCTCACCTATTCACATGCGTCACAGAGTGTTTCAATTGTGGGTTTATTAGTAACAAAGGTAATGAAAAACATGATTGAGATATTAGATGTGGTTTTCTACTAAGTAGATGCGAGCTATTCTGGTAGATGCAACTCACGGTTAAACAGATGAGACTCAAATTCTGGGACATGCAAATTTGGACTAAGTTTCTGACGGATGTGAGAGACTCTATAACATATGAGACTCTAAGTAATAGTTGTGGTTTTCCAGTGAATGACAATGTAAACTGACTCTATTTGTGACCAAGTTTTGGAAAATAAAGACAATTAGAAAGCAATGTATTTTGACGCATGTGAACATGTAATATTTTAGAAAACAAGCATAATCCTAAGGCCGTGGAAGACAATACTTGTTGATTTTTCACTTGGGTTTTACCCCAGCTACGCTTATTCAAAGCGGATGACTAGTAGCTTGACCCCATTGGCTCCCCTCCACGACACACTTCTCTGGGACAGCCAAGCTATAGTACCCATGAAACTCCCATGGCATACTTCTCATCTCTACTATGAACCGTAAGAATGTGAGATGGTTTTAGAGGTTCGACCTCCTACACCAGCAAATAGATAAAGGTTTTTGGCTTAACTAGAAATAATGGATTTTTAGTAAGGGCATTCCATTCATGGGGGATCATCCATGTGGCAAGAGACCATTGCTACCCTTCTTGTTAAAACAATCCTTGTGATACTTGAGATTTCCTCAAGTACCCACATTTATATACCAGCTAGAAGTCGCTTGGGTTTAGTGTGTTACCGGTTTGAGTAGTCTTGGGGTGAGTACTTTTTCCCACCAAGACAGACCCAACTAGAGTTAGTAATAGTTTCTCTTACACCCAAGATTGCACAAATGCACAAGGGGAGAGGATACTCCTATATACTGAATTAAGCAATAACAAATCGTGCTTTCACACCAAACACACTAGAAAATAGTAAATTTTAAACCCAAATGACAATTTTCTAATCTACCAAACAATCTGTTTCAAAATAGTCTTTGACACATGTCCTGCAAAACAATTCATCAGTATTTTTGAATTGGTCTTCATCAATCATCCTGCAAAAAGGTTTCAAAAACTTATCTTTTATGCTATGTCCTAGAAACACTATGTTAACTCCTTAAAACACATGTTGCAAACCAAAAATTAGCTAAAAATAAAAACACAATGAAAAACTGTAAATCTGAAATTGAACCCAGAAATTTCACCAATTAGATGTTTCACGCATAATATCAGATGCATTGCATGTTTTCACTAGTTGATTATGTCACGAAAAGCCACAAATGCATCAATTTTTTTTATATGTGTCATTGTATTTGTCAAATACGGGTCATAATATCAATTGCATCATTTTTTCTATCATATGCATCAGGTTGTACGATAGCTGCAAAAATTGAATAAAACATCTATGGCTTTGTGAAGAACGTGTCTTCACGTCGGGTTCACCAAATGTAAAATCATGAAAACAAAATGGTATTAAGGGAATAACAATGCAATCAAACTTGAATCATAAACTAAAGCTAAACAACAAAGCACAAAGGAAATTGTTGTGCAGTTTTTGCACACACGCCCTGCTGAAAGCAGGGACCCTCTTTTGCTTTGTTTCTTGGTATTTTGGCCCTTTGATTTTGAGGACTTACTTGCTTTTTCATGAGCTTGAATGTTTATCTTACCCACATTGATAATCCCTCTATGGTATTTATTGAAAATATTAAAGTTTTAGACTCATCCCGGGTTTTTTGTTGTTCTCGAGAAAATCCTATTTGGGCAGATTTCCCCAGATGCTCTGAAAACCTGGTGGTGGCAATGTTTACACTATGATCTAGGAATTTTGGTACATCATGGAATTCCGTGTTGGACATATTTCTCTGAAGTTTCATCACCTTGTTGAATTCCTAGGTCTTGGTTCGGGTTGTCTTGTTGACTGCATTATTGTTTGATTGTACGGTTTCTGCGACATGTATTTAATCAATTTTAGGGAATTCTTGTGCCATTGATTTTTATCATTTGTCTTCTATCGATCTGAGGTGCTTGATCTTGAGTGCTTGGCTTGATTTGGTGTATTGGATTTGTGGGTTCCTGGATTTGGTGGTGAATTTCTTGGGTGTCATCATAATTTCTATTGTTCGCCAGGGTGCTAAAGCTTGCTATTTGTCATTGTTATAATCGAGTTTCACTTCATCAATGGTATGTATTGGTTTCCTTGCTTTTGATTGTTGAATGTGAATAATTCTTTGGCATCTTGAGTATGCTTGGAGTCTAGATTTTTTGCGTGTTTGGAATTGAGCATCTTGAAGCTAGGGTTATTCATTTTTGTTGGATTGGTGACCCCAAGTGAGTTTGTGAGCTTTTTTTTAGTTTCATTATGAAGTAGCTTGGTTGTGTAGGCCATGAAAGATCTAGTAAAATGAGTAAGTTGAGTCCAAGCTTGTTCTGTGTGTTCATGGAATTTTTTTAGGGTTTCAGGTTTAGGGCATCACCAATTCCCATCGATTTGTTTTGTAATAAGCTTAGAATTTAAAATATGATCTATAAGAAGCTCAAATCGAGCTAGCTTCGGGCCTAAGGTCCTCAAATTTGTGATCATTCGATCAATTTGAGTGAAGCCACGAAGAAACATTGACATTCAAAATTTTGAAGTTTTTGTGGAATTCCTTAACTTCCAGAATTCCCCGATTTTTTTGTCCTCCCTTCATTTTCCTAAAGATATGTAAAACCCGGAATTGCGCCTACCTCATGGATTTCCTCTCCTAATGGATTTTCTTGGAAGTCACACCATCTGAAGAATTGGAAAGATAAATGGATTGAATGTTATGTGTCTTGACATTTCATGGTTAATCTGAATAATTAGAGAGATGTTTCATGCTTTTTTGTTCATTTGGATGACCAATTTATGATATTTATGCCATGATCGTTAAAATCTGCCTGGCATGGAATTCTCCAAAATTCCTCTTTGGCTTGATTTCCCCGGATGGCTGAAAATCTCAGATTTCTAAGAATTTGTGCCTTGTGATGATTTATAGGATTTTAATTATGATTTTTGAATTATTGAATGATAAACATGTTGTTTATGATGAGTTGACCTTGATTCCAATGTGGTAAAGAGGATTTATTGTGGTCTCTTGTCGATTATAGGTTGAATCAAGTAAGGTAGTTGCAAGCGGAACCAGGAGTAAGTAGATGGATCAGGGTCTTGAGGGATCTTCAGTCTCAGAAGCAAAAAGGATCAAAATCAACATAAAGAGTAAAGTTCTTGAGTCCAATCTCTCCTCCATCTGGACTGAAGTAGGTGACACTAATGTAGGTAGATGGGATTACAAGGAATTCAAGGCAAGAATGGAATAACAGGACCCTCCATTGTTGGCTAGGAGGGTAGTGGAATCAGGGTTGGCTCATGTGGCCGGTTTTCCTACTACGGTTCAATGATATGAGCTAGTGCTTGAATGTGCAAGACATTATGACAAGAGTACACAGAGAGTGATCGGTACTCAAGGTAGGGCGTTGGAAAAATTCTCTCCTGTATTTGTGGCACAAACCTTTGACATGCCCAACATATCTCATGTGGTGGCTTTGGACTTGGATGTTGCTAAAAATTATTTTGAAGATGATTCAAGCAAGGCCCTATAGGTGGTCAATTCTTGGTTGGAGAAACCAAAGCCCCACATCTCAAAGCTACCAAAACAATTATTCAGGGAAAAGTTCAAACCAAAGTACTATGATGCAATCACATTACTTAGTAGGGTGATAGGTTTGAAGAGTGCAGAAGTTTTTGAAAACTGGATGTTCCTTGTTATAGTGAGGATGGAGCAAAAGACTGATTATCACTGGGCAGGCATTATAAGTGCCATGATACATGATCAACTATGCAATGTCTTGCAAACTAAGAGCTTCACAATGACTTCTTACCTGGTCTATGCCTTGGCTAGGTTCCATCCATATAAGGGATTAAGTACACGAGGAACCTTTGGGTAAGATGTGATATATGAAGTCTATCCACAGCTACATCTGGGTAGCTCAAGCTATAGAAGGGTGAATGATGCATTCACCATGTACATCACTAGGTTTATCCAAGGTGCAAAGCATGTTAGAATATCTGACAATGCTAAGGAGTTGATCAAAAGGTATGGGGCTTGGTTTATACAGTTTCTCACCTTTTCTTACATAAGGATGGATGGTTGTCAGAGGGCCCCTTACAGACTTCCTAGGTATCCTACTGATAAACTCATACTCCTAGAAGTCACAAGGCAGATGTGTGATTTTTTTGCCATAGTTAAGAAGGAGAAGCATAAAATAGGATTTGGCAATGACTTTCCCCTCAAGGTAGGTAGTAATGAGGCTTTCCCTTCCATACATACAACACATTTTTCTGAAGAGGAGATGAGTACTCTAGGAATATCTTTCCATTCTAAAAGGTCTAGGTTCGAGAGAACTGGTGAAGCCCAAAAGAAGGCTAGTAGAGAGTATAGTCACAAGGAAGACCTAGAGGATTACTGGGCCAACTGCAAAGATGAGTTTGAGATTCAAAGGAAGAAATTCTAGGTTACCAATTAACTCGATTAGATTTTACAATGTCAAGGTCATCCCAGATCAAATAGATGATGATGGAGATTTAATTCAGGGCCATGACTATGAGGCTGTGAAAGATAATCTAGTTGGAGAAATAGACTAGCTGGAGGAAGAGAAAAAAAAGTTAGAACAAATCATGACTCCAGTGATTAAATACACAAAATTGTGGCTCAAGCACAAGATTTGGGAATTGGAGAGTGAGGGTGTCAAATGCACCTATGATTTGATGGGAGACTTGGAGTCTCATTCCACTTCTGAGGAATCAATAGAGAAAGATCCTAAGGGTAAGACTAAAGTGAACTCCCCTTTCAAGATAAAGATAAAAGATGTTCAAGTGGAGGAGGTGGAAGAGGTAGAGAAGCAAAGAAAGCCTATTGCTAAGAAAAGGAAACACATTGCAAAGACAAAAAAAGATACAAAGGATGAAACTGAAAAGGAAGGAAAAGAGGCTAGTGTTTCTATACCAAAGAGAAGAAGAATAGTGAGGCTATCACAGAAGGAGAAGGAAACTTCTATTAAGGCAAGAGGTGAAGTTGACCCATCGGTAGTTAATGTGGAGAGTTTGGGTGAGAAAACATAGGTGTACATGAGAAGATCAAGGACTCCATCTCCTAAAGATGGTGTACCAAAGAAAGGTGCTCCCACAGATGTTCCTACCACTGAGTATGATTGTATCCCTCCTCATGAAGCTTACAATGCACCAAATGAACCCAAGGATGCTGAAGATTATCAAGATCAAGGAGAAGAATTCCAAGAGGGTGAACTCTATAGTGTTGAAGCAAAAATAGAGGTGTTGTAGTCTCCCCTGGTGACTTATGAGGATTCACCTATAAGAAGTGAAGAGGATAGACCTCCTCAAAGAGAGGAAGTGCCAGTCAAGACTCCTTCACCTATGCATAAGGAAGAAGAACATGATAAGGGAACAAAAGAGAGAGTTGAAGAGTTTCCTAAAAAGAGAGATTTGAATGAAGAAGTACTCAAGGATCACTAGGTAGTGTGCAGCTGGATTCCACAATGCCTACTTGGTTGGCTAGAGAGTTGAAGAGCAAACAGGTTATGGTGGATGACACTCTCCCTAACTGGGATGAATTGCTGGAAAACATAGGAAAAGGTAAAAAAAGAAGGCTAGAGTTATTTCAAAGATTGAAAGAGATGAAGCAAATAATAGGGTGGTCCACATTGCTACTCCTGCTCCTAACAAGAATAAAGATTATGCAACTGGTAGTGACTATAGTGTGCAAACTATCAACTTAGGGCCTACTTCCATGGAACAGGAAATTAAAGAATATGAAGGCTCTAGTGTTGTAATCCTAGGTAGATTGAGGAAAGAGGTGCAGACCAAGCAAGAATTGAAGATGGAGAATGATAAGCTTAAGAAGTATCTGTAGGACTTGATGAAGCCCTTGCAATCCATCAGCTCCTCATCATCTGTTGCAAGCTTCCTACCACAAGAAACAATAACAGAGTTGGAGAAGATGAAGGCTACTACTCATGCCACAGTGAACTAGTTGTAGGGAGTGCAAGCTAAGGGAGATAATGCTATCAAGGGCATCCTTTCGACTGACGGGGATGCTATGAGGTTAGTAGATTGGTTAAGGGATGTATTAGCTCAAGATAAGGAGGATGTGTATCTCTTGCTGCAGAAGACCAAAATCATCATGGAATACACTGAGGATAAATTGGTAAGTGATGGAATTTTTTCTTCCTCCAAAGCTGCAGAACCTTGGGAATGGTTTGAAGTTTTTCAAATAAGGAAAAGGGTTTTGAAGAAGGTGTATAAGAAGAGGAAACAAATTGTGGACACCTTGACCAAGATCTACAACAAATGCATTTGCTTCTTTGAGGTTATGACAGGAAGAAAAAGGTTTGCACCGAAGCATTTGAACTTGAAACAATTGAGAAAATGGTGGCAAGATGTGTATTCCCCAATCAATGAGGACCCAATCACTAAACATCAGTTAGATGATGTGGCCACCTATATTGCAGTAATGGATAAATATCAAACCATGAAGGTGGACTGGGATAAAGTTGTCAAGCATTCAAGAGAAGACATTAAGTCCATTGAAAGGAGAATTAAAGTATTGGCTATGCCACCTATAGCTGACTTGGACAAGATATTTTTGATGGTGTAGGATAGGATGGGGCAAGATAAGGAAAAAGGGGAAGACAATTAATACAATGCTCCATCAAAATTTTTTCCTCCCATTATTTTCCTCCTTCTTTGCATGCATTGGACCGAACTATGTTGGAGATCCCAGGCCGACCTAGATGGAGTGCATGCATTTAATGCCCACTTTGCTTTATTTTGAATTCCTCTTGGCCAACTTGTTTTGTGGCCATTTTTTATTGTAAACCCTAATTGGGCCGACATATCTTGGGGGTTTCTATAAATATGGAATTTTTCCTCATTTGTAAGGGCTAGATAGTTTTTACTTGGAGCAAATTAAGCAGTATAGCAAGAGCTAGAGTTAGGAGTTAGTCTTATTTTCAAGCAAGTGTTGTAATAAAATACTGGAATTGTTGCTACTTTGGGTGATTTAATGCAAGTGAAGACATTGTATTTTGGTGCCTCTCTTGTGTTGAATTTTATCTAGCATGGTTCCTGTGATTCTATCTTTGAAGTTGTTTAAGTTTATTTAATATATATATGCTAGGTTTAATGTTAGGGGGAATTAATAGTGTTTATGATTTGATACTTGAGGTGTTGCAGCAATCTCTAGTCCATACTTTTTATAGCTAGTTGATTGTTAGTTGCTTTGCAAAGTTAGCCTGGACTTTAAATTCACTGTGTTTAGTTCAATTGTGGATGTTTATTCATTTCAATTGCAATAGGGTTGTTTTGAGTGAATGTTCATGATCTAAAAATCTTTAAAACCTTAGAAGATTGCATTATTTTTGTAATATTGCAGATTCATTTGGGTCAAGCAGGAATCAGTTTCTAAGGGATTGGTCCATTTCAAGTGTTTCATCATTTGCATTGTTAATTCTAGGATTAGAATTAATTTTAGAGATCTCTCTAAACCCTTATCTATTTTGCTATTTCTTTTATCATTTGGGTTAGATTTAGGATTTGAAGTATCACCATATTGCTAGATCTGATAAAGTTGAATTCAACATTTGCTTGTATTAAGGTCCCTTTGTGATTACCAACATTTTCACATTTATAACTGAGTTGTTTATGCATTGTCAAGACTTGACATTAGAGACCTTTGGGTTATCTCTTGAGGCTTGCTGACAGAGATTTACCTTTCAAGAGAGATAGAATATCATATTCTATTTGAGTTGTTGTTGTGCAAAAAATACCATCAACAAAAATTATAAACATAAAAAAAGAGTGGTCTCACCCAGTATCTACATCCTTCCATGAATGACCTTGATTGTCCTCCATTTCATCGTGACAATACTCTTTCCCTCATATTTTTAGTATGTGTGCAAGTATAGCCTTGATGTATGTGATTATAACAAAATATCAAAGATTAAGAAGTGCTCCAAAAGTCATATAATTTCGGGAGGAGTTGCAATGATGAAAGCTAGGTCAATTTATAGAAAATTGATCATTCAAATGATAGGCTGAGATCAAAAGATAGATAGATGATTCAGATTAAAAGATTCAACATGCATTGAGATCACTATTAGTACTCATGTGAGTGATAAAACCTAAGAATAGAGATCAAGATTAAATAATGATTTAATCTATAGTTGAAAGTATTCAAAAATTGCCGGTATTGGCATGGTGTGATGGTTTATAGGTGGCATTGTTGTTCTTGCCACCAAGGTTCAAACCCCGTTGGGGTGGTATTTTTGAATGGTTGTATCCGGTGCATAGCTCCGATCAAAAGCGTTTACCCCTTGAATAAAAAAAAAGTATTCAAAAATTAGAAGAATAATGTTTGCATGAAAAGGACAAAGATGGAATAAAGAAAATGATTTGTTCGAATGCACGCATAAATTAATTAATTAAATAAAGATATTTAATTAATAAATGTGTACATGCATAAGAGTCTTAACTAGATAACTGATTGGTTATGATAGAGAATTTACTTGTGAAAGACAAACAAACATTAAATTAGGAGATAACTGACCGATTTAAATAGATATCGAGTCAAGTGGAAATGAATAGTTGGATAACTTAAACAATTATCTAAATATAGAACATATCCAAAATAGGCTTTTATGAATTAAATGATTATTTAATTCAACATTCAACATTTAAGGATTAAATTAAATAAATAAGATTTATTTAATTGACTGAGGAAAGGATGAATAATTAAATAATTAAAGTATTTATTTAATTATAGTCAGAAATGTGATTAGGATAAATTAAATAAGAATTTATTTAATTTAAGAAAGAGGATAAAGTTACTTAGTGAGAATTAAATAAAGAACATTTATTTAATTAATCAGGATTTGAATAAAGACAATATGAATTAATTAAATAATTAAGTTTGTTTAATTAATAGAAGAATAAATGTTAAAATGAATTTATTAAATAATTAAAAGTTATTTAATTAATAGATGAGAAAGGACTTTAGAAAGTAATTAAAAATTAACATTATTTAATCATGATTATGAAAATACGAATTATGAAGAAATTGAAGTCACATGCTTAGGCCAAATTTCAGTGTCTACACTTCCTGTATAATGTTATCCAGACCTCTGACAAGTTAGGATGGGGCACTAAAGCCACAAAGAGGTTGGTGAGGCTAGCCTATCTAGCCATTGTAGAAGCTACCTTGGGATAACTCAACAAGTAGCCACATGAAGACTTGATGAGGGATTTTTTCAGTATTGCTACCACTCTCGAAAATGAGCAGGCCAAACAATTCATTACCCTCCTTCATGCTAGACTAGAAAGAAACATGATGGAAACTTTCACCCACTTTGTTGAATTTAATGAATCTTTTTTTCTCTAGTGTAGATTGAGAGACTTCAAGAAGTGGTAGATGGCATCCAAATCTTGACGTTTACTCTCCATGTTTAGAAAAATGTACTAAAAAACTCTTTTTTGATAATATAATATATATGTACCCATTTTGGTGTATTATTTGTTTTGCACAATGTGATGAATTGGCATTTTTTTCTTTTATTTTCATGTACTTCAACATTTCCATTTCTATAATGTGATAAACTATGGTAATCTTTTATTTTTTTAATTCCCATGTATGGTTTTCACTTTCAACACTAGATTCCTTCACTTAATAAAACTGCGAGTAGAATATGATGGCTTCAATAATAATGTAAATTAACAAATGCAGGGTCTCAACGAGGTTTTAAGAACCTTGTCATAATCTGATAGGGTTTTGAAAACCTCTCTTTTTATCGCTTTATAGTCTTTTTTTAGCATAAGAAAAAAACACTTAGTCATTCTCCGAGGAGGCAATTTGGAGTTGAAACAAAGAAAACCTTATCATTTGAGATGAGATAGATTTTTAAAACCCTCTCAGGAACCAAAAAAGGTTTCTAAACCTTGAAATATTCATGAAATAGTGTTAACTTTGTGTATCACTTAACTTTTCACCTTCCATTCAGCACCCATCAAGGTTGTGGAAACTCTTTTAGACTTCGACACTGCTTTCCAAACTTGATAAAAGTGGAAAAAATTATATTTAACTTTGTGGTGTCATGAAAAGGAGGGGTTGTGACAACCATAGTAGCACCCAAAAAAGTTTTGAAAACTATAGGGAGGGGCGGTAAAATTTAACTTAGGCACAAATTTAATGGTACATGCAGTTTTGGGGGGATGAAAAAAACCATGGTAATAACATAATGCCCCATCTCCTTCTTTCAACTAGATGCATAAGTTGGTGCATCTATCCAGGAAGCATTTCAAGATACATTATTGGTCCTAGATTGATGTTGAAGGATACCTCTCAGGGGGGTAGGTAGTAGTGTTTTTGGTTTGTGTAGTCAAGTGGAACATATCTTGTGTCCTTAAGGGGAGTATGTAGAAAAGAGCAAGCAATAGAGGGAGTAGAAAAGTATGAGTAGTGAGAGTTGAGAGAATAGTTGTTTGCTGGTGTTGCCTAGAGAGAAGTGTGCAAGTGGTTTCAAAGTGATGTATGAAAATGTCAAAGGGGGAGAGAAAGAAAGAAAAATTCTATGCAAGTTTTTTGAAAGTGAATGATGATGGCCTTTTCCATTGATGTCAAAGGGGGAGAGAGTGGAGTCTAAAGGAAATAATTTGTGTCAAACTTAGAGGAGAGTATGATATGAAAATCTTAGGGGAAGAGTAATGGTTGAGAAGAACTCCTCAGATAAGGGGAGAGGTAGTAAGAGAATAGTGTTTGAAGAAAAGAGGTAAAGGGAGAGAGTGAAGTGTACCCCAGTAAAGGGGAGTGATGCTTAATATTAAGTTGTGTTTGTTGTTGATGCTTTTTTAGAGTTGGTGTTGCCATCAATGACAAAGAGGGAGATTTTTGCAAGTATTCCACTAGTGTTGTCATTCATGTCAATATCTGGCCATTAATGTCAATAGTCTGAAGATTTTTGGAGATTGCTAGTGTTGGAATTGTTGGTGGTGCTATCATTAGTGTTGTCAGTACTGGTGCTAAGTGTTGATATGTTGTGGTTTTATGTCACATTGATTTCAACCCCTAGTATGGAGATTTTTGGTATTGCAGATGTTGTAGTCATGATGAGAAGGTGTTGTAGTGTAGTGTTGGTGTTGTTGATGCAATTGGTTCATGTGGTTTCCAAGTGCTTTTGAGAAAATTTGAATAAAAGAGTGTGTAGTATGACATAGGTGTGTTAAGTGTTGTGCTCCACATTTCTTCATGGTTGAAGATATGCTTGTGCGGTTTGGATATGATGATTAGATGTTTTCAGAGGTTATATGATGCAAAATTTCTTATGAACTTCATAATTACTAGCCTATGTACCACACTAAAATTACAATTGAATGATGATGATTCCCTAACACAAAGAATGAAAGAGTTGGAAACATTGGATGAGAATAGGCTCATAGCTTTATACAACCATCATGTAGAATGGAAAAGAAAAAATATTGGCATCATAGAAACCAAAATAAGACCTTCCAAATAGGATATTTGGTGCTACTATATGACAAAAAATTCAAAAAGTAATGCAAGTTAAAAGTAAGGTGGCTAAGAACTCACTACATACATGAAATTGCAAAATCAAGAATGATAAGATTAAGAAGTGATATGAGATTTCCACAATCCATTTAAATGTAATTATATTGCTTTTGGATTTGATTGTGAATAATTTTTTCATCAATGTTTCAGATCACACTCTGTGATCCATCATCAGGATAGAGAGCTGGGGAGAAAAATGGTTAGTTGCAGACCAAGCTGAGTTTAAAAATATGGAGATGCTTGTGAGAGGGGGGGAATACAAATCCTGAGAGTCAAAAGAGATCAAGATTAAATCAAATGGAATAGTAAAAACAACTTAAGATTAAGCAACCCAACAAGAAATTAAAAGTTAAAAATTAAAAAGAGGAAAAGCAATAATGAAGAAGGAAAAAATAGATGAGAGTGCAAAAACAAAAGGAAGAAAAAAGGAACTAAAAGAATCTAAATAGATTCAATAAAAGGGGAGTTTGCATAATCTAAAAGAAAGAACAATGTAATTGAAAAAAATTAAAAAAGACCATGAACTACATACATACATACATACATACATACATACATACATACATACATACATATATAAAACAAATAAAACAAAAAACAAAAAAGAGAATCAACCTACAAAAATAAAAGCAAGTATATCCAAATATACCTATGTCTAAATATGCACATGCATTCATATACAATATAACAAATAACAATAAATGACAAATATCAAATACATGAATACAAAAAATTCAAAAAATAAAAATAACTAACAATGAGTACATGACCAAAAAGAAGCCAAAAAACTAAATAAATAGACACAAAAAACATATGCATATTTATGAGAAAATATATACATAGATAAAAAAAGAGTATAAAATAAATAAACAAATGAAACAAAATAAATTAAATAACACCAAATAAAAAGAAAGCATTAAAATTTTAATAAAAAGAGGCAATTGTAAACAAAAACAACTATACAAAACAAATTAATAAAAATAAAAATAAAAATAAAAACAAATAAAGACTAGCATACATAAAAATAACAAAAATTACAACTAAATAAAATAATAAAACAATCAACAAAAAACTCAAATAAACAATACAAATAGGTGCATATAAAAACCAAAAAACTAAAGAAACATTTAAAAAACAAAACTTAAACACTACCACCAGCAGAGGGATGAAAACCATAAAGATGGAAAAGACACATATTGTAAATTATACATTATAAATCAATAAACAATAGAATCAAACCATTAGCAGACAAGGGATACAAAAAACTACAAAAACCCATGAAACACAATAGGAAAAAGACATAAATGCTACCAACTAAAACCTATTCAAAACCTCCTACACCCAATCTATACTCACTTTGCACTCAAACTCTATAAGTGAAAAATATTAACTAAGATCTTCTACTCAAGTTGTGTGGTAGCCATGTTGTGTAACCTTCTGGACTATCTTGTTGATGGTTTGTGGAGAAGAAAACTTGCAAGAAAAAATACAAAAAATTGGTGAAGATAAATATCATACAGCTTGTCAGAGAAGAGGAGGAAGAAGAGGTTGAAAAGGAGGAAGAAGAGGTTGAAAAGGTACAAAAGCATTTGCAAAAGAAGAACAAGAAGGAGCACACACTAGATATATAACAACCAAAGGATTTAGAGCAACCACAACCAAAAATCGATGTCATAGCCCCAACAAACACCATCATATATCATACTATATTATTTCAAGTCCTCAATATGTATGAAGATGTAGATATAGTCAACAAAGAAAGAATAATACAAGGTTTAGTAAAATATATAAGAAAATTTAATAAGAGTTTAGAAGAGGCAACTAAAGATTTTTTGGAGTCAATAATTGCCACACTTTGAGAGAATAGGGAAAAATATTTGAAAGTAGAGGAGGAGATAAGAGAAAAATAACTCAAGGAGGTAGGGTTTTACCTTATTGTAGAATAGAAGGAGCATCTAGCAGAATCCAAAGCTAAAGAGCTCCAGAAAAAATAGAGGGTGGACTCCTTAATGGAGGGAGAACAAATGAAAATAAATAATGTATAGAAGGAAATAACAGAGCTTACCAAAAGGCTAGATAATTCCCTCTAGGAAGAGGAAATAGCAAAGAAACAAGTAGTTCACCCCCATTGGAAAGTAGTTAACCAGGCGAAGGAGATGATGTGGGACAAGAAGGAAACACTACAAAAGCACCTACATCAAAAACCCCATAAAATATATCAAATATTTTATGGCATAACATAAGCAATTATAGGTAGTTCCCACACCATGATTGTATTTCAGCTACTAGTTGTGGGTTCTCAAGTGAACCTATCAAGTATTTCTCCACTATAGAAGCTCTAATTGGGGGATATGTTCCATGATTTTTTCAAGAAGAAATATTACACGTTGGAAGTGTGGACTGTTCATAAGAAGAAATAAGCATACTAAAAAATTCAATACCATAGATATAGAGAGACACATCTCTCCCACTACAACAACAACTCAAGGAATTAGTGGATATCTTGCAAAATGACCTAAAAGAACAAAAGGACAAAATATAGAAAGAAATACAAGAGGAAATTACAAAAAAATAAAATAGAAGAGGCCACTAAAATATGTGTGACAACCCACTCACTACTGGAGAAACAATTAAAGAACATAGAAGGGAGAATAGCAGAGGCAAACATGCTTTATCAATTTTGTCTCTAGTGGGCCAACTTCACCAAGAGCTTGAAGGATCAAATCACACAATTGGAGGTCCAAATACTATAGGTTGCATCTTCCTATGATCCACTCAAAGAAATGGATGGGGATATCAAGGCACAAAAAAATAATATACACACTCAACTACAACAAATCCAAGAGCAGAGGGAAAAAATTAAGATGTAAATTAGGTAGCTTAGAGAGACCATCGACATCAAACTGACACAACTAACTAGAGTTCTAGGTGAGGTGAATGATCCACTCCAACAAATGAAAATGCATACCACCCTTGCAGAGGTAGAGACAATAAAATAAACATTCAAGGACATATCAAAGTACTTCAACAAGCAAAGAAATAATGGGATATGTGTACTTGTACAGTTGAAGGTCATATGTAAGCTTATTCTCTCGGGAAACTTACCAACATGTATTGAGAACAAGACATAATTTTAAAAGGGAGGATGATGTTAGTAGGATATAGCATATAGACCAAAATCTATCACAAACTAATATATAAGACTTATGGAACCTAAGGCTGATATGAAAGATCAAGTGAAATGTGCCCTATAAGGTTCACGTATCTCTAGGAGATAAAGTATCAATATATGTATGTAATATATTGAAAAAAAGAAAAATAGGTGTGATTTTTGTTGATAAATCAATTAGGGAGCTATTTCTCCTCTATTTCATTAGGAAATGAGATCCACACAATGAAATGAATTACAACCCTTAGGTGAATCAAGTACAAGTTTGAATCTACTTATTTCCTTTTTTTACAAGGATGAGGGTCTTGATTAAACGACACTTTGGGGAGAAAGATTAAAAATAGTAAATCAAACCCAAAATACAATCTACAACTTGGATCTTGAAGATTAAACTCAAAATAAGTAGAGCTAGAAAACATATCACAAATCAAAGAAGGGAAAGATGATGTGTACCAATCACCAAAAGTTTTATTTTGAAGCTAATCTAGGACTCAGTCACCCAGGGGTGAATGGATCCTGAGTTAGGGTCTGTCTACAACTTTCAGAAGCCTCTAATATAGATTTGAATCTCTTAATTTTTCCAAGTTTTAGGTTCAAAAAGTTATAAATAAATTTTGCAAGTGATTTTTTGTGAGATGAAAAAATTTCCAACTTTGAAAAATTCTTCAATTTTTCTCTTCAAGAGATCTTTGAGATTTCTTCCTCCTAAATCTGCAAACAAAAATCAAGAGGGATTTTTTTTTTGGTGAATGGGGGTTTTCCTTGGTCAAACTCTATTTAGGTAATTGAACCTTGAAATGAAACAAAATAGCATGAAAGGAATGAAGAATGGACAACTCAATGTCACAACTCACCAAACCCAATGTCACAACTCACCAAACCCTTGAATGAACCTTGGAATGTATATCTACAACTTGCATTAAATGGCTTCAATGGATGTGGATCTTGATCTTGAATCTTGACTTGATAGAATGCTTTGAATGCTTGAATGGATCATGAACTCTACATCACCATATTAGCTCCAATAACATGCATGATGCAAGAATAATTTAATATAATAATTGGATATTGATTACTAAATAAATCTTCACTAAATCTGCTCTTGAATGCCTTTAATTGCTCTTGAAATTCTCTTGTGAAAGTTCTTTTAAGATAACTTGAAATTGCTAGGTGAAACTTAGTGAGATGACCTTATATTTATAGATATGTAACATTAATTTCCAAAAATTCAAATAACACAAGCCAACATTTGAATATGGATTTTAAAATGTTAAAATACCTCCAATAACATAATTTAAATTAGGGTTCTAGGTCTAAGGGAGGACCCATTTTCCCATGGGAAAATGGGTCCTAGGTCACCCACCTAGGACACACATTGCTCAATGAGAAGTGTTATGTTAAGGCATTAATGAATGTTAGGTTTACTCATATGGAAATTCAATTTATTAGGCTTGTATTTGAATTAAAGGGGCCAATTAAGGCAAATGAAGCTCAATTAAATAAAGGATCCCTAAATAATGTGAAAGTGTAAAGAGGTACACTCTACAATACTAAAATAATGCACAATTAAGTCCACTTTAATTACTAGGGCCCTAAACTTAATGTGAATATGTAAAATACGTATTACAACATAAATTAAGGCATAATTAAGTTCATTTTTAATATTAATTCCAAATTAGGTGTTAAAATGTAGAGGGATACATTTTGCTACACTACATAGATATAGAGATATGATAGGAGAATATGATATGAATATGAAATACAATTTAATATAGAGTAAATGTTGGGATATGGTGTTGTACACCATTACATAAATTGATTTATTATAATGTAATTAAATAATTATTTAGTTGCGATGCACTTAGGTGGTGCGGTTATTCACACTAGGTAATTATTGGGGGACCACTTTATGTTGTATTGTAAAATTGTATTATTATTTAATGTGTGGGAGACATGTGATAATAATCTAATATTGGGGAAATATTAAATAAAGTGAAGTCTTAGTACCCAATATTAAATAAGGGGTTAGTGGTTTTGTATTCACATGGTTTTGTGGTACATGGTTTTACCTTACCACTAGTTATATTTTGTGTGAGCTTGTGTCTAAAAGAAAACATGTGTAGCGGTTTAGGTTGGCTAAGTGGTTTGGCTGTCATTATTGAGTCTTTCTAAGGAATGTGTATGTGAAGCATGGCATGGGATGTGTGGATTCATGCTTGGACACATGAAGATGCATTGGAGTGCTTGATGCTTTAGAGGTGTTCATTGTAACTCTTGTATGGAGGCACAACCACGGTAGGAGGGTCCTCGAAGAGAACAATCTAGACCTTGCAGCAGGAGTAACATAATGGAAGCAACATAGAATATGGAGGAAAATGCAAATTAAAAAATTATCATTAATAGAAATCTCAGTTACATTTGACGGGAAACATCTGGACTTACAGATTCGGCTCACATGCCTAATAGATATGCTCAATAATACATCATTCATATATGCTCCTATATGCGAGTTGAAATCTTACAAATCTAATCCAAAATTATCTATCTACTCTTTCACTGCCTATTCTAATGATCTATTACAAGCTTTATACTATATCGGCAATTCTGGAAACATTCGCGTCGGCCAAAGATCATCACATTCTCCAAGGAAAGAAAATGTAATGGGTGCATGAACAAGTTGGCCTCAAATTTGAATTACTCCATTAGCGGGTGCATAAGACAAAGTGTGGACCTATAACAAAGGTTGGGGACACTACAAGGAACATTTAAAATCACACTGTTAAGATCCGCACGTCACGGGAATGATCCACAAATGATTAGATTAGCCATTAGGCTTGAGAACTATTTCAGTGCTAGTTCAAGAAACTACCATGAAATTGAGAATCGGTAACTTGCTAGAAAATGATCCAATCTCGCTCAAATATCGGAATAAGGAAAATGAACATGTCCATGATGTATGTAGAGATCCACAGGGTCTGGTGAGAAAAGGTGATGAATCCACCAACATGAACTGAGAAAGAACAAAACAAGAACAAAACTGAAAGGAAAATATTTTTGGTTGATGCAAGATTGCCAAGAACCAAGGATGCTCCTACATTAGATTTATTATTGATTAATATGATGGAGTATGGATGCTTTTGGAGGCTAGGTTATTCTCTCATGAGGCTTTCCTAGGGTATATCTTGTGTGATGTTTGATGGGTATGTTGTCTATTCTCTTGCATATGGATTTTGAGTACTTATTTGCATAAATTTCTCTTTTGGGTTATGTGGAAATTGTGATCAGATGGCTGCAAGTTTCCTTACAAGTGGTATCGGAGCTATGGTTGAAGTTGTATAACCCTAGGTTGAGAAAATATTGTTTGAGTTTGAATCAATGCATTGCTTGAGAGAATGAAAGACATGGCAAGATATGAGGGTTTTGTAGGTTGTTTATTGCAGATCTAAGGGTTTTAGGTTTGTTGTTATGATGGGTTGTTTGCAGATTTGGGGTGTGAGAAATATTGGGTCAAAAGGGTTTTCTGGTTGTGCATTCAAATGAGGGTTTTGTGGAGGAAATTTTTTAATGACCTCCTTTCGGACCTCATTGTTGGATTAAGGTTGGCCAAGAGATGAAGATTGATATAAAATACACCCTAGTTTGATTATTGTGAAAAATACAATTTTTTTTAACTCGTACCCCTATTCGGTCATGCGAACATATAATTGGGGGTTTGAAGAATAAAAAATTGTCCTTTTGGTATTTAAAATATTCTTGCAAAACAAAAATAAAATTAAAAAAAATTGCACTAAAAAATCGGGCTTGAAAAAAGGTTTTTATTAGAATTTTTTTTTAAAATAATAAAATAAGTGGGGGAGGGGTCAACGGACCCCTTGACCACTTTGCAGTCCCAAAGATACCACCAAATAGCATGTACCTTTCTTCTGGTCAGCCTTTGGGCCTCCTAGTGGCAAACCTTTATTAAAAATAAAAAACTTTAAAATATAAATACCACCATGTTAATTAAAAAATGTCGCCCGATATTTTTTATTCAAAAAAATTAAAATATTTAAAAATTTCCACCAGGTATTAAAATTTTAATTATGCAAAATTTAAATGGAATGAAATAAAATTTTGGGTTCACCATCTAGTGAGCGGTGCCACCCAACCATTGGAGAGCCACCAATTTTTTGCCTCTAATACCAAAATTATTCATTTCTTCCAGGGGGCATAACTTTCGCCCAAGATGTCCTTTTTTCAACTTTTTGGACTTGTTGGAAAGGTGACTTAGTGCTCTACATTGCGGTGCTTGTGATTTTCTTAGATTTGAACATTTTGATATTTTTTTCTTTCTGTAAGTTAGGTGTTCTTATTGAGCTTCGAGAGGTCATATCTTGTGCATATGAAGTCAGATTATGGACTTCGATTAGTTGACAGAAAGCTTGTTTAGAGCACTACATAGTGGCTTAGGTTTGGAGTTATCTTTACATGATTTATTTTTTGATATTCAATCCTAAGCTATATATGGGTTATTTTGACTATGGTGATACTATGACCTTATGGATTGTCAGATCTTGGAGATTTGATGTTGGATTCATTGTATACTCAGTTGTACATCTCTGATTTCTCTTATTTGACATGGTTATCAATATATGGTTGGATTTGAATGCTTCATTTTTGTATCTACAAGTTGTGTAATATTTTAGGTGGTCTATACTTATTGCACCTATGAATTGGACATGGGTTGTCCATGCCCTTAGATATTTCAATGTTGATGCATTTTTAGTTTTGTGGCTTGGTTTAGTCACTTGGTTTACTGGTTTTAATGTCATGTTGAGGAGGTGAGATGGTATTACCAGGTGCAGTCATGATATGAGGCCTATGTAGTTGACTATGTTATGCAGACATGTGGGACACAGTTGGAATATTTGGTGGTGATCATGGTGTCATGGATGTTTCTTGTGCTTTAGGGGCTTTGGCATGTCATGATGGTTTATGCAAGTGCATTGTTGGTGGTGTTGGTTTGGTTCATGATTTAGTTTGTGGGGGTGAATCTTCTTGGTATGAGGATCATGGTTTTACTTTTCCTTCTTTTTGGGGAGCTCCTATTGCATTTGAGTTCTTTGATTGTGTGAGGGTTGTTGGTTGATATTTATGAGGCAATTTTTATCATGATGTCATGGATAGATTGATTACAATTTTTAGTGGGAGCTTGTGATAATGATGGATTGGCAGTTGTATGTATCTTCTTGTCTTGGAGATCTTGGTTTACTTGTATGTTACTGATATTGCAATTGATTGTGTGCAGACCTAGATGTTCTTCATGGGGAGGATGGTTGTCATGATGTAATGTGTATCTCAATATCACAGTTTAGTGGGAGTTGTTGGCAGTGATGAGGATGCATCATTAGTTATGGTTATCTTCATGTGGTTGAAGATATATTTCTTGGTTTAGAGTATGTTTGATATTATATCATGGTTTATTGTTAATACCAGTTTAGATTTTTTGGCATGATATGTGTTGTCTTGAGATCAAGATGTATGTTTTGCTGCATGTGATCTCCTAGGAGGAGATGGTTAGATCATGTTTTCATGTTTATGTTTCTGATTCATGATTGGAGATTTGGCATTGATTGTGTGTAGTTCTATTTGTGTTGAGTACATTGATCATTTTCTTGATTACTTCATGATGGTGCTATGTTGCATTTGGAGTTTGGCATGTATTGATCAGTTACAGGTTCTCATGGATACTTGGAGACATAGGTGATGGTAGGAGTTATCTTGTGGTTAAAGACATTTTCTTGAGATGGTTACCCTTTAGAGGTTTCAGCAGGAAGACCAAGGAGATTTCACCTAGATATGGATGTGAGTTCATGATGGACATATAAAGGAGATTGTTCTTGGAGTGAGTCATGATGGCTTGGTTATCCTAGAGAAGCATTCTCATTCCCCACTCTTTTTATACTTGGTAGTGTTGATGGTCAAAATAGCACAACATTAAACAAAATATCTCTATCTTATTTCTCCTGAAAAAGAAAAGATAACATAAAGCAATCTATCTTCCAAGGTCCTGGTAGTTTGTTCTCAACTATGTTGATGTTACTCAATGGCCAATGCAATTGTAATATTCAAGGGGCATGCTGGTATAAAGGAATACAAACTGCATCATATCAATTAACCTACATTTTTGGGGGTATAAATAAATAGAAAAAGATAGATAAGAGCTTTAGAACAGTAAAATATGAATAAAAATTCTTCACATCTAGACATGTACCTTAACAACAAGTGTTTCTTCAAGTAACCAAAACCATAACATGATGCAATCCATAGCATAACCTACACCATTGCATACATTCACAGTTCTAATTCAACAATCACAACCATTCATCAAAACTTTACTTCAAGATCAAAACATATTACCCACTCATTGCTAAAATCAGATCAAATAGACATAAATAAATTCCATGCATAGACAATTCAATGAAATAATCTTAGATCCAGTTTCCCCTATTGATTTACATCAAATAGAAAACAATTATGCACAACATCCAATAGCATACAAATGATTATGATTCATTAACCTTATCATTGAGATACAAACTTGACAATAACATTAAACTGCATAAAAAGTGTAAAAGTATCTAAGTACAATAGAGTCTTCAAAGTATCTTGCTTAAAATTGGTAAAATCCTAAGACTATGATCACTATTTGCTATCTTATCAGGTGGCTAATCCTTCTTCAATCAGCCGACCTTTACAAAATGGAGCCCAAAATTACATATAGGCGAGCCATGCATAAATTTTTCTTAATTAGAAATTGAGATTCACTAATCAACGAGCTAGAACTGCATGAAGGAACTATACTAGTTGATCTTCAGTTCAAGGGTTGATTGCTCTGTTGTCCAAAATCTGACACCCAAGGAGGATGGTGGAACTGTTGGATGAGATCTTTAGTTCAAATCATGTAAAAACCCTACAAAATAGGAGAGGAGAGGAAGTTATCCACCAAGAAGAGAATGTTCTGCTGCTAGCTCATTCCTACGTTGCTTGATCAAGGAGATACCCATCATAATTGGAGAATACTTGTTGAAGAATGTCCTCATCAGGTCCATCTACCTAATTATCCTCAAATTTAATTCTCTTCAACTTTTTTGAGGCAAATTCTTGCATATATTTCAATTTTATCAACTCCCTCCTAGCAGCTTTTACCTCATCTTTGATGTCCATGAGTCTATCCAACAACAAGTCTTGTCCATCATCTTCTTTCTGCATCACTTCCTCAAATCTGTTGCTCTACTTCTCCCTCAATTTATCCAAAGGAAGACCTTCTTTGAATAGGATGTCCACATTAACCAAAATAGAAACCACTACCTCCAATTCATCAATTTGTTCATTCAAGTCTTTACTAGCTTCTTGAACTTCATTCTTATGCTCAGATAAATTTGGATATGAACTGAATTATGCTCAAGGTCTTCTCAATAAAATCTGCATTATCTTCATCAAGGATTGATTGCTTCAAGATATTTGGCTTTAGCACGTTGCTGATGTCCTTTAGTTTCTTAACATGCTCTCTATACTCTTCATCTTGTTTTTCCAAGAATTCAACATGTTGATTCATTTATTCTACCAATTCTAGTGCACCCTCATGCACTTTAAAACCACCAACAAGCACCTCACCAACCTCTTGATTGAGCCAATCAATCCACCTATCAAGCATTCCCACCTTAATTCTCATTTGCACTAAGTCATCAACTTCTTTCTTACTTAGTAAGATTGGGGTCTCTGGGGCAGCAAATTGTTGAGAAACCAGAGTGGAGACATCCTTCAAGAATTTGTGCAACTAATCTAATTGGGCTTTAAGTTAATCCTTCCTCTTTTTATCTTTGATCATTCTAGATTTGGTAGAGGATGCTACAATATCAATGAGGTTCATCTGTTGATTCCTTGTAGATCTCCCCAAATTGATAGTGCCCAATTGGTAATCAGCTATTTGCATGTCTTGTCTATCTTTATCCACCATTGGGATTGCACATTCAACAAAAATTTCTCCTACATCCATGAGATTAGTGGAATGAAGAACTTTGGCCTTTTTCTTGGGTCTTTCCTTTGTATCTCCTTCATCATTTCATCCCAATTCAGAGGCTGAGCTTGAACTATTTTTTTCTCTCAAGATCAAGTTTTAGCCATGTTGGAGCAACAAGAGTGGTGACTACTTGTGTAGAAGAAGAGGCAACAGTGGTAGAAGAAAGAGGTTTCAATATGGTGGTCCTAGGTTGAGAATCAACCTCTTATACATTCTCTCTTTCTAGGTATTCTTCCTCTTCTTTCCTTCTATGGGCTTCCTCAACAACTTTAAATTTAGCCTCAAGGGCTTCTCTTTCTCTCCTTTGTCTAGCTTTCTCCTGTTCAAGCTCATGGATCTTTTGTATAATAGCCAATTTATCTCTCTCTTCTTTGTTCTTGAGTTCCTGCTCCTTTTTTTGTCACTTAGCAAGTTCCTCGGCCTTGGATTTAGCCTCCAATTCTTGTTTTTTAACCAATGCATTAGCTTGTGCCTTAGCATCAATTTCCTTTTGTTTGGAAAGTTCCTTAGCTTGTGCCTTGGCATCTGCTTCTCTCTTGGAATCTTTGAACAAATTCCATTGATCCTCAGTCAAAACATGCTCAGTTCCTGCATCCATAGTTTCATCAAGGGATGCAACCACATGAGTCTCCCTATTAGATGGGGTGGCCTCATAACCCATATCAATATCATGAATTTCAATTTCAGGCTTCTTCTCTTTCATGGATTTAGCTTCCTTGTGAAGGGTTTCCATAGTCATTTCCCCAATTGGCTACTCTGTGAGAGGAGGTTGAGTTGATGTTTCACCTTCAACAGTTGTTGAATCACTAGGTTATGTTGTAGCGTCTTCTCCATGCTCTTCAAGAACAATTGAGTAGGAATTGTAGGCTCAAGCTCCTTTCCAGGATTGGGAGGGAAGAAATCCAATGGCTCCTTAGGAGCTGTCTTTCTTTTTATTCTTTTGTGCAACCTTTCTTTTTTTGGAAGTCTGAGTTTCTGGTTCCTTAATTCTCATGACCACCCATTGGATACTTCTATCCAAGACCAACCTTGCAATCTATTTGATATCAATGGATTCCTCTATATCCCAGTCCACTAGATCCAAATCCTTAGTGCCTATATTATCAACATCATATTGGGGATCCAAGGTTACCCCATCATCTGACAATGTGTTAGGAATGTCCTCCTTTACCCCACACTCAACCATGAGTGGGATGGGAAATATTTCATAATTTCTTCTTCTCAGATTATAGTCATCCAGTAGATCCATCAAAAAATATTCCAGTAGATTGAAATGTTTATAAAAAATAGTAGGAAACAAACTCTGCATCTTGTGCTTGGGATCAAAATACTTCCTAGATGTATACAAGCCCAACTTCAAATGGATTAGCTCATCATAGATTACCTTGGCTGCCACATTGTGTGCACAGCTATACTCACCCAACTTCATAGTGAATTTGTGACAACCAGTCCTGTGCTTATTGAAAAACTTGAGATTAACTGCTATAGCTTGATAAATGAACTCCATCAAGACACTTCTTATTGCAACACCTGGGTAGTACATGAGGGTGGCCATCAAACTCGGCTAGCCTGAAATAAGTGAACTTGGGGTATTGGATATACAAATGTCCCCATTCTGCAATAAATTCCATGGCATCTCTGCCCAAGATGTAGCCTACATCTCCAGTTAGCTGGTTAATGATAACATATAGAAATGCATCATTAACTCTTCTATACTGTGACTCAAAATTTTGTAAGGTGAGCTGATCATAGTGATGCCACACCCTTTTTTGTCCTTGGGATTCTCCCAATATTCCATCTGCATTCAATCCAGGAAAGATGCCCCTTCTTTTAGCTGCATATATCACATAAGAGGTCATAAATAAACTCTTGGTCTCTCTTACTCTGAGCATCTGGTTATGTATGCATTATGATACAATCATCAACTAATCAAATTGTTTCCTTCCATATAGGATGGTTTGAATGAATGGAAAAATTCATTCCTTGAACTGGGAGGAATCTCTCTTCCCAAACACCCTGGAGAGCATCATAATTATATCTTTGATCTCCTTGTAAAAATTAGATCTTTTAGGCTGATTGGGAAGCTTGGCTAGGGACTTCTTTTCAAACCTCATCCATTTTTTGTTCATATGAGTCCTGCTAGCCTCCTTCTTGTTGTTGTATAGTTGCAGGACTTCTACCTCATTGAGTTTCCTGGGGCTCTATGGGGTAGATGCATTGAACATGAACCTTATCATTTGTGGTGTAAGGTCAATAATGATGTTCCCTTGCAAGTCCACACATTTTCTAGTAGCAGGATTATAAGCTCCAGTTGTAGTAAGTATTAAATCTAGACACTGGATAGATAGAGGAAAGAGGGAAATGTGTTCCAAACTAGATTAAACAATTCTCTATGTTCTTCCCATTACATCTTCACTGAATGATTCTCCATACAACTCTTCATAGTTGAATGGGCCCAAGTTTGTGTCTGTGATATCTTCCCAATCCGAGTCCACCTTGTTAGCTGTAATGGTAGGAATTTGATGCTTATACCTCAAAGTATAGGGGATTTGTTGCACCTTGATCTTCTTAGGCTTGGTTCCTTTCCTTGAACTCTCTGTAGGTTGGCTTCTTTGAGAAGCCTCCTCTGATGCTCCTGACATCTCTTATTTCTACAATAAAATCCTAGATTAGATGAACAAAAGCATAAAAATCAATACATCATCCAATACCATCCTTTACTTCTTGACGACAACTTTCCATACTTAGTCAAATTTCATATTCACTAGAAATGGATTCAAAGAAGAATAAGGAATGAGAAACAATTTTAACACAAGGCGAGATCGGGACCAAAACTGGAATGAGACCGGAACCGGAATCAGAATGGAAACCGAACCTAAAACCAATCAATAGTTCCAAGTTTGACCCCCACTTTGGTTCCACTTACACCAAAGGGAAAGGGTGGAGATCAGGGTTAACGACTATTGAAAATGAGATCATTTTAGGAATGAACCCCAATGTAAACACTTATGGGGATGAGTTCATTCCCAGATCTACTTTCACCAGTTTACCATTGAAACGAAGCATTTTTGGAAGGTGTGGTCACATGATCCTTTGGACCTAAGTCACATGGGATCATAAGGGAACTTTAAATAAAGGGGATTAAACTCACCCTTTAACAGAATAAAGACCAAATTTAACTCTAAGGGCTAGATATTGTAAAGGTCGTTGAACAAACCCTAGTTTGCATGACGCGTCGACTCAAATAATTAGGGAATAAAAAACCCGATATGAAAATCACTGAACCAACATAGGAATAAGATCAAAGGGGTCTCGAAAAAAATTCTAACATACTTAAAGTACAGAGGACCCCATCAAACGAAACCCTAGTTAGAAACTAGGGCACGACAGAACAAACATGCCACGAAAACAACAACGACAAAACAAACAAACAGAAAGGAAAAAAAAGAAAAACATAAAATAGAAAAGGACAAAATGAAACCAAAAACAAACAAGGGAACAAGCAAAGATTCACAAGAAAGGTCCTATGAATGAGTAAGAACACCATGAAGAAGAACACAAAAATAGAATGACAAACACAAATGGGAAAAGACCCTACCTCGAAATGCCAACAAGAATGGTTGAAACTAGATAAGAATCTGCTCACAACGTTCCTCCATAATCAAATATTGCTCCTCTCAAAGTTATCCTAGCTTTGGTTTGCTAAAACAACTTAGATAATAAAGATAATGAGCTAGTTAACCTTATGAGAAGGTTGCAATTAATGCAATAAATGTGGTGAAAAGGCTAGAATAAAGCATGCGAGAGGCTGCAATTAATACAATAAATGTAGTGATCTGGAGTAGAACCAGAAACGTAACCTAGTAGTCAACCAACGTGGAAGCTCAAGGTAGGGCGGACTCGAACACCGAGTTAGAACACAACAAGGAACTTTACCCAAGTCTCTTATCCAACTCCAAACCCAGTTTTAGTTCCGCAGCAAGGACAAACAATAAAGGGAAATGGGGGAAAAATCAACCAAAACTAGACCCAAAATTTTACAAATTCCTAGGTTTAGTTTCGATTCCAGTTCCACTCTTGAAAAAGGAACAAAACACTGAGACAAGGACAAAACAAATGAGTGGGAGCGGGATCAGAATGAAAATTAGATTCAAAACCTTTACAAAGTTCCAAGTTCAACTCCAATTTTGGTTTTACTTCTGCTAGAGAAAAAATAGAACATGAGGAAACGAGAAGCAACTCAAGGGAGAAACAAACCCAAGAGCACGATACAAACAAAAAAATAATGAAAAGAACAACAAGACAAGGGCAGGGTCAGAACCGGGATGGAATTCATACTTGTAACCTTTAAAAGTTCTAAGTCCAGTTTCCATTCCGACTTCGCTTCCACCAGACCAAAAAGAAACAAGGACTTAGGAGGAAAAAGAACAACTCCTAAGAATCAAACAAAACACCAAGGACAAAATAAAAACAAAGGGGGACCAATTTTGATCCCAAAAAAATGGGGTGGTTATGCAAGGCATAACAAATGGCGACTCGGCTGGGAAAATGGTATACCCATTTTCAAGACACTAAAGAATTCAGACACCCAAAACCTCTGGTTTATAAACATTCTAACTCAAGTAGGATCAGATATATTGAGCAAAGTTGAGTTGGAATCTCATATGTTAATCAACATGAACTAATTTGGATCTAAGTGTGTGCATATGGTGCACCTTTCCTCATAAAATATTTCTTTACCCCTAAACAACTATACCTAAGATTCAAGCTACATAGGTTGAGTCCTCTAACTATCATGCAATAATATCCTGGGAATTGCTCCACTACTAGTTAGGCATCCATAGCCCCAATGGAGATACCTCTAGTTCTCTCAAATTATTTCTCTACTACCAGATAGGCGTCCATAGCCCCGATAGAGATACTTTTATCAACTATTTGGTATTGAGTTTTCCTTCTTTCAATAGTTCTCTTTTCTCTTTTTATTTATTTATAGGCTTCACTTGTAGGAATTCTTTAATAACTTTTCTCAATACTTAGATATAATTAATCTGAAATGTGGGTTGAGAACTATAGTGGACCTTATGATAGTGTTGGGAATGATTTTTCACTTGAATCAAAGATACAACCACCCTAAGACAAATAGGAATTTTACATAGGAAGATGTTTTATCTATTTTGTGACATATTTCAATCATGATTCATGATATTTCTTACAATATACCTTATTCTTAATAACTTTTCAAACCATTGTTTAAAATAATTATAAGACACAAGTTTAGAATGAAATATTTTAACAGACATTTGAAAATACCTAAATCAATTTCTCTCCTAGTGCCCTCAACATACTTTGAATAACAACTCCTTCATTTCAAAATGGAAGAAAATGAAGGTCCCCAACAAAAAATAAGACAAAGCAACAAGAAAAACAACAAGAAGAAAACAAAAGAAAAACAAACAAACAATACACCCAAAACAAAGAACAAATAATTACATATATACAATCAACATAAATCAGACCCTCATGGGCCAAAGTAGTGCTTGAGAAACTGACCATTGATAGGCAATGGAACAGGTTCTCCTATTAGGGTGCTCAAACAAAAAGCATTCTCACCTAAGATTTCAGCTATCTGATATGGACCCAACCAAAGTTTATCAAACTTCTAGTGGTCTCCTTTCTTCTCCTTAGCTTTATCTCATAGCAACACAAGATCTGATATCCTAAAAGCCTTAATTTTGGCCCTCTTATCAAACCAACGTTTGATGATAACTTGATGTTTAGAGAACTACTATAAAGAAACGTCTCTTTGTTCTTCCATGTTTAGCAAATTAGCTAGCCTAACCTCTATCCGATCATCCTTTGAATAGAATTCTTGCATGAATCTGAGAACAGGTATCTAGAAATATACTGGGAAGACCAGCTCTTGGTCGTAGACTAACTTAAATGGTGAATTCCCTAGGGTGACTTTAATGCGAGTTCGATTTTCCCATAAGGAAAATCTCAGTTGGGTATGCTAGTCTCTAGGGTTGTTTTCTAGCAAATTTTTAATCACTTCCAATAGGTTTTTGTTAGTAGACTCAACTACTCTATTTCCCTGAGGGTAGTAATTAGATGAATACTTTAAGACAATTTTGTGTTTATAGGACCATTGAATGAACTCGATAGAAGAGAAAGTAGGGCCATTGTCACATACTAGGGCAAATGGTACTCCAAACCTGGTTATGATGCTTTCATTGAGAAACTTGATGACCATGTATGTGGTGCTATTTTTGCAGGGCTAAGCCTTGGTCCAGCGTGTGTAATAGTTAGTTACTGTTAGAATGAATTTATGGCCTGTAGATGAGTTTGGATTAATAACTCTAACAAAATCTAATTCCCATTGGGAAAATGGTTTTACCTCATACACAGGCTGTAAGGGCATCGCTAGATTATGTTCCTCAGATGCAAAGGTAGGACATGTATGACATGTCCTAATGTGTTGTTGTGCATCTCAGAATAAATGGGGCCAATAATAACCTAATCTAAGAATCCGATGTGCCAAGTAATCAATAGATCCATGCCTCGTGCCATGTCTACCATGAAACTCAACAATAGCATGCTTTGCTTCTTGTTGATCCAAGCAGTGAAGGTAAACACCTTTAAAATTTCTTCTATATAAGGATCCTCCTTTAAGCATGTAATGAGAACTCTTCATCCTCAATGCTCTCCTTTGAGTAGCATTCATCCCATCTGGGCATCTATTATCAAGGAGGAAAAAGATAAGATCTGTATACCAGGGATCCTTAGTGAATGATTGCACTATGTATTGTTGGCAAGTGATATTTTTATCAACATCCTCCATGGATTTAGATAAACCTTGTCCTCGAACGAGCTTCATTGGATGTATTTCTAGATCAAACTCTTGTAAAATGGCCATCCATTTTCTTCTTCTCTCCCCCAATTCACTCTACATGAGGAGAGACTTCACAATGGGATCAAGAACTATGGCAGTGACCTGACTATGAAGGATGTAATGTCTGAATCTTTTAATTGCTCGCACAAGTGCAAAAGCCTACTTTTCAAGGGGAAGATATCTGACTTCTACATTATTAAATGGGGAACTCATGAAAGTAATAGGCCTTTCATCTCCCTCACCTTTTTGTTGTGTCAACACACCAACACACGAATGATCAAATGCAAAAGAATAGATATAAAAAGGATTTAAAGAATCTGGGCTAGTTCAAATTGATGCCTCATAAATTGAATGTTTAATCTATGAAAAATTATATTTAGCTTCATTATTCCATTCTATCTAAGTTGCATCCTTTTTCATTATTTCATTAAGAGGTTTGACAATCTCTGCAAACCTCATTATAAATTTCCTCACAAAATTGATCATTCTAAAGAAAGATCTCATTTCCTTCTTACTCCCTAGCATTGTCAATTTTAGGATGGCCTCAACTCTATCAGGGTCTATGGATATCCCCTTTTCTGATATTACATGACCCAAGAGTCTCCCTTCAGAAACTTCGAACACACACTTTTTGGGATTACGAGACACGCCATAACTTATACATCTCTTAATAATTTTTGCTAAATCTGCAACATGGTCCTTTATGTTTTTAGAGAACATAGTTAAGTCATCCACATAAATAATGATACATTTACCTATTAAGTCTTTGAATGCCACGTCCATTGTACACTGGAAGGTAGATCCAACATTGATAAGACCAAACGACATCCTTCGATAGGAAAATTTCCGCCACTTGGTAGTGAAGGTAGTTTTCATTCTATCTTCATGACTGACTAGAACTTGATTATATCCCGAATAGCCATCCAAAAATGACATAATTTGGGATCCATTAGAAGTTTGTAATACCTCATCAAGAGGAGGAAGTGGGTAATTATCCTTCTTTGAGGCCTTATTTAAATTCCTAAAATCAACACACAATCTAATCTCACCATTTTTCTTGTGCACAGGGACCAAGTTAGCCACCCACATGGAATGTCGTACTGGGAAGATTATCCTTGCGGAGAGCAGCTTTTGCACTTCCTTTTGAATTAATGGCTCAATCAAGGCATTCATCGGGTGCTACTTTTGATGAAAGGGATTCACCTCTGGTTTCAAAGGTATGCTATGTGTGATGAATGAAGTATCAAAGGTCCTCAAATCCTCATATCCCCCAAAAATTACTGCAATGTCCTCTTTTAGCACCTTAATTATTTTATCTTTGATTTCCTTAGGGCAGGTTTTTCCTATATACATGTTCCTTTACTAACCAGAATCAACCAAATTGATAGATTTGTACTTCCCTCCATCAATTTCTATTGCAACCCTTTCACAAGCGTGAGGGTCTGAGTCAAAGATTCTCTCCAAGGCTACCATCCGCTTGGGAATGCTATTGCTTTTCAAGTTGAGTATTCCTTCAGTATCACAATTCTCAGGATCCCAATCTCCATGGTCTCTTTTTGATTCATCAATTATTTTTCCCTCAAATACATTTGAACTTGCTAAGAAGGCAAGTATATGTTGGTCATCATCAAAGACCTAAAAATTTTGGACATTATCTAGGATGGTTGGGATTGAGACCAACTCCACCGAGAATCTCTTCAACTTGGAGTCCTACATAGGCTTCGAAGTACTGGTAGCAACAACAAGTGCATCAACAATCTAATTTTCTTCTCTAGGAATCAGAGTGATTCCAAAAGCATCAAAATCTTCAATCAGATTCCAAACTTTGTTCTTGTAGGCAGCCAATCTTTTGTTATGACAAGTGTATTGACTACAGACTTGCTTAACAATAAATTCAGAATTCCCCATAACCATGAGATTTGTAACCTTCTTTTGATGATCAAACATCAGTCCTCAAGCAAGCGCTTCATATTCTTCCACGTTGTTTGTGCAGCCAAATTGCAACCTATAAGATGCAAAATATGTCTTCCCTTTTAGGTTGGTTAGTTCAATTCCTGCTCCACTCCCTGATTTGGACTTAAAGCCATGAAATTTAAGACTCCATAGTTGGTTTGGAGTTGTGATTTCTTTCTTTTTGGGATTACAGGTGTTTTCTTGCTAGAAGTAGGTGGCAGCTCAGACTGGTGTTGGCTATCTAGATTTAAAGGTTGATGCAAATAAGGTTTATCAGAAGATTTTCCTATATTCAAAACCTGTTCAAGAACTATTTCCTGAACATTTTCTTGGATCAAATCACAATTTAGTAAATTTTTCATCAATGCCTTAGGCATTGGAAGGTTATCCTGGGCAGGCGGGACATACAAAGATTAAGATTCCTCAATCTTTCTTTGGAGGTTAGAGCATAGAACTTGGGCCTACTCAAGCTAAGAAAGATGTTCATCTTAAGTGATACTAGTTCTTGTCAGGATGGTGGCATCCTTAGCTTCAAATGGGAATTGATTGGCAGGTGTTTCAGGTTGGCATTCAAAAGTTTCTTTAGACTAACATACGTGGTTTAAAATGTCAACACAAGGTTGGAATGTCAACTTAGAGTGGCTTTGGTAATTAATCCTACACCAATTGGGGAGCAAAAAACTCCAAAGATCAGCCTCTTCTCCCAGAACCAACCTATCTTGTTGCAACTTCTTGATTATAACTTTTTGATTGATGATGGTCATTGGGTCACTATTTTCTAAAGGCAGTGGATCATCAAAATTGAGCATTGATAAGGTCATGATTTCTTCCCTTTTGTAGACTCCTATCTCAGTTTCGAAGTAAGCTACCTCGTTAGGAGAATCATATTCTATGATCATGTGTTTGAGCCTAGGCTCACTCTCAATCCTGCTTTGTGTTGCTACCCCTTTCCATGGAAGCTACATATGCAAGAAGTATAAGGACATATATCCCCCAATTCTTTTCATTAGGTCTTGGCTTAGAAGCATACCATATGTTTTTGGGATATCAACCACTTGGATATCCATGTAAGTTTGGATCCTTGGGTCAGATCCAACCTGAACATGAATATTTTTTAGTTCTCCTACCGTATTGACCTTAGTTTTATCCAACTGAATCACCTTTTTGTTAGTCTAAAGTGGACTCAAACCTAAATTTCTACAAATGGAGAAAGGCATGACATTACGTGATGCTCCAGAATCTAATATGAATTTGTCCAGATTCTTTCCAAAGATCCTTAAACTTAAAAGGAAAGGTGGAGTCCCTATTTTACCCTTGTACAAGGTTGCATTCATTTCATTTGTTGGAGTCACCTTATTTTTTCCTTTTGACCAATCTACCTCCTCTAGGGCTCTCAACATAATTTCTTGTTGGGAAGGGCACCACTTCATAATGTCAAAGAATGACAATGAAGTCTTTTGCTTCTACATCTCTATAATAAAATCAAACTCCATATCATTTTTCAATGGATACTTAGGAATAAAAGGTGGATTACCTTTATTTTGAGATTCAGATGGCCCCTTTAGTGGTGGCAGATTGTTGTTCACATTTTAATTGGGTGGGACCATGGTGTTAGGAGGGGAAGACATAGTAAATGGGCCCTTATTTTTATTTCTCAAGAAATGACCTCCTTTGGATTGGAAGGCATGAGCATCATATACGTCTTCTACTAGTTCATTTTCTTCTTGGCTAGGGAATGGAAGTTCTTCATCAAAGATGTTATAAGCCATGGCATTATCTGTGGATCCACCATACTTGATTTCTCAAAAGATTCAAAATGAGAATCTATAGAACTTATTAGCTTCTTTAATTTACCCGAGGAGGAACCTGATGGGTCCACAACATAAGTAGGCATTATTTTCTGTAAGACTCCAGATGCAAGCTTTAGCAATTCACTGTCTTCTATGTGAGATTTTACTATCTTTTCACTAGCTTTGGCTTGAGAAAATTTAGCGACCTTCATCATCTAAATTGGAGATAGAGTAGATAGGTTAATTGAGCTTTCATCCAACTCAGGATCTAACTCTTCCTACTACTCCAATAAAGATTCCTTCACTTCAGGACTCTATTTTGATTTCTTGCTCCTTTTTTTTTCAACCTTGGATTCTGCTTTAGGATTGACTTTAGGCATTTCAACTTCTATAGTATGCACCTCCTTTTCCTTAGCTTGCATTTCAATATGGACCTTAGTTACAACAGGTGTCTCTATATCTTTCACATCAGGAGAAGTCAAAATATCCTCAAATGTTGGAGGATCAGACACATTCATGTTTTCCTCATTCACATTCTCTTCTCCTAATTCATTTACCTCCATATTCACTTCATTTCTTTGAACATTGACTTCCTCAATGTTAATCTTATCCTTTGACAAAAGTTCTTCCAAAATTTCCTTAGTTTCTCTGACAATAGCATCAGTTTCACCAATCATAAGCTTGTTTACCCTTATTTTTCTTCTAAATTCCTTTTTAGCCTTTTCAAGGAATAAATCCATTTCTTCAATTGTCATTTCCGAGCACAAATTTTCTAGGAATATCTTCATCAAATTTTATTCTTCTGATAAGGCACTTGACCTCCTTGACTCTAAAGCATTATACAAACTTGTAGGAAAACTAGACATGATTTCAACAAGAGCTTTACTAAAAACAATCATATGCTTTATTGTTGCTTCTTCAAGAATTTTCTTACCGGATTCATCAAAGGACTCATACCAATCACGTAGTGGCTTGATATTTCCATCTTTCACTGCTACATTCTCAACTTCCTCAATAGACATACTAGGTTTTTCAACTTTGACCTTTTTCTTTGCTTCTTCTCCTTTCCTAGAAGATTTTCTCTTATTCAATTTGATAGCACGAGTACTACTGGCCTTTATTGTTGGCATATGGCTTTGAGAGATTGTTTTTGGATTCTTATGTTGTCATTGATGGCAACTGGAGTTAGCTATATGGTCCGTAGTGTTGAAGTTGCTCCTATCAGAAAGAGAAGTAAGAGACTATAATCTACCAGCAAAAACTATGAAGTACAAGGTATACGGTTGATAAGTTGATTTGAATACTTCACTGGATCACTATTTTGTGGTGTGGATCCCCAGGGAAGCTTATTTAGCATGTATGCTATCCTATTAGAAATTTTTGTGGTGTTGCATTAGTCAGAGTACAAGTTAAGAGATTCAAAAGAATGATTTATTATTTATTTTCTCATTCTGGTCGACCTATTGTGTATGATGTCTCGTGGATGTATAAGGAGTATGTGTTTAACTATTTATTTTGTTTGGAATTTCTTTTGGGTCCCTACTATAGTCTAGCTGACTTGTGAGGGTACACATCAATTACAATTAGAGATTTGAGCTGAGATGGGCAAGAATATTATATTTTGTTTTGAAGCTGAGATATAATAAAATTCTTGTTAGCAGATATATAAAGGAGATCGGAAAATCATTTTGATATGATGATAGAAGTGAGATGAAGTTGTAAGAAGGTGTGTGTGTGTGTGTGTGTGAAAAAGTGCATAATAGCTATATGGGCTAAATTTAGAAGATCTATTGAGCGAATTTTGTTTATGCTACAGAAGGGTTTCTGTAGGAGAGCAGAAGTGAAAATTGGTTAGAAGATTTAGAATATGATCGTGTGCTTAATTGGAACTAAATCCAAGAATTTGTAAATTCTATACTCTCAGTTCAACATTTTGTTGTAATATCAAATATATTTTGTAAGGAAGTGAGCCTACTCTTTTGAGTAGTGAGCTCTAGGAAAGCGTGCCTTAATGCAAGTGCATTCCATTTTATCATACTTTTAACAAAGTATACTTTGTGGATTAATCTCCACTGTGGTTTTTCCCCTAACAGGGTTTCCATGTAAAAATTATGGTGTTATGGTGTTCTTTAATGTGAATTCTATTGAGGGTTTAATTATTGTTGTTGATAGTTTAAGATCTGTTTTGAAAATCAAATATTGTGGAACACTGATTCACCCCCTTCTCAGTGTTCGTAGTGTCCAACATTTATCTCCCTTACTACTTCTTCTGAATCAGTTTCTTCCTCTTCATCTATAGACACAACTTTGTAAGCTCTTGTGCTTTTATTCTTCTATCTTTCTCTAGAAGCCTCAACTTGATTTGACTGAGTTGTAGAGGAGCTTCTAGTGTGAGTAGGAGATGTTCTCAGACCAAATGATTCTGCCTTTTCTTTCTCCTTAGTTGTTTCAGCTTCTTCTCTTTGTCTCCTCACTTCTCTTAGTTGATGCACAGGGATGCCAAAACTCTCTGCAAGGGCTTCTATCTCTTTTCTTACCCTTCTAGAAAGCATGGGATTTTTCAATTCCGAGTGAACTTATAAGCCTTTCTCTGCATAAGTACCGAACCTTTCTTCACCCTGATCCAGTGGAAAATTTAGCAGGTGTTCTGCATACATACTTAGAATGTTCTCATCTACTTCATAACCCATAGGAATGATCCAAAATGTTCTAGGATCAACAACTTCCATATGACATTGGTCAATGTCTACCATGAAGCAAATAGAGTCTTTGTATTGTTCCACAATTGTTGCAGGAATTCTTTCTTTGGCATGCATTAAATTCTAAAAACTATTGAAGTATCCCCACAAGATTTTATTGCAGACCTATCGATCACCCAATCCACATAACATATTCCATATCTGAATAGCTACTGGAATATAATTACACCATTGAACTTTACCAGCTCTTGGTACTTCACCTGAGAAGTAGAAAAATAAACATATCAACAAGTTACCATACTTGAATGTGTTCTTCTTATCCTTCTTGATTTTTCCCAAATTCTCCATTAACTGGCTTCTCAGCAGTTCACATAAGTCATAGTCTACATTATGTTTGACCATTTCATATGCTGCATAAATAGTTGTGTCAGATACATAATTCTCCCAGCTTGAATGATAAATCTTATAGTTGATAATCATTGATGCAAATTTTACATCCACTATGGCAATATTGTTTATCATCATTACCATTATGTCCCATTTAAGGCCTGTCACTTTAGTAACCTTTTATAGACTTCAAAAATGGAAGCTTTCTAGTGGAATTTAGTCCTATAATTGTACATATAGCTTCTTTGGTGATTTTGAATGGCACATCCAACCACATGAATTCATCATGGACACAACTCAACAAATATCGAACCCATTCATCTTCTTTGAATATGGGGAATTTTGCAAATTGCACAAATTTCTTATCTTCTAGGGTTTTAAATTTTGGTTTCACAGTGAGATCTTCTTGAGTTATATGATGAGTGTACAAATCTAGCAAATGTGGGGTTCCCAAATATTCAATGTTTGCATGCACATAAGCCCTAATATCCTCAATATGCAGGACTTCGTATGACACCAATGAAAATTCACCTAAGGGTTTTGTATCTATGTACTTATACAGATGCCGTTTGAACTTTGGACACGGCCTATCCTTAAATTCGACTACTAGAGGAGTAGACATGATTGAAACCACACAAATTTATAGGTTTTCAATAAATACCTTATGGGGACAAAAACAAAATTTGATTGCAAATTCTCCTTTATGCTTGAGTCTCTCCACAAATTCACAATGATCACCTCAAATCTCTCCAAAACACTTTTCTCCAAATGTAATATGAAAAATGAGGGTTGAAGTCATTCCTTTTATTGTCCACATACCTAACTCTTTTATTTTTCAATAAATGCTCTTGCCCTAACTCATCTGGTTTTCTTCCTTTCAGGCACTGAGATAGATGACTCTTATGTGGATCGCCAATATGCTTCACTAATTCTTCTAACTGGTCGAGCAATTTTTGAAAAGTGTCAACTCTCCTATTGGACATATTCATATTCCAGTATCATTCACCTGCAAGAGGGGGTTTGAGAGTTTTTCTTGATAGCCCTCCTATGCTAGAGACCTAAAATTAATTCCCTTAGGAATTACTAGAAGTTGCTTCTAGTGCAAGTCCATTTCCTTCTACAGAGTGATTCTTCTTCACCCATTTCTTCTGCATCTATTTTTTGATCATATCAGTAGTAACTTTTCTTTTCCCTTTAACATCCTATTACATGTTTTGTTTTACAAGACCTCTTTTGTTCCAACAGAATCTAGCGATGTGGCCAAATTTGTTGTAGTTGTAGCACACAACATTTCTCTGTCCAGACCAATTGTTCCACTGAATTTTTCTTGATTTGCATTGGTTAGCAATATGTCCAAATCTATTGCATGCATAGCATCTGGCATCTCTATGAAAGTTGTTCATCACAATATTGCATTCACTTGACTTATGACCATACTTATAGCAATTAAAACACTGGCCTAAAAATGATGGTCTACTTGAGTTCACTCTACTTCTACACTGAGAAGCCATATGACCAAATTTGTTGCAAACATAACAATAGCCATTAAATATTTGAGCATTTGGTTTCCTTACCGGATCTCTTCTGGTTCCTTTCATCTGACTTCCTTGCCTAAATCTTCCTTGTCCAGAATTCCTTTGTCCAGAGTTCCTTTGTCTAGATCCAAAACTTTCTCCTTCTTCATATCCAAGACCTCGTATGTCACCATCAATCCTCTGTCCTTTGATCATTTCATCAAGTTTGGCTTAGCTTGCTTTGAATTTTTCCTTATACTCATTTGTTGTAGCAAGTTCATCTCTAAGGTCATCAAGCTGCTTTTCAGGAATTTCTTCATTGTTCTTGGATTGCTCCAATTCATTATCTAGTTAGCGGCATTGTTTAGAATTTTCTTTCAAGGACTGTGCAAGCTTTTCTTCATTCTTCTTTATGTCCTCAAGCTCCTTGGTCATTCTCATCATGGTGGATTCCATTTCTCGCTTCAAGGCAACATTTTCCTTGGAAAATTTTTCACATTCTTCTATTTTCTCCTTCAGAGTCAGACTGAGTTGTTCATCTTCCATACCTTTGTTCTTCTGTTTGAGCTGACCCCATAGTTCCTTTCTTTTCTCTCTTGATTCATTGATCTTGTCTTTTAGTGATTGGATGAACTTTTCTGCATTCACAAGATTTTCTCGCAGTTCCTATTTCTCAGATTTTATTTGGTCAAGATCATCTAAGGCCACCATAAGTTGCTATTGAAGACTGCTTGTATCCATTGAAAAAAACCTTCCAAGATCTCCCCAAGCTGTAAGACTTCTTTTGAGGAACTAGCTCTAATACCAATTGTTGGAAACAAGCAACACTGAGAGGGGGGGGGTGAATCAGTGTTGAGGAAAAACTGAACTTTATTGTTCTATGATTTAACTTACTTAACGATTCAATAAAAGAAACATGCATCAACATAAAGAAAATAATCTCAAAACCATAACACTAGAGTTTTTTATGTGGAAACCCTATTAGGGGAAAAACCACGGTGGATGGCCAATCCACAATATAATATGAGTATACCCAAAATAAGAAGTACATAATGGGAATGCACTTGCATTCAGGCTCACTGCCTAGAGCTCACTACTCAAAATGGATGGGCTCATTGCCCTACAAAGATTTGGAATAAATCCAAAAGATTGAACTGATGAAATAACATCCACAATGCCTGATTATAGTTCTGATTTAGCTCTGATGACAATCTGCCATCCTTCATACTGATTCAACAATTTTTCTCTACTATGCACAACTTGCATTGTAGAAATATTAATGCACAAGTGAAACCATGCATAATAGCCTAATTGATCTTCTTGATGATTGTAACACACCACCACACTAATTTTTCACCATTCAAATGATATATTGAATCTCTTATATATATCCACAACTAGAAATACAATCGTTATAGGTCGGCCTTAATAAAACTTGGAAATATTATTAACTGTTGGCCCAAAATTACAATTGGATTTTCAATGTAGATCTAACACCATCGGATAGACTGTAGTTGAGACCCATAATTAAATGTTTGAACATAAAGACATTTTAATTAATTCCACTTTACACATCCACAATGCGCCACATTCACTGAGTCGGCTACAACGAACAAATAAACAAAAAACATCCTACTAGACATCCAAGCTCGTACTGCAACTAATGCAACACCACAAAATTTAGTAATAAGATAATATACATGTTCACCAAGCAATCCTTGTGGTCCACAACACAAAATGAAGATCCGGTGAAGTAGATAGATTGACTGACTAACTGGATACCTTGTTCTTCAGATATTTTGTCGGTAACACACAGTATTGCACTTTATCTGCCTGTATGACTAGATAAAGATCTATGGACCATGAAGATGACTTCCAATGAAAAAACTAGAAGCCATATACCAAAATTTCTATCCTTGGGCTTCTCCCAATATTCCAAATGCATTCAATCCAGGAAAAACGCCCCTTCCTGCAGCTACATATATCACATAAGAGGTCATAAAGAAACTCTTGGTCTCTCTCACTTTGAGCATATGGTTATGTATGCATTCTGATATAATCATCATCTAATCAAATTGTTTCCTACCATCTAGGATGGTTTGAATGAATGGAAACATCCATTCTTGAACTGGGAGGTATCTCTCTTCCGAAACACCCTAGAGAGCATCATAATTATATCTCTAATCTCCTTGTAGAGATCTGATCTTTTAGGCTAGTCGGGAAGCTTGGATAGGGACTTATTTTCAACACTCATCCAATTTTTGTTCATGTGAGTTCTGCTAGCCTCCTTATTATTGTATAGTTGTAGGGCTTTTGCCTCATTGAGTTGCCTAGGGCTTTGTGGGGTAGGTGCATTGAACATGAACCTTATCATTTCTGGTGTAAGGTCAATAATGATGTTCCCCTGGAAGTCCACACATTTTCTAGTAGCAGGATTATAAGATCCAGCTATAGTAAGTATTAACTCTGGACACTGGACAGATATAGGAAAGAGGGCAATGTGTGCCAAACTAGATTAAACAATTCTCTATGTTCTTCCTATTACATCTTCACTGAATGATTCTCCATACAACTCTTCATAGTTGAATGGGCCCAAGTTTGTGTCTATGATATCTACCCAATCTGAGTCCACCTTGCTAGCTGTAATGGTAGGAATTTGATGCTTATACCTCAAAGTATAGGGGATTTGTTCCACCTTGATCTTCTTAGGCTTGGTTCCTTTGAGAAGCCTCCTCTGATGCTCCTGACATCTCTTATTTCTATAATAAAATCCTGGATTAGATGAACAAAAGCATAAAAATCAATACATCATCCAATACCAGCCTCCACTTCCTCACGAAAACTTTCCATACTTAGTCAAATTTCATATTCACTAGAAGCGGATTCAAAGAAGAATAAGGAATGAGAAACAATTTTAACACAAGGCGGGATCAGGACCAAAACTGGAACAAGACCAGAACCAAAATTAGAATGGAAACCAAACCTAAAACCAATCAATAGTTCCAAGTTTGACCCCCACTCTAGTTCTGCTTATGCCAAAGGGAAAGGGTGAAGATCAGAGTCAATGACTATTGAAAACGAGATCATTTTAGGAATGAACCCCAATGCAAACACTTATGGGAATGAGTTCATTCCCGGATCCACTTCTGCTAGTTTACCATTCAAACAAAGCATTTCTGGAAGGTGTGGTCACATGAGCCTTTGGACCTGAGTTGCATGGGATCATAAGGGAACTATAAATAAAGGGGATTAAACTCACCCTTTAATAGAATAAAGACCAAATTTAACTCTAAGGGTTGGATATTGTAAAGGTTGTCGAACAAACCCTAGTTTGCATGATGCATCGACTCAGATAATTAGGGCATCAAAAATCCAACATGAAAATCACTGAACCAACATGGGAATAAGATCAAAGGGGTCTCCAAGCAAATTTTAACATTCTTAAAGCATAGAGGACCCCATCAAAGAGAACCCTAGTTAGAAACTAGGGCATAGTAGAATGGACCTACCACGAAAACAACATCAATGGCAAAAGAAACAAATGAAAAGGAAGAAAAAGGAAAATGGAAAACAAAAAAGGACAAAATGAAGCCAAAAAAACACAAGGGAATGAGTGAAGATTCACAGGAAAGGTCCTGTGAATACACAAGAACACCATGAACAAGAACACGAAAACAAACGAAAAACACAAATGAGAAAAGAATGGGAAAAGACCCTACCTTGAAATGCCAACAAGAATGTTTGAAACTGGATAAGAATCCACTCACAACATACCTCCACAATCAAATCGTGCTCCTCTCAAAGTTAGCCTAGCTCTGGTTTGCTAAAACAACTTAGATAATAAAGATAATGAGCCAATTAACCTTGATTTAGTTTAAAAATAATTTCATGCGTGTGAGAAGGTTGTAATTAATGCAATAAATGCAGTTGATCAGGAGTGGAACCAGAAACGTAACTGAGTAGTTAACCAACATGGTAGCTAAAGGTAGGGTGGAAACAGATGCGGAGTTAGAACAAAACAAGAAACTGTACCCAAGTCTCTTATCCAACTTCAAACCTAGTTCCAGTCCCGCGGAAAGGACATACAACAAAGGGAAACAAGGGCGGAATTGACACCAAAACCAAACCCAAAATTTTACAAATTCATAGGTTCAGCTTTGATTCTAGTTCTGCTCCCGAAAAAGGAATGAAACATTGAGACAAGGACAAAAGAAATGAGTGGGAGCAGGATCAGAATGAAAATTGGATTCAGAACCTTTACAAAGTTCCAAGTTCAACTCCAATTTTGGTTCCTCTTCCGCCAGAGAAAAAGAAAAACACAAGAAAACAAGAAGCAACTGAAGGGAGAAATAGACCCAAGAGCACGAGACAAACCAAAAGACAATGAAAAGAACGAGAGAAGGGTGGGGTTAGAACCGGGATGGAATCCAGACTTGGAACCTTTAAAAGTTCTAAGTCTAGTTTCCATTCCGACTCCGCTTCTGCTAGACCAAAAAGAATCAAGGACTTAGCAGGAAAAAGAACAACTCCTAAGACCCAAAAAAAACACCAAGGACAAAACAAAAACAAAGGGGGACCCATTTTGATCCAAAATAAAATGGGGTGGTTATGCAAGAAATACCAGGTAGTTTCTTATTTGAGAGGTATTTTCCCATTATATCTTTCAGATGTGTTATGTTTCATGCTTTGATTTCTCATGAGATTGGGTTGATTCATGGTGATTGATTATGGAGAATCATTTGAGGATTATTTGGCATGAGTTTATATGCTTTATCTTTCATATATATGGATCTTGATCTTTGGATAGTTATTTTTGGAGGATTCATTTTGAGGGATGTTATGGCATGGCTATCTCCTTGTGCATTTGAGTTTATGATATCATTCTTTGATGAATATTTTTAGGAGATGATTTATTGGTTGATTTCCAGTTTTGGGGATGGCTACTTTGAAGTTTGATCTTATTGTTTAGAGAGGCTTACATCCATATTGGCATTGTTACAATGATTCATGTGTTGTACTTGGTTTATGAGATTGAGTGTTATGGATGTTGTTGAGGCTTCTCATTTGGGGTTGTTAGGAGATCAATTTTGACACAACATTACACTTTTGAGGTGTTGGTAGGAGGAAATTATGGCTTATAGGTATGTGAAGGGGAAAAATCATAGAGTCTACATGAGATAAAAGAAATTGAAATAGAATCTAATCTAAATCAAACACAAGTAATCTAGATCCATTCCTACACTCATGAAATAACTTTCTAAGCTATTGAAGAACACACAATTGAAATCCTATGATTACCAAATTGAATTCAAAGAAAAGTAAAGGTTACCATCACTATCGGAGTGTGTTCATAAGATGTTAGATTTTCCATATCACTATGAATCCTCCATTGTTGCATGTAAGAAGCTTTGATGCAATGCATGTGTTGATCGAAGAAATGTTTTGAAGTGTTATCAATGGTGATTCCGATCTCAACAGTACTTCGCTTTGAAAATTATGCTGATTTTTTGATTCTTTTTTGTGATGAAAGAGGTTTTTTATATAGAAAATGGGATTTGAAATGGATGATCAAGATTGCACAGTAGAATATCCTGATCGATAGTCGAAAGATGTTGAGAAGATTTAGACATGAATAATCTATGCAAAATAGACTGCACATTTTGTATGATTGAGGAATAGATTGGTTAGTTAGGAATTAGATTGAGAAATTAGGGGATCATAATGTACTCAATCAGAAATGTGGTTGAGAATTATTAATTAATTGATTTAATTAATTCATTCATTTTGGAGCTAAACATGCAAATCAAGTTTGAATTTGCAAAAAAAGTTGCATTAGTTTGATTTGATTTTTGATAAATGATTTGAATAGTTTATTCAAATTATTCAAATTTGGAGGGAAAGTGAGTTAATTAAATTATTATGATTTAATAATTCGATCGACTTAGGGGAATAAAATGTTTTAGTGACATAATTAAATAATTGGTGTTATTTAAATAATCAGGATGAAATAACGTTAGATTGGGACTTTATTAAATAAATGTAATTTATTTAATTGGTCAAAATGATATAGCATGAATTAATTAAATAATGTCATATTATTCAATTAATAACATAATTTAGGGTTTTAGGACTTTATTAAATAAATGAAATTTATTTAATTCGTCAAAAATGGTGAAAAAGTGAATTAATTAAATAATGTTGTATTATTAAATTAATAGGGGAAATTAGGGTTTTTGATGTGAAATGCAGTGTTATTCAATGATAATGATGCTGATGATATGAAAATGTCATTTAAAGTGTGTAATAGGTATCAGGTCAATTTTACATGTCTACATTTTGTCCCTCTTTGATACAAAGTACTGGTTGCTTTGTTTCAAAGATTCAATGTTAATATCAAGATTAAAAAAAAAAATTATGCTCCACTATGCCTTGACGGTCAGTGGAATGATGGTAGGACTCTGTGCTGCCCCCTCGAGAGGTTGGCCAAAAATTTTGATTTTGAGGTGAGGCTCACGACACTTCTATTTTAGTTCAGTTGTGGAGAGGACAAGAAATTAAGTCTATAGGTCCCTCATTGCTTGTTTCAATGTTCCATGGAAGTCCTAATTTGAACATAGGAAGGTTCCCTAAGTAAAAATTAGGGTTTCTTAGGTGAAATTAGGGTTTTTTGAGGGTTAAAATAGGCAATTAGGGTTCTAATTACCTCATTTACATTTTGATCCTATAGTGATTTCTTGTCTCTGGATTTCCCATTTGTTAGTTGTCAAGGAGCAATGCCTAGGATTTAGGGAGCCTCGTATCCTTCAGACCTAGTTTGAGAGTCTGGATGGCCTGTAGGTGTCGATGGCCTAGTATGTACCCTCTCACTTTCTCATTTATGTTTGTTCATGTGTCTCATAATTTGTGCAAAAAGTTCCTCAAGTCAAAAGTGAGGGTTTTAGTTTTTCAGTGCACTTGCATCGGTTTCTACACATTTGTCATTTTGGAAAGCTCACTTTTGCTTTATTTTCACACACTTGACTTAAACCTGTGCTTTTGATTTGAACTTTCACCTTTGCAACTTGCATCTACTCTTATTTTTTTCTTTTGATTGCTAGGTTATGTTTTCTATGCCTTTGTGATAGATTTGCACTCTTGAGTAATATTTGTGCTTTTGCATCTCCACGCACTTGCTATATTTTCTCACTTTTGCAAGATTTTCCTCACATTTTCCTTTTCTTCTCACTTTTATCTAAAATTCCATCACTCTTTCATAAATTTATTCACTTTTGATTTTTTTGGAAACTTAGTTTCTTTCATTGTTTTTGCTTTGATTTGTGTGTTCAAAGCGAAACCCTAACATCATGGGATACAATGATTATAGGTGGTCCTTAAACCACTACAATCGAGGGAGAGATGATCTCAGGATCTATTTGATTTGATTTCCCATTTTGATGTTTTGGAGCGAGATTTCTTGGATGTGGTTGGACTACATCATATTTGTTATATGCCTCCCATCTGATATCATACAACAATGATGACCATGCTCATGGAGCGGTGGCATTTAGAGACTTCCTCTTTCCATTTACCTATAGGAGAGGCCACCATTACCCTCAAGGAAGTATGGAGGATTCTCTGCATTCCTATCCATGGTGATCTTGTTAAATACCATTTTTGACAAGGTACCCGTGCCATGCGGCATGTGCTTGGTGTCAGACACTTGGAGGTTTGGCAATCTAAGATTGATTTATCTGAGTTCATTGGTAGTGCAGACCTTGTTTCCCTTATTCTTTGCAATTTGATCTCAGGGCTAGTTGTTCCTGATAGGAGAGTTCATCAATTCCCTGTTGGATGGCGTATTTGTATTGAGGGTATGTTTGAGCATGGGACCAGATATACATGGGGTCTGTGTCTTCTCACCCACCTCTACAGAAATATGGATGAGGTTACATATTGGGGTGGGAAATCCATTTCCATAGGAATGTCTCTCTTACATGTATGGGAATGGGAGCACATTGCAGTGACGTGGCCCGATGGTATACATGATCATGCTGATGGTGATCCATATTCCTATTGTTATGAAGATTTTCTTCATTATACCTTGTCTGGGGATCTTCCATACTGGCACCATGTGTTCGATGACATACCATGTTTTGTTTGGAGGCCTTCTATGGATTGTGATGTGTGGTCTAATGATCAAGATAAACTTTTGTATTATTGGTAGAATAGATGGTTGATTGGTTTCTCTCACTCTCTTCTAGAGTGATACTTACCTGACAAAGTGTGCAGGCAGTTTAGGGAGAGACAGGGCCTATTTCCTAATACATACGAGGCTTAGTTTGGTTGGACTACCAAACAGGTCCGAGTATGGGGTCCTTTGGATGATAGAGATGTTTCCCTTGCTGATTTTAGAGCTTTTTCCCTAGTTGGATGGGGTTGGATAGTTGGTTTAAAAAATTCGGGTACCACTCCTAATTTTGATCAGTGGTGGGCATGATGTGTACCATTGATATTTATAGATCATGGAAATGATCCAACATTAGGTAGAGTAGGAATTACAGGTCGGCATAGGGAGCAACAACATATTGATTTTCTAGCTAAGTAGCTTGGTTGAGCCCGATAGGATGAAGCATAGGGTGGTCAAGGTGATCATATTTCTCAAGCTCATGGATAGGTTCCAGGTCCCCCTCCTCCAGCTAGATACAAAGCAATATTGTTAGCACAGATGACAACCATGTGGGATGCAGAGGTAGTGCGACAATAGTTCGTGGAGGATTAGGTTGCTACCATGAGTTCTGAGAGGGATATCCCAAGGGTGGAGCAAGGAAATGAGAGTGAATGATGACATGTTGTAGATGCTCAGTTACAAGTGATTACGATAGAGAGATATACTCTTAGAGCAGAGTGTGATACCCTTAATGCAGAGTGGGATTAGTTGTTATAGAGGGATACATACTATCAGACTCATGATTCCTTTGTTCCTAAAGCGTAGAGACAACCATGATTCAAAGAGCCTAGTGTTGCAAGCGGTGGTGCTGAGTCATTGGGTCATTCTTTTAGATAGCTTGATCCAAATGATGGTCCACAACCTAGTGTATAGAGTCCCCCCCTTTGTACCAAGCAATTTTCTATATGTACTTTGATCTTTATAATGTTGTTTGTTCAGAGACATGCTATAGACATGTTTTTTGTATATATATTCATCAGCCTATTCGAGGCCTTGTATATATGTATTATTTTGTATTGTCCTATCACACTTGTTTCACATGATGATAGTGTACTATGATATTCTCCTTTTTTGATGATGATATATATGAGAAATACCTTCTTCGATTTGGCTCATTTATATATATGTCATGATCATGGATGACTATGTATGATGATGTTTGCTTATATATGTTTTCTAATGTATGCATATGATGTAGATAGATGGATTGATCATATTTAATATCATATGATGTTTTATTATGTATGTGATGATGTTGCTATATGATGGATGTATGCCCCATACATTGTACATGATTTTTTTATTGTTTTATTATCATCATGATATGTAATGATGACATTGTGGATGTAGGAATGATATTAGTTAGAAGAAATATTTGATGATGGATAGAAATTTGATGTTTTTAGTAGTTGATGAGTTTTATTTCGCTTTTCTTGGAGGCTTCACAACTTTGAACAATCTTGTTTGATGTAGCAATTAGATATGATGCACTAGGGTATTAATGACCAAGGTGACTTTGTATCCATTGTGTGGACTTTGACTCTACAAACAAAGAGTATTCTTGCTCATACCAGACATACAAAAACTTTGTTTAAAGTATATAGTCAATTTTTTTTATAAAAAATTTAGACCAATTACATAGAGAGGTATATAACACCTAACATGGAACTGCTTCAATGATTGTTTCAACACAATTTTCATACACTCAATAAAGAAATTATTTTCCATGGTAATATTACAAAAATATCTTGCAAACAACAAATTGAAGTGGCGCTCAATTTCCCCCATTCCTTCTTCTCTAAATCCTTATGGACATCCTCGAGAGATCTTGGGAATGAGTCAATAAAATAAATCAAAAAGATAAGACTATAAAAAGATAAAAACAAAGTTGCAGTATCATTTGCCATATCTGTTTGGGGTGGGGCTATTATCTAATGTTGATCATGTCTATCGTAGGAGTGGATCCTTTAAGGCATATCTCAAGATGTTGTTGGCGCATCTGTCAAAAAGAAAGGTAGTTGATACTTTGGCTTTGTTTTAGTTTGTAATCAAAGCTTTGTGATTGTTTGCTTGAAAGTTCTATCTTTTGATGTTTTCTTTGTTTGTTTATTTGTTTTGTCAAAGGGTAAAGGTGATGATTTGTTTATTATGGGTGAAAAGTATATTGCAAATTGTGATGATGGGGTTAGGACCTTTTGATTTTTGGAGTTTTATGATGCTGTTTTTGCTGTTTTCAAGGGAGTAACCTAGGGCCTCGGGGGCTCATACAAGATAAGCCTTGCCTAATTTGTACATACAGAGGCCTGTAGTTTGATTGGTTTTGAATTTTTTTTATCTTTTCTATTTTGTGAATGTTTTTGGATTTTGAGTTTTTTTACTAAGTTGAAATAAAGCATGATAGAAATCTAAGGATATTTACCTAAGGCCTCACAGGTTGTTAAGCCTTGCCTACATTGTATGTGTAGAGACCATGTAGTTTGACTGTTTGACTCAAAGCATAAACTTTTTTTGAGATAAACAACATTGTTTAACTTGGATTGATATTCCACCTCTTTTTCTAGAGGATATGTTGCAAGAAATATACTTGAACTAGTTGTGGGGTTGAAGCAAATGTTGATATCTTAGAGTTTGTTGAGTGAAGGAATAATCCAACGATGTTATGTTTTTGATGTTTTCCAGATATTTTTTTATTTTTATTGTATTTACCATGATAATACGCTCAAAGATCTAATTCATGACCAACTTTAGGAAGCTGCCCCCAGTTGGAAACAAGACTAATTTCCTAAATCAGTATCAAGCCATGGTTGGACACATGCTTTATTATGGGACAAATGGGTGGATGTTGTGGATAGTACTGATAGATAATGATGTGAGTATTATTCAAACATAGCACCTATTTTCTAGGTTTTCACTAAGGTACCTATTCTATGAGCACCACAAAGTGGTTTTCACTCTAGGAATGTTTTATTTCTCTTTACTATTTTTCTTTCATTTTTATTTTTTTATTTTTTTATCTTTTTTATTTTTTTTTTGGATTTTTACCCTCTTTCCTAGGGTATTCTGATGTGCTTCATGTGTAGAACTTCTTGAGGTGGTTGTTATTCATTGGTTTAGCCAAGGGTTCTCCTTCGAGAGTAGCCAACTAATATGCCCTAGAATTGTAGCTTGTTGTGATTATAAATGAGCCTAACTAGTTGGGTTCAAATTTACCTTTTCCATCCTAATTCAGTTGTACTTTCTGATTCTCCTTGAGGACCAAGTCACCAACTTGAAAGTTTTTGTCTTTGATTTTCTTATCATAGCTTTGTTTGAGCCAATTTTCATAAACCTGAAGATGGTTTAACATGCTCAAATGCCTTTTGTCTACAAGCTTCAATTCATATAACCTGGATATCTGATATTCTTTGCTACTGACCATGCCTTTTAATGAGATTCACAATGAGGGGATTTCAACCTCGATAGGTAAGACAACCTCTGATCCATATACCAAGTAAAATGGTACAACACATGTAGGTGTTTAGATGTTGGTTTGATAAGCCCTTAGTGTTGGGTTAAGTTGCAAATTCCAATCTCAGCTAGCTTCATTAACAATATTTTTTTAATATTTTTAGGATGGTTTTATTAGATTCCTTGGCTTGACCATTTCCTTGGGAGTATTAGGGCGTTGAGAATCTATGTTGGATAGAAAATTGGGAGAAGAGTTCTTGGATGTCTTGATTCTTGAATGGGGTTCCATTTTCTGTTATTATAATTTAGGGAATTCCATACCTACAGATCAGATAGTTCAAAATGAGCTTTGATATCTATTTATCAATGATATATGTTAATGGAATTGACTCTATCCATTTAGTGAAATACTTTGTTGTTGTCATAATAAACTAGTTCCTATTAGATGAAGCAGGAAAAATATTACCTACCAGGTCTAATCCCCATTACGAGAAAGACCATGGTGTTGTGATGGGTCTCAAATCTTGTGCCAGTGCATGAACTAGGTCACTATGTTGTTGGCATTGGCAACACTTTATAGAATATTGAATGCACTCATGTTCCATGGAGGGAAAATAGTACCCTATTCAAAGTAGTTTTTGGACTAGGTCAGGTCCGCTAGAATGGGACCCACAAACACCTTTGTGTACCTATGGTAACACCATTTTTTCTTCTTCTACGTTAAGACATTGGAGTAACATTCCATCTAGACTATGATGGTATAGGGTTATCTCCTAGGATTGTAAAGCTATAAGTTCTATAGGTGAAGGTTTTCTTTTGAGTGGTTGTTAGGTCAAGTGGCATGATACCGTGTTGGATGTAATCAAAGGTGTCTTGGTACCATGGGGAGTTAGGACCAACAACAACATATACTAGTTCTAATTTCGAGATGTTGAATGTAGGTACTAGCAATTTTTTGATGAGGAACACATAGTTAGGAACATTCTATGGAATATCAAGTAGTGAGCCTATGGTTTCCATTTCATCGACAACTCTATTGTTGATTTGAGGAATTTGCTCAAAGGTTATTGTGACAAAGTATTCCTTGAAGCTATCCACCATCCTTTTATACAACATCAAATTTTCATCTTTTGTCTAGTACTCATCATTCACCTGTCTGATCACTAGTTGAGAATCTCTGAAGACCTATAGCTCTTTCATTCTCCATTCGATAGCCATTTTGAGCTTTGTGATAAGAGCTTCATATTCTGAGATAGTGTCCATGCATGGAAAAGTGATCCTATATGCCTTGGGTATACTATCTCCCTCTAGTGTGAGAAATAAAACACCTACTCCAAAGCCATGTTGAGTGTGGGACCCATCAAAGTATATAATCCAATGGCATGTCTATTTTGTCATCAAGATACTCTCATCTAGAAAGTCCACTATGAGAGGCTTGTGATCATCTATGGGTGATTTGGCCAAATCTATGGGTGATTTGGCCAACTGGTCTACAATTATTTGTCCCTTGATGGCTCTTCTATCCACATATTCTATATCAAATTCACTCAAAATCCTAACCCATTTCATAATTCGGCCTGTTAGGGCCGCCTTTGCTAGTAGGTACTTTAACAGGTCTACTTTTGAAATCAACTTTACCTTTATGTTTAAGATATAGTGCCTCAGCTTCTATGTCACAAATATGACTGAGAGGAATGCTCTTTCTATTGGTGAGTAGTTCAACTCGTAGCCCACTAGTGTTTAGTTGATGTATTAGACCACTCTTTCCTTGTTGCTATCATCTAGTTGGGCTACGAGAGCTCCCAAAATTGCTGGTGTGGTAGATATGTAGAGAACTACTTTCTTATTTGGGATAGGTAGCATGAGTGTAGGAGGAGTAAGTAGGTACTCCTGGACTTTTTGGAATGCTTTGTCACATTTCCCATCCCAGTTGAAGGTAATATCCTTGTGTTGTAGATGAGTGAAAGGGTGACATTTGTCTGCCAATTGTGTGATAAGTTGCTTGATGGATTGTAGCTTCCCTTGTAGACTTCTCAACTGTTTGAGTGTTTTTGGTGGAGGCATCTCTATTATATCTTTTACTTTTACAAGATCCACTTCAATCCCCCTTCTTGATACTATGTACCCTAACAACTTTTTAGATGTTACTCCAAACATGCACTTCTTAGGGTTGAGCCTCAAATTATATTGTTTAAGCCGATGAAACACCCTTGCAAGATTTGACAAGTGATCTTCCCTTTTGACAAACTTTGCTAGAATATCATCCACATAATCTTCCATGATGGTGTGTGTCATATCATGGAATATGGATGTCATTTCTCTTTTATATGTTTCTCCTACGTTCTCTATACCAAAGGGAATTACATTCCAAAAAAGGGTCTCCCAAGCACAAGTAAAGGTTGTTTTGTGTTGATTGTTTGGAGAGATTTTTATTTGGTTATATTTGGAGAAACCATCCATTAAGGATAGCATCTCATGCCCTGTTGTCATATCCATGATCATGTCTATACTTGGCAATGGAAAGTCATCCTTTGGATAGGCCTTGTTCAAGTATTTGAAATCTGTGTATATCCTTACGCCCCTAGCAGGCTTTGACACTGATACTAGATTTGATATCCATTGTGGATAATCGATGGGTCTAATAAAACCCACATCTAGTAGTTTATTTAGCTCTACCTTTACTAGTAACACTATCTAAGAATGCATTTTTCTAAGTTTTTTCTTGATAGGCTTTGCTCCAATGACTACAACTAAATAGTGTACCACTAATGCTGGATCTAATCCAGGCATGTCAAAATAGGTCTAGGAAAAATTTACCTTCCTATCATTGATGAATGCTATGAAATTTTCTTTCTCTTTGGGATCAAGTGATGCTACGTGGTATGCAATTTTTGGATTTTATGTTGTACCAACATTTATGGACCCTACTTCTTCTACCAAGAATGTTGATATTTCTTGGTACTCAGGTATGGAGAGATTGAACCCTCCATCCTCGGGTGCCTCTAGGAGGTTTTCAACTTTGGATGCATCCTTTATTTTATTCCTTTTTGGATATGATAGAGCCACACTATGGTTTTCTCTAGGCGACCTTGCTTTGATCTTTATATTTTCCTTTTCATTTTTGCAACTAGAAGGTTCAATCTCTCCACCAAAGTAGGCAACCTGTTCAAGCTCCATGACAAACCCTGCTTTGTGATCTCCTACTGGTATGTCTGTTCAAAGTCCCATGAACTCAAAAATTGGTTCATCATTCTGGAATTGATCCATAATAGGTGTCTATTATTGTTAGTCCCAATCTATGAGTTGTGGGTAGTAGAGTGGGAGGCTATCATCATTATCCGTAAAGATTATGGAGGTTGCTAAAATGGTTAGTATGGCTCTAGTATCTTTTTTCCATTGGGTGTTGTTGATGGTGTTTTCTACACAACAACAACTCAGACATAAAATGATATTCTATCTCTCTTGAAAGATAATCTTCAACAATAAATTGCTGAAAATCACCCTAAGGTCTCTCGAGTGTCAGGTCATGACAATACATAAAACAACTTAGATAATATGTGAAGATGCTGGTAATCACAATCAGACCTTACTACAAGCAAACTGTATCTTTCCAATTTATCAAATTTTGCAATATTATGATCTTAAATCCTAAATCTAACCAAACAATAAAGAAACAACAAAAGATGAGGGTGCAAGGGATATAACAAAATCTAAACTATTTCTAAGATGAACAATGCAAAGGATAAATACCTAGAATGGACCAATCTCAAATAACCATTTCCTGCTTAACCCACAATGCAATATCACAAGAAAGGTGCAATCTTCTAAGGCATACAAATTTTCAAATCATAGACATTCATCTACAATTGAACTAAGCATAAATAAATGTATGGTCTAGGTTGACTTCACCAGCCTACTACAATCAAATAGTTACTGGGAGTATAGACTAGAGATTGCTACAAACATTCCAAGCATTAAATCATGAACATTATTCACCAACCTAATCTAATTCTAAATTTAACATCAAATATTATATCTTCAAGCAATTTCAAAGGATGGAACAATAGGAACCATGCAAGATAAACTAACACAAAATAATTCACCAGAGAAACCACAATGCCTTCAATTGTATTAGATCACCCAAAATATAGCAACAATTCCACTGTTCTGTGTTACAACGTTTGCTTGAAAGAACTAACTACTATCTCTGCTATAGAATGCTCTAGCTCTTTTCTTAGTCTAGCTTGTCTAATTATCTATTATCTATCTCACCTTACAAATGAGGCAGGAATGCCAATTTAAAGGGAATCCTCAAAACATGTCAGCCCAGCCAGACATTTACAAAATAAAATAGCCAAAACAAGTCGGCCTCAGGAAATTCAAAATAAGGCACATATTAAATGCCGATACATCATCAAGGTCGGCCAAAACACATTCCTCAATGCAGCCCGGATCAACACATGCCCTATAATAATAGGGAAGCACAAATCACCTTATCCTTGTTTTGATCCAGCGATTCATGAACTTTCAAAAACACCTTATCCAACTCAGCGACAGGTGGCAAGGGTAGGATTTTGAGCCGACATTCAATTGATTCAATCTCTTCCCTTGACTGCTTAACCATTGTATCCCAATCACCCTTATAGGCCAAGTACTTATCCACCACAGCCAGATAAGTAGCCGCATCATCCAATTGGTGCCCTGTCACAAAATTTTCAATATCAGGGGCATAGACATCATGTCACCATTCCCTCAATTGTTCCAAACTCAAGTACCTAGGGGCGATCTTCCTTCTTCTAGTCATTATCTCAAAAAAGGTGATGCATCCATCATAAACAATAGTTAAATTACCATCCATCTGCTTCCTTTGTTTGTAGATCTGCTTGATGGTTTTTTGTCAAATTTGTAGGGCTTCAAACCACTCCCAAGGCTCCCTAACCTTAGATGAAGAAAGGATTCCATCAACAACCAGCTGATCCTTACTATACTCCATGATTGTTTTGGTTTTCTACAATAAGAGATCAGTGTCCTCCTTATCCTGAGATAAAACATAATCTAACGAAACCTTAACCCTTATTGCATCCTTTCTAGTTGAAAGGATCTCCTTTATTGCCTCATCTCCCTTAGCCTATACCTCCTTCAACCAATTTACTATAGCCAGAGTAGAAGCTTTCATCTTTTCTATTTCATAGATGGTCTCCTTCGGTAAGAAATCAGCAGTAGCAAAAGAGGATGGGTGAAAAGATTGTAAAGGCTTCATTAAATCTTCTAGACATTTCCTAAGCCTTTCATTTTCTTTCTTTAGTTCATACTTAGACTGTGTTTCCTTCCTCAATCTCCCAATGATCACTGCACTGGACCCCTCATATTCTTCAATATCTTGCTCCATAGAAGTGGGCCCGAGATTAATGGTCTGTACATCATAATCCTTCCCGGTGACCTCATCTTTACTTTTATCAACAACAGGGGTAGCAATATGAATAACCCAGTTACTAGCTTCATCCCTTTCAATCCTGGAAACCACCTTGGATACCTTCTTCCTCTTACCTTTTCCTATCTTGGCCAATATTTCATCCCAGTTGAGAGGAGTGTCCTCAACAATGACCTGTTTCCTTATGATCTCTTTGTCTAGCCAATCCGGAACAACAGGACCCACCCGAATTTCATCTTTCTTGACCTCTTCATGCTGATCCATCGTCTCATTCCTTTCCTTTTCAGGAGATTGATCACCTTTGTTTCCCAATTCTAGCTCCTCTTCTTGTAGGGGTGATGGAGTCTTAACAAGAAAATCCTCCTTCTCAGGGGATCTATTATCTTTACTGCTTACAAGAGAATCCTCATATTGTACCAACAGAGAAGGATGCATTTCCACATCTCCTACCTCAAACTCAGCAGCTTGCCCATAAAGTTCCCCATCCTTAAATGGTTCCGCCTCCTCACTAATCTCATGCTCTTCATGAGTTTTCTGCTCAGGTATACCCAATGAAGGAGAGGTATCTTTCTATTGTTCCATAGTGGATGCCATTGGAAGAGGATCTGCCTTTTGCATAGTCTCTTTAGGAGATGGAGTTCTTGACCTTCTTGAATAAACCTGGGTTTTCTCTCCCGAACTCTCCACATTGACCACATGAGGGTTCATCTTATCCCTAGAAGTCTCTTGATCTTTCTTCTTAGAATCCCTGGTTATCCTTGTCCTCTTTGGCTCTGGAGGAGTGTCTTCTGTCTCTGCTTTCTCAAGTTCCTCCTCTCTAGTAAACTTACTTATTTTCACAGTATGACTCCTCTTCTTTCCCCTAGGTTTTCTTTTCTTTTTAGGCTCACTCTCCTTAGGGCCTCTGATTTTAATCTTAAAAGGTGATCCTACCTTAGTCTTGCCTATAGAATCATCGTCACTAGACTCCTCTGAGGTGGAATGAGCATTCAGATTTCTCATCAGATTGAAAGTACAAGGTACCTTTTCGCTCTTCAATTCCCATACTTTATGCTTCAACCATGACTTGGTGAATTTCACAATAGGAGCCATTAATTCCTCCAGCTCAGTTATTTCCCTTTCTAACCAGTTTATCTCTCCAATGGGCTTGTCCTTGACTGATTCAAATGCATGATCCTGGACTAAATTTCCATCATCCTCCAACTGATCAAGAATCAACTTGACATTGTACATTCTGATTACATCAGCTGGAAGCCTAGAATACCTTTTCCTTCTCACCTCAAAGTCATCCTTGTTGTTCGCCCAGTAATCCTCTAGATCATCTTTGTGGTGATATTCTTTAGTAGCCTTCTTCTGTGCTTCGCCAGTGATGTCAAAGCTTGCCCTCTTAGAATGGAAAGAGAAACCAAAAGGACTCAAATCCTCCCTTGATGCATGAGCTGATTGGATTGAAGGGAAAACCTCACTTATACCAATTCTCAAGGGAAGTCCCCACCAAACCCTCTCTTGTGCTTCACTTTTTTAACAACAGCATCGAAATCACATATCTATCGGGTAACCTCCAAGAGTATGATGTAGTCAGTGGGATATCTTGGCAATCTATATGGAGTAGTGGGACATCCATCAATTCTGATATAGGAAAAGGTGGGGAATTGTATAAACCAGGCTCCATATCTTTTAATAAGTTCTTTGGCTCCATCATAAATTCTCACATGCTCTGCATTCTGAAGCAACCTAGTAATATGCATAATGAATGCATCATTTGCTCTTCTATAATTTGAATTCCCTAGGTGCAGCTCAGGGTACACCTCATAAATGACATCTTGCCCAAATTTTCCTTTTGGATTTAAACCCCTATATGGATAAAATCTGGCAAGCACATACACCACATAAGATGTCATAGTGAATTTCTTTATCTCCAGCACATCTCTCATCTGCCTGTCAATCATTGCACTGATAATCCCTGCCCAATGGTAATTGATGCCTTGCTCAATCTTGTTAATGACATGCACCATCCAATTCTCCAATGCCCTAGCACTCTTTAAGCCTGCCACCCTGCTCAATAGTGTGATTGCATCATATATATCTTGTCAGAACTTGACCCTGTGTAACTATTTAGGCAACTTGGAGAAATGAGATTTTGGCTTTTCCAGCCAGGAATTGATCATCTGTTGGGCTTTGGTAAGTTCATCCTCATAGTAAGTCCTAGCCAAGTCCACGTCCAAGGCACACACACATGATAAGTCTGGCATATCAAATTCCTGGGCAATAGAAACTGGATTAAAGTTTGCCAATACTCTCCCATCAGTGTTGACAATCCTCTACGTATCAAAGTCATAGTGTCGGGCACACTCCAATATCAATTCATAGCATTGAACTGCAGGAGGAAATCCTGCCACATGAGCCAGTCCGGATTTCACCACTCCCTTGGTCAGGACCGATAGATCCCTCTGAGCTAACCTTTCTTTGAACTCTTCATATCTCCAAGCTCCTACATTGGTATCTGAAACCCCTGTCCAAACTGAGGCCACCTTACTATCCGGCAACTGATTCTTCACATCCAACCTTATCTTTTTAGCATTTGAAACTAATGATCCCTCTGTATCTCCCTTGGCCTTTCCTGCCGCCGCCTTGCTCGATTTAGCTTGCATTCATAAAAGAGCCCCATGAAAATCCAATTATCATCCATATTTCAATCAAAGGTTAGCCTCGAAACCAAATGAAGCCATTAAAATAAATCATTTAATCATCAATCTTGAAAATCTGGGAAAATGAAGAAATCCAGGAAAATGAAGTAACACGAGAAAATCCAGTCAGGGCAGAATTTTGGAGAAATCTGACCCAGCCGGACTCCTGCTACCAAGACATCATTTTATCAAATAAATCATCAATACGGAAAAAAGAGATGCATGATTATCATAAGATTCATTCACTTAGCAACAAGAAATCACCATCCAGCATTTGATTCATTACTTTGATTTCGTAAATCAAAATCAAGTGGAACCAGGAAAAAACCAAAAAAATCCGGGTAGTCCGGATTTCCACGGGTGGCTTCAAATTCTAGGAAGTCATCACACTCTGGAGAAATGGAAAAATTTGAGAAAATCCGGGTGCGCGGAAATTCTGCAAACACCTCGAAAACACGACAATCATTTGGCGCGAAGACCATTAATTGAGTGATCATACAAACCCCCTATCTGAATCCAACAAACATAAACTCAACCTCAATAAGCCAAATCTCGATTGTACCTGAATTTAAACTCCCAAAACTCTCAAATGGTTGATCCCTGTGGCGAAATAATGATGCCCTAAATTTGACAGTTAAACCTCCGCCATGAGAGTTAGGGCAAGCTCAAAATTAGACACCATCTTTCAAAATGATTAAACTAGGGCACACTAGGGTATCAAGTGATGCGAACAAGATCGAGCCAGACATAGGATAAGAAGGTACAACAACTCCACCAAACCTAACAACCCTGGGCATACATATCGAAACCCTACCTTCATGAATTATACTAGATTACATGCCAACAAGGCAAGGCCCCAACAAGAATGCCCAGTCACAAGGGCACACCCAAAATTCAATCAATAAACGAAGGGATGCGCAGTGTAGGCATTAAAACCTATGGAAAGGTGGGTTCAAACCCTAATTCGATAAATATGTAACCATGAAAACAAACAAGGGCTGACCCAAATAATCATCAACAACTTGAAAGATTCAATCAAAGCACAAAACAATAGGAGAATTCAACAATGACTTACCATGGATTAAATCTGAATGAACCTTGAGCCCAAGGAAATCACTGCAAATCAAGGTGCCCTAGTGGCGATAATATCAACACAAACGCCCAAGGAAATCCACACACGAGCAGACCAAATCCAACAACTAGAGCTCAAAAAAGAACAAACTCAAGCACTAGAGCAAATAGAAAATGAACAATGAAATCAGGAAGAGCGCTAAAAGCCCTTAAATTCGCCCACACTCACGCTAGGGAAGACATACCTCAAGCATTAATAGCTGACAAGACATATCAAGAAAATCTAGAAACCCGAGGTTGAAACAGAATTTTGGAAAAATCCAAGCCAGACGGACTATCCCGGTGAGCATGAATTCCACGGATGACGCACCCCTTCGGGACTTTGACGTAGTCCGGGAAAATCCACGTGATCCAGAAAATCCCAGATTCAACCAGAAACCTAGATTCCAGAAAAATCCGACATTGACAGACGATGGACCAGGACCCAGGAAAATCCAGGTGAGCCGGAAAATCCCGGACCCAGGTCAAAACCCGGACCTCACCAAAAACCAAGTTTGATCAATTCAACCCTTAGGGTAAGACCAAGGTAAGCAAGACCAACATCCCAAGACCATGAAAGGACAAATCCAATAAAAACCAAAGGTCTAAGAGACATCCGAAATCAGAAAACAGAGGGTCCCTACTCCAAGTGGGGTGTGTGTGCAAAATTGCACAACAGGTGTCTAGGTCATCATTACTTGAAGTGGGAGAACTATATCCAGTGATAAATGAAGGAGAGTCTCATTTATATTCATTAGAGTCTATTCTAGATTGAAAATAGATATTGGGAATGGTTTTGATAAACTGGAGAGGGAACCTATCAAGGGTAAATTTTTCGAATAAGTATTTGACAGGTAAATCATTGTCCATGATATGGTAGATATCCAGTGCTTGATGCTAGTAAAAGTTTCATGTTTCTTAAAAGGGGTTTATCTAGTTTTTGGAGTAACCACATATTTTGGCTTATAACATAGTCCTATATTTTTCTCTTTGTTCCACTATGATAGGCTTTGATCGGCCTTTTTTGTGTAACCCAAGGCAACCTTTCCTTGATACCCCATTTGTTTAGCAAATTGATAACCTCCATTGTTAAGATCAATTAGAATGGGTTGTGGCTTTTCTGGTTCTTTTTGGTCCTCCTTGTAAATCATGGATGAGAAGTCCCCTTTGAATATTTCATCTTTCATGATGGGTTTGGCTATTATTTGCACTGTATGAGTAAGCTTGATTTCTTTCGAACCTCCATAGACTTTAGGTGTTGGTGGAAGCATGCCAATACATAATGCCTATTTGAAGTGGTAATTTCCATTACCTCTATCAAGTACATGAACCTTAGTTTCCATTTTTGGTTTCTCACTCGATGTGATCTTGGCTGAGGTTTATGGTAGCATGGAAGGGTCAACATATGAGAATGAATGGAAGGCTATGTCATTTCTAGGTATGCGTTGGATTGTATTATACTTTTCCTCCAAATTTTCACAGAAGTGGAAAGGTTCAGGATTGGCATATAAGGTCACCTCTTTTCCTTCATGGGGAAACTTTATGCATTGGTGGAAAGTTGAAGGGACTACTTGTAATGCATGGATTCAAGGGCATCCTAGGAGTAGATACGATAACTCAAGGTCAAGCACTTAACATATAGTTTTTGTGATGGTTGGTCCTATCTGTACTAGTAGCCTGACTATTCCTTTTGAATTCCTTTCAAGGAAATCATAGGACCTTATGGTGATACTCTTTCCTTTTTCTATCACATCATCAAAATACCCTAATTGTTTGATGAACTTGAAGGTACAAATGTTTAGATCCACACTATTATCTATCAACACTCATTTGACCATGTTCTTGTGGATACCGACCTCTATGTAGAGGGCTTGGTTGTGGAACATCCTTTATGGAAGGTCTTTCTTGGAAAATACTATATTATTGTTGGCCATGATTTTTTCAACCATGGCTTGGAACTAAGTAGGATTGAGGTCATTAGGGACTGACGCTTCCAATTCTTTTTCAAATATTTCCCTATGTGCGAGTGATAGTTTTAGCAACTCTAGGATTAAGATTAGGCCGGGGGTCTTCTTCAGTTGTTCCACATTGCTATGTTATTTAATGAATTAGTTGTTGGTTTAGGAGGGGATCCTTGTATTATAACTCTCCCTTGATGGGTAGTCACATTACAGTTGTTGTCTCCACCTTGTACAGTCAGTACATTTTCCCTATTGTCATTAGCTTGTGAGAGGGTTCCTAGAACTATGTCACCATAGGTATAATTAGCATTATGCTACTCTTTTTATTTTCCTTTTTCATTCCTTTTAGCATGGTTTGGGATGGGGTTCATGTATATTTAAAGTTCCTTGTTTCTGGGATGGTGTTCAACATCTACCTCTTTTTTTTCTATCAGGTCTTGGATGAGGTGTTTGAGTCACATGCAATTTTTTGTTGTGTGCCCCTTAATCTTGTGGAATTTGCACAAGTATTTCTCGTTATACCATGGTGTTTTAAAGCTAGGTTCCTCAAAGTTTGGATGATCAATATTATTGATGAGGTTTTTTGTACTAGCTTACATGTGACTCTCTTAAGTGGCTCACCTAGTACTATGAATTGCCTCCTTGGTTGATCGTAGTGTCTCTGTTGCCCTCCTTGATTTGTTTGTTTGTTGACTGTCTGATTGTTCTTGGGATGGATATTTTGGTTATTTTGTGTACCATTTGGAACATAGATTGCTTGTGCCACTTGTGGTTTTTTTTGAGGTGTCTTTTTTGCATTACATAGTGCTCTAGCATCAACCACTTTGTCATTTGTAACGTTCTTGTTCTTGGCCCAGACTTTAGGTTTCTCATTTGAACTAGAAGGACTATCTCTTGGGTTGTTTATATTGATCACCCTCTTTCTATGAGGGCCCTTTCTATGTGCATTCCCTTATCAATGAATTCTTTAAAATTTGTGGGACATGGCATGGTAAGTTGGTAGTTGACTTCTTCTTGGACATTTGAAAATGAATATGTCAACTAGCTCCTTGTCGAGAATAGGTGATTTGCATCGACTAGCCTTATGTCGCCATAATTGAAGGTATGAGGTGAAAGATTCACCTTGAATTTGCTTAATTTTGTACAAATCCATGATGGTAATATCTTTCTCTATGTTGAATGAGAAGTGTGTTATGAACTTGCTAGATAGTTCATCAAAGGTTTTAATTCCTCGTGATAAATGAGAAAATCACTCCATAGCATGACTTGTAAGGCTACATGGAAAGAGCCTCGTGAGGTAAGTGTCATTTTTTTATACCTCCATACATAGCATTGAGAAGTCTCACATGTGCTCTATTGGATCTCCTCTTCCTTTATAGTTGTTGAATTTGGGCATTTCAAACTTTTTTGGAAAAGGTAGTGTAGTGATGAAGCAATCTAATGGGAATGGACATATTGCCTAAAGGGTGTAGGTCTTCTTTGTTTTCCCTACCTGCATTTTTAATATTTTCTAATTCATTGCCTCTAGTTGTAGTTCCATCTCAGTTTTTGGTATTTTTTTTGCAAGCCTTGTGTGTAATAGCCTTGTTGTCCCACAACATTTTTTTGGTCGTAAGTTGGATAGAATGGGGGTATTGAACCTTGGTAGCTGTTTTGAACATAGGTTGAGTTAGATCCTTGTTGTGTGTAAGGAGGGTTAGCTCCTTCTTGAGTGTAAGGATGGTTAGCTCCTTGTTGCTATGATGAAGTATACTAAAGGTTAACTTGTTGATGCATTAGCGGGACACCTTGTTGGTAGGATGAATTTGAAAGGGTACACTATGGTACACCTTACTGTTGGTATGAACTATGTTGAAGGTTTCCCTAATGGTGTGTTGGTGGGTTTCCTTATGGATGGGATGGCCGAAGAAGGGTGCTTTCTGGCACACCTTGTTGTTGGGATGGACTATATTGAAGGTTTCCCTAATGGTGCATTGGCTGGTTACCTTGTTGATGGGACGACTGAAGAAGGGTGCTTTGTGGAACATCTTGTTATTGGGATGGACTATACTAAATGTTTCCTTGATGGTGTGTTGGTGGGTTACCTTGTTGATGGGATGACTGAAGAAGGGTGCTTTGTGGCACACCTTGTTGTTGGGATAGACTATATTGAAGGTTTCCTTGATGGTGCATTGGCGGGTTACCTTATTGATGGGACTAATGAAGAAGGGTGATTTGTGGCACACCTTGTTGCTAGGAAGGTTTCCCTAATGGTGTGTTGGTGGGTTACCTTGTTGATGGAATGACTGAAGAAGGGTGCTTTGTGGCACACCTTTTTGTTGGGATGGACTATACTGAAGTTTTCCCTGATGGTGCGTTGGAGGGTTACCTTGTTGATGGCACAAATGAAGAAGGGTTCCCTATGGCACACCTTGCTGTTGGGGCTGATATGGAAGGGGAACCTATGGTCCACCTTGTTGATGGTACTAATTTGGAAGGGGACCTTGTGGTCCACCTTTTTGGTGGTACTAATTCGGAAGGGTACCCTGTGGTCCACCTTGTTGATGGTACTGCATGTTTTGTGAAGGGTTGATATTCAAATTGTTTTGAGGTACATATTATTCTAGAGGTGGATTGTTGCTTTTTGGTACGTACTAGGATGGACCTCCTTGATACTATTGTGCTACTATCACTTGTTTGATCTGAGTCAATTTTTTGTACAAGGGGTTTTCCTTGGTTTGATCACTATTTTGTGAGAATACGGGTGGCATGTTTGGAATCTCTATGGGTTCATATATTTGTCTCACAACTGAGTTATACCCTAAGGGAATAAGGTTGGGATATTTGAGAGCCTCCACATTGAAATCCACTTGTAATTTAGTACCACTCTATGCTAACTTGAAGAAATAAGAATTTGGGTCATTTTTCAACAAATTGTCCATTAGTTTAAGTATCTTAGGGTTGTTGGAATGTTCAAAAAATTACTCATTTATTTCCTCCTTAGTATCTACCTCTTCTGTGACTACTCAATTTGGTTCTTGGTTGTTTTGTTCTATCCCTTCTTGTCATTTCTAGTTTAGCTCTTCTTCACTAAATGTGTCCTTGTATATGGGTCTCTTTTGGGGTGTTTCAAGGTCGCTTGGCCTATCGCCCCATGGGCCACATTCATTGTTCATGGTTTTTTTTGGTGGGATGCTGGCATTGTTCTTGTTTGCTTCCATATTATTTCTATGTTGTGATCTTGTAGTTGTCATAAAAACCTTCCAAGCTTTTGTGAAAGTTTTCGTGACTCCTAGCTATGGAAAAATAATGTGTTTGTTTGTATTTTTCTATAATTAAGGAAAACAAAATTGCTTTTGTTTTCAGTGCATTGGATCTAGGGATGGTTGGCCCATTGAGAAGTGTAAATATAAATTTTCTAGTTGATTTTGATGAGTGTGATATCTTCTCAAGATGTACCCTTTGTAAAACTTTAGACTAGGACGGTTTTTGAAAGATGAAGTATGAATTTTTGCTTAAGGATTTTGCTCTTTCCAAAGATCACGAAGGGTGTATATCTATTGCCACATAGGAGGTGGTAACACAGGTCTTTCGGCTACTAGGTCTGCTTTCTCTTCCTCTTCATCTAATACGTTTGTTGTATTTCTCCATTGGTTGGATGTTTCATTCTTCTCAAATATGAAGGTTCTTAAACTTTAATTACATTAGTTTATTCGCCTTCAATGTGTGTGAGACTAGGTTGTAAGATTGGTGCTCTAAGATTTGGTTGTTGAACAAGCGAATTCAGATGCCAAATGGTCATATGGTGAAAGTTTGGATGTTTTGATATGGTTTGTTATGAAGCTCAAGACCCTAAGGTTTGAGTGTAGTTTTGAGGTTGTACTATATTTAGAAGTCAAAATACTAAAATCCCTAGATTGATATCTCACTTCTTCTAGAGGATATGTTACGGGAAAGCTTACTTAAACTATCTACAAATTCCAAGTAATTGTTGATATCTTAGAAGTATAATTGATGGAATAATCTAGGTGTGTTTGTTTTGATTATGATTTTTCTTTGTTTCATTCTAAGAAGGATTTTGTAAGCAGCTTTGAATCATTTTTTTGAATGACAATAAGATAAAGTAGAAGTGAGGTTTTTTTGCAAAATCACTAGGCTCTAAGGAATAGTAGCTAGATTTATCAACTACGGCCTAAAATTTGTCAAGTACACTAGTTTTTGTGAAGCAAGTGCGAGCTGAAATGAAAAGTGTGGCCTTTGTATGTTTCTAGAAAATGTGGTGATGTACTCATTCAAATGTGAGTTTTCCTTGGCAACTGCAAGTAGATTTTAGGTAAGTGTGCCAGTTTTTGAGAAGAAAGTGCGAGCAAAAAGAAGCAATGCATGGGATGTTAGAGCTAAAAAATCCACATTGGTTGTCCTACACACCTCAATTTTCACTCATCCTCCCATATCCTCCATCTCCATTTAATAATAATTGACATTAATATAAAGTACCAAATTAAGGCCCTTTATCATTACAATAAAGTGAAGTCCCTACTTGAAATGTTCTCCTCACAGCTCATGGTATGTCACCAAGACAATGCCATATCAGAGAGAGTTTCACCATAGTCTCTTCGACTCAAGCAGAAAGGGATGATAAAAAATGTAGATGAGACTCCCAGATGTCTAAGAGACATATTCAAATGTCTTCCCTCCAACTAAGAATGATATGTCTAAGATACTTGGACATTTCGAAGAGAGAATTTAACATGTCTCACTAATGAATCATACAATTGTCAACATTTAGGAAATAAAAAAAACATCTCTCGGATACCGAGAGATTATCATAAAATAAATAGTAAATCACTGGTGGAACAAGCAATGACCAAACAACAATGTTGAAGGGACATCGGCATGTCAAGGAGAGAAACAAAAAAGTTTCTTCGACACTCAAGCAGCAAAATATCGACAAGACACATAAATATTGAACAGACATTGGATGAGGTCTCATTGACATCCTAACAATGGTATGTTGAGGAGACACAAAGATATCGAGAAGACATTATCAAAAGTCTCCCCAAAATTCTGGCACAAGTTATTGATGAGACTAAGAGGCGTTGGAGAGAGGTGACCATAGGTCTCTGTGACATAACAAAGTCACATAGACATCATCAACAACTATTATCGCTGAGGAAAGAGATAAAGACATGTTGAGGAGACATAATATTTTCGATAAGAGAAATCCACCAATCTCATCGACAAAAAAGAATATTTTGAGGGAGAAAACTGAGAAGTAAATATCAACGATACATTGTGATATTGATGAGAGAAACATGAATGTCTCTTAGATGACCAAGGATATCAAAGAGAGATATAGACATTGTGATCAGAGTCTCATTGAAAAAATATGAAATAATTGTCACTTGATTGATTTGACGGATTAAGTCATCGAAGAGACAACTGCCATTAATACAAAAGTTGATAGGAAGGGTGGTGCGAGCACCATTTATGAACTAGAGTTGGTTTAAGTGTGCTAAAATTTGATAAATGCAACCTTTGAGAAACAAAAATTCACTACACATTATGGCTAAGCATCCAGAGGATGAAGTGGGACAAAAGCAAGCAACTCAAATTCTTCCATTCACTCAAGTAAGTGAACCTTGGCTCAACTGAATGTAATTTTTTGAATAGAGCTTGAGGTATAGCACTGCTAGAGTTAGAATGGATAAAACCCCAGATAAGGAAAGAGCAAAAAGAAAAAACACTGAAAGTAAGCCTCTTAATCAATATTTAATAGAATAGTGTCCTAGTTCTAAGCCAAAAGCACAAAGAATAGCTCAGTCAAACCTATCATATGAGACCCTCGAAGATAAACATAAGATTTTGGGAGATGTATGGACTCCACATAGAGGCTACAATTTGTTCATATATCATTATAGGAAGCAATACAAATATAGCTCAGTCTCAAACCCATGGAATTTGAATTTAGGGAGGCTAGTAATTCCAAATGTTTTCGTGAACATAGAGTTAATTAAGGCACTAGAAAGAATTATAATCTCAAATCAAGGACAATTCATTTGCACAATGGGTCATAGTTTATGATCATAACGAGGGATTATATTTGCATGGTTTTCCAATTGGACACTTCTTTGAAAATGAAATTATGGCTGAGAGACTTGTTGGAGGAGTATCACTTTATGGATATGAGCTACAAGAGGTGGAAGTTGCCTCTGCAAAGACCCAAGGATCTAGGAAATCAACCTACAAGGTTTTCTAGCAATGAAAAACCACCATTTTCTGTAGAATTGTTTGAAGAATATTATCATTACACATACTATTCAGCTCACCAAGTATTTGGAATTGAGGCTCCTGCTAACATAACTATAGCTCCCATGGTTCTATTCATGGACATTTAGAGTCAAGATTCCAGACCCTATTATTATGTAAAGTACCTATCAAAATCCATTAATAATGCTCTTACTGGTATTACAATTAACAATGAAGCTATCAAGTTCAAGCACTATTCACTTCTTATGCATTTGATATTGTATGAGGGCCAAGTGATGGGAATCTAGGGAGAATAATTAAGAGTAAAATATTTGGATAGTGACTATAATTCAAGACCAATGCAAGTGTGGACATTATTCTGGTATAGTAGATGTGGGAGATCCCACTATTTGCATTTCAAGGAACATTTTGTCAAACCCTTGTATAAATTGCTTGGTCGTAAATGTGATTATAATCCATCCCCTAAAGTATAGAGGTTTCTTTGACCAAAGGAGAAAGGTCATTATGGAATGATAAACCATAATTGGGGAGATTGGTACTCATTTGCAGATTGTACTATCATTAGAGTCTATGCATTTGAGGTAGCACCATATTTGTTGCCTAAGACTGAGCCGTATAGAGTTACTTATCTTGAGATTATAAGACAATTATCTTATTTCATCTTTATGCATTTGAAAAGATATGGAAGATAGACCTTCATGCCTTCTACTATGTGCTTTGGTGATTTCACCATTATTGTTGATTCAGAGTATGAATTGGTTGGAAACAAGTTAAATTATTATGGCTTGCCCATTAGAAATAAGAGGAAGAATTTTGACCCGAGCACTTTATAAATGATGCCAAAATTTCTTAGAAATTGAAAGGATATGAGCATAAGTTTGGTGTTGATGATGTTATCATAAATTGTGAGGATAGTCAAGCAATCATGAGAGAAAATACATACAATAGATTTTTTATGCCTAAGGCATAGAGATTGAAGACTAACCAATCTTATGTAGAAGCTTTTCATGAAATTCAAGACCCCGTTGAGAGGGTTGAACAAATAATTTTGCATGAAGAAGATATAATAAAGGATGTACCTTTGGTGGTATTTGAGAGAAGAATAAATGTTAGCTCTTGGAGGTGAGTAGAAAATGTAGCACCATTATACCATTTGTCACCTCAGCCTACTCTAGAGGTAAGCTTTTCAGTTAATACACAAGTCATGGTAGAAGATGATGTTGAAGAGGAAGATGAAGTCACATAGATTAACACTCCTATCATTCCTCCATATGAAATGCCACTAGAAAGGAGTGTAGTAAAATTTTAGGCCTTTGATGAGTTATCTGATGATGTGAGGCATCGAGCTAGTCAAGAGTTCATTGCATATGATGCATTTGTCCAGATTCCTAAATTTAAAACCTTCATATATGAATATAAAGGAAAGGTGGTAAGAGAGAGGTTGAAGGATATTGACCCTGATAAGGAAGCATATGCTTTAAAATAACTTCAACGTGAAATTGATAGAGAGATGAAACATATGAATGTTGAGAAAGGAAGAGCATTATTGAAAGAAGTTGGGGTTATGCTCCTTCCAGGATGGGATGTCAGCTCAACCATTGTATTTGATAGTTTTTTGAAGAGAAAAAATAAAAAATTGCACTTGACAAATGAATTTGGTGACAAGATCTACACTATATATATTTAATCCTGGTAATAATACTTTACAGATATGGGCACTCTATCTTCTAGGGAAAAAGCCTTCCCTAGTTGATCATGATTAGATATTTGGACATCTTTTGGTGTAAAGAGTAGGAGAAATAGATCCCATGGAGACTGCTGATTTGAATGTGAATGTGGCCAAGTTCACAAAGGCTTAGATTTAGAAATTGGTAAGGTATAACATGGGACTGATAACAAGGGAAAGTGCTTGAGTCTACGTTAGAAGCTACCTATTGGAAACAAAGGCATGAGAGAGTGCAAAAAGAACAAGAGCAGTTAAGAGGAAAGCTCAAAACCACAACCTTTTAAATGGCATTATAAATAGTCTACATGAGATTCGAAGACATGTACAAACATGCTAAACAAGTTTGGCATATTCATTATAAAACATATGCAACATTACTAGAAAACACTAGATTGAGTGATAGGATGAAGGAGGTAGAGTCTTAGATCATTGCAAAGAAAGAGGATAACTCTTTTGTGCTAAAAGAATACTAGGAACTCATGAAAGCTCATAAGGACTTCCACAATATCCTAACATAGGAGTTGAGTGATTTCACTCAGCCACTGAGTATGTCCTTACCCAATTTCTTTGAAGAAACAAAATTGAAAGATTTGGATACATGGAAGGATGAAATTTCCAACTATCTTTCAATTATTCTTGATGCAATTAATGATGAAGAGGAAGTGCTTAAGAGGATGCACTAGTAACTTGAGAGAATCTTCGAATTGGAGTATGCTATGAAATACATCATACATAATGCAAACAATCATGCTAAAAGTGGGTACGTGGAGCATTTGTCAAAGATCGGCTTGTTCATTTCATGGGCCAAATAAAAGAGAAGTGATAGGGGCTAGAGTTTGATAGTTATGGATACATGATCATGGTGCACAAGCCTTGAATACGTCTTAGATGACCACAGGTGATTGCTGGAGATTAACGGACTACAGTGCATCTACTGGAAAACTCTTAATATTTTCATGCTTATTCTAATTATGTTTTAGTTCTGAAACAATGTGACTTTATGTATCAGGTTTGAAGCTTGTTGCTTCCCATACAAATAGGTAAACCAGGACCTGATTTTGAGGAGATCATATCATCATCATCACATTTCATTTCATTAGAATAGGCATTAGTAAGAGGATAGATTGCATAATTCTCCCATGTATACTATATTTGAAATACTTCTATTATAATGCTTATATTTTGAAGTAATACAATGGAGCAGACTATTTATGAATCATAATTCATTTTTAGTGTTCAATTACTGTGTTGATTTTCATGCTCATTTATTACTTTGTTGTCTCCAAGGTGGTCTACTCAAGTTATTTAAATATGCATGATTTATCAGAGCACATTTGATGTTATTATGTGAAAGAGTTGATTGGTTTCTAAGTTGATGTGAATTAAAATCAAATTTGATAGTTTACTTTAATTGGTCTTTGCCCAAGGTTAAGATCCTTGTAAAGAAGTTGTTTATATTGGTTTCCATTAACTCAAGAATTAAAAGTCCTTTCATACTTTCATAGTAACTTGAGGGGATATCATTGGGATCATTAAAGAAGAACATTGTAATAAACTATCTTGCGCGTTTTCACAAGGTGAAGACATCTCAAGTGACCAATAATTTGAGTTAAGCTAAATAATAAAATTACTTATCTTACAGCTTTGTGTCCATTCCATAATTGCCATTCACTCATCCACTTCATTCAACCAATAGGAGTAGGCACTGGTCATACTTAGGATACTATACAACTCACAATCTTGAACTCTCAATTATTCTCAATAGAAATTAGCAATCAAAACTCTGTATCTACTCCATCTTCATGTGCCATAATGAGTAGGTTGCTCAATCTAGGAATTATATCCAATTGAAAATCTTCCTTATTGTTTAGGTATACCCACCTAGGTCTAGCAGAGCCTAAAGAGTAGAAGGTAATCAATCTTGTTTAGCTTGTTCATGGGCCAAAGGTGTATTAAGGGATTGGCAACCCTTTATGGTTTAAAAACCTATATTTTTGAGTCCTAACATATTGGTGACTATGTTGGGGACCAAGCCAATTCTAAACCTAAGCCTTCCATTATAGAGTCATTTAAAAGTGTATAAGAGCGAATTTGCACCCTATGTGTAATTCCCCTCTTTTTCCTTTATCCACCTTAGAAAATGAAGTTTAGAGGCTTAATTCCACCTAATCCCACCTCTTGCATCACACTTGGCACTTTTTTTGAGCGTCGGTGGAGGCATTTCTTTAGTGGATTCCTACACAGCGCGTAGACGTCTATGTGATGCACTTATGTCCTTAACAGATTCCTGCATCTGGATCCTATAGAGGTGTTACACTTCCCATTTGGGGTTGATTTGTAACACCCTCCTTGCCCGACCAACCCAAATATGGTCATTTTCTTCGTATCCCCTTGAAATTCACTCCTTCCATATGTATTTCAACTTCTTTTGATCTTCTTCCATCCTCTACACATCTCTTCACCACTTCTGGACTTCATTCACAAGCTTCACAAGCTCTTCTCAAGCTCTAAATAGCTCCTTCACCCTCTCTTAGCTCTCCAAACACTTTACACTTCATAGCATCAACATCAACACTCCACCACTTCAGTAGAGAAAGTGTGGAACAAAACACCATGGTACAAAGGATTTATTTCCTCTCATTTTCTCCCCCAAGCATCTTTGAGTGCTCTTGGTGGAGGTGTTAAGCTTTCACTCCTCTCCTTTATTACTTGGTTGAGTAGCATAACACTATTTTGTAGTGCTTTAAGTGCTCTTTACTTCATTTATGCTTTTCTCTCTATCTATTTGGTTGTTCATGGAGGTGGGAACACTAAAATGGGGTCAGACTGAGGCAGGCCCCTAAACAACCACCCAACAATTTTCTCTCCCTCTTGTGTGTAGGTATTGAAGACACTCATGAGCTAGAAGCTTCATCTCTCACACAGTTGTAAGTATTTCCTTTCTTCTCCTTATCTTTGTCATCTCTACTTTATTTCAGTTCTATCACTTTATGTTATTTGCCTATATTCTGTAAGTTCTTAGCAATCAAATAGAAGCATTCAATTTGCTATTTTTTGAGACATTCTCATTCTTTGGTTCGTACGAGATGCCAGTATTCCGTGCTGTCATTCATTTTCTATGCTGACGTCCTGTGGCTTGGGGCTTGTCAGTTTGTCTAGAAAATTTGACCTGCTCTTTCAGAATCTGAGACTTTCGCTTCATTCCATTGAGGTAGTATAGGACAGTTCACCTTGTGAGACTCTTTGAATGAAGAGAATTCATGAGTAGCAAATCCCACTATATTACATTTTGGTGAACATGACATGAAGAATAGTGTTCTTAAAAAAAACTTGGAATTTATTTACCCCTACTTGGCAGGGTCATAAAATTTAACTCGATGCTTGGAATTGAGAACCGTTTGCACCATTGGAAAGGTCTTCTAGAAAAATTGTTTAGTCCCTAAAATACCATTTCCTTTGGCAGTCAAAATTTAGGGACCGATACAAGTTCCAACCTCAAATTCCACTTCGGAGACCTCCGAAAATGCAAATTACTAGAACATAGAAAATACTAAAAAAAGCATAATGGATTTAATATCTCTTTTATTAGTTTTGTATCTAATTTTGTTCAAAATGTTAATGATATTCCATTTCATGCATGTGACAGTGACGTGGCTTTGCCTATGTCACTTGGTATCTTTGATCCTTCTCATAGAAGTCCTCTTACTTCAGAGGATATTTTGTTGCAAGAAGATGAAATTGTTGATACCTTTCTTAACATTACCCTACCTTCTCTTCATTCTGATGCACTCTCTTCTAGAGATGATGCATCTGTGAATGATGAATTTCTTATACCTTCAAATGCACTCTCTTTTGTAGATGTTTCATTTGTTAATAGTGAATCTCATATTTGTTCAGATGAACTCTCTTCTAGAGATGGTGCATTAGAAAATGATGAACCTCCTTCCAAATCTAATTCTCCCTAGATCAATGTTGAGAATGTTTGTTCAAATAATTATTCCACATTTGATCTTATTTAGATTGATGTTGAGAATATGTATTCAAGTAATTGTTCTACTAGTTGTGATGATTCAGTAAATGTAATCTATGTCTCTGCTACCCCTCAAAGGCCTAAGAGACTGGTTATTTATGTGAGTCTAGCTAGTCCTTCTCCTAAAAAGGTTTGTTCTATTGATGGTCTTCCATTTGATAGTGACTCTCCTGATCTTTCTATGGCTCCCTCTTATATAGTGGTAGCCCATACTTATGCGAATAAAATGAATAAACAACCAATTCTTCCTTCAACTCCTAAACCTACGACTAAAGCACCCAATGATTACGATTTTGTTGAACAACCTTATGTTGCTCCAGATAAAATATCACTATGGGACTTGTTTCAGTCTGCTTTGGTTTATCAAGGTATGCTTTAGGAAGACTTGCAAAAGATCCTTTTGCCTTCTTCTGCTAGGCCGGTAGATGCTAATGCATTGATAGCATTTATTCATGTAGATTCACCGAATATCACATTCTATTCACAAGAGCTCCCACCTCCGAAAGTACAGAAGCAAGTAGATCCTCTAATGATTATAGTCAACATTAATAAAATTGGCATTAGACATACTCTCGTTGACATCGGTTCAACACTCAATGTATGTAGCATCAATCTATTGCCTAAGATTAATATTGGCCCATTTTCTCTTAATACTTCTTCTATTGACATTCATGGGTTCGATAATGTCGGTCGACAAGCCCTAGGCATGATAGTCTTGCCTTTGAGGTTGGGACTTGTTACCATACCTACCCTTGTATATGTTATGCCTGAGAAGTTACCATACAACCTTCTTCTTGGTAGTCCGTGGATTCATGCTATGGGTGCAGTTCTATCTACCATGCATAAATCTATTAAGTTCATTGCTAACAATAAAGTAGTCACAGTCAAGGTTGACCTTGATGTTATGCACTTATGTGAGATGGAAGCTGTTGGTCAGGATTCGGTTGTGCTTACTCTTATTCCTTTAGTATCTTCTAGTGTGTTGATGTTTACTCCAATAGTACCTACTACAAAGGATACTCTTGAGATAAATGTCCCTAAGGAAAATCCTTCTACCTCTTCTCAAAAGAATGCATGTCTTGGTGATGATTGGGGTCCTCTAAAATTTACTAATTTCTTCATTCAAGAATGTAAAGTTGACCTAATCCACTTAGAACTTTTGATAACATCATTCACACCCACTATCGAAGATGGTTACTATTTTGTATCGCAGGGTAAGGTGAATGCAAATTGTAATGTTCTTGGTGTTGATCCTCTTTTTGAGGAAGATGATCACACTTATGTTAAAGAGGATGATATTGGAAGTCCTATCAAAGAGGCTGATAGTGATCCCATAGATGAGTGTGATCCCCCTTGCCAGAAAAATTCTCTCTATGGAGATCCTCCTCCTCCTTCTTCTACCTTCGTATCTTCTTCTTCCCATGAGAAATCAAACTTTCCTCCACAAGAGAAAGGCTTGGTTCTTTCTCCTCATCATTTATCTAAGCAATAGTAGATCTTGTTCTAGCTTCTAAAATCCTGCTTGATTACTCTTCCTTCTCCTACACACAAAAAATCTCATAAATATGATAAATCAAAACATTCTTTTTGTGCATACCATCGAGTGCCTGGCCATTCCACTGGTGAATGTAAGGCCTTGAAGGATAAAGTACAACAACTTTGTGATTTGAGTGCCATCAAACTCCTATTTGATTGATGCACCTTCCCTTTCTTTGCTTGATAAGTGATATCGAGGTTTACCTCTATCCTATTCTAAGTATCTTGCATGGTTCTCCTCCCCTATATGTTGGGGGCTGTTATAACTTATTTCGAAGATGTGTTTCCTTCTCAAGGACCCCCTCCCTTCTCTATGTCTTTCAAATGAAGTGTCCCTTGAGTGGACGCCTTTTCTCTTTTGAAGGGTTCCCAATGGACCTCTTTGAAAGATTTTCTCTCAAATGTATTCATCGGCATCTAGCTGGGGGGCAGCCCAACTAGACCTATTTCACAACTTGGTGTTTAGCTTGGGGGCAGCTCGACTAGACCTATTTCACAACTTTTGTGTCTAGCTTGGGGGAAACCTAACTAAACCTCTCTTTTCAAATAGTGCGTCCCTTGAGTGGACCTCTCTTCCTTTTGGAGGGTTCTCGAGGGACCCCTTTGAAAGCCTTCCAACTTGACGATGGTCTGCATGACTATCTGCTTACTCACTTTGTAGGACTGAGAACATATAGAGATCCTTTACATAATTGGTGATACGGGTTCTCCTCCTCGAGCGGGATTTGCTGTTATCACCTCTTTTTTGGTACAAGTTCTACTCCTGAGTGGGTTTTGCTTTCACCATGCACTTTTATCATTTCTATCTTTCTCTCCTCTTATGTATATATCGAATCAAAGATATACATCTTCTTCATCCTAAGTATATGCTCTTTCTTTAGCTTCATAGTTCTATGGAATTATGAAGTCCTCCTTTGATCTTGCACTCTCAGGTTCACCAGATCACGGTATGCTTCCTTGACAATTCAGGTATACATTTCTAACCCTACTCTTTCTTGATCAACTTTATTGAGCACTCATTAGTGTTAGTGCTCGCTAAAGTGGGGGAAAAATGTATAAGAGTGAATTTGCACCCTATGTGCAATTCCCCTTTTTTTCCTTTATCCACCTTAGAAAACCAAGTTTGGAGGCTTAATTCCACCTAAGTCTATTGCTTGCATCACACTTAGCACCTATTTTGAGCGTCGGTGGAGGTGTTTCTTTTGGGGACGCCCACACGGTGTGTAGATGTCCACACGGTGCTATTACATCCCTAACAAATTCCTGCGTCTGGAGCCTACAGAGGTGTTACACTTCCCATTGGGGGTCAATATGTAATGCCCTCCTTAGCTGACTAACCTGAATATGGTCGTTTTCTTCATATCCCCTTCAAATTCACTCTGTCCATATGCATTTCAGCTTCTTCTGATCTTATTCCATCCTCTACATATCTCTTCACCACTTTTGGAATTCATTAACAAGCTTCACAATCTCTTCTCAAGCTCTAAGCAGCTCCTTCACCCTCTCTTAGCTCTCCAAGCACTTTACACTTCATAGCAGTGACATCAACATTCCACCACTTTAGTAGAGCAAGTGTGGAACAAAACACAATGGTAGCAGAGGCTTGATTTCCTCTCATTTTCTCCCCCAAGCAGCCTTGAGTGATCTTGGTGGAGGTGGTAAGATTTCACTCCTCTCCTCTATTACTTGGTTGAGTAGCATAACACTATTTTGTAGTATTTTAAGTTCTCTTTACTTCATTTCTACTTTTCTCTCTATCTATCTGGTTGTCTATGGAGGTGGGAACACAAAAACGGGGTCTAACTGTGGCAGGCCCCCATACAGCCACCCAACAATTTTTTTCTCCCTCTTGTGTGTAGGTATTAAAGACACTCATGAGCTAGAAGCTTCATCTCTCGCACGGTTGTAAGTATTTCCTTTCTTCTTCTTATCTTTGTCATCTCTACTTCTTTATTTTAGTTCTATCACTTTTTGTTATTTCCCTATATTCTGTAAGTTCTTAGCAATTGGATAGAAGCATTCACTTTGCTATTTTTTGAGAGATTCTTGTTCTCTGGTTCATATAAGACTCTAGCGTATTTCCCTATCATCCATCTTCTATGTTGACGTCCTATGGCCAGGGGCTTGTTAGTTTGTCCATAAAATGTCTGTGACCTGCTCTTTTGAACTTTAAAACTTTTGTTGCCATTCCATTGAGGTATTCTAGGGAAGTTCACCCTATGAGGCTCTTTGAATGAAGAGAACTCATGAGTATTGAATCCCCCTATATTACAAAAATCATCACAATAATTTAGGGACTCCACTAGGAAAACAATAAAATCATTCAAAAACCTTGCACTATCCTACTCATGAAAAGGTAGGTGGTGACTCTGAAGAAATTTTATGATTGATAAAGTAAACATCAGATCAAAAAGAACAGACCACATACACCAAAGATATACCATATCATCCACCATGAATGGTAGAATATATTTACATTAGGAGATCCCCAAGAAGAATAATTTCAAGTGTACAAAAAAACATGGATCTCCTACTTCAAAGTCTAACACAAAAAATAACAAAGAAACATCTAAAAAATAGGATACAACATTCAATGATCCAGAGAATGTCTTTGAACAACCACCCACATTGTATAATAGTTTTGACCCACTCCATGGGTCACAACATCATGAAGATAATTCATGCAAGGATCCCCAGAGCCCCCTAGGACAAGGAAACAATAATCATCATGTTTACCTCAACATGGATTCACAGAGAACAAATGAATTTGTTGCCTAATTGGAGGAAGAAGGAGAACAAATACAAAGGGATTATGATCAGAAATTTTCATCACAGCAAGAAGGAGAAACCCAACATACCTCTACAAGTCATCCTTTTGGGAATTTGGAGGGGATGACTACTCAAGAAATAAAAGACTACATACAATGGCAGGAAGAATAGCTCAAGGAAAGACAACTTATAAAAAAGAGTCTTGATCTAAGTCAACAACTGTCCTAATTAGATGTTAATGCACCAAAGCCACCCAAATACATCCCACCTCATAAACAAGGAAGCAATACTAATACACAAGGGTCATCCTAGAATAAAGGTGGTCCCAGTTCTTCAAGATCACCCCATAACACAGTTGGAAGAACAAATCAGCCTATGCAACACCATGTACCATAAAATCCACCATCAGAGAATAACAACATTCCACTACCTGAACAATGGTATATTCCACATCATCATGTCCCATAGCAGTACCCTCCACATAATCCCCAACAAAATATGTACCAACAGCCTCAACAAGGATATTAGTATTACCCTATTCCCCCACCTCACAATCCTTACCCTTCAAAAACTATGAGCATAAGTAGACAATTTGATCTATCAGGATACCAATTGTATGCAGGCCCTATAGATAGCAATTGGAGAAACATTGTTCCCAAGTTCACATGGAATAATGTCACAATAATTGAAGAACACATTAGAAACCCCAATTCCCTTGTACACGAAATATGCATGGAACATGAGGATATAAATATGAGGTTGTTCATGATGTCCTTAACTGAAGAAGCAAGGGATTGGTTTAACAGTCTACCCGATGCTTCAATCACTTATGTAGCAGACTTTCAGAATCAATTCTTAGAATAGTATGGAAATCAATGCACTCCTGAGTTTTCTCTACATAAACTAATAAGTAATTAGAAACACCGGAATGAGCCAGTCTATGATTTCAATCAAAGGTTCTCCAAGCTCTATAATAAAATACCACATGGATCCAAATTGATTGATCCTATAGCTTTGAGTATTTATTTGAAGGATTTTGATCCAAAAATGAGATATGAGCTTAGAAACAGATGCCCTAGAAATTTGACTAAAGACAAAATTCAACCTTAACCATTGAAAATAATAGAAAGGTTGTAGGAATGACTGGTAGAAGGGACAACCTTAGGATACCACAAAACCCTAATCCTCCCCAAAATAGATAGGAGAATCAATACAAAAATGAAAGACCTAGATTACATGACATTCCCTACAATACTACTTGGAAAGATGGAAAACCAGTGGCAAGATCAAATTGGAAGGAGACTTTTGACCCTTTGAAGAAGCATGGAGCCCATGCACTAGACACAACACCATGGTGTTCACCATGCCATAGACCCCATGGCCTTGAATATTGTGGATTAGCTCAAGATTGTTAGAATGAATGCTCACAAGAGAAAGAAAGGGATTGTCACACTATGAATATGCTGAGATGGAGGTCTTGTCAAAATGACAAAGGATAATCCTCTTCTGGAGAGGGATATGAATACAATGTTGATAGTCAGAAACATAATGTGAATATGGAGCAAGAGGTGTTTTCTGATCAAGAAGAAAACCCATAGGAGGAGGCATACACATGCAATGCAACACCTCAGTTTCACTTGAGAACTCCAACAAAGGAAGAAAAAAGGGCTATCACAACAAAAGTTGTAGTTGAGGAAAAAGGGAGGAGATATAATCTAAGAAGTAAAACCACATATGGAGATTAGGGGACACCAAGAAGCATGTTCATTAGGGAAAAGAAGAACAAGGAAAGTGCCTCATCTAATTAGAATAAGGGTGAAGCAAAGAAACCTCAGAAAGATGCTCAAAAGGAAAATGCAGACATTGAGCTTGCGAAAACAATAAGAGATGACAAAGTCTAGAATGATGGGAAACGGATCACTAAAATTGAGAAGAATGAAAACAAGATCACATCCCCTTCATTTGACATGGATCAGGCATTGGCTCAAACAAAAACGATAGTTCCCTTAATGGAGCTAATGAAGATTAATGAATTTATATATACAACCCTCAGAATGAGCATCAATACATCCCAGAAGCAGAAGTATTAGAAGAAGTGAATGTTGTGGAAAGGAAAATTACAAAGGTACCAAAGGTATATTTGGGGGATACACTCACAAAGAATCCATCCCAAATAGATCGATTCTACATCACGTTGGTGATTAATTACAAGATGGTGAAGAATTGTATGATTGACTTAGGGGAAACAATCAAGATCATGCCCCTAGCTGTCATGAAAGAGCTAGGTCTATGGGTAAATACTACATATGGGGAATGTTATGCTATGGATAATAGATTAGTTCCTGTAGTAGGAGTAATATGGGATGTAGAACTAAAACTAGCATCATATCTAGATCCTACATATAAGACAGATATTACTATGGTAGACACCCCCCCTACTATGGGATGCTACTATCAAGACAATGGAAAGCAACAATTGGTGGGAATGTTTAGTGTTGATCATGTTTTCTGCACAATAACAACCAGACATAATATGATATCCTATCTCTCTTGAAAGGTAAATCTCTATCGGCAAGCCTCAAGAGATAACCCCAAGGTCTCTAATGTTAGGTCTTGACAGTGCATAAATAACTCAGTAACAAAATGTGAAAATGCTGGTAATCACAATGGGACCTTACTACAAGCAAACTGTTGAATCAATTTTATCAGATCTAACAATCTGATGGTGCTTCAATCCTAGATTTAAACCAATAATCAAAGAAATAGAAAAGAATAAGGGTTCAGAGATATTTCTAAATTTAATACTAAACCTGAGATTTAACAATGAAAGTAACCAATACTCGAAATGGACCAATCCCTCAAAACTGATTTCTACTTGACCAAGATAAATCTACAATCTCATAGAAAACAGTGCAATCTTCTGAGGTGTTAAGATTTTCAAATTATGAACTCTCATTCAACAACCTTATTGCAGTTATAATGAACAAATCTTCACAATCGAACTAAGCACGCTGAAATATGAAGTCTAGGCTAACTTTGCAAAGCAACTAACAATCAGTTGGTTGCGAAAAGTATGGACCAAAGGATTGCTACAACATTCAAATATGTACCAACAATTATGGCACCAAATCACAATGTCATTTCTTGTATTCAAATTGTTCACTGTAGCAACAATTCTAGCTTTCTATTACAATATTTGCTTGAGGGCAACTACCTGCTAACTTACTCTACTTCTAACTAGCTCTGCTCTATATTCTGGCTACAAATTATGACCTTCTAACTATTTCTAACTATTCTAACCCTTTACAAATGAGGCGACATGCCCAATATATAGAATTCCCCAGAAATTTGTCAGCTCGGCAAGGGTTTCACAACAATAACTCAACACAACCACCTGGCCAAGAGAGTCTTCAAAATGGGTCAAACAAGAATTAAATGCACATTCTGTCCAAGTCGGCCCTATATCCGCAGCTCGGATGATGCGTGGGAAGATAATAGAGAAGCACAAATCACACCTCAGCCTATCATTAGCTCCCTTCCCTATTATCTCTGCTCTGACCTAGCTCTTCGTGTAATTTCAAGAATGTCTCATCCAAGCCTGCGATTGGTGGTAGGGGCAGAACCCTAAGTCAATTCTCAATGGATGCAATCTCTTCTCTTGAGTGTTTGATTGACCTATCCCATTCTACCTTATACGCCAAATACTTATCAATAACTGCAAGGTAGGTGGCCGCATCATCTAGCTGGTGCTCAGAAACAGACCCATCATCAAGTGGTGCATAGACATCATGCCACCACTTCCTCAACTATTCCAAGCTCAGATACTTGGGCGCGATCTTCCTTCTTCCTGTCATTATCTCGAAGAAAGCAATGCAGCCATTGTAGATGCCAGCTAGGGTGTTGTCAATATGTTTTCTTTGTTTGTAAATCTTCTTCAACACCTTTTGCCTAATTTGCAACACCTCAAACCATTCCCATGGTTCGGCAGCTCTAGAGGAAGGAAGGATCCCGTCACTCACCAACCTGTCTCGGGTGTACTCCATTATAGTCCTAGTTTTCTATAGAAGAAGATCTGGGTCTTCTTTATCTTGTGTCATTACCTACTTCAACCATTTTTTGGTCCTTGCAACATCCTTTCTTGTTGATAGGATCTCCTTGATAGCTTCATCACCTTTTACTTGCACCCCTTTCAACCAATTCTTAGTGGTAACAGTGGAGGATTTCATCTTTTCTAGCTCGATGATGGTCTCCTGAGGTAGAGGATTTGTAGCAGAAGAAGAGGGATTAATGGATCGCAGTGGCTTCATTAATTCCTCCAAGCATTTCTTGAGATTTGCATTCTCTTTCTTTAGCTCCTGCTTGGTCTTCAATTCCTTCCTTAATCGATCCACAATAATAGTACTGGAGACCTCATAGTCTTCAATATCCTGCTCAGCTGATGTAGGCCCTAGATTGAGAGTCTGAACATTGTAATCTTTTTTGACCACATCATTTCTATCTTTGTCTAGAGTAGGGGTGGCGATGTGAACAACTTTCTTATGCACCTCATCCCTTTCAACCCTTGAGATCACTCTATCCTTCTTCTTACCTTTATCTTTTCCAATTATAGCTAGCAGTGCATCCCACTTTGGTGGACTGTCTTCTACCACAACCTATTTTCTCTTTATCTCCTTGTCTAGCCACTCTAGAATAGCAGGCTCTAATTGCACCTGGCTCGGTCCTGTTTCATTTTTCTGATCCTTAGGTATCTCCCCTTCCAAATCTTGTTTATTAGGGGTCTCATCCATATTTCCTTCCTCTTCAATATGCTCTCCCTCTTGCTCAGGTGATGGATCTCTCATTGTCTCTACTTCTCTTGTACGAGATTCAGCTTCCTCAGTCATAATAGGAGAATATGTATGCACAATCAAAGGAGATTGTATTTCCTTTTCAATTTCAGCCTCTGCACTGTAGAGTTCACCTTCATGAAATTATTCCCCTTCAGTATCTGGATGACCCTTAGCATCCCTTAACTCACCTAGTTTGCTTTGAGCTTTGTGATCAGGAGGCACATCATCATGTTGCTCCTCATGAAGAGTGGCAGGAAGAAAGTCCGCCTTAGGCACATCATTCTTGGGAGAGGGAGTACTAGACCTCCTTGTATATACCTTTGCTCTCTCCTCCGAACTTTCAACATTTATTACCGGTGGGGAGACTTCTTCCTCCCCAACCTTGGAGCTTGCCTTCTTTGATAATTTTACAATTATTCTTCTCTTCAGCACAAGAGCACCAGTCTTGGGATTCTATTCTTTGACTTCCTTTTGTTCAGACCTTTTAGTTCTTGTCTCCCTCTTAGCCTTTGGCCTTCTTTGTTTCTCTGTCTCTTGGACCTCTATTTCCTAAACACCTTTTGTCTTGATCTTGGATGTGGAGTCCAGTTTGCCTATACCTTTAGGATCTTGCTACCCTGGGGACTCCTCAGAAGTGGAATGGGAATCTAAGTCTCCCATTAGGTTATAAGTGCATTTCACTCCTTTATTTTCCAATTCCCACATAGTGTGTTTGAGCCACAACTTGGTAACTTTAATGACTGGCTCCATCAGTTGCTTCAGTTCTGTTTGCTCCTCCTCTAACCAGTCTATATCACCAATCAGCCTATCTTTTACTACCTCATAGGTGTGATCCTAAATTAAGTTCCCATCATCCTCCAATTGATTAGGCACTGCCCTTACATTATACAATTGGACCGCATCCAATGGAAGCTAAGAGAATTTCTTCTTTCTGACCTCATATTCATCACCACAATTGGCCCAGTAGTCCTCTAAATTAACCTTATGGCCATATTCTCTACTGGCCTTCTTTTGAGCTTCTCTCGTGATGTCAAATCTGGATCTCTCAGAGTGGAAAGACAAGCCAAGAGTACTCATTTCTTCTTGTGAAGCTTGGGTAGAACCAATGGAAGGACAAACCTCACTAGTGCCAATCCTTAGGGGAAAATCCCTGCCAAATCTAGTCTTATGCTTTTAATTCTTGACGATGGCTTCAAAATCACAAATCTGTCTAGTTACTTCCAACAATATGATGTGGTCAGTGGGATACCTTGGAAGTCTATATGGGGCCTTTTGGTAGCCATCGATTCGAATGTAGGAGAAATTTGGGAATTGAATAAACCAAGCTCCATACTTCTTAATGAGCTCTTTGGCTTGATTTGAAATTCTAACATGCTCTACTTCCTGAAGAATTCTGGTGATATGCATGGTAAATGCATCATTTTCCCTCCTATAGTTTGAACCTCCCCAATGCAACTGAGGGAAAACTTCATAAATAATATCTTGCCCAAAAATTCCTTTTGTATCCAATCCTCTGTAGGGGTGGAATCTAGCCAATGCATAGACTAGATATGAGGTCATTGTGAAGGTCTTGGTCTACAACAAATTGGACAACTGCTTGTGAATTACTTGGCTGATGACCCCTGCTCAATGGTAATCAACTTTCTCTTGCTCTATCCTTACAATCGCATGGCACATCCAATTCTCAAATGTACCAACACTCCTCAATCCAAGCACCCTGCTAAGAAAGGTGATGACATCATAGTATTCCTTCTTGAATTTTTCTCTGAACAATTGCTTTGTAACTTGGAATAGTGGGACTTGGGCTTCTCTAGCCAGGAGTTGATAAACTATTATGATTTCACAGTCTGGTCATCATAGAACTCTTGAGCTGCCTCAATGGTGAATCCCACCACATGAGATCTATCTGGCATGTCGAAGGTTTGGGCAATGGAGACTGGGTTGATATTGGCAATGACTCTCCCTTGAGGACCAATTATCCTTTGTGTATCTTGATCATAGTGCCTGGCACACTCAAGGACCAGATCATAGCATTGCACTGTAGAAGGGAAACCGACAACATGTGACAATCCTGATTCCATCATTCTTCTAGTCACCAAAGGAGGATCCTTGGCTACCATCCTTTCATTAAATTCCTCATAGTCCCATATGCCAACATTTGTATCAGTGACTTCTGACTAGTTAGAAGTGATATTACTCTTCAGGATCTTGCTCTTAATGTACAGATTAATCCTCTCTACATCGGATAATGAGGAACCAACTACTGCTTTGCTTGATTCAGCCTGCACTCAACATGAAAATCACAGTAAAAACCATAGGAAAGAGCCATGTTAATTCATCAAGACATCGTTAGAATGCATCTCATATAGTCAAGGTGTTATTAAAATTCATATAAAATGACCACAATAGATTTCGGGTTTCAAGACAATCCATGGAATCTGAGCCAAAGAGGAATTTGAGAAATTCTAGACCGATCAGATTCCAACGAAATAACTAGGAAACACCTACTTAATCATTAAACTTGATCATTTTTCATTTATAAATCACATGAGAGATCCAAATATGACATGAAATAATCATTAAATGCATCATAAATTATTAACGAATCCAATTATTTCATGTTCCTTTATGTTTCAACAAGTTTCAGGGAAATCTGTGAGGGATGGATTTCCACAAAGAACAGGCCAAAGAGGATTTTTGGGAAACTTGGGAGACAATGGATTTCGGTGAAATCTGGACCTGACAGACATCCGTGGTCAAGGAAAAGTTCTAAACCAACGGGAATTCCTGAAATGAAAGCTTCAGCAAGAGTTGTGAGCTCGCCGAAAAGTCTTGGCAAAGTTGAGATGTCCTGCCGACCGGCAATAAATGCATCGATATGACAAATGGGTGGTCGGGGTAAGGTCTCGGTGATTGCTCTTGTCTCACCGACTGACAGGGTCCAAGCAAACACTTCGGCCAGACTAAAGTTTTTGATATGAGGTCCTGGCGAAGCTGAGATGTCCCTTCGAATGGGAAGGTCTCGGCAAGAGCAAGATATGTTCGGTGGAAGGTCTCGCCAAAAGGGGGAGGTCTCACCGAACTTACGGAAGATCGACAAGATGAAAGGAGCCTGCTATGAGCTCTTGGCGATGAGGTTTGTCTTGCTGACAGAAAGACTTTAGCGTGAGTTGGGATCTTGCTGAAAGGTCTCAGTGAAGCATGAAGGTCTTAGCAAAGCACGAATGGATATCGGCGAAGCTACGGGAGCCCACCATGAGCTCCTGCTGACTTGGGCTTGTCTTGCTGAACGTCAATGAGGAACAAGCATGTCAATGAGACATCTTCTCATAGGGTAAGGTCTTGGCGAAAAAAAAGGTCTCACCGACTGATATGCATACAAGATTTCATTGGTGTAAAAATGATAATGTCAGGGCGATTCAACATGAACCTAGGAAGACCACTTCAGCGAACCTCAAGGTGGCTGATATGATATCTCAGTGATCTTGAATGGTCACAATGAAGGGAATCCGGAAGGGATGGAGAGTCTTGACTTCATCCAGACACTAAACTAACTATGCATTTTGAAAAGTTTAACTTAGGGAAAGTCGGGGACGGACCTTTTAGGAATTTTCTTTGCATTATAGGTCAATCTTAAGATGAAATCACCTGATACGACACTGCCCTAGGTCCAAAAACCCTACTTATCAGCCATTAGCACACAGGCACATTCAAAATTTAGTTGTTTCCACTATTGAGTCATCACTAGGGTTTACTAATTACTCTCAAGCGGGATTCATTAAAATGCAGATGGGCACATGAACTCAAAACTCGCTTGGGAGATGACAAAGGATGCAATACTGAAAAACCCTAGCACGAAATAAACAAATACACAGGAATTCAAATCCCAGAAGCCCTCACAATACCAACGTGCCATTCATAATTCAATTCAAAGCAGAGCAATCAGACACATACCATTATAAAGAGGGAATTGACCTTAGAAGCAGCAAATGGGAAGCTCAATGGGGTCCGCAATGAACACAAGCGATAATGCACAAGAAATTCCCACCAAATGAGACCAATTCAAACCCAAATGCCCAAATCAAAGCCAAAAGCTCAAAGAAAAAACTCTAAGAATGCGGCTCTCAACTCAGACAATGGAAAATAGTGAGCATAATGGCACAAAAGATCTCAGAAATTGAGCAAAATCCAGCCTTCAAAGCACGTACGAAGCCATTAATGCAGCCAATAAGATAGCCAGAGAAGGATTTCGGGAATCCAATAACAGGGCAGAATCTAAGGAAATCCGGCCCATGCGAAAATCCGTGAAGACCAGGAATTCCCAAGCAACAAGATTCAACCGGAATCCACGCAAGACCCGATAAAATCCGACCAGGGCAGAAAATCCTGAATCAGGGCAAAAACCTAAAATTCATCCAGAACTTAAGATTTTCAATGAATAACCTAGGGAAAAAACTTAGGCATTCAGAATAGACATCGAAGCACATTCCTAAGTAAGAAAAAACCTCAAAAGAAAGGGCCAAAACACCAAAATGAAGCGAAAGAGGGTCCCTGCTTTCAGCGGGGCATGTGTGCGAAAAAATTGCACAACATTTAGTTAGATTTTTCCTATGCCACAATCCCAGTGAATGGGAAAAAATTCAAATTATATAGGGAGCCTAGTTTTGAGCATGTCATTTAATTATTTGACCCTAATCAAATGAATTTCTTATGTGATGACGACATGGGGAGTTTTAGAATTGAACACTAAAACCCTAAATTATTAAACATAGATCTAATTTCCAGGGATGTTTTAAAGAATGAACATGACATATGGCGAATGTAATTTGATGGAGCTTGTAGTAGAGAAGGAAATGGGGTAGGAATATTTTTCATTTCACTTGAAGGCACAACATTCAAATACTCATTCCTGCTAACATTTGAGTGCACAAATAATATAGTAGAGTATGAAGCCCTTCTGATAGGTTTGAACATGGCTGCTAAACACAAGATTAAATTGTTGAATGTCCTAGGAGATTCTGAACTAATTATTTGACAAGTGAGATCAAAATATTCCACAAAGAACAAAAGGATGAAGATATATAGAAATTTTCTATGGGACACTATTGATCTTTTTAATGCTTTCTCTATTGAATGGATAGATAGGTCTAAAAACCTATTGGCTGATTTCTTGGTAAATGTAGCTTTGAAAAGGGATGATATTACTCTAGTAGGAATTTCATAGGTTGAACTTAAGACCAAGCCATCTATCCTTGACAACATCTAAAATTGGCAAGTTTTCAATGATGATACTGACCTGATCAAGTTCTTGCATTGCATTGATCAATACGAGGCACGAGAGATTAATTTTAATGAATTTGTGGAAGAAGTAGATGGAAAGAAAACTATATTTGGTAAGGAAGTTGTGTAACTCAAGACAAACAAAATTCATAAATGGTTAGTGGCACTAGATAGATTGTTTGATGGGAATGATAGAGCAATGATGCAACAAACACTGGTAAGAAGGGAAGACATTGAAGAGATCAATCTAGGCATTGAATTAGCACCAAAGAAAGTATACATTGTAAAAAGATAAGCCCCACAATCAGAAAGATGTTGATTGCATTATTGAGGAAGTATAAGAATGTCTTTGCATGGTCTTATGATGATCTTAAAGTATACAAGGAAGATCTGTTCCAACATGAGATTCCACTTAAACTAGATGCAAAACCCTTTAGACAAAAGCAGAGACCAATAAACCCAACCTTGGAGCCTAAAATGCATGAGGAACTTATGAAGCTAAGGGAGGGAGGTATCATCAAACCTATTAGTCATTTTACTTGGGTCTCAAACTTGGTTCCTATGAAAAAAAATGGAGACATAAGGTTATGTGTGGACTTTAAAAATTTGAATGTTTCTTCCCTCAAGGATAATTATCCACTCCCAAATATGGAGGCCATGTTTTAGAGGGTGACAGGTTGTGAACTATTGTCCATGATGGATGGATTTTTCAGGGTATAACTAGGTGAAGGTGAAGGAATCATAACAATATAAGAATGTATTTACTACCCCATGGGGCACATATGTGTACGTAAGGATGCCATTTGGGCTAACAAATGTTGGTGCCACATTCCAATGAACTATGGATGTTGCTTTTTTCGATTTGATCAATATAATAATGGTAGTATACCAAGATGATCTCACTACATATTCCAAGAGAGTAGAGGACCATGTTGCATGCCTTGAGAATATTTTCCTTAAAGCATTGGAGTATCGAATATCCATAAATCCTAAAAAAATGACATTTTGTTGTGATAGAGGGAAAGTTATTAGGGCACATAGTATATGAGGAAGGGGTTAGAATTGATCTAGAGAGAGTAGAAGCTATAGATAAGATCCATATTCCTAAAACTGTTAAGGCCATTTAGTCATTTTTTGGACAAATAAACTTTGTCAGAAGATTCAGATCCAATTTTGTTGAAATTGTCAAACCTATCTCAAAGATGTTGGAGAAAGGGGCTGAAATTAATTGGACTGCAGAAGAACTTGATGCATTTGTATCTATAAAAATTGAAATCAAAGAGGCCCTAGTGTTAAAATTCCCTAATTACAGTAAGCCTTTTCAATTTTTTTTTTTGGCTCATACCACACCATTGCAACGGTGATGTTACAAAAGAATGATGAAGGGTATGAGCAACCCATATCCTTCTTTAGTAGATCCCTCCAAGGAGATGAATTAAAATATGATATCATAGAGAAGCAAGCATATGCTCTTGTCAAAGCAGTAGAAGCCTTTAGGCCTTATTTGGTAGGAGAAAAAATAATTGCATATGTTCCCAATGTTGTTGTCAAGGATGTGTTTGTACAAACTGAAGTCACAAGGAGAAGGTGTAGGTGGATCAACAAGATTTAGGAATTTGATATTGAAATTAAAATCACCAAGCTAGTAAGAGGGAAATGTCAAGGGAAATGCCTAGCCAAGCTAATGACTAAGTCAAATTTTGAAGCATCCCAAATTTGCAACATAGGAGAAGAGGAAACCATGATTGCAAGCATAGAAAAAATTGCATGGTACACTGACATAATGTATTACTTGAAGAACTAGAAGTGTCCTAAACACATGAATGAGAACCATAAGAGATCCTTAAAGTTACATGCTTCCAGGTATTTTTTCATGGACGGTGACTTATACTGGAAAAACAAGGATGGAGTACTACTATTATGCCTAGATGAATCTCAAGCAAAACATGTATTATGAGAAATGAACGAATGAGTTTGTGGGGGAAACTTCTCTTCCATGACCACTACCCATAAGATCTTAAGAGAAGAGTATTATTAGCCTAGGGTTTTTATGACTATTTCACCTATGTAAGAAAATGTGAAGACTGCTAGAAATTCTCTAGAAAATTGAAATATCAGGGAGCACTACCACTAAGACCGATGCAGGTTGAAGCTCCCTTTAACCAATGGGGGATTGAATTTATTGGTGATATACTAGAAAAATCTAGTGGAGGTCACTAATAGATATTAGTGGAAACTAATTATTTCACAAAATGGGGAAGCTATTCCAACAGAACAAGCCACTAGCAAAGTTGTAACAAATTTTCTAATGGAAAACATTATTACAAGCTTTGGGACACCTATGCAGTTAATCATAGATAATGGTATGTGTTTCAGATTAGAGGAGTTCAATAAATTCTATGAAACATATGGCATCACAATTTCATATTCCTCGCCCTATCATCCATAGGTTAATGAGCAGGCTGAGTTAAGTAACAAGAATATTTTGAAGATTATTAAAAGGATGTTAGAAAAAAACAAAAGGGTGTGGGATTCTAAATTGAGAGTGGCAATATGGGAAGATAAAATCACTGTGAATAAATCAACTGGTAGATCACCCTTTGAACTTGTGTATGGGGCATAAGCTAGAATACCTATGTAGAATCTTTTACCCACCTACAAATTCATACTTCAAGAGGACCTAGATATCCCTGAGCCAATGGAGGATATGATAGAACAATTGGCAGAACTAGATGAAATTAGGAGTTTGGCCCAAGAGCAAAATACAAAAAAACAATCACAAATGAAGTATTTATTTGACAAAATAACCAAGGATAGAAAGTTTGAAGAAAATGATATGGTCCTACTATGGAATGCAAGGTGTTAGGATAAAGGGAAGCATGGGAATTTTGAAGCTCTCTAGATAGAACCCTTTGTCATCACTAGCAAAGGAGGTGAAGATTCCTACTATTTACAGAACATGTTAGGAGAAGACCAGGAATTGCCAATTCATGGACAATTCCTGAAGCACTTCTTTTCTTAAATCAATTTTCCATGCATAGTAGTTTAGGAGAAGTTCAAGAATTGCTAGTGCATGGACAATTCTTAAAATAATAATCTTCCATGCATAGTAGTCTTAGGTTTCCATCCCATTTTCACCCACCTAATCACATTCATTCATGGTCTGCATCCCAAAGATTATTTATGGATCCTTGCAATGACCTCACGCTCATTCATCCCCAATTGAAGCCACTATTGGAGCTAAAAAATCCACATTGGTTGTCCTGCACACCTCAATTTTCACTCATCCTCCCACATCCACCATATCCTCCACATCCATTTCATAATAATTGACATTAATATAAAGTACCAAATTAAGGCCCTTGATCATTACAATAAAGTGAAATCCCTTCCTAAAATGTTCTCCTAGTAGCTCATGGAATGTTGCCAAGACAATGCCATATCAGAGAGACTTTCACCATAGTGTCTTCGACATAAGAAAAAAGGGCTGATAAAAATGTAGACGAGACTCCCAAATTTCTAAGAGACATATTCAAATGTATTCTCGCCAGCCTAAGAATGATATGTCTAAGATACTTGAACATGTTGAAGAGAGAATTTAACATGTCTCATTGACGAATCATACAAATGCCAATATTCAAGAAACAAAAAATAATCACTTGGACACCGAGAGATTATCATAAAATAAATAGTAAATCACTGGTAGAACAAGAAATGACCAAACAACAATGTCGAAGAGACATTGACATGTCGAGGAGAGAAGAAAAAAAGTCTCTTCGACACTCAAGGAGAAAAATATCGACAAAATACAGAAATATCAAACAAACATTGGATGAGGTCTCATTGACATCCTAATAATGATATATAGAGGAGACACAAAGATATCAAGAAGACATTATCAAAAGTCTCCCCAAAATTTTGGCACAAGTTATTGATGAGACTAAGGGCCATTGGAGAGAGGTGACCACGGGTCTCCCTGACATAACAAAGTCACATAGACATCATCAACAACTATTACCATCGATGAAAGAGATAGACATGTTGAGGAGATATAAGCTTGTCGATGAGAGAAATCCACCAGTATCATCAACAAAAAAGAATATCATCAGGTAGCAGACTAAGAAGTAAATATCGAAGAGACATTGCGATATCAATGATAGAAATCTAAATGTCTCTTAGATGGCCAAGGATATTGAAGAGAGATATAGACGTTGTGATCAAAGTCTCATCGACAAAATATGAAATAATTGTCACCTAATTGATTTGACAGATTAAGTCATCGTAGAGACAACTGCCATTAATACACAAGTAGATAGGAAGGGTGGTGCAAGCACCATTTATGAACCAGAGCTGGTTTAAGTGTGCTAAAATTCAATAAATGTAGCCTCTGAGAAATAAAAATTCATTGCACATTATGGCTAAGCATCCAGAGGATGAAGCGGGACGAAAGCAAGCAGCTCGGAAATTTTGGCATTCACTCAAGTAAGTATACCTTGGCTCAACTGAACATAATTTTCTAAATATAGCTTGAAGTACAACACTACTAGGGTTCGAATGGATAAAACCATAGAGAAGGCAAGAGCAAAAAGACAAGAAACTGAAAGTAGGCCTCTCAATCAAGATTTAATAGAACAATGTCCTGGGTCTGGGCCATAAGCACGAAGAATAGCTCAGTTAAACCCATCATGTGAGACCCTAGAAGATAAACATAAGAGTTTGGGAGATGTATGGACTCCACAAAGAGGCTATGATTTGTTCATATATAATTATAGGAAAAAATACAGATATAGCCCAGTCTCGAATCCATGGAATTTGAATTTATGGAAGCTAGTAATGCCAAATGTTTTTTTGAACGTAGAGTTAGTTAAGGCATTGGCAAAGAATTATAATCCCAAAACAAGGGCAATTAATTTGCACGATGGGTCACATTTTATGATCATAACGAGGGATTATATTTGCATGGTTTTCCAATTGGACACTTCTTTGAAAATGAATTTGTGGCTAAGAGACTTGTTGGAGGAGTATTGCTCTATGGATACAAGCTACAAGAGGTGGAAGTTTCCTCTACATAGACTAAAGGGTCCAAGAAATCAACCTATGAGGTTTGCTAGCAATGAAAAATCCTCATTTTATGTAGAATTATTTGAAGAATATTATCAGTACACATACTATTCAGCTAGCCAAGTATTGGGAATTGAGTCTCCTACTAACATGACTATAGATCGCATGGTTCTAGTCATGAAAAATTAGAGTCAAGATGCCACACCCTATGATTATGTAGATTACCTATCAAAATCCATTAATAGTGCTCTTAATGCTATTAAGAATAATAGTGAAGCCATCAAATTCAAGCACTATTCACTTCTTATTCATATGATACTGTATTAGGGAGAAGTGATGGGAATCTGGGGAGAAGAATTAAGAGTAAAATATTTGGATAGTGATGGTAATTCAAGACCAGTGCAAATGTGGACATTAGTCTAGGAAATTATATGTGGGAGATCCCACTATTTGTATTTTGAGGAATATTTTGTCAAACCCTTGTATAAATTGCTTGGTTGTAAATGTGATTATAATCCGTCCCCTAAAGTATAGAGGTTTCTTCGACCAAAGGAGAAAGGCCATGATGGAAAGATAAACCAAAATTGGAGAGATTGGTACTCATTTGCAAATTGTACTATCATTAGATTCTATGGATTTGAGGCAGCACCATATTTACTGCCTAAGACTATGCCTGATACAGTTGATTATCTTGAGATTATAAGATAATTGTCTTATTCTGCCTTTGTGCATTTGAAAAGCTATGGAAGGAAGACCTTCATGCCTTCTACTTTGTACTTTGGTGATTTCACCATTATTGTTGATTTAGGTTATGACTTGGTTGGAAGCAAGTTAAATTATTATGGCTTGTCAGTTAGAAATAAGAGGAAGAATTTTGACCCTGAGCACTTTATAAATGATGCAAGAATTTCTCATAAATTGAAAGGATATGAGCATAAGTTTGATGTTGATGATGTTATCATAAATTTTGAGGATAGTCAAGCAATCATGAGAGAAAATGCATACAATAGAATTGTTATGCCTGAGGGTTGGATATTGAACACTAACCCATCTTATGTAGAATATTTTCATGAAATTCAGGACCTCATGGAGAGATTTGAACAATTGATTTTGCATGAAGAAGAGATAATAAAGGATGTACCTCTGGTGGCATTTGAGAGAAGAAGAATTGTTGGCTCTTGGAGGTAAGTGAAAAATGTAGCACCATTAGACCTGTTGATGGTGTTTTCTGCACAGCAACAACTCAGACAGAAAATGATATTCTATCTCTCTTGAAAGATAATCTTCAACAATGAATTGCTGAAAATCACCCCAAGGTCTCTCGGGTGTCAGGTCATGACAATGCATAAACAACTTAGATAATATGTGAAAATGCTGGTAATCACGAGGGGCCTTACAAATGAACAATGCTTGGAGTGAATTTTCATCAGATGCAACAATATGGTGATGCTTTCAATCCTAAAACTAACCCAGATTCAAAGTAAACAGCAAAAGAGATAAGGGTATAGAGAGATTCTACTCAATTCTAACTCCTAAGATCAATCACGATAATGATGAAAGCTGCAAATGGACAGATCCCCAATAAAACTGATCTTTGCTTGATCAAGGACAAACCTGCAACTACACAGAAATGGTGCGATCTTCTAGGGAAATCTGAAGATTTTCAGACTTTGAACATTCATTCACATACCCAATTGCTGGCACAATGTAAACAAGCATTCACAATTGAACTTAGCACAGAAGTGAGAACCAGAATAACTTTACACAGCAATCTACAATCAGCAAATTGCTAAAAGTATGGACCGAAAATTGATCAACATCATTAACATTTCACCACCATTGTAAAAGAGCTGAAATCTAACATCTAACATCTAACGTCTAACATCTAACATCTGACATCTGAGAATCAAGAACAAGAAACCATAAAAACTGTTGAAAATAAATACAAAGTTTGCCAAATCAACAATCCAATTGCATTACTTCTCCAGTATTACATAACAATTTCAAGTCTCTCATCTCCTACAGCTAATTCTGAAAACTACTTGCCAATTCTGGCCTAGTCAAACTCCTAAAATCTTCCCCCTTACAAATGAGGCACAAATTCCATTTATAGAGAACCCCCCAAACATGTCGGCCTAATTAGATTTTACAATAATAAATGGCCTCAAAATAGGTCGGCCTAAGGAGAAATTCGGTAACAAGGCACGCATTAAATGCCGGTACTACAACAAGGTCGACCTAGGAGAAATTCAAAAGAGGACAAGATTTGCATTAAATGCATGAATATTATCCATGTCGGCCCACGATCACCAGCAAGATCAGATTCACATCTTCTAGAAAGTCCTCCAGCTGTAGACAGTTTTGGCACTGATTTTAGGCAGGTCCCATTTTGAAAATTTAAATTAAACACTTCCAGAATTCCATCTTTTGGCACGAATCCATATGCAAGTCCCCCTTTTAATATTTGTTTAGTCCTGAAAAAAAGATATCATCATTAATAGCCCACATGTTCAAATTAAATTTGAATAAAATCTTGGCCTTTAAGAAAAACTTACATTTTTAAAAGGAAACTTTCCACTTTCAGAATTTTTTCTATTTTTGGAAATTTTATTTTCAAAATCTTCTCAAGAAATTTTCATTTCGGAACATTTTAAAAAATTCCATTTTGGAAAACATAAATAAATAATTATTTTTGGAAAAATTTCCATTCTGGAAAATTTCGGGATTTGGGCCCTTCCGGGGAAATTAGACCAAGGGGAAAATCCAGGTCAGGCGGACTTTACTAAATAACAAAAAAAATTCAACAATAGATCATCAAAACGAACCAAGAATGCACGTAACATCGTGTAATACATCAAATTAAGCATGGGGTGTTGAGCATTTATCATCAAATTCATCAATTTAATCCAGTATTTCAATTTGCACAAAGTCTGGCAGAAAATCCAAAAAAATCCGGGTGGACTGGATTTCCGTGGATGGCATAAAATTATGGACTTTGGCACATACCCGGAAAACAGATGGAATCCGGGAAAATTCGGGTCGGGCAAAAAATCCCGAACGCAGGCAAAAACTTGGACTTCGCTCGGATCCAGAATTTCATGGAAATCTGGGAAAATCTGGACGGATCAAAAAATCCCGGATTGGGGTAAAAACCTGGATTTTTGCACAGAGTCGGACTTTGAGCAGAATCCGGGAAAATCCGGACATACCAGAAAATCCTGGATTGGACTAAAAACCCGGATTTTGCACAAAACTTAGTTTTTTCAAAGTGCAACTTGGGAAAATCACTTGGGCCAACAAGAGGAACATCTAAGGACTTCTAAGAGGAACCAAATCAATAAAATTAGGAGGCCGAAAGACACCAAAAGCCAGAGCAAAAAGAGGGTCCCTACTTTCAGTGGGGCGTGTGTGCAAAACTGTACAACAAGACCATTTGTCACCTCAACCTACTCCAGAGGTAAGCTTTTCAGTTAACACACCAATCATGGTAGAAGATGATGTCAAAGAGGAGGATGAAGTCACACAAATCAACACTCCTCTCATTTCTCCATATGAAAAGAGATAGACTTCCTTCTTCTTCTTTAAGGCTCTATTCTCCATTAGCTGAAAATGAAAGGAAAGTGCTTGAGGCTATGTTAGAAACTACATATTGGAAATGAAGGCATGAGAAAGTACAAAAAGAACATGGTGAGTTAAAAGGAAAGCTCAAAACCATTTCCTTTGAAATGACATCAAAAATAGTCTACATGAGATTCAAAGACATGTACAAACATGCTGAAAAAGTTTGGCATATTCATGATAAAACATATGCATTATTACTAGAAAATGCCAGATTGAGCTATAGGATGAAGGAGGTAGAGTCTGAGATCATTGCAAAGAAAGAGGATAACACTATTGTGCTACAAGAATACTAGGAACTCATGAAATATCATAAGGACTTCCACAATATCCTAGCACAAAAGTTGAGTGATTTTAGTTAGCCACTGAGTATGGCCTTACCCAATTTCTTTAAAGAAACAAAATTGCAAGTTCTGGATACATGGAAGGATGAAACTTCTAACTATCTACCAATTATTCTTGATGCAATTAATGAAGAAGAAGAAGTGATAAAGAGGATGCACAAGTAACTTGGGAGAATCTTCAAATTAGAGTATGCTATGAAAGACATCATACATAGTGCAGACACGCATGTTAAAAGTGGGTACGTGGAGCACTTTTCAAAGATTGACTTGTTCATTTCATGGGTCAAATAAAAGAGAAGTGATAGGGGCTAGAGCTTGATAGTTATGGATACATGATCATGGTGCACGAGCCTTGAATAGGTCTTAGATGACCATAGGAAATTGTTGGAGATTAATGGACTACAGTGCATCTACTAGCAAACTCTTAATATTTTCATGTTTATTCTAATTATGTTTTACTTATGAAACAATGTGACTTTTTGTAATGAGCCTGAAGCTTGTTGCTTCCCATATAAATAGGGAAACTAGGACCCAATTTTGAGGATATCATATCATCATCATCACATTTCATTTCATTAGAATAGGCATTAGTAGGAGGATAGATTGCATTACTCACCCATCTATACCATATTTGAAAGACTTCTGTTATAATGCTTATATTTTGAAGTAATACAATGGAGCAGAATATTTATGAATAATAATTCATTTTTAGTGTTCAATTACTATGATGATTTTCATGCTCATTTATTGCTTTTTTCTCTCCAAGGTGGTATGTTCAAGTTATTTAAGTCTGCATGATTTATCAAAGCACATTTGATGTTACTATGTGAAAGATTTGATTGGTTTCTAAGTTGATGTGAATTAAAATCCTTTTTGATAGTTTACTTTAATTGGTCTTGTTAGCTCTCAAAAATGTAGGTTTGAACTACAAAAGGTTTCCAAGCTTTCACAACGCTTTAGGGTAATAGACAAGGCCAAATGAATTGAACCTTCTACTCTTTAGGTCCTACCATACCTAGGCGGGTGTACCTATATGAGTGAGCCAGACTTGACTTGTGACTATCTCTCTTGAAATTTTTTGCCCACAATGGCAAATGGGAGTGGACAAATAAAATTGGAATTTGGTATAAATTGTATACAATATTAAAACTAAAACCTAATATGTTCAGTTAACAGATGTAAAGAATGAATGAAACTAAATGACAAAATGCAAAGACTAGTGCCTTATTGGGTATGCAGAGTCAAATGAAATCAAAATGAGCAACTTCTTTCTTGAAAACATTCAAATTGTTTGGCATATGTTTTAGTTTATAACTTGTATAAACATGCAAGACTGTGACTACTAAGTTCTTCTTAATGATCTAGATAAATCTCCCTGATTATTGTGATCAATTATAAGGATTTAATCTTTCCTTGAAAGAACCAATTAATCAACCACACAGATACATCAAATGTGCACTGATAAACTAAAAATAAACTTGTTATATCAATTTAAATAACCAGAAAATGCCAACCCTGGAGACAAATTTAGTAATATTTTCAATAAGCACAACAGACAATTGACACCAGAAGTATGCTGCCACATCAACTGATTCTCATTAATATGTCCATATTTTTAAAACATGCATCATAGTCTCATAGTATGACATTTTTTGTCTACTATATCTTTCCCTAATCTATCTTTTATCCTATCTACTATATCTCCTTTTCATTCATAACTGAAGATGAACATTTATACATCAGTATTTGAAAAGACACATCGCTTTGTATTCAAAAGTTGGTGATCAGTTGTATTTGGGATTCTAATAACACCCATTGAGACATCCTATAGTCATACTGACCTTCAATGTCTTGCCGACAGTCATCATGTGCATTATTATAATGTCTCGCCATTACATCGACATTTGGACTCTCGCCGATAGTCATCGCTTGAGTCTTATGTATCATTGTGACAATTTTGAGTTGGGGTGATGTCTCATAGGTTACCTCATGTCTCACCAAGATATGCCATTGGTATGTTTTTTGGTCGATGAGGCATATTAATTTTCTCACAAATGAAACCAAATTCGGTGAGACAAATGGGTCGGCAAGACTACATAACCTTATTTCGATAACATTTGACAGAGTACCCCCACTTTGTTGGCAAGATCCAATATACTCGCTAAGACTTCACTCTGATACCATTTAGTCTGGCCGATAAGTCTTTCGGTGCGCTAGTCGGTAAGAAATAATACATTCGACAAGACCTCACTTCGAAGAATTTTGGTTTGGCAGAAACGTTTGCACGGGCACCGATCAATAAGACATGTCTGAGTTTGTTAGAACTTAGCTCGACGATAGCTTTCTTGCTGATATGATCATTTTGTCGCCGAGACAATGAACTGTGTCCTATCGATAGGTGCTTGTAGATGAATTTCGATTGGTGTGACATCCCAGAAGTCTTGCCGATAGACTGCAACAAATATATATCAATAGAAAATGCATTATGAATTGGGGAGACCCTGATCATCTCTTGTTGATATGGATTATATAGTGAAATATTCATGACTCGATGGATTTTACAGGACCACATGACAAAATATGGGAAAAATGTTATGAGGAGAGGATTTTTTGCTTATGATGAAGACTCATTTGGAAACTCAGGGGTATGAAACAACTTGTAAATTTTTTAGAATTTTACAGTTCTAACAGGTCTCTTCCCAGGGTTAAAATCCTCTTAAAGAAGTTGTTTAGATTATTTTCCATTAACATGAGAATTAAAAGTCCTTTCATACTTTCACAGTAACTTGTGGGGATATCACTGGGATTGTTAAAGAAGAACATTGTAATAAACTATCTTGCATGTTTGCACAAGGTGTAGACATCTCAATTTCCTAATAATTTGAGTTAAGCTAAAAAATAGAGTTACTTATCTTCAAACTCTATGAAAATTCCATAATCACCATTCACCCATCCACTCTATTCACCTAATAGGAGTAGGCACTGGTCATACTTAGGATACTATACAACTCACAATCTTGAACTCTCAATTATTCTCAATAGAAATTACCCATCAAAACTCTACATCTACTCCATCTTCGTGTGCCATAGTGAGTAGGTTGCTCAATCTAGGAACTATATCCAATTGAAAATCTTCCTTATTGGTCAGGTATACCCCCTAGTTTTGGAAAAGCCTAAAGAGCAGAAGATAATCGGTCTTGTTTACCTTGTTTGTGGGCCAAGTGTTGGAGTTAAAATGACACTGAGAGGGGGGGTGAATTAGTGTCTTAACAGAATTGACCAATTTTCAAAAATTCAAAAACATAACTCAGATTTGATCTCAATATTACTCTGATTAATGCATTCATGAGTTGAATGTAATCATTCATAAAAAAAATTGAGAAAAGTAATAATCCCAACAATGAACAGAAACAACAACACAGTAAAGCAGTGAGCACACAGAAGAACAAAGAGACACAAGATTTTTCCGAGTGGAAAACCCTCCTGGGGTATAAAAACCACTCCCGAAATGACTTGCAGGCTTAATCTTTTTAATCAACTGTTCACAATGCCTTATAGGCTGATTTTTGAGCACCCACTCAAGCAGCACCAACCCCTCGTTTAGAGATATCTATCTCAAGGAGTACCAACCCCTCAAATTATATTTTTGAACAATAATAATATCTTAGAGGATCTCTCTGTTTTCAGTTAAGCTCATAACTCTCTGTTTTCTCGTCTACAGAATACCCTAAAGATTCAATAATTGAATCCTTAAAATATTACATAGAAAATAATATTACAAGATATCTCTGCATCTTTGTTTTTCAGATTTTTAATACAAAGTATTTCAATACATTTTTGATATAGCCAAAGAACAATATTCTAGAATTACCACTAGAGAGCTTACACTATTTTCAATACAGGTTTTTATATACATTTCAAGTATGTCTATCATGATGAAATCTTTAAAATGCATTTTTCACAAGAATCTAAAACTCTCTTGCTAATTTTAGAGTATGAAGCTAAATAATGATAATTTGTAGATGATGGTAAAAATCAAGAGTAACGCCTGTCTAGAGAGCTTTAAATTCTGCATTGAATCAAGAGATTTCAAATTGTAACTAATAGATTTTCATCAAAACCATGACTGCCCACCAGCTGAGAACCATAACTTCCCAATTCTCAAAGAATATTTTTCCATGTAACCATTCTGAGATTTGATGTCAACCAATGATGTCGGCCTGCAACTATACATAAAAATTCACATGTCGGCCACAGTGACAGATTTTGTTAATCATTCGCCGAGACATCCAGATAGTCCTGCTGAAGGTAATTAAATCGCCAAACATTCCCCTTAGTTATCACTTTTTCCATGACCCATCAGAGTCGGGAAGACCTCTCGCAGACCACATTATGTTTCACCAAAAGCCCTTTTATCTCTTATGTGTCACTGTGACATTCTACTGTCAGGGAGACATTTTAAAGATAATGCTTTGTTTTACCAAAAGTCATCCTTTCATCCGGTGTTGTTGAGACAATTCATAATCGGGGTGAGGTCCCATCGAATTCATTAAGTCATACCGAAACACCCCACGATACATACTTGATAACTGAGACATTACCAACCTCTCACTGAAAGCCATACATTAGAATTTGTCGGCAACACTTGACGGGTTTGCTGAGACTCTACATTGAAACTCATGAGTCTTACCGAAATGTATTTCATTCTCAGTAGTTAGCAAGACACAATAATTCTCTCACTGAAATGTAACTTTCATTCTCATGTGGGTCACCGTGCCAAATTGTTATCGGGGAGACCTTATGTAGATTTCATTAAGTTTCACCGAAAGACTTTATCCATTCTGAGTCGCTGAAACAAAAATAAATTCTTGCCGAGATGTATCCTTCATCCGCCTTCGCTAAGAAAAAGCATAGTTAGGGTGATTTCTCGTAGAGCATCCTGTGTCTTACCGAAAGCCCACGTGATCATTCATGTTCATCGAGACAACTCAATGCTTATGCCGACAAGGTCCATTTGTATTCCATCGGTGAGACCCACAGGGTTCGCTATGATATTATATCAATGCCGCAACTCTTGCTGATGTGTTCCTATTCAACCTCCGGTTGATGATACATAACCATCTCGTTGTGACTTCATACTAACAGTATGACTCCTGCCGATAGGGAACACCCTCTATCACCGAAACAAAGGATAAGTTCTGCCGAAAGTTGCCTGTGAAATTCCATGAGTAAAGTCAGCGAGACCGAAGGTCACTTGCCAAGACCTCACTTTGATAACCCTAACTCTTACTGATATGTATCTTCCTGCCACCGATCAGTGTGACAATGTACAATTACTATGACTTCACACCGAAAGTATTATGTCTGGCCGAAGTGAATCTTTAATGTGCCAGTCGGTCGATGTAACAATTCAAACTCACCAAGACACAATGCCGATGAAGGAACACTTACGCTGATGAACCACCTCATGTATTAGTCGGTGAGACCCGACTCATTCGGAAAGACCTCTCCCCGGTGAAAAATACTCATGCTGATAGACCTTTCCACTATCACCAAGACCACGTGAATGTCATGCCGATAGATACCCAAAGGTGAATTTTGTCATCAAGGACAAACCAATCAGAACATAATTGAGAACCAAAAAACTCTCCCTTTGTCCTTGATGGAAAAACACAAATGACTCTCCCCCTTTTTGCATCAATTACAAAGGATAGAAGAGGAGAATGTGCAATGCTAGGAAACACAACTGAGAAGCCAACCAAAAGTATCATGAGAAATAGCTGCAAAAAAAAGAGTAACAGTGCAGCAACCAAGATTGTAGGAGATTTGTAAGTGAATCAAAATATATAACATGCTCCCCCTAAGCTGAAGCTTGGTGAATTAGAGAAGTAACAATTGAGAGATAACTCCCAATCGAAGTCTCGGTCTTTCAAATAACTCTTTTTCTAAGGGCTTAGTAAAAATATCAGCCACCTGATCTTGTGATCCAACAAAATGTAAACATACTTCATTAGCCAGTACCTTTTCTCGCAGAAAATGAAACTTGATGGCAATATGTTTAGTTCGAGAGTGCATAACAGGATTTTTGGAGATATTTATTGCACTTGTGTTATCACAGAGAATTGAAACAGGTTTAGGAACTTCAATACCAATATCAGATAGAGTTTGGCTCATCCAATGAACTTGAGTACAACATGAAGTGGCAGCAATGTATTCTGCTTCGGTAGTAGAGAGAGAAATAGATACTTGTTTCTTGTTGTGCCATGCCACTAAACGATCACCAAGAAAGAAGGCAGCACCACTGGTACTTTTCCTATCATCCAAACAACCAGCCCAGTTAGCATCAGTATAAGCAATCAAAGAGAAATCATTTCTTCTAGGATACCAAAGACCATAATCAAGAGTGCCCTAAATATATTTAAAAATCCTTTTAACAGCAGTAACATGGGATTCTTTAGGTGATGCCTAAAACCGTACAACAGTGCAAACTGCCTGCATAATGTTAGGTCTAGAGGTAGTTAAATATAAAATACTGCCAATCATTGATCTATATTTAGTTTGATTTGTATCAGGAGAATCGTCAACCTTAGTAAGTTTGCATCCAGTAACCATTGGAGTGTTAACTAGATGGCATTCATCCATCAGAAATTTTTTAAGCATCTCTCTAGCATACTTGGTTTGAGAAAGAAATATTCCATTTTCACATTGAGAGATTTGAAGACCCAAGAAGAAATTTAATTCTCCCAATAATGACATTTCAAATTCAAATTCCATTAGCTGAGAGAATTTTTTACTCAAAGTAACATTGTTACAACCAAAGATAGTGTCATCAACGCAAATTTCAACAACCAAAATATCAGAACCTTCAGTTTTAACATAAAGATTTTTGTCTACACCTCCTCTAACAAAACCATTTGAAAGCAAATGACTGTCCAGCCTAGAGTACCAAGCTCTAGGTGCTTGTTTTAAGCCATAGAGGGCCTTTTTCAATCTGTAAACATGATCAGGCTTATCTTAGCAAATAAATCCTTTAGGCTGCTCAACATAGACCTCTTCATCTAAATAGCCATTTAAAAAATCAGTTTTGACATCCATTTGATAAACAGTAAAGTTTTTGTAAACAAAATAAGCCAAGAATATTCTGATAGATTCTAGTCTAGCAACAGGTGCAAAGGTTTCACCAAAATCAATACCTTCTTGTTGAGCATAGCCTTTGTAGACAAATATTGCTTTGTTGCGAATAAAATTACCATTTTCATCAACCTTGATTCTGTATATCCATTTTGCTCAAATGACATTCTTGTCATCTGGTCTTGGGACTAACTTCCAAGTTTGATTTTTCTCAATCTGATCAATTTCTTCCTGCATAGAATTAATCAAACATGAATCTGTGAGAGCTTCATTAAAAATTTTAGGCTCAAACTAAGTAACTAAACAAAAAGAAATTTGTTCCTTTTCATCAGATTATGCAGCCTTTCTTCTAGTTTGAACTCCTGCATTTCCCAATAATCTGATCTTTGGGGTAATATTTAGCTAGAGCTTTTGATGCAACCTTTTCAGGACTTTGTTGTGCAGTTTTTGCACACACACCCTGTTGAAAATAGGGACCCTCTTTCGCTTTGGTTTTGGTTTTTTGGCCCTTTCTTTTGAGGTTTTGTCTTATTTAGGCATGTGCTTAAAAGGTTTATTTTGATTTCCTAGGTGTCTCCCCAGGTTTATTTATTGAAAATCCTAAGTTCTGGACAAATTTCACACTTTTGCTTGGATTCAGGATTTTTTGCCTTGGTTGGATTTTCCCAGATCCAGCTTGGATTCTGGTTGGACCCTTCTTTGGGGATTTTTGGTATTTGCAGATTTTCGCATGGTCCGGATTTTTCCAGATTCTGCCCTGTCATCGGCTTCTTGGGTTTTCTGACTATCCTATCGATTGCATTAATGGCTTCGTCTGTGCTCTGAAGGGTGTATTTAACTTGATTTATGAGATCTTTTGTGTCATCATGCTCACTATTTTCCATTGTCCAAGTTGAGAACTACATCCTTAGAGTTTGTTCTTTGAGCTTTTGGTTGGATTTGGGCATTCAGGTTTGAACTAATCGATTAGTGGCGATTCCTTGTGCATTCCTGCATCTATTCTTTGTGGATGCCATTGGGCTTCACATTTGTTGTTTCTAAGATCGATCCCTGCGTCACAATGGTATGTTTTATTTGCCCTACCTTTGATTGAGAATTATGAATGGCACGTTGATATTATGAGCCTATGGGATTCGCATTCCTACGCATTTGATCATGTCATGCTAGGGTTATTTAGTATTGCATTATTTGTCATCTCTTGGGTAAGTTTTGAACTCACTTGTCTATTCGCATTTTAATGAATCTTACCTAAGAGTAATTAGTAAACATTAGTAGTTACTTAGCAGTTGAAATAGCAGAGTTTTGAGCTTTCCTGTGCGCTAATGGCAGATGAATAGGGTTTCAAACTAAGGGCAATGTTATTCCATGTTATTTCATCTTTAAACGGGCCTGAAACACAAAGAAAATCCATGAGAGGTCCATCCTTGACTTGTCCTGAGTTAAACCTTTCAAAATTCTGATTGGTTCGGTGTTTGGGTGAAATCGTGACTCTGTCCCTTCTGAATTTTCTTCACTATGACCCTTCAAAGTCAGGGGGATGTCATATCGATCATCCTGTATTTCACTGATAAATCTTCCTAAGTGCATATTTGATCACTATGATGGTATCGTTTCTCACACCAATAAAGTCTTTTATGTAAGTCGACAAGACAAGGAGGATTCGCCAAGACCTCACCCCGTAGGAAAATCTCTCATCGACATACATTTTCATACACCTTCAGCAAGACAAGCCTTAGTCGGTAAGAGGTCATAGAAAAATCCATTGGTTATACTAATATTCATTTGCTTCACTGAGACATTCATGCTTCGCTAAGACCTTTTGGTGAGATCATAACTCTTGCCGACACCTACACTTTCGGCGTGACTACCGGCGGTCGCCATGACTTCCCGGCGATGCCTTCCTTTCTTGGTGAGTTCTTTCAGGGAAACTTCACATTGTTGGCAAGAGGTTATGCCGATGGGACTTCCTGTTGTTAGCAAAACATTGCGCAGTCGGTGAGACCTCTGGCCAAATTCAAAAACCTATCGCTAAACGGTGAGACACCGTAGCTTCGTTGAGACCTCATATTGAAAAACTTTAGTCTACTGGGACCCCAAAAGTTGGTGAGACACAAAAGATTCGCCAAGACCTTACCCCGATTCCCCTTTGGTCATACTGATATGTTTGATATACCACCATTCGGCAAGACATGCCCCACTCAGTGTGACTTCTTTCCGAATGAATTTGTTTGGCCGAAGTGAAACCTTCGTTTCTAGAATCCGATTGGTTCATAATTTTTCCTTATCCGTAGGCTTCCATCGTGTCCAGATTTCTCCAAAGTCCATTGTCTCTCTAATTTCCAAAAATTGCAATCAAGCTTGTTCTTCGCGGAAATCCGTCCCTCATGGATTTTCCTAAAAGTTGATGAAATGTAGAGGAATATGGAATAGCATGATGTGTTAGTGATTCTCAATGCATTTATGATTTATTCATGCTATCTTATGATCTCCCATGTGATTTATTGATTAATCATGATTAGGTTTAATGGTTAAGTAGGTGTTTCTTGGTTATTCCATAGGAATCCGATTGGGCCTGGAATTTCTCGAAATTCCTCTCTGGCTCAGATTCCGCAGATGGTCTTGAAACCCAAAATTTTTTGTGATCATTTTATATGAATTTTAATAACACCTTGATTGTATGAGGTTCATTCTAATGGGGTTTTGATGGATTAACCTTCCCTTTCCTGTGGT
>VDFB02058242.1:394812517-394938368 GCA_007258455.2 Sequoia sempervirens
AAATTCACCCACACTCATACTAGGGAAGACATACCTCAAGCATTAATAGCTGACAAGACATATCAAGAAAATCTAGAAACCCGAGGTCGAAACAGAATTTTGGAAAAATCCAAGCCAGATGGACTATCCCGGTGAGCATGAATTCCATGGATGACGCACCCCTCCGGGACTCTGACATAGTCCGGGAAAATCCACGTGATCCGGAAAATCCTAGATTCAACCAGAAACCTAGATTCTGGAAAAATCCGACATTGACAGACGATGGACCGGGACCCAGGAAAATCTAGGTGAGCCGAAAAATCCTGGACCCAGGTCAAAACCCGGACCTCACCAAAAACCAAGTTTGATCAATTCAACCCTTAGGGTAAGACCAAGGTAAGCAAGACCAACATCCCAAGACCATGAAAGGACAAATCCAATAAAAACCAAAGGTCCAAGAGACATCCGAAATCAGAAAATAGAGGGTCCCTACTCCAAGTGGGGTGTGTGTGGAAAATTGCACAACAGGTGTCTAGGTCATCATTACTTGAAGTGGGAGAACTATATCCAGTGATAAATGAAGGAGAGTCTCATTCATATTCATTAGAGTCTATTCTAGATTGAAAATAGATATTGGGAATGGTTTTGATAAACTGGAGAGGGAACCTATCAAGGGTAAATTTTTCGAATAAGTATTTGACAGGTAAATCATTGTCCATGATATGGTAGATATCCAATGCTTGATGCTAGTAAAAGTTTCATGTTTCTTAAAAGGGGTTTATCTAGTTTTTGGAGTAACCACATATTTTGGCTTATAACATAGTCCTATATTTTTCTCTCTGTTCCACTATGATAGGCTTTGATCGGCCTTTTTTGTGTAACCCAAGGCAACCTTTCCTTGATACCCCATTTGTTTAGCAAATTGATAACCTCTATTGTTAAGATCAATTAGAATGGGTTGTGGCTTTTCTGGTTCTTTTTGGTCCTCCTTGTAAATCATGGATGAGAAGTCCCCTTTGAATATTTCATCTTTCATGATGGGTTTGGCTATTATTTGCACTGTATGAATAAGCTTGATCTCTTTCAAACCTCCATAGACTTTAGGTGTTGGTGGAAGCATGCCAATACATAATGCCTATTTGAAGTGGTAATTTCCATTACCTCTATCAAGTACATGAACCTTAGTTTCCATTTTTGGTTTCTCACTCGATGTGATCTTGGCTGAGGTTTATGGTAGCATGGAAGGGTCAACATATGAGAATGAATGGAAGGCTATGTCGTTTCTAGGTATGCATTGGATTGTATTATACTTTTCCTCCAAATTTTCACAGAAGTGGAAAGGTTCAGGATTGGCATATAAGGTCACCTCTTTTCCTTCATGGGGAAACTTTATGCATTGGTGGAAAGTTGAAGGGACTACTTGTAATGCATGGATTCAAGGGCATCCTAGGAGTAGATACGATAACTCAAGGTCAAGCACTTAACATATAGTTTTTGTGATGGTTGGTCCTATCTGTACTAGTAGCCTGACTATTCCTTTTGAATTCCTTTCAAGGAAATCATAGGACCTTATGGTGATACTCTTTCCTTTTTCTATCACATCATCAAAATACCCTAATTGTTTGATGAACTTGAAGGTACAAATGTTTAGATCCACACTATTATCTATCAACACTCATTTGACCATGTTCTTGTGGATACCGACCTCTATGTAGAGGGCTTGGTTGTGGAACATCCTTTATGGAAGGTCTTTCTTGGAAAATACTATATTATTGTTGGCCATGATTTTTTCAACCATGGCTTGGAACTAAGTAGGATTGAGGTCATTAGGGACTGACGCTTCCAATTCTTTTTCAAATATTTCCCTATGTGCGAGTGATAGTTTTAGCAACTCTAGGATTAAGATTAGGCTGGGGGTCTTCTTCAGTTGTTCCACATTGCTATGTTATTTAATGAATTAGTTGTTGGTTTAGTAGGGGATCCTTGTATTATAACTCTCCCTTGATGGGTAGTCACATTACAGTTGTTGTCTCCACCTTGTACAGTCAGTACATTTTCCCTATTGTCATTAGCTTGTGAGAGGGTTCCTAGAACTATGTCACCATAGGTATAATTAGCATTATGCTACTCTTTTTATTTTCCTTTTTCATTCCTTTTAGCATGGTTTGGGATGGGGTTCATGTATATTTAAAGTTCCTTGTTTCTGGGATGGTGTTCAACATCTACCTCTTTTTTTTCTATCAGGTCTTGGATGAGGTGTTTGAGTCGCATGCAATTTTTTGTTGTGTGCCCCTTAATCTTGTGGAATTTGCACAAGTATTTCTCGTTATACCATGGTGTTTTAAAGCTAGGTTCCTCAAAGTTTGGATGATCAATATTATTGATGAGGTTTTTTGTACTAGCTTACATGTGACTCTCTTAAGTGGCTCACCAAGTACTATGAATTGCCTCCTTGGTTGATCGTAGTGTCTCTATTGCCCTCCTTGATTTGTTTGTTTGTTGACTGTCTGATTGTTCTTGGGATGGATATTTTGGTTATTTTGTGTACCATTTGGAACATAGATTGCTTGTGCCACTTGTGGTTTTTTTTGAGGTGTCTTTTTTGCATTACATAGTGCTCTAGCATCAACCACTTTGTCATTTGTAACGTTCTTGTTCTTGGCCCAGACTTTAGGTTTCTCATTTGAACTAGAAGGACTATCTCTTGGGTTGTTTATATTGATCACCACTCTTTCTATGAGGGCCCTTTCTATGTGCATTCCCTTCTCAATGAATTCTTTAAAATTTGTGGGACATGGCATGGTAAGTTGGTAGTTGACTTCTTCTTGGACATTTGAAAATGAATATGTCAACTAGCTCCTTGTCGAGAATAGGTGATTTGCATCGACTAGCCTTATGTCGCCATAATTGAAGGTATGAGGTGAAAGATTCACCTTGACTTTGCTTAATTTTGTACAAATCCATGATGGTAATATCTTTCTCTATGTTGAATGAGAAGTGTGTTATGAACTTGCTAGATAGTTCATCAAAGGTTTTAATTCCTCATGATAAATGAGAAAATCACTCCATAGCATGACTTGTAAGGCTGCATGGAAAGAGCCTCGTGAGGTAAGTGTCATTTTTTTATACCTCCATACATGGCATTGAGAAGTCTCACATGTGCTCTATTGGATCTCCTCTTCCTTTATAGTTGTCGAATTTGGGCATTTCAAACTTTTTTGGAAAAGGTAGTGTAGTGATGAAGCAATCTAATGGGAATGGACATATTGCCTAAAGGGTGTAGGTATTCTTTGTTTTCCCTACCTGCATTTTTAATATTTTCTAATTCATTGCCTCTAGTTGTAGTTCCATCTCAGTTTTTGGTATATTTTTTTGCAAGCCTTGTGTGTAATAGCCTTGTTGTCCCACAACATTTTTTTGGTCGTAAGTTGGATAGAATGGGGGTATTGAACCTTGGTAGCTGTTTTGAACATAGGTTGAGTTAGATCCTTGTTGTGTGTAAGGAGGGTTAGCTCCTTCTTGAGTGTAAGGATGGTTAGCTCCTTGTTGCTATGATGAAGTATACTAAAGGTTACCTTGTTGATGCATTAGCGGGACACCTTGTTGGTAGGATGAATTTGAAAGGGTACACTATGGTACACCTTACTGTTGGTATGAACTATGTTGAAGGTTTCCCTAATGGTGTGTTGGTGGGTTTCCTTGTGGATGGGATGGCCGAAGAAGGGTGCTTTCTGGCACACCTTGTTGTTGGGATGGACTATATTGAAGGTTTCCCTAATGGTGCATTGGCTGGTTACCTTGTTGATGGGATGACTGAAGAAGGGTGCTTTGTGGAACATCTTGTTGTTGGGATGGACTATACTAAATGTTTCCTTGATGGTGTGTTGGTGGGTTACCTTGTTGATGGGATGACTAAAGAAGGGTGCTTTGTGGCACACCTTGTTGTTGGGATAGACTATATTGAAGGTTTCCTTGATGGTGCATTGGCGGGTTACCTTATTGATGGGACTAATGAAGAAGGGTGATTTGTGGTATACCTTGTTGCTAGGAAGGTTTCCCTAATGGTGTGTTGGTGGGTTACCTTGTTGATGGAATTACTGAAGAAGGGTGCTTTGTGGCACACCTTTTTGTTGGGATGGACTATACTGAAGTTTTCCCTGATGGTGCGTTGGAGGGTTACCTTGTTGATGGCACAAATGAAGAAGGGTTCCCTATGGCACACCTTGCTGTTGGGGCTGATATGGAAGGGGAACCTATGGTCCACCTTGTTGATGGTACTAATTTTGAAGGGGACCTTGTGGTCCACCTTTTTGGTGGTACTAATTCGGAAGGGTACCCTGTGGTCCACCTTGTTGATGGTACTGCATGTTTTGTGAAGGGTTGATATTCAAATTGTTTTGAGGTACATATTATTCTAGAGGTGGATTGTTGCTTTTTGGTATGTACTAGGATGGACCTCCTTGATACTATTGTGCTACTATCACTTGTTTGATCTGAGTCAATTTTTTGTACAAGGGGTTTTCCTTGGTTTGATCACTATTTTGTGAGAATACGGGTGGCATGTTTGGAATCTCTATGGGTTCATATATTTGTCTCACAACTGATTTATACCCTAAGGGAATAAGGTTGGGATATTTGAGAGCCTCCACATTGAAATCCACTTGTAATTTAGTACCACTCTATGCTAACTTGAAGAAATAATAATTTGGGTCATTTTTCAACAAATTTTCCATTAGTTTAAGTATCTTAGGGTTGTTGGAATGTTCAAAAAATTACTCATTTATTTCCTCCTTAGTATCTACCTCTTCTGTGACTACTCAATTTGGTTCTTGGTTGTTTTGTTCTATCCCTTCTTGTCATTTCTAGTTTAGCTCTTCTTCACTAAATGTGTCCTTGTATATGGGTCTCTTTTGGGGTGTTTCAAGGTCGCTTGGCCTATAGCCCCATGGGCCACATTCATTGTTCATGGTTTTTTTTGGTGGGATGCTGGCATTGTTCTTGTTTGCTTCCATATTATTTCTATGTTGTGATCTTGTAGTTGTCATAAAAACCTTCCAAGCTTTTGTGAAAGTTTTCGTGACTCCTAGCTATGGAAAAATAATGTGTTTTTTTGTATTTTTCTATAATTAAGGAAAACAAAATTGCTTTTGTTTTTAGTGCATTGGATCTAGGGATGGTTGGCCCATTGAGAAGTGTAAATATAAATTTTCTAGTTGATTTTGATGAGTGTGATATCTTCTCAAGATGTACCCTTTGTAAAACTTTAGACTAGGACGGTTTTTGAAAGATGAAGTATGAATTTTTGCTTAAGGATTTTGCTCTTTCCAAAGATCACGAAGGGTGTATATCTATTGCCACATAGGAGGTGGTAACACAGGTCTTTCGGCTACTAGGTCTGCTTTCTCTTCCTCTTCATCTAATACGTTTGTTGTATTTCTCCATTGGTTGGATGTTTCATTCTTCTCAAATATGAAGGTTCTTAAACTTTTAATTACATTAGTTTATTTGCCTTCAATGTGTGTGAGACTAGGTTGTAAGATTGGTGCTCTAAGATTTGGTTGTTGAACAAGCGAATTCAGATGCCAAATGGTCATATGGTGAAAGTTTGGATGTTTTGATATGGTTTGTTATGAAGCTCAAGACCCTAAGGTTTGAGTGTAGTTTTGAGGTTGTACTATATTTAGAAGTCAAAATACTAAAATCCCTAGATTGATATCTCACTTCTTCTAGAGGATATGTTACGGGAAAGCTTACTTAAACTATCTACAAATTCCAAGTAATTGTTGATATCTTAGAAGTATAATTGATGGAATAATCTAGGTGTGTTTGTTTTGATTATGATTTTTCTTTGTTTCATTCTAAGAAGGATTTTGTAAGCAGCTTTGAATCATTTTTTTGAATGACAATAAGATAAAGTAGAAGTGAGGTTTTTTTTTGCAAAATCACTAGGCTCTAAGGAATAGTAGCTAGATTTATCAACTACGGCCTAAAATTTGTCAAGTACACTAGTTTTTGTGAAGCAAGTGCGAGCTGAAATGAAAAGTGCGGCCTTTCTATGTTTCTAGAAAATGTGGTGATGTACTCATTCAAATGTGAGTTTTCCTTGGCAACTGCAAGTAGATTTTAGGTAAGTGTGCTAGTTTTTGAGAAGAAAGTGCGAGCAAAAAGAAGCAATGCATGGGATGTTAGAGCTAAAAAATCCACATTGGTTGTCCTACACACCTCAATTTTCACTCATCCTCCCATATCCTCCATCTCCATTTAATAATAATTGACATTAATATAAAGTACCAAATTAAGGCCCTTTATCATTACAATAAAGTGAAGTCCCTACTTGAAATGTTCTCCTCACAGCTCATGGTATGTCACCAAGACAATGCCATATCAGAGAGAGTTTCACCATAGTCTCTTCGACTCAAGCAGAAAGGGATGATAAAAAATGTAGATGAGACTCCCAGATGTCTAAGAGACATATTCAAATGTCTTCCCTCCAACTAAGAATGATATATCTAAGAGACTTGGACATTTTGAAGAGAGAATTTAACATGTCTCACTAATGAATCATACAATTGTCAACATTTAGGAAATAAAAAAACATCTCTCGGATACCGAGAGATTATCATAAAATAAATAGTAAATCACTGGTGGAACAAGCAATGACCAAACAACAATGTTGAAGGGACATCGGCATGTCAAGGAGAGAAACAAAAAAGTCTCTTCGACACTCAAGTAGCAAAATATCGACAAGACATATAAATATTGAACAGACATTGGATGAGGTCTCATTGACAACCTAACAACGGTATGTTGAGGAGACACAAAGATATCGAGAAGACATTATCAAAAGTCTCCCCGAAATTCTGGCACAAGTTATTGATGAGACTAAGAGGCGTTGGAGAGAGATGACCATAGGTCTCTGTGACATAACAAAATCACATAGACATCATCAACAACTATTATCGCTGAGGAAAGAGATAAAGACATGTTGAGGAGACATAATATTTTCGATAAGAGAAATCCACCAATCTCATCGACAAAAAAGAATATTTTGAGGGAGAAAACTGAGAAGTAAATATCAACGATACGTTGTGATATTGATGAGAGAAACATGAATGTCTCTTAGATGACCAAGGATATCAAAGTGAGATATAGACATTGTGATCAGAGTCTCATTGAAAAAATATGAAATAATTGTCACTTGATTGATTTGACGGATTAAGTCATTGAAGAGACAACTGCCATTAATACAAAAGTTGATAGGAAGGGTGGTGCGAGCACCATTTATGAACTAGAGTTGGTTTAAGTGTGCTAAAATTTGATAAATGTAACCTTTGAGAAACAAAAATTCACTACACATTATGGCTAAGCATCCAGAGGATGAAGTGGGACAAAAGCAAGCAACTCAAATTCTTCCATTCACTCAAGTAAGTAAACCTTGGCTCAACTTAATGTAATTTTTTGAATAGAGCTTGAGGTATAGCACTGCTAGAGTTAGAATGGATAAAACCCCAGATAAGGAAAGAGCAAAAAGAAAAAACACTGAAAGTAAGCCTCTTAATCAATATTTAATAGAATAGTGTCCTAGTTCTAAGCCAAAAGCACAAAGAATAGCTCAGTCAAACCTATCATATGAGACCCTCGAAGATAAACATAAGATTTTGGGAGATGTATGGACTCCACACAGAGGCTACAATTTGTTCATATATCATTATAGGAAGCAATACAAATATAGCTCAGTCTCGAACCCATGGAATTTGAATTTAGGGAGGCTAGTAATTCCAAATGTTTTCGTGAACATAGAGTTAATTAAGGCACTAGAAAGAATTATAATCTCAAATCAAGGACAATTCATTTTCACAATGGGTCACAGTTTATGATCATAACGAGGGATTATATTTGCATGGTTTTCCAATTGGACACTTCTTTGAAAATGAAATTACGGCTGAGAGACTTGTTGGAGGAGTATCACTTTATGGATATGAGCTACAAGAGGTGGAAGTTGCCTCTACAAAGACCCAAGGATCTAGGAAATCAACCTACAAGGTTTTCTAGCAATGAAAAACCACCATTTTCTGTAGAATTGTTTGAAGAATATTATCAGTACACATACTATTCAGCTCACCAAGTATTTGGAATTGAGGCTCCTGCTAACATAACTATAGCTCCCATGGTTCTATTCATGGACATTTAGAGTCAAGATTCCAGACCCTATTATTATGTAAAGTACCTATCAAAATCCATTAATAATGCTCTTACTGGTATTACAATTAACAATGAAGCTATCAAGTTCAAGCACTATTCACTTCTTATGCATTTGATATTGTATGAGGGCCAAGTGATGGGAATCTAGGGAGAATAATTAAGAGTAAAATATTTGGATAGTGACTATAATTCAAGACCAATGCAAGTGTGGACATTAGTCTGGTATAGTAGATGTGGGAGATCCCACTATTTGCATTTCAAGGAACATTTTGTCAAACCCTTGTATAAATTGCTTGGTCGTAAATGTGATTATAATCCATCCCCTAAAGTATAGAGGTTTCTTTGACCAAAGGAGAAAGGTCATTATGGAATGATAAACCATAATTGGGGAGATTGGTACTCATTTGCAGATTGTACTATCATTAGAGTCTATGCATTTGAGGTAGCACCATATTTGTTGCCTAAGAATGAGCCGTATAGAGCTACTTATCTTGAGATTATAAGACAATTATCTTATTTCATCTTTATGCATTTGAAAAGATATGGAAGATAGACCTTCATGCCTTCTACTATGTGCTTTGGTGATTTCACCATTATTGTTGATTCAGAGTATGAATTGGTTGGAAACAAGTTAAATTATTATGGCTTGCCCATTAGAAATAAGAGGAAGAATTTTGACCCGAGCACTTTATAAATGATGCCAAAATTTCTTAGAAATTGAAACGATATGAGCATAAGTTTGGTGTTGATGATGTTATCATAAATTGTGAGGATAGTCAAGCAATCATGAGAGAAAATACATACAATAGATTTTTTATGCCTAAGGCATAGAGATTGAAGACTAACCAATCTTATGTAGAAGCTTTTCATGAAATTCAGGACCCCGTTGAGAGGGTTGAACAAATAATTTTGCATGAAGAAGAGATAATAAAGGATGTACCTTTGGTGGTATTTGAGAGAAGAATAAATGTTAGCTCTTGGAGGTGAGTAGAAAATGTAGCACCATTATACCATTTGTCACCTCAGCCTACTCTAGAGGTAAGCTTTTCAGTTAATACACAAGTCATGGTAGAAGATGATGTTGAAGAGGAAGATGAAGTCACATAGATTAACACTCCTATCATTCCTCCATATGAAATGCCACTAGAAAGGAGTGTAGTAAAATTTTAGGCCTTTGATGAGTTATCTGATGATGTGAGGCATCGAGCTAGTCAAGAGTTCATTGCATATGATGCATTTGTCTAGATTCCTAAATTTAAAACCTTCATATATGAATATAAAGGAAAGGTGGTAAGAGAGAGGTTGAAGGATATTGACCCTGATAAGGAAGCATATGCTTTAAAATAACTTCAACGTGAAATTGATAGAGAGATGAAACATATGAATGTTGAGAAAGGAAGAGCATTATTGAAATAAGTTGGGGTTATGCTCCTTCCAGGATGGGATGTCAGCTCAACCATTGTATTTGATAGTTTTTTGAAGAGAAAAAATAAAAAATTGCACTTGAAAAATGAAGTTGGTGACAAGATCTACACTATATATATTTAATCCTGATAATAATACTTTGCAGATATGGGCACTCTATCTTCTAGGGAAAAAGCCTTCCCTAGTTGATCATGATTAGATATTTGGACATCTTTTGGTGTAAAGAGTAGGAGAAATAGATCCCATGGAGACTGCTGATTTGAATGCGAATGTGGCCAAGTTCACAAAGGCTTAGATTTAGAAATTGGTAAGGTATAACACGGGACTAATAACAAGGGAAAGTGCTTGAGTCTACGTTAGAAGCTACCTATTGGAAACAAAGGCATGAGAGAGTGCAAAAAGAACAAGAGCAGTTAAGAGGAAAGCTCAAAACCACAACCTTTTAAATGGCATTATAAATAGTCTACATGAGATTCGAAGACATGTACAAACATGCTAAACAAGTTTGGCATATTCATTATAAAACATATGCAACATTACTGGAAAACACTAGATTGAGTGATAGGATGAAGGAGGTAGAGTCTTAGATCATTGCAAAGAAAGAGGATAACTCTTTTGTGCTAAAAGAATACTAGGAACTCATGAAAGCTCATAAGGACTTCCACAATATCCTAACATAGGAGTTGAGTGATTTCACTCAGCCACTGAGTATGTCCTTACCCAATTTCTTTGAAGAAACAAAATTGAAAGATTTGGATACATGGAAGGATGAAATTTCCAACTATCTTTCAATTATTCTTGATGCAATTAATGATGAAGAGGAAGTGCTTAAGAGGATGCACTAGTAACTTGAGAGAATCTTCGAATTGGAGTATGCTATGAAATACATCATACATAATGCAAACAATCATGCTAAAAGTGGGTACGTGGAGCATTTGTCAAAGATTGTCTTGTTCATTTCATGGGCCAAATAAAAGAGAAGTGATAGGGGCTAGAGTTTGATAGTTATGGATACATGATCATGGTGCACAAGCCTTGAATACGTCTTAGACGACCACAGGTGATTGCTGGAGATTAACGGACTACAGTGCATCTACTGGAAAACTCTTAATATTTTCATGCTTATTCTAATTATGTTTTAGTTCTGAAACAATGTGACTTTATGTATCAGGTTTGAAGCTTGTTGCTTCCCATACAAATAGGTAAACCAGGACCTGATTTTGAGGAGATCATATCATCATCATCACATTTCATTTCATTAGAATACGCATTAGTAAGAGGATAGATTGCATAATTCTCCCATGTATACTATATTTGAAATACTTCTATTATAATGCTTATATTTTGAAGTAATACAATGGAGCAGACTATTTATGAATCATAATTCATTTTTAGTGTTCAATTACTGTGTTGATTTTCATGCTCATTTATTACTTTGTTGTCTCCAAGGTGGTCTACTCAAGTTATTTAAATATGCATGATTTATTAGAGCACATTTGATGTTATTATGTGAAAGAGTTGATTGGTTTCTAAGTTGATGTGAATTAAAATCAAATTTGATAGTTTACTTTAATTGGTCTTTGCCCAAGGTTAAGATCCTTGTAAAGAAGTTGTTTATATTGGTTTCCATTAACTCAAGAATTAAAAGTCCTTTCATACTTTCATAGTAACTTGAGGGGATATCATTGGGATCATTAAAGAAGAACATTGTAATAAACTATCTTGCGCGTTTTCACAAGGTGAAGACATCTCAAGTGACCAATAATTTGAGTTAAGCTAAATGATAAAATTACTTATCTTACAGCTTTGTGTCCATTCCATAATCGCCATTCACTCATCCACTTCATTCAACCAATAGGAGTAGGCACTGGTCATACTTAGGATACTATACAACTCACAATCTTGAACTCTCAATTATTCTCAATAGAAATTAGCAATCAAAACTCTGTATCTACTCCATCTTCATGTGCCATAATGAGTAGGTTGCTCAATCTAGGAATTATATCCAATTGAAAATCTTCCTTATTGTTTAGGTATACCCACCTAGGTCTAGCAGAGCCTAAAGAGTAGAAGGTAATCAATCTTGTTTAGCTTGTTCATGGGCCAAAGGTGTATTAAGGGATTGGCAACCCTTTATGGTTTAAAAACCTATATTTTTGAGTCCTAACATATTGGTGACTATGTTGGGGACCAAGCCAATTCTAAACCTAAGCCTTCCATTATAGAGTCATTTAAAAGTGTATAAGAGCGAATTTGCACCCTATGTGTAATTCCCCTCTTTTTCCTTTATCCACCTTAGAAAATGAAGTTTAGAGGCTTAATTCCACCTAATCCCACCTCTTGCATCACACTTGGCACTTTTTTTGAGCGTCGGTGGAGGCATTTCTTTAGTGGATTCCTACACAGCGCGTAGACGTCTATGTGATGCACTTATGTCCTTAACAGATTCCTGCATCTGGATCCTATAGAGGTGTTACACTTCCCATTTGGGGTTGATTTGTAACACCCTCCTTGCCCGACCAACCCAAATATGGTCATTTTCTTCGTATCCCCTTGAAATTCACTCCTTCCATATGTATTTCAACTTCTTTTGATCTTCTTCCATCCTCTACACATCTCTTCACCACTTCTGGACTTCATTCACAAGCTTCACAAGCTCTTCTCAAGCTCTAAATAGCTCCTTCACCCTCTCTTAGCTCTCCAAACACTTTACACTTCATAGCATCAACATCAACACTCCACCACTTCAGTAGAGAAAGTGTGGAACAAAACACCATGGTACAAAGGATTTATTTCCTCTCATTTTCTCCCCCAAGCATCTTTGAGTGCTCTTGGTGGAGGTGTTAAGCTTTCACTCCTCTCCTTTATTACTTGGTTGAGTAGCATAACACTATTTTGTAGTGCTTTAAGTGCTCTTTACTTCATTTATGCTTTTCTCTCTATCTATTTGGTTGTTCATGGAGGTGGGAACACTAAAATGGGGTCAGACTGAGGCAGGCCCCTAAACAACCACCCAACAATTTTCTCTCCCTCTTGTGTGTAGGTATTGAAGACACTCATGAGCTAGAAGCTTCATCTCTCACACAGTTGTAAGTATTTCCTTTCTTCTCCTTATCTTTGTCATCTCTACTTTATTTCAGTTCTATCACTTTATGTTATTTGCCTATATTCTGTAAGTTCTTAGCAATCAAATAGAAGCATTCAATTTGCTATTTTTTGAGACATTCTCATTCTTTGGTTCGTACGAGATGCCAGTATTCCGTGCTGTCATTCATTTTCTATGCTGACGTCCTGTGGCTTGGGGCTTGTCAGTTTGTCTAGAAAATTTGACCTGCTCTTTCAGAATCTGAGACTTTCGCTTCATTCCATTGAGGTAGTATAGGACAGTTCACCTTGTGAGACTCTTTGAATGAAGAGAATTCATGAGTAGCAAATCCCACTATATTACATTTTGGTGAACATGACATGAAGAATAGTGTTCTTAAAAAAAACTTGGAATTTATTTACCCCTACTTGGCAGGGTCATAAAATTTAACTCGATGCTTGGAATTGAGAACCGTTTGCACCATTGGAAAGGTCTTCTAGAAAAATTGTTTAGTCCCTAAAATACCATTTCCTTTGGCAGTCAAAATTTAGGGACCGATACAAGTTCCAACCTCAAATTCCACTTCGGAGACCTCCGAAAATGCAAATTACTAGAACATAGAAAATACTAAAAAAAGCATAATGGATTTAATATCTCTTTTATTAGTTTTGTATCTAATTTTGTTCAAAATGTTAATGATATTCCATTTCATGCATGTGACAGTGACGTGGCTTTGCCTATGTCACTTGGTATCTTTGATCCTTCTCATAGAAGTCCTCTTACTTCAGAGGATATTTTGTTGCAAGAAGATGAAATTGTTGATACCTTTCTTAACATTACCCTACCTTCTCTTCATTCTGATGCACTCTCTTCTAGAGATGATGCATCTGTGAATGATGAATTTCTTATACCTTCAAATGCACTCTCTTTTGTAGATGTTTCATTTGTTAATAGTGAATCTCATATTTGTTCAGATGAACTCTCTTCTAGAGATGGTGCATTAGAAAATGATGAACCTCCTTCCAAATCTAATTCTCCCTAGATCAATGTTGAGAATGTTTGTTCAAATAATTATTCCACATTTGATCTTATTTAGATTGATGTTGAGAATATGTATTCAAGTAATTGTTCTACTAGTTGTGATGATTCAGTAAATGTAATCTATGTCTCTGCTACCCCTCAAAGGCCTAAGAGACTGGTTATTTATGTGAGTCTAGCTAGTCCTTCTCCTAAAAAGGTTTGTTCTATTGATGGTCTTCCATTTGATAGTGACTCTCCTGATCTTTCTATGGCTCCCTCTTATATAGTGGTAGCCCATACTTATGCGAATAAAATGAATAAACAACCAATTCTTCCTTCAACTCCTAAACCTACGACTAAAGCACCCAATGATTACGATTTTGTTGAACAACCTTATGTTGCTCCAGATAAAATATCACTATGGGACTTGTTTCAGTCTACTTTGGTTTATCAAGGTATGCTTTAGGAAGACTTGCAAAAGATCCTTTTGCCTTCTTCTGCTAGGCCGGTAGATGCTAATGCATTGATAGCATTTATTCATGTAGATTCACCGAATATCACATTCTATTCACAAGAGCTCCCACCTCCGAAAGTACAGAAGCAAGTAGATCCTCTAATGATTATAGTCAACATTAATAAAATTGGCATTAGACATAATCTCGTTGACATCGGTTCAACACTCAATGTATGTAGCATCAATCTATTGCCTAAGATTAATATTGGCCCATTTTCTCTTAATACTTCTTCTATTGACATTCATGGGTTCGATAATGTCGGTCGACAAGCCCTAGGCATGATAGTCTTGCCTTTGAGGTTGGGACCTATTACCATACCTACCCTTGTATATGTTATGCCTGAGAAGTTACCATACAACCTTCTTCTTGGTAGTCTGTGGATTCATGCTATGGGTGCAGTTCTATCTACAATGCATAAATCTATTAAGTTCATTGCTAACAATAAAGTAGTCACAGTCAAGGTTGACCTTGATGTTATGCACTTATGTGAGATGGAAGCTGTTGGTCAGGATTCGGTTGTGCTTACTCTTATTCCTTTAGTATCTTCTAGTGTGTTGATGTTTACTCCAATAGTACCTACTACAAAGGATACTCTTGAGATAAATGTCCCTAAGGAAAATCCTTCTACCTCTTCTCAAAAGAATGCATGTCTTGGTGATGATTGGGGTCCTCTAAAATTTACTAATTTCTTCATTCAAGAATGTAAAGTTGACCTAATCCACTTAGACCTTTTGATAACATCATTCACACCCACTATCGAAGATGGTTACTATTTTGTATCGCAGGGTAAGGTGAATGCAAACTGTAATGTTCTTGGTGTTGATCCTCTTTCTGAGGAAGATGATCACACTTATGTTAAAGAGGATGATATTGGAAGTCCTGTCAAAGAGGCTGATAGTGATCCCATAGACGAGTGTGATCCCCCTTGCCAGAAAAATGCTCTCTATGGAGATCCTCCTCCTCCTTCTTCTACCTTCGTATCTTCTTCTTCCCATGAGAAATCAAACTTTCCTCCACAAGAGAAAGGCTTGGTTCTTTCTCCTCATCATTTATCTAAGTAAGAGTAGATCTTGTTCTAGCTTCTAAAATCCCGCTTGATTACTCTTCCTTCTCCTACACACAAAAAATCTCATAAATATGATAAATCAAAACATTCTTTTTGTGCATACCATCGAGTGCCTGGCCATTCCACTGGTGAATGTAAGGCCTTGAAGGATAAAGTACAACAACTTTGTGATTTGAGTGCCATCAAACTCCTATTTGATTGATGCACCTTCCCTTTCTTTGCTTGATAAGTGATATCAAGGTTTACCTCTATCCTATTCTAAGTATCTTGCATGGTTCTCCTCCCCTATATGTTGGGGGCAGTTATAACTTATTTCGAAGATGTGTTTCCTTCTCAAGGACCCCCTCCCTTCTCTATGTCTTTCAAATGAAGTGTCCCTTGAGTGGACGCCTTTTCTCTTTTGAAGGGTTCCCAATGGACCTCTTTGAAATATTTTCTCTCAAATGTATTCATCGGCATCTAGCTGGGGGGCAGCCCAACTAGACCTATTTCACAACTTGGTGTTTAGCTTGGGGGCAGCTCGACTAGACCTATTTCACAACTTTTGCGTCTAGCTTGGGGGAAACCTAAGTAAACCTCTCTTTTCAAATAGTGCGTCCCTTGAGTGGACCTCTCTTCCTTTTGGAGGGTTCTCGAGGGACCCCTTTGAAAGCCTTCCAACTTGACGATGGTCTGCATGACTATCTGCTTACTCGGTTTGTAGGACTAAGAACATATAGAGATCCTTTACATAATTGGTGATACGGGTTCTCCTCCTCGAGCGGGATTTGCTGTTATCACCTCTTTTTTGGTACAAGTTCTACTCCTGAGTGGGTTTTGCTTTCACCATGCACTTTTATCATTTCTATCTTTCTCTCCTCTTGTGTATATATCGAATCAAGGATCTACATCTTCTTCATCCTAAGTATATGCTCTTTCTTTAGCTTCATGGTTCTGTGGAATTATGAAGTCCTCCTTTGATCTTGCACTCTCAGGTTCACCAGATCGCGGTATGCTTCCTTGACAATTCAGGTATACATTTCTAACCCTACTCTTTCTTGATCAACTTTATTGAGCACTCATTAGTGTTAGTGCTCGCTAAAGTGGGGGAAAAATGTATAAGAGTGAATTTGCACCCTATGTGCAATTCCCCTTTTTTTCCTTTATCCACCTTAGAAAACCAAGTTTGGAGGCTTAATTCCACCTAAGTTTGTTGCTTGCATCACACTTAGCACCTATTTTGAGCGTCGGTGGAGGTGTTTCTTTTGGGGACGCCCACACGGTGTGTAGATGTCCACACGGTGCTATTACATCCCTAACAAATTCCTGCGTCTGGAGCCTACAAAGGTGTTACACTTCCCATTGGGGGTCAATATGTAATGCCCTCCTTAGCTGACCAACCTGAATATGGTCATTTTCTTCATATCCCCTTCAAATTCACTCTGTCCATATGCATTTCAGCTTCTTTTGATCTTATTCCATCCTCTACATATCTCTTCACCACTTTTGGAATTCATTAACAAGCTTCACAATCTCTTCTCAAGCTCTAAGCAGCTCCTTCACCCTCTCTTAGCTCTCCAAGCACTTTACACTTCATGGTAGTGACATCAACATTCCACCACTTTAGTAGAGCAAGTGTGGAACAAAACACGATGGTAGCAGAGGCTTGATTTCCTCTCATTTTCTCCCCCAAGCAGCCTTGAGTGATCTTGGTGGAGGTGGTAAGATTTCACTCCTCTCCTCTATTACTTGGTTGAGTAGCATAACACTATTTTGTAGTATTTTAAGTTCTCTTTACTTCATTTCTACTTTTCTCTCTATCTATCTGGTTGTCTATGGAGGTGGGAACACAAAAACGGGGTCTAACTATGGCAGGCCCCCATACAGCCACCCAACAATTTTTTTCTCCCTCTTGTGTGTAGGTATTAAAGACACTCATGAGCTAGAAGCTTCATCTCTCACACGGTTGTAAGTATTTCCTTTCTTCTTCTTATCTTTGTCATCTCTACTTCTTTATTTTAGCTCTATCACTTTTTGTTATTTCCCTATATTCTGTAAGTTCTTAGCAATTGGATAGAAGCATTCACTTTGCTATTTTTTGAGAGATTCTTGTTCTCTGGTTCGTATGAGACTCTAGCGTATTGCCCTATCATCCATCTTCTATGTTGATGTCTGATGGCCAGGGGCTTGTTAGTTTGTCCATAAAATGTCTGTGACCTGCTCTTTTGAACTCTAAAACTTTTGTTGCCATTCCATTGAGGTATTCTAGGGAAGTTCACCATATGAGGCTCTTTGAATGAAGAGAACTCATGAGTATTGAATCCCCCTATATTACAAAAATCATCACAATAATTTAGGGACTCCACTAGGAAAACAATAAAATCATTCAAAAACCTTGCACTATCCTACTCATGAAAAGGTAGGTGGTGACTCTGAAGAAATTTTATGATTGATAAAGTAAACATCAGATCAAAAAGAATAGACCACATACACCAAAGATATACCATATCATCCACCATGACTGGTAGAATATATTTACATTAGGAGATCCCCAAGAAGAACAATTTCAAGTGTACAAAAAAACATGGATCTCCTACTTCAAAGTCTAACACAAAAAATAACAAAGAAACATCTAAAAAATAGGATACAACATTCAATGATCCAGAAAATGTCTTTGAACAACCACCCACATTGTATAATAGTTTTGACCCACTCCATGGGTCACAACATCATGAAGATAATTCATGCAAGGATCCCCAGAGCCCCCTAGGACAAGGAAACAATAATCGTCATGTTTACCTCAACATGGATCCACAGAGAACAAATGAATTTGTTGCCTAATTGGAGGAAGAAGGAGAACAAATACAAAGGGATTATGATCAGAAATTTTCATCACAGCAAGAAGGAGAAACCCAACATACCTCTACAAGTCATCCTTTTGGGAATTTGGAGGGGATGACTACTCAAGAAATAAAAGACTACATACAATGGCAGGAAGAATAGCTCAAGGAAAGACAACTTATAAAAAAGAGTCTTGATCTAAGTCAACAACTGTCCTAATTAGATGTTAATGCACCAAAGCCACCCAAATACATCCCACCTCATAAACAAGGAAGCAATACTAATACACAAGGGTCATCCTAGAATAAAGGTGGTCCCAGTTCTTCAAGATCACCCCATAACACAGTTGGAAGAACAAATCAGCCTATGCAACACCATGTACCATAAAATCCACCATCAGAGAATATCAACATTCCACTACCTGAACAATGGTATATTCCACATCATCATGTCCCATAGCAGTACCCTCCACATAATCCCCAACAAAATATGTACCAACAGCCTCAACAAGGATATTAGTATTACCCTATTCCCCCACCTCACAATCCTTACCCTTCAAAAACTATGAGCATAAGTAGACAATTTGATCTATCAGGATACCAATTGTATGCAGGCCCTATAGATAGCAATTGGAGAAACATTGTTCCCAAGTTCACATGGAATAATGTCACAACAATTGAAGAACACATTAGAAACCCCAATTCCCTTGTACACGAAATATGCATGGAACATGAGGATATAAATATGAGGTTGTTCATGATGTCCTTAACTGAAGAAGCAAGGGATTGGTTTAACAGTCTACCCAATGCTTCAATCACTTATGTAGCAGACTTTCAGAATCAATTCTTAGAATAGTATGGAAATCAATGCACTCCTGAGTTTTCTCTACATAAACTAATAAGTAATTAGAAACACCGGAATGAGCCAGTCTATGATTTCAATAAAATGTTCTCCAAGCTCTATAATAAAATACCACATGGATCCAAATTGATTGATCCTATAGCTTTGAGTATTTATTTGAAGGATTTTGATCCAAAAATGAGATATGAGCTTAGAAACAGATGCCCTAGAAATTTGACTAAAGACAAAATTCAACCTTAACCATTGAAAATAATAGAAAGGTTGTAGGAATGACTGGCAGAAGGGACAACCTTAGGATACCACAAAACCCTAATCCTCCCCAAAATAGATAGGAGAATCAATACAAAAATGAAAGACCTAGATTACATGACATTCCCTACAATACTACTTGGAAAGATGGAAAACCAGTGGCAAGATCAAATTGGAAGGAGACTTTTGACCCTTTGAAGAAGCATGGAGCCCATGCACTAGACACAACACCATGGTGTTCACCATGCCATAGACCCCATGGCCTTGAATATTGTGGATTAGCTCAAGATTGTTAGAATGAATGCTCACAAGAGAAAGAAAGGGATTGTCACACTATGAATATGCTGAGATGGAGGTCTTGTCAAAATGACAAAGGATAATCCTCTTCTGGAGAGGGATATGAATACAATGTTGATAGTCAGAAACATAATGTGAATATGGAGCAAGAGGTGTTTTCTAATCAAGAAGAAAACCCATAGGAGGAGGCATACACATGCAATGCAACACCTCAGTTTCAACTGAGAACTCCAACAAAGGAAGAAAAAAGGGCTATCACAACAAAAGTTGTAGTTGAGGAAAAAGGGAGGAGATATAATCTAAGAAGTAAAACCACATATGGAGATCAGGGGACACCAAGAAGCATGTTCATCAAGGAAAAGAAGAACAAGGAAAGTGCTGTTGTGCAGTTTTTGCACACACGCCCCACTTGGAGTGGGGGACCCCCTTTCTTTTTTGTGTCTTTGACCTTTGATTTTATTGGATTTATCATTTTGGGGTCTTGACATGTTGGTTTTGCTGGCTTCGCCCTTGCCTTGGGGTTGATATTGATTGAAATTGAGTTTTGGCCAAGTCCGGGTTTTCACCTGGATCCGGGATTTTCCACCTCTGGCGGATTTCTCCGGCCCCGGTTCTTTGTCCGTCTCTTGCCGGATTCTCCGATTCCGGGTTTTTTCCTAACTTCGGGATTTTCCGGTCCAGTCGGATTTTCCCGGATTCCGTCAAAATCCCGATCTTCCTGATTTCCCCGGTTCCTGCATTTCCGCGGAATCCGTGTCTCCGCGCATTCCGAAATTCCACTTGGGGCACGGGTTTCCGGACTTGTCAGAAACGTCTTTTCGCGCATTAATGGCTGAGGTATCTTGGTTCAGACGGGTATAAGGGCGAATTTAGGGCATTTTCTGATTCATTCCAACTTCGATTGCTTCCTTGTTTTCTGCTCTGGCGATTCAGAACTTTCGTTTGAGCTTTGAGGTTTGATCTTGGTTTGTTTGCGCGTGGATTGCTTGAGTGTTGCTGCCAGTATCTCGTTGCTTGGACGTGTTGTCACGTGGATTGATTTTCTAAGCTCGATTTCTGCTCGTCTTGATCCATGGTATGTATTCGTCGCCCTTCCGTTAGCTTGCATGGTGATTTGGGGTTTTCTTGTACTGGGCATTGTTGAATTTTGGGGTCGGCTCATGTTTTGACTTTGGGTGTCGTATTTATTCAGTCGGGTTGATCCGTTTTTTTATTGAAGCCCATCTCTCGTGCCCTATGAGTTCCGTTTATCCGCTTGATTGCATATTTACACTTTAGACGGAATTCTGGGTCGTGTTGCTTAATTGTTTTGGGTGCGGGATGTGTTACCATGCGAATTTAGGGTTTTCTTGGTGTTTCGGTTAAAGCGATGATTTGATCTTGTGTTTGAATGACTTTCGCCTCGTTTTATGTTGGCTTCCCCATCCTGTGAGGATTAGAGGGCTTTTAGGTAAATCCTGAACTGATATTTTAACCCTAAAAGCTTGCTCTGGTTTTAATGGCGGATATGTGATTGTTCGATTTAGGGCATCGTCATTTTAGTATGAGATCCTTCCTTTGAGTGCTTCTGAGTGTTGGACCCTCTTTGCATATTCGACTCTGGTGATTGTCGTCGGTTTCGGGTTCATTCGAGCTTTGATATTGAAGATCTTGTGGTCGCTCCTGTTTTGGTGCACGTTTTGCCATTTTTCGGGTTTCCGAGGCTGTCGCGGAATTTCCGGTCTCCCGGATTTTCCCGGTTTCCTTTTATTCCGCGGACAGGGTTAATTTCCGGTGCATTTGATGCTGTCCGCGAAAGTCCGTCCCATTCGGATTTTTCCGGATTTCCTGTCTGATTGCATTCTATTGTATATTTCGATGAGAGGATTGATGGGATGTTTGATAATGCTTATTTCTTGATTGCCAAAGAGTAAAATTGATGATTTTCCTTTGATTTCCGAGCATATTAATGATTTACATGGCTAATAGTGCTTTGGTGGCAGGAGTCCGTCTGGGTCAGATTTCTTCAGAATTCCGCCCCGAATGTATTTTCCTGGATTATTTGATTTCTCCGGATCTCGGAAGATTGGCAATTGGCATTTGGTTTTAATGGATTTGTATGATGTATGCTAACCTTTTGGATGGATACGAGCCTAATAATTAATTTCTAATAATGATTCTTGGATGTGCAGGCTGAATCAAGCAAAGCTGCTGCTGGGAAGTCCAAAGGTGGTGCGGGGGCATCTGCAGTTTCCGAGACAGAAAAATTGAGATTAGACATGAGAAGTCAGGTCCCAGAGAGTAAGATATCCTCTATGTGGGCAGATGTGTCCAATACCAACGTTGGTGCCTGGCGTTACGAAGAATTCAAATAGAGAACAGCTGAGAGGGACCAGTCGGCATTGAGGCAAGGGATGATGAACTCAGGTTTGGTACATGTGGCAGGGTTCCCTCCAGCAGTCCAGTGCTACGAGCTGATTTTGGAGTGTGCTAGACAGTACGCTTTCGACACACAGATGGTGGTTAGTACTGAGGGATGAGTGTTAGCGAATTTCAGTCCAGCCTCCATTGCCCGAGCTTTCAGCATGCCGGGTCTCCCCTCGGTTTGCGCCCTAAACATTGACACGGCCCGCACGTATTATGAGAACGAGCCAGTTAAGGCTCAACAGCTTATCAACTCATGGCTTGAGAAGCCCAAGTCTCACCACTCTAAATTTCCCAAACAGTTGCACAGGGTGAAGTTCAGGCCAAATATTTATGATGCCATCACACTGTTGAGCAGGGTGGCCGGACTCAAAACTGCCGGGGTATTGGAAAGTTGGATGGTCCATGTGATCACCAAGATAGGCCAAGGAACGAATTACCACTGGGCAGGACTTATCAGTGCAAAAATAGATAGGCAACTGAGGAATGTTTTGGAAGGAAAGAAGTTTACCATGTCCTCCTTTGTTATATATATACTGGCCATCTCCTACCCCTACAAGGGACTTACTCCGGCGGGAACCATTGGACATGACATTATCTATGAAGTCTATCCGGAATTGCACCTCGGACACGGAGATTATAGGAGGGCCAATGATGCCTTCACTATGCACATTACCCGGACCCTTCAGAATGCGGAGCACATCAGATTGTCCGATGGGGCTAAGGGGTTGATTAAGAATTATGGGGCCTGGTTCATCCAGTTCCCCACTTTCACTTATCTCTGGATTGATGGATGCCCCGCTGCTCCCTACAGATTGCCCAGGTATCCCACTGACCACATAGTGCTACTGGAGGTCGTAAGAAAAATTTGTGAATTCGATACGGTGGTCAAGAGGGAGAAACATAAAACTGGTTTTGGAGGTGACTTCCCTCTTGGGATTGGCGTGGATGTGATGTGTCCTTCCATTCAATCGGCTCACACTGCAGGCGAGGAATTGGCTACCTATGGATTCTCTTTCCATTCGAAGAGAATGAATTTTGACATCACCGGAGGGGCACAGAAAAGGGCTACCCGGGAATACAGGCACAAGGAGGACTTGGAGGACTACTGGGTCAACATCAAGGATGACCTTGATGCACGAAGGAAAAGGTATTCCCGGCTGCCAGTAGAGGCAATTAGGCAGTACAATGTGAAGCTGATTCCAGATCAGCTGGAGGATGATGGAAAACTGGTCCAGGACCATGTCTATGAGCCCATCAAGGATAGGTCAGCAGCGGATATTGATTGGAATGAGCCTGAGGTGACAGAGTTGGAGGACTTAATGGCTCCAGCGCTAAAATTTACCTTTGCTTGGATCAAACATGAGGTATGGGTATTGGAAAATGCCAATGTACCCTTCACTTTCGACCTGATGGGGAATCTTAACCCCATGTCCACCTCTGAGGAGTCCGGGGAAGAAGACCCCAAGGGGAAAACAGCCAAGGCCTCTCCTTTCAAAGTCAAGGTCAGAAGCCCTAAGGGGACTCAACCTGCAGCAAAAAGGAAACCTATTGGCAAACGCAGGTGGAAGACCCTGACTATCAGCAGGTCCTCGGACGAGGAGGAGGCGGAGAAAGCTGAGGAGGAGGATGTTCCTCCACCGCCCAAGAAGGCCAGAACTACAAAGGCGGCGAAGAAGAAAGGCCAGACGACTTCGGAAGATGAGCCTCCAGTTGTGGATGTAGAAAGCTCCGGAGGAGAGAAGACCAAAGTATACATTAGAAAATCTAGAACTCCTTCCCCAAAGGATGCCGCACAGCCAACTGACTCCTCTCCAATATTGCCAGCCACTGAAAAGGACAAGCCTGTCTCTCCTCCACAGGGTGTAACAGAGCCGGTAAATCCGGATGAGCAGGAAATCAGCGGAGAGGCAGAGCCGTTTAAAGAAGGGGCATTATTCAGTGAGGCTGCCGAGCTCGAGGTAGAGACAGAAGAAGGGCACACTTCTCCCTTGGTGCAGTACGAGGACTCTCCGGAGAGTGAAAAGGACCGCGGATCGCCAGAACCAGAGAAAAGCATCCCCGCTGGAACTCCATCGCCGGTGCTTCCTGAGTTGGGATTTGAGGAGACAGATCAAGGTGAACAACCTCCAGAGAAAGATGATGACAAGGCAACGGAAGAAGAAGTCGAGGTGGTGGTAGCAGAAGAGGAGAAAGCCACGGAGGACCCGGGGAAAACTGACACAGAAGGAATCCGGATAAACCCAGCAGCCCCGGATTGGTTAGAAAAAGAAATAGCGAGGAAGAAACAGGTGATAGTGGAGGACACTCCTCTCGACTGGGATGCAATGTTATCTCAGATTGGAAAGGGGAAAAAGAAGAAGGCCGCTAGGATAATTTCCCGGGTGGAAAGGGATGAGGTGCATAACCGGGTAGTCCACATCGCCACCCCTGTTGCAGATAAAACAAGAGATGAGGTAGTAGGCCAGGATTACAGTGTCCAAACCATTAACCTTGGGCCAGCTTCCTTAGAACAAGACATTGAGGAATTCGAGGGGTCAAGTGCTGTGATTCTGGATAGGTTGAAGAAGGAGACTCAGACAAAGAGAGAATTGAAAAGGGAAAATGAAAGGTTGAGGAAAAGCTTAGAAGAGGTCATGAAACCTCTACAGTCCCTCCATCCGTCCTCCTCTTCTACTCCCGATTTCTGCCGAAGGAAACAATTTCTGGCATAGAGAAGATGAAGGCTTCCACACAAGCTGCCATAGACTGGTTGATGAGTGTTCGGACACAAGGGGATGAAGCTATTAAGGAGATCCTGTCTGTTGGCAAGGATGCAGTCCAAGGAAAAGAGCTGATGGAAAGCATCCTTTCTCAGGATAAGAATGATGTTGATTCCCTGCTGCTGAAGACAAAGATTATTCTGGGGCATGGCAGGGAACAATTGGGCAAGGATGGAATTCTTCCCTCTTCCAGGTTGGATGAACCATGGGAATGGTTCGAAGCATTACAGATCAGGCAGGGAGCCCTGAAAAAGATAAAGAAACGAAGAAAAGCCATTGATGCCGACCTTACTGCAATCTATGATGGTTGCATTGCATTTTTTGAAGTGATGACAGGGAGGAATAAGATGGCTCCCAAGTACCTGAGTTTGGATCAATTGAAGGAATGGTGGCATGAGGTTTATGCCCCGGATTCTGATGAGGTTGTCACTGGCCATATGCTTGATGATGCGGCTACATATTTGGCAGTGATAGATAGATACCTGACCAGCAGAAAGGATTGGAAGGGGACCATTGAGCGGTCCAATGAAGGGATTGAGTCAATTAAATGCCGGCTCAAAGTTTTGCCATTGCCACCTGTTGCTGAGTTGGAAGGAGTTTTCTTGAGGGTCCAAGGGTCACCAGCGCGGAGGAAAGACAAAGGAAGTGGCAATTAAGGTTTATCTCGAGATTTGTGCTTCCCTATTATCATAGGGCATACATTGGACCGGACTTCCTTGGAAACTGTGCCTTGGCCGACTTGGATGATGGCATTGAATGTGTGCCTTAGTTTGTTTCCTTGGCCGACCTGTTTTTGGCATTTTTGTAAAATGTTTGGCTGGGCCGACATGTTCTAAAAAATTTGATAAATAGGCATTTTTGCCTTATTGTAGGGGACAGTTCAGAAGATTTCGATAGTAGAGATTAGCAAGAGCAATAGTTAGAGTTTTAGAATTTCTTAGAGATATCATATTCAGAACAGTTGAATTGTTGCAGCATTTGATGATTAATACAATTGGAGACATTGTGGTTTTCCTGGTGAAATCCTTTGTGTTATCTCATCTTGCATGGTTCTTTTGTTCTATCTTTTACATTGCTTGAAGATCTAGGGTTTATTATTCAGAAATAAATTAGTTTAGTTGGATAAATGATGTATGTGATTTCATATTTGGAATGTCGGTAGCTATCTTTGGTCTATACTCCCAGTAACTATCTGATTGTAGTAGGCTGGTGAAGTCAACCTGGACCATATATATATTCAAATGTGCTTAAGTTCGGTTGTAGATGCAAGTCTATGATTTGAAAATTTATACTCCTCAGAAGATTGCACTGTTCTTGTAAAGATTGCCTTGTGGGTCGAACAGAATTGGTTATTTGAGATAGGTCCATTCCAAATATATGTCATTTGCATTGCTTGTCTGTTCATAATTTAGATTTTATTACCTTCCCTGCATCCCTATCTTTTGCAATTTCTTCATTATTCGGTTAGATTTAGGATTCAAGATCATCATATTGTTAGATCTTAAATTGAAAAGGTTGAGTTTGCTTGTAGTAAGGTCCGATTGTGATTACCAGCAATTTCACATTTCATTTGAGTTGTTTTATGCATTGTTATGACCTAACACCCGAGAGACCTTGGGGTGATTTTCAGTAATTCATTATTGGAATTACCTTTCAAGAGAGATAGGATTTTGCGTACTGTCTGAGTTGTTGCTGTGCAGAAAACACCATCAACAGATTGGCGCTAGAAGGAGGGCCTGAATGAGCACACTGGATCGTTTCTTGAATGCCATCTCTCCAGAGAGATTTAGGAGAAATACCAGATCCACCACCAGAGAGGAAGATTTAGAGGAACTTCAATTTCCCAATAGGTCAAGAAGGACTAGAGGGAGAGGAGAATCATCATCGCCCGCTCCATCACCAACATCATCCACATCCTCATATAGGGGAGTATCATCCTTACCTATCCCTTCACCAACATCGTCCATATCTTCTTACCCTGAGGTTGAAGCAATACCCGTTCCTGAAGAGGTTCCCCTTCAACAGTTCCAGCCTGCCGTTAACCAACCACAACCTCCACCCCCGCTTTTACCAATGGCTTTCCTTGCCAATAATCCGTCACCTTTGTCCTTCGGAGCTTATAATGTAATGCCTAAAAATCCTGAGCATTTCTGCTCGAAATTTCATGTAAATGACCCGAATAGAACTGCAGAGGAACACATAAGGATTTTTCAAACTTGCCTTAAAGACAGAGGAATTGTCCATGAAGATGTTGCTTGTAGGTTATTCCCTTACTCCCTGGGTGAAGAAGATTTTTATTGGTACAACCATCTCCCTGCTGGCTCAATTCAGAACTGGGGTGACCTTGAAAAAACCTTTCTGCAAAAGTTCTGAATACCCATCAGTGCTAATGAGCTATACCTGCAATTTATCAAAGTCAAGAGAGAAGTCAACGAACCCATAGCCAGTTTCAATAATAGATTCCATCGTGCGTTCACCAGATTGCAAGATCCATATGTCCTAGATGATGGTACTGCCCTGGGAGTATATTATGAAGCTCTGGATAGTCTAACGGCAACCTTTCTGAAATGGAGACCTAACCCTCCAGCTACCTTGACAGACGCTTACACGGAGGCTGTCAAGCTCAGCACAGACTTGAGACAGCACTTGACGGGGCCATTGCCTTCTCTGGGACCAGTCGCACACCCTAGCCAGATTCAGGCAGTAAATCAGGCTCTCACCAATCATACCCCTATTATGAATCCAGTTCCTCAATTATCAATGGTACCACACCCTGGTCATCCTATGAATCAGGTTTCTCCTATGATGAACTTCCCTCAATAGCAGGTTAACCATCCTATGTACCAGTCACAATCAAATAGCTTCCCGGCTTATCTGCAGAATTCAGAAGTGTTGCATCAATCTCTGGGATCCGCCCCAGTACCCGTCCCACCTCTGAGTAACCCAAACCAGCCTCCCTACCGAGACCCTAATAAGGAAAGAATTGACGAGATGGCTGAACAAATAAAGAAGCTAAATCTAGAGGTGACTTATTTGAGAAACCAGAATAGCCAATTGCAAGCCGCTCAAAAGGGAATGCAATCCAATCCGAACAGAGAGTTCTCACAGGGGCAGAATTTCGACAGGGGACAACGCAATGATAGAGGATTTTACAATGACAGAGGGTACAACCAGGATAGAGGTTTCAACAACGATAGGAGGCAAAACTTTGATAGAGGCCAAGGAAGGGGGTCAGGATTTGACAAAAGGCCATCACAGGGACAGAACAGAACTTGGAATACAGGGCCTAATAATGGAGGAGTTCCTACTCCATTGGATCAGCCAGCCAATCAGATTGTTAATCAATCTGCCAACCAGCCAGTTAGTCAGGATAAACCTCCCACCGGGGTGTATCTCGCAGAAGCAGCCCTGTCAGGATGGTGTAGGCTTCACAAAACAAGTCAGCATTCAGAACTGGAATGTCCTGAGTTCCAGACTGCGGCTTCTATCTTTCAGTATGAGGTAGAGAATAATGTGAATGGGCAGGAGATTGTTCCTTCCAATTCATATGATTCCCCTGTGCTGGTGTTGAACCATGCTCCTTTTCCCACTAGAAATGAAAATGTACCAGAAGAGCCTGATTTCCAGAAAGATGAAATTGATCAGATTTGTAATAGAGATGAAGTAGCTCAGCTGTTTAATGAAGGGGAGAGGAATGACAATGGCCCCTTGGATCAGGAAGAAACCTATGTTGAAGAAGTTCAGATGTTTCAGAGACAGGGATTGAGGGATATGCCCCACAGATGCCCACAGCCTGGAGGGCCCTTCACCACTTCCATTCCCCCAAACAATTTCAGTACTCCTCCAGATCCTAATGCAAGCAACAATCCGTCTTATCCACAGGTGTCCCAGCAGTACCTTTCGAAAGATAGACAAGCTCGAGCAAAACCACAGAAGGAGAGGATTGTTCAAATAAGTAATGAGAAGGTAGAGGAACCATCTAAAGATGTTTCTACTGATATGAGTGAAGAACAGATGGCTTCGTACGTCGCAGAGGAATTCAAAAAATTAAAGGTAAACCTTTCTGCTTTTGAATTGTTGAGGTTTCCTGCAATTAGAAAGGCTATCTTGGGTACTTATGATGCAAATTCAAAGACATTGGACCAATCTTCTGGGGAGCATGACAGCCAGACCTCCAGTTTTCAGCCTGTGAACACACAAAGTCAGACACCGAATAAGACTAATCCCCCCCCTGGAGATAGAGGAAAAGAAAAGGACAGAACTCAAGTGGCCCAGATGGATACTCAGCCAACTTTGTTTCAAGGAAAAACGGAGACTCCTCCATTTCTGATTTCTGTCAGAATCTTTGGTAAGAACCTCCATAATTGTCTGTTGGATTCTGGTGCTTCCACTAATGTGATGCCTCTTGGAGTTTGTAGGGCTCTGGGAATTACACCTGCTGATTCCCAGAAAAAGGTGACTCAGTTGGATAGGACCGAAGTAAGTGTGGTAGGGGAACTTAACATGATCCATATGCAGATCGCTTCTGATCCTAGAATCCAACAGGTTATTAACATTCAGGTAGCTGACATTCCTGATGCATACGGTTTAATTTTGGGAAGAGATTTCACCAGGGCCCTGAATGGGTATGTGTCTACCGACCACTCTCACATGTGGCTTCCCTGGAAAGGAGTGCCCAATCAGATAAGGATTGAGAGGGAGCCTAGAATGAAGTACATGATAACAGAATACCAAAAGACTTCGACCGAGGTTCTCATATCAGAAGCTGGAATGGGAAACTACTTGCTGTCCGCCCCATATGAAGAATTAGATGTAGAAGAGGTGCTGATGTTGCATGCGATGCCAGTGGACGCTGAAACAGGGTCCAGTCTTGTTGAAGCCCTAACAGAATCAGTTGAGGAAGAAGAAGAATTTGGGGATAGACAGATCAGCTTACTGGACAATTTCCAGGATTTCATTAAGCAATGCGTAGAAAATCAAACTCACTTGGGAAGGAGGACAAGTTTTAAGGAGTTACTCTTGCCGAATTGGTGCAGAGTTCACAATGCTTCCCACTCAGAATTGGAGTGTTGCTTGTGTCAGACAGCAGTGAAAGAAGTGTACAAAAGCATAAATCCATCTCAGGAAGTTGGTACAGATGAACAGAGTCTGCAGGCAAAGTCTGAGAATCAGAAACCTGTTGTGGCTGTGAAAACCTCTATTACTGATAAACCAAGAGACGAAATGAAGAAGACCACCGCTGCGGAGTACTGGACTCTCAAGTTTGATGGATCTAAGTCCAAGCAAGGGGCTGGAGCTGGATTTGAATTGATAAGTCCCAGAGGTAAAAGTTTCTTCGCAGCTCATAGACTCCAATTTCATTGTACAAATAATGTGGCTGAATATGAAGCTTTAATTCTCGGACTCCTTATGGCACTCAAGAAAAAGGTCAAGGTCCTACAAGTTTTTGGTGACTCAGAATTAGTGGTCAAACAAGTAAGAAAGCAGTATGCCTGCCACGACAGGAGAATGACCAACTATAGGCATAGAGTGTGGGACCTCATTGAGGGGTTCGACGCTTTTAATATCCAATTGATCCCAAGGAAGAAGAATCAAACTGCTGATTCTCTAGCGCAAGCGGCCAGTACTTTGCAGCCCCTGTCTTTGTCAGGATTGAAGAAGTTTACTGTTGAATTAACTCCTGTCCCGTCAGTCCCTGACAATGTGACTAATTTTCAGGTGTTTGAGGATGATAAGCATATCCTTGACTTTATCACGAACACTGATGTTTTTGCTTCACAGATCATTGACGAAACAGAACCTCAGGAAGCAGAATTGGATCTGGAAGGTGTGCTAAACTTGAAGTCCAATACTATTCCAAGAGGAATGGTACAGCTGGAGAGGATTTTCGATATGGACAAAATCAGAGATCAGGAACAGGAATCTAAGAAAGAATCTATCAGTGGGCAGTGTGACACTCACAATGTAGGCACTGAAGATGATGTAAGGAATGTTTTCATTGGTAAGATTTGTACCCCTGAAGAAAGACAGGGAATAATTAGAGCCCTATACGACTTTCCAGACCTAGTGGCCTGGGGTTATGAAGACTTGAAGACTTATGATACATCCATCATAACTCACACTATACCTCTCAAGCCAGGTGCTAAGCCTTTTAGACAGAGGCAGAGACCTATTAATGCGCTGTTGGAGCCACTCATACAGAAGGAAGTTCAGAAACTGCTGTCCGCTAGAATTATATTTCCTGTTAGGCATTCTACTTGGGTGGCAAATCTAGTGCCAGTAAGAAAGAAGAATGGTGAAATTAGGCTCTGTGTTGACTTCAGAAATCTGAACAGGTCATCTGAAAAGGATAATTATCCAGTTCCCTCGTTGGATGAAGTGTTACAAGTGGTTAATGGATCGCAGATGATGTCCTTTCTGGACGGCTATTCAGGATATAATCAGGTGATGGTCCAGTATGAGGACAGACACAAGACTGCCTTTACAACTAAGTGGGGAACTTTCGCCTACAGGAGGATGCCATTTGGGCTTATCAATGCAGGAGCCACGTTTCAACGAGCTATGGATATCGCTTTCAAGGACATCATAGGAAAGTGCATTATCATTTACATGGATGATCTGACTGTTTTCTCCAAAAACAGAGGGGATCATATCTCAGATCTGCGTAAGGTGTTCCAGAAGTGCAGGGAATTCGGCATCTCTTTGAATCCCAAGAAGTGTATTTTCGGGGTCACAGAGGGAAAATTGTTAGGGCACGTAATATCAGAAAAGGGCATTGCTATAGATCCAGAGAGGGTGGAAGCCATCCTAAGAATTCAGCCGCCTGCCAGCAAGAAAGAGATGAAGTCTTTCTTTGGTAAGATTAATTTTGTCAGGAAATTCATCACTGGATTTGCTGAGATTGTCAAGCCACTAAATGCCATGTTAAAACAAGATGCCAAGATCGAGTGGACCACAGAAGCGAAGCAGTCCTTTGCAGAGATTAAGAGAGCCATTGCTGATGCTCCAGTGTTGGTGAGTCCAGACTATAGTAAACCGTTCTATATTTATTCCTTTGCTTCAGACCACTCATGTGCTGGAATGCTGACACAAAAGTCTGATGAGGGGAATGAGCATCCTATCGCTTTCATGAGCACGCCATTGAAGGATGCTGAGTTGAAATACCCATATGTGGAGAAGCAGGCATATGCCCTTGTTCGAGCAGTAAAGAAATTTAGGCACTATATCCTCAGAAACAAGGTGTTTGCAATTGTTCCTGATTCTGCAGTTAAGTTATTGCTGATGCAGAATGAGTTAGGGGAGCGCAGAGCTAAATGGGTAACCATGCTACAGGAGTATGACATTGAGATCCAGCCCATGAGGCTGGTAAGAGGACAGGGACTCACCCAGACCATGGCAGAGATAGGTCCTGAATTGTCTGTCTGTAATTATGACGTTGGAGCGGTTTCACCGGATGGTTGGTATGATGATATAGTTTATTATTTGCTGAATCAGCGAGCTCCTGATCGTTTAAATGCAGTACAGAGGCGGGCCTTGAGACTGAAAAGTGATGGTTTCATGCTGAAAGGAGCCGTCCTATACAAGAAGAATCACGAAGGTATTTACTTAAGGTGCCTTGGAAAACAGGAAGCAGAAAGAGTAATAAATGAGTTTCATGAGAAATATGGCACCGGTCACGGTTCTGCTATTGCTACTACGAACCATATTTTACGGGCAGGATACTACTGGCCTACACTATTCAAGGATGTTCATCATCATGTTCGGACCTGTCACACTTGTCAGGCTGCAGCGACACGGGAAAGGTGTGCAGCGCTCCCGCTCCAGTCTGTTATTGAGGTAAAACCTTTTGCTCAATGGGGTATGGATTTCATCGGCCCCATCAATCCACCATCTTCTGCTGGACACAGGTATATTCTCACCATTACTGATTATTTTACAAGGTGGACTGAAGCATTTTCTTGTAGGAAATGTACATCAGAGGTAGTAATCGATTTCTTAGAATCTGCCATTCTCAATCGGTTTGGATGTCCTTTCGCTGTTGTGTGTGATAATGGTCCCGCCTTTGCATCTTTGAAATTCTCAAACTGGGCTTTCGATCATGGCATTGTTGTTAAGTTTGCATCTAATTATTATCCTCAGGGGAATGGTCTAGCTGAATCCTCTAATAAGAACCTGTTGACTGTTATCCGAAAACTGTTAGAGAGGAACCCAAAGGATTGGCATACCCAGCTTAGGTTTGCTCTTTGGGCAGATCGTACTCGGGTTAAGTCCTCCATTGGTACCTCTCCTTATCATTTAGTGTACGGTCTGGAACCAGTTTTCCCTATCCAGCTTAAAATCTCAACTCTGCAATTTATCAACCGGTTTTATGACGAAGGGGATAGAAGGGAAGCGAGGTTAGCTGAATTGTTACATCTTGAAGAAAAACGGGATAATGCCCTTGAAAGATTCGCCAAACATCAGGGGGTAGTCAAGCGATGGTTTGACAGGAGAGCTAAGGTCAAAGCCTTTAGGATTTCTGACCTTGTTCTGTATTGGGATAAGCCGCATGATCAGAAGGGTAGCCATGGTAAGTTTGATAGATTATGGCTTGGTCCTTACCAGATTGCTGAAATTTTGGGAGATAATGCCTTCCGTCTGAGGACTCTCACGGGAGAGGACATGCCACTGCCTGTTAATGGGCAGTATCTTAAACATTATTTCCAGTCCTGAGTTGTTCTCAGCTCTTTGCCCTGTAAATAGTTAGTTAGGTTGTTTTCTTTGCTTGTTTTTCTTGTTTTGGTTAGGGTAGGTTTCCCTTTCGCTTTGCTGGCTTTGTTTGGTTAAAGTAGGTCTGCTTTGGTTTGTTTGTTTTGCTTTGCGTTGCTCTTGCTTTTGGTCTTACCTCCTTGTGGGATTGTGGGTGCATCTGTATGATAATGGTGGCAAAACAGGTCCAATGTTTCTGATATTTCCCTTACAAGCTCTAATCTTTTTTCCAGAATGTTATGGTATGAATTCCGTTGCCTATGTCACTTGTCCTTGTGGTAAGGCGAAGATTTTCTGGTCACTCTGCACAGGAATGTATTGGGGTCTTATACCTTTAATCTTTAAATATACCTGAAGTCGTAAAAGGTCCTTACAAGGTTTGGACAGGTGAAAAATCTTTTTCTGCTCTAGTGCCACTGTGGTTCTCAGCCCTGAGTGTGAACTTCACTGTTCACAGGTTGAATAAGTTGAGTAAAAAGAAATATTCATATAAAAAAAAAAAATAAAAGAGAAGAAGCAAAAGAAAAGAAATGGATATTGAAAATCTTGAGGTTCGAATTCAACTCATCAGGGGGATCTGAATATCCCTACCGGGGCTATCAACGCCTGGCTGGCAGTAGGGCTATGTTCAGGAGGATCACAGCGATAACCTCGTCGGGGCTATGGACGCCTGACTGGCAGCGAGGCTCTATCCAGGTTACTTTTAGGGTCAGAATCTCTACGTAGCCTGTTCATACCAAGTCTGGTTCTTTGCAACTGAAGGTAGGTAATATATGCACCTGCACACACTTAACTCGTATAGAAACGTTCAACACCGAGTTTCTTTTGCTTTTAACTTAGGTGACGGCTGGTACTGTTGAAATCGAAATTCGGGTTCTTGATTCCAGTTTATTACCAAAATGCTCACGTATACTTCCGGGCAGAGTCAGCCGGTATTTACAAAGTGCTTTGTAATAATATCGCCTAATTTGGAGTGGGGGACCCCCTTTCTTTTTTGTGTCTTTGACCTTTGATTTTATTGGATTTATCATTTTGGGGTCTTGACATGTTGGTTTTGCTGGCTTCGCCCTTGCCTTGGGGTTGCAATTGATTGAAATTGGGTTTTTGGCCAAGTCCGGGTTTTCACCTGGATCCGGGATTTTCCGCCTCTGGCGGATTTCTCCGGCCCCGGCTCTTTGTCCGTCTCTTGCCGGATTCTCCGATTCCGGGTTTTTTCCTAACTTCGGGATTTTCCGGTCCAATCGGATTTTCCCGGATTCTGTCAAAATCCCGATCTTCCTGATTTCCCCGGTTCCTGCATTTCCGCGGAATCCGTGTCTCCGCGCATTCTGGGATTCTCCGAAATTCCACTTGGGGCACGGGTTCCCGGACTTATCAGAAACGTCTTTTCGCGCATTAATGGCTGAGGTATCTTGGTTCAGACGGGTATAAGGGCGAATTTAGGGCATGTTCTCATTCATTCCAACTTCGATTGCTTCCTTGTTTTCTGCTCTGGCGATTCAGAACTTCCGTTTGAGCTTTGAGGTTTGATCTTGGTTTGTTTGCGCGTGGATTGCTTGAGTGTTGCTGCCAGTATCTCGTTGCTTGGACGTGTTGTCACGTGGATTGATTTTCTAAGCTCGATTTCTGCTCGTCTTGATCCATGGTATGTATTCGTCGCCCTTCCGTTAGCTTGCATGGTGATTTGGGGTTTTCTTGTACTGGGCATTGTTGAATTTTGGGGTCGGCTCATGTTTTGACTTTGGGTGTCGTATTTATTCAGTCGGTTTGATCCGTTTTTTTTATTTGAAGCCCATCTCTCGTGCCCTATGAGTTCCGTTTATCCGCTTGATTGCATATTTACACTTTAGACGGAATTATGGGTCGTGTTGCTTAATTGTTTTGGGTGCGGGATGTGTTACCATGCGAATTTGGGGTTTTCTTGGTGTTTCGGTTAAAGCGATGATTTGATCTTGTGTTTGAATGACTTTCGCCTCGTTTTATGTTGGCTTCCCCGTCCTGTGAGGATTAGAGGGCCTTTAGGTAAATCCCGAACTGATATTTTAACCCTAAAAGCTTGCTCTGGTTTTAATGGCGGATATGTGGTTGTTCGATTTAGGGCATCGTCATTTTAGTATGGGATCCTTCCTTTGAGTGCTTCTGAGTGTTGGACCCTCTTTGCATATTCGAGTCTGGTGATTGTCGTCGGTTTTGGGTTCATTCGAGCTTTGATATTGAAGATCTTGTGGTCGCTCCTGTTTTGGTGCACGTTTTGCCATTTTTCGGGTTTCCGAGGCTGTCGCGGAATTTCTGGTCTCCCGGATTTTCCCGGTTTCCTTTTATTCCGCGGATAGGGTTAATTTCCGGTGCATTTGATGCCGTCCGCGAAAGTCCGTCCCATTCGGATTTTTCCGGATTTCCTGTCTGATTGCATTCTTTTGTATATTTCGATGAGGGAATTGGTGGAGTGATTGTTAATGCCTATTTCTTGATTGCCAAAGAGTAAAATTGATGATTTTCCTTTGATTTCGAGCATATTAATGATTTACATGGCTAATAGTGCTTTGGTGGCAGGAGTCCGTCTGGGTCGGATTTCTCCGGAATTCCGCCCCGAATGTATTTTCCCGGATTATACGATTTTCCCGGATTATTTGATTTCTCCGGATCTCGGAAGATTGGCAATTGGCATTTGGTTTTAATGGATTTGTATGATGTATGCTAACCTTTTGGATGGATATGAGCTTAATAATTAAATTCTAATAATAATTCTTGGATGTGCAGGCTGAATCAAGCAAAGCTGCTGCTGGGAAGTCCAAAGGTGGTGCGGGGGCATCTGCAGTTTCCGAGACAGAAAAATTGAGATTAGACATGAGGAGTCAGGTCCCAGAGAGTAAGATATCCTCCGTGTGGGCAGATGTGTCTGATACCAACGTTGGTGCCTGGCGTTATGAAGAATTCAAACAGAGAACAGCTGAGAAGGACCAATCGGCATTGAGGCAAGGGATGATGAACTCAGGGTTGGTACACGTGGCAGGGTTCCCTCCAGCAGTCCAGTGTTACGAGCTGATTTTGGAGTGTGCTAGGCAGTACGCCTTTGACACACAGATGGTAGTTAGTACTGAGGGGCGGGTGTTGGCAAATTTCAGTCCAGCCTCCATTGCCCGAGCTTTCAGCATGCCGGATCTCCCCTCGGTCTGCGCCCTAAACATTGACACTGCTCGTACGTATTATGAGAACGAGCCAGTTAAGGCTCAACAGCTTATCAACTCATGGCTTGAGAAGCCCAAGTCTCACCACTCTAAATTGCCCAAACAGTTGCACAGGGTGAAGTTCAGGCCAGATATTTATGATGCCATCACACTGTTGAGCAGGGTGGCCGGACGCAAAACTGCCGGGGTATTGGAAAGTTGGATGGTCCATGTGATCACCAAGATAGGCCAAGGAACGAATTACCACTGGGCAGGACTTATCAGTGCAGAAATAGATAGGCAACTGAGGAATGTTTTGGAAGGAAAGAAGTTTACTATGTCCTCCTTTGTTATATATATACTGGCCATCTCCTATCCCTACAAGGGACTTACTCCGGCAGGAACTATTGGACAGGACATTATCTATGAGGTCTATCCGGAATTGCACCTCGGGCACGGAGATTATAGGAGGGCCAATGATGCCTTCACTATGCACATTACCCGGACCCTTCAGAATGCGGAGCACATCAGATTGTCCGATGGGGCTAGGGGGTTGATTAAGAATTATGGGGCCTGGTTCATCCAGTTCCCCACTTTCACTTATCTCCGGATTGATGGATGCCCCGTTGCTCCCTACAGATTGCCCAGGTATCCCACTGACCACATAGTGCTACTGGAGGTCGTAAGACAAATTTGTGAGTTCGATACGGTGGTCAAGAAGGAGAAACATAAAACTGGTTTTGGAGGTGACTTCCCTCTTGGGATTGGCGTGGATGTGATGTGTCCTTCCATTCAATCAGCTCATACTGCAGGTGAGGAATTGGCAGCCTATGGATTCTCTTTCCATTCAAAGAGAATGAATTTTGACATCACCGGAGGGGCACAGAAAAGGGCTACCCGGGAATACAGGCACAAGGAGGACTTGGAGGACTACTGGGTCAACATCAAGGATGACCTTGATGCACGAAGGAAAAGGTATTCCCGGCTGCCAGTAGAGGCAATTAGGCAGTACAATGTGAAGCTGATTCCAGATCAGCTGGAGGATGATGGAAAACTGGTCCAGGACCATGTCTATGAACCCATCAAGGATAGGTCAGTAGCGGATATTGACTGGAATGAGCCTGAGGTGACAGAGTTGGAGGACTTAATGGCTCCGGTGCTAAAATATACCTTTGCTTGGATCAAACATGAGGTCTGGGTGTTGGAAAATGCCAATGTTCCCCTCACTTTCGACCTGATGGGGAATCTCAACCCCATGTCCACTTCAGAGGAATCCGGGGAAGAGGACCCCAAAGGGAAAACAGCCAAGGCCTCTCCTTTCAAAATCAAGGTCAGAAGCCCTAAGGGGACTCAACCTGCAGCAAAAAGGAAACCTATCGGAAAATGCAGGTGGAAGACCCTGACTATCAGCAGGTCCTCGGACGAGGAGGAGGTGGAGAAAGCTGAGGAGGAGGATGTTCCTCCACCGCCCAAGAAGGCCAGAACTACAAGGGTGGCGAAAAAGAAAGGCCAAACGACTTCGGAAGATGAGCCTCCAGTTGTGGATGTAGAAAGCTCCAGAGGGGAGAAGACCAAAGTATACACCAGAAGATCCAGAACTCCGTCCCCAAAGGATCTTTGCCTGACCAGCCCGACTCTTCTCAATATTACCCGGCCAGCGAAAGGACAAACTGTCTCTCCTCCCGCGAGGTGCTTGAACCCGGTATTAAATCCGGATGGCGAGGAAATCAGCGGAGAAGCAGAGCCGTTTGAGGAAGGGGCATTATTCAGTGAGGCTGCCGGGCTCGAGGTAGAGACAGAAGAAAGGCACACTTCTCCCTTGGTGCAGTACGAGGACTCTCCGGAGAGTGAGAAGGGTCGCGGATCTCCAGAACCAGAGAAAAGCATCCCCGCTGGAACTCCATCGCCGGTGCTTCCTGAGTTGCGATTTGAGGAGATGGACCAAGGTGAACAACCCCCAGAGAAAGATGATGACAAGGCAACAGAAGAAGGAGAAGTCGAGGTGGCAGTAGCAGAAGAGGAGAAAGCCACAGAGGACCCGGGGAAAACTGACACAGAAGGAATCCGGACGGACCCTGTAGCCCCGGACTGGTTAGAAAAAGAAATAGCAAGGAAGAAACAGGTGATAGTGGAGGACACTCCTCTCGACTGGGATGCAATGTTATCTCAGATTGGAAAGGGGAAAAAGAAGAAGGCTGCTAGGATAATTTCCCGGGTGGAAAGGGATGAGGTGCATAACCGTGTAGTCCACATCGCCACCCCTGTTGCAGATAAAACAAGAGAAGAGGTAGTAGGCCAGGATTACAGTGTCCAAACCATTAACCTTGGGCCAGCTTCCCTAGAACAAGACATTGAGGAATTCGAGGGGTCAAGTGCTGTGATTCTGGATAGATTGAAGAAGGAGACTCAGACAAAGAGAGAATTGAAAAGGGAAAATGAAAGGTTGAGGAAAAGCTTAGAAGAGGTCATGAAACCTCTACAGTCCCTCCATCCGTCCTCCTCTTCTACTCCCGGATTTCTGCCGAAGGAAACAATTTCTGGCATAGAGAAGATGAAGGCTTCCACACAAGCTGCCATGGACTGGTTGATGAGTGTTCGGACACAAGGGGATGAAGCTATTAAGGAGATCCTGTCAGTTGGCAAGGATGCAGTCCAAGGAAAAGAGCTGATGGAAAGCATCCTTTCTTAGGATATGAATGATGTCGATTCTCTGTTGCAGAAGACAAAGATTATTCTGGGGCATGGCAGGGAACAATTGGGCAAGGATGGAATTCTTCCCTCTTCCAGGTTGGATGAACCATGGGAATGGTTCGAAGCATTACAGATCAGGCAGGGAGCCCTGAAAAAGATAAAGAAACGAAGAAAAGCCATTGATGCCGACCTTACTGCAATCTATGATGGTTGCATTGCGTTTTTTGAAGTGATGACAGGGAGGAATAAGATGGCTCCCAAGTACCTGAGTTTGGATCAATTGAAGGAATGGTGGCATGAGGTTTATGCCCCAGATTCTGATGAGGTTGTCACTGGCCATATGCTTGATGATGCGGCTACATATTTGGCAATAATAGATAGATACCTGACCAGCAGAAAGGATTGGAAGGGGACCATTGAGCGGTCCAATGATGGGATTGAGTCAATTAAATGCCGGCTCAAAGTTTTGCCATTGCCACCCATTGCTGAGCTGGAGGGAGTTTTCTTGAAGGTCCAAGGGTCACCAGCGCGGAGAAAGGACAAGGGAAGCAGCGGTTAATGTTTATCTCGAGATTTGTGCTTCCCTATTATCATAGGGCATGCATTGGACCGGATTTCCTTGGGGATTGTGCCTTGGCCGACTTGGATGATGGCATTGAATGTGTGCCTTAGTTTCTTTCCTTGGCCGACCTATTTTGGCGGTTTTTATTTTTTGTAAAATGTTTGGCTGGGCCGACATGTTCTGGGAAAAAATTTGATAAATAGGCATTTTTGCCTTATTGTAGGGAGTTCAGAAGATTTTGATAGTAGAGATTAGCAAGAGCAATAGTTAGAGTTTTAGAATTTCTTAAAGCAGATATCATATTCAGAACAGTTGAATTGTTGCAGCATTTGATGATTAATACAATTGAAGGCATTGTGGTTTTCCTGGTGAAATCCTTTGTGTTATCTCATCTTGCATGGTTCTTTTGTTCTATCTTTTACATTGCTTGAAGATCTAGGGTTTATTATTCAGAAATAAATTAGTTTAGTTGGACAAATGATGTATGTGATTTCATATTTGGAATGTCGGTAGCTATCTTTGGTCTATACTCCCAGTAACTATCTGATTGTAGTAGGCTGGTGAAGTCAACCTGGACCATATATATTCAAATGTGCTCGAGTTCGGTTGTAGATGCAAGTCTATGATTTGAAAATTTATACTCCTCAGAAGATTGCACTGTTCTTGTAAAGATTGCCTTGTGGGTCGAACAGGAATTGGTTATTTGAGATAGGTCCATTCCAAATATATGTCATTTGCATTGCTTGTCTGTTCAATAATTTAGATTTTATTACCTTCCCTGCATCCCTATCTTTTGCAATTTCTTTATTATTCGGTTAGATTTAGGATTCAAGATCATCATATTGTTAGATCTGGTAAATTGAAAAGGTTTAGTTTTCTTGTAGTAAGGTCCGATTGTGATTACCAGCAATTTCACATTTCATCTGAGTTGTTTTATGCATTGTTATGACCTAACACCCGAGAGACCTTGGGGTGATTTTCAGTAATTTATTGTTGAAAATAACCTTTCAAGAGAGATAGAATATTGCATTCTGTCTGAGTTGTTGCTGTGCAGAAAACACCATCAACAGGTACTGCTGACAGCAACTTGTATTTTAAGTTGGATCATAATAAAGAGTTGATTATTGAAGTCTTTGTTGATGACATTACTTTTGGAGGAGATGATGATTTATGTATGAAGTTTACTGATGAAATGAAGAGTGAATTTGAAATGAGTATGATTGGAGAGATAAAGTTCCTTCTGGGATTGCAAGTCACTCAGTTAGACAATGGGATTTTCATATCACAATCTAAATATGTGAGAGATTTGAAGAATTTTGGCATGGATGACTCAAAGCCTATTGGTACACCCATGGTAACCAAATGCAAGTTAACATAGAATGATGATTCTCCAAAGGAAAATAAAATAAGATATAGGTCAATGATTGGTGGATTTCTCTACTTAACTCAGACCATACCAGACATCATGAATGTTGTGTGTATGGTTGCTAGATATCAAGGTGATTCGAAAGAATCTCATGTAACTACTGTAAAAAGAATTTTCAGGTATCTGAAAGGAATAGTTGATTTTGGGCTTTGATATCCTAAAGATGATGATCTTACTTTGAGTGTCTATACTGATGCAGATTGGGCAGGAGATGTAGATGACAGGAAAAGCACTAGTGGTGGTGCCTTCTTCCTAGGGAAGAAGTTGGTGTCTTGGTTGAGTAAAAACCAAAATTCCATTTCCTTATCTACTATTGAGGCAGAGTATATTGCTACTGCAAATAATTGTACTCAAGTGTTGTGGATGAAACAGATGTTGAAAGATATCAGAGTCGTGTATGAGGAGCCTATTTTTATGTACTGTGACAACTCAAGTGCAATAAACATTTCAAAGAATCCAGTGCTACACTCTAAGACCAAGCATATTTCAATCAAGTTTCATTTCTTGAGGGAGAAAGTGAGTAAGAAAGAAGTCATACTGGATTATGTACCTACCAAAGAGTAGATTGCACGCATTTTCACCAAGTCATTGCCAAAAGATACTTTTGAGTATCTCAGAGGGATGCTAGGGGTAATTACCCCTCCTGATATGAACTAAAGATGCATTGTATTGCATCAATCTGAGCATTTCATGATCATATTCTGATCTGGATTGATGTTTCTGAGGTTGCTACTCAGGGGGAGTATTCAGATGTGCATATATGTGGTTCAGAGCTTGTATGTGGAAAGATAATGTTTATCTTTGCCATTGATGTCAAAAGGGGAGAAGTGCAATGTGAAAAATCTTTGTGGGGAGAAGTGTTAAGGAAAGAAGACTCAGAATCTAAGGAGAAGTAAGTGTTGATTGAGAGTTGTGTTGATGGTATTTTTCACATCATGTGTTGTCATCAATTCCAAAGGGGGAGATTGTTGGATGTTGTGGTTGTGTTGTTGATATGTGGTTGTCATTGATATCAACACTATTAGCATTGTGGTATTGAAGGTTGTATATGTCGAGGATATTGAGAAAATTGTTAAAGTAAGTGATACAGATTCCCAGTGGAATAGTGAAGTTCATGAAGGTGTTTTGCTCAATATGTTAAAGATCAGTCATTGTGGATTAAAGGGTTTATTTCTGAGTGTATCTAGTTTATCCACCAAAAGTTTCAAAGGTTTGTGTGAAGATTTGTTCAAGTTCTAAAGATCTATGTTCTGACAGTGTTTTTGTGGTCTTAGTTTATGTTCTTGATTCAAGTTGGTGTGATTCTGGTAATTCTAGTCGTTGCAGATGTTTCTCTGTTGGTTCTTGATGCTCATGGATGCTTCTATATCATGCTCTATCTTTTTTGCACGTCTGCGTTGATCGGAGTGCTCGTGGTCGATGATTTTTCTCTTGCATGTTTGAGTTTTTGTGTTCTTAGTCGACATGGTGGTTGTAACGTGTTGTGGATCCTTGAACATTAAAATTTAAATGTTTGGCACGCTCGAGGATGTTGTTTTGGGTCATAACATAATATTGGCCAACAGTGTTTGATTCGCATTGTAATCTTTTTTGTAAATTTGCGCCGACATTGCATATATGTTTTATATTTTCATATTTCTTTTGGTCGATGAAGTTGTTGATGTAATTCAATGTTGCAGATATATAAGAGCGATTGTTTGAGCGAAGTAAAGTGTGCATAAGTGTGAATGTATGCTAGAGAAAGTGTAGATGTGAAAATAGTGTTCTAATCATTCGATTGCAAAGCAGTGTTAAGAAGTTTGAGCAAAGTATGAAGGAGTGTTTTTTGTGTTTAACTGGAACTATAATCAGGCTTTTGCAAAAGCTATTTTCTCAGTTCATACCCTTCGGATCTAATCCGTATTTTTGTAAGATAGTGTGTCTTCTCTAGGCAGTGAGCCCTCTTGTATTTGAGCAGTGAGCTCTAGGCAGTGTGCCTGAATTCATGTGCATTCCCATTATTCATCTTTATACTTTTAACAAGGTATAATATTGTGGACTAACATCCACCGTGGTTTTTCCCCTAACAGGGTTTCCACGTAAAAATCTTGGTGTTCTCTGTGTTTTTGATGTGCTAATTGTTCATCGTTTATTGTTCATTCATCAAATCTGAGATTAAGTTAAGTTTGGAAATTATAAATTTTTTGTGACAACTGATTCACCCCCCCTCTCAGTTGTATGTCCTTGTTTTTCCAACAACAGGATGCTTTAGCCAATCAAGCTAGGCCCACTGCCCCATATTCTTCTATTGATTAAATAATTCTTAATTATTTAATTAATTCGCTTTATCCTCATTCCTCTCTTGATTAATTTAAATAAATATCAATTTTATTTAAGTTACGTCACTAATTATCTTTTTTCCCTCTATAATTTTAAAAAAATATATTTATTTATATTTCCCTCTATAATTAAATAATTATTTTAATTATTTAATTATTCATCAGCTTTTTCCCTCCATGAATAAATAAATTTTATTTAATTAATTATTTATCATTTTCTTATCTCCATAATTAAATAATTGTTTCTAATTATTTAATTATTCATCATTTTCTTCCACCCATTATTAAATAATTATTTTAATTATTTAATATTTCATATCCCACCTTTCTTCTATAATTAAATAATTATTTTTAATAATTTAATTATTCATTTTCCCTCCCTTAAATTAAATAATTGTTATTATTGTTTAATTCAGTTCTTAGCCTAGCCCTAAATATCAACTAATTTCTTGAGTTTTGGTCCATCCTTCCCATCCTTCTCTTTTCTTCTCAATTAACCTCATCCATTAATCATCATACCTCATCATCTAATCCTCACCCTTCATTTGAATTGGGATTTCTATAAAAGCAAGTCATCACCTTCATTTCAACCTGAACCACAATCTTTGAAGTTTTGCTATCCTAAGATCTAGCTATCTTGCATCAACATCAAGCTTATCAAATATCTTGCATACTAAAAATATAAGAACAAACAAAGCTAAAAGAAGAAGAGCAATGGAGATGAATCAACTATGACATAGAGATTGAGTATTGTTGCTTTATTATTTAAATTTTTACTATCATTTGTGCTTCAATGTTAGATTAAGGTCATTATTAGCTTGAATTAGATAGTTTTATGGTTCCTATCATTGATTCATGATCTTTCCTAAATTCTACCCTGATCCACAATCATTTAATTTTGGTCAAGAATCTTGTAACGTCATAATGGTGAGCATATTTAGAGAAAAATTGATGAAAATAATGTTATTTTATCTATTTTTCCAAGAGAAAGGAATTTGGATTTGTTTCTCTACTTATTTATAGAAATTCACATTTCAAGATCTTTTTCCAATTTAACTTCTCAATTCTTGCATTGTATAAATTTCTTGTTTTGCAATCATCTTTTATGGATAAAAACCTATATGAAATTACAAATTGTGGAAAAAAATCTATGAGTTGTGAGGATCAAAGGAAAAAACCCTTTTGGTTCTAGAGGGCATTCTCACTTAGGGAGTGCAATAGAGCCTCATTAGATTGTGCAGACCAACTAGAGTTAGTGTAGTGTGTGTGTGCAGGTGTGAACTTTGCAGTTTGATTTCCAAATTCGTAGTAGGATTATTTCTTGTTGTGTGTGAGTTTTTTTGTTGTCCCCAACACATTAGATCGGTTATTTGGCTATATCATCTTTATTTGTTGTTTGGGTGCGATATTGACAATGTAATGTTGAGATTTGCACTGTAGAAACCACCCAGTCTTATGTAGAAGATCAAGATTGGTTTCAAATATTTTTGTTGTTGTTACTAATATTTTTTTGTACAAGATAATTTCTAGGAGTTGGGGATACCATTTTTTTGTGGTGCAGATTGGAAAATTTCAATGTGTCCATTGGCAATGTGTGATCTAATGGGTTGTGAGTTTTATGCTTTCTTTGCTCCATATCGTATTTGTTTTTGTTGCTAGTATATTGGATTATCATAACAATCTCTCTTATTGTAGTAATTAGATTTAAATTAACAATTTTTTTTGCAAGATATGATTAGAGCAATTTGTGCAACTTGGGTGTTGACTGGTGAGATTTAATTTTTTTATTCAGGTGTGGTTTTTGGTTATATTCATTCTTTGTTGTTGTTGTAGGTTTTTTAGATGTTGTAACAACCCATCCTCCTATAATAAACAATTTCATATGATTTATAGAAGTTGCAAGAGTTTCAATTGCTTTTGGTGCATTGGAAGTGTTGATTTGTAGGCAATAATTGTGTAGTTTTCATATAATACGAGAAATTCGTTTGACACCATTTTCAAACCTAATATTACTTATAAAACCATTATTTGGATTATTACACTTTTTTGGAATATGAGCATATGTCTCACTCCCAAAAACTCTAAAATGAGAGATTGATTGTCTCTTACCTATTCATACCTCATAAGGTGTTTTGTCAACTAAAGAAAAAGCGAGAGATCTATTAACCAAATAACAAGTAGCATGTATAGTTTCAACCAAAAAATGTTGCTCACGCTTACCACTACTTAGCATGCTTCTAGCCTTATCTATCAATGTTGTGTTCATCTATTCTACTATTCTATTTTGATGTGGATTGTATGGAGTTGTGTTATGTCTAATAATCCTTAAATGCCTACAATAATTATCAGTCTAGAGAAATACTCATTGTCATTGTTTGATCTCAGAACCTTTACTTTTTTATATGTTTGTTTCTCAACAAGTGATTTAAACTCTTTAAACATAGAAAATATAATAGACTCATGCTTTATAAATAAAACCCATGTATATTTGGAGAAATTATCAATAAATGTAACATAGTAACAAGACTTACAAATGGATTAGATGACATGATGACTTACTCTCCTGCCCATTGTTCAAACAACTCTCTCGCCCATGTGCCCTCTACAACCACCTTTGGGTCTATCATGTTTCTGTAATTTCTTTCAATGTGTCTATCATGGCGTCCTTTTCCTATGGTGACCTATTGGGAAATGATAGTCCTTTTGTTGACCCTATTCGGCATGTATGTGTGCTTAGAGTTGACCCAAACCTTGCTTTTGGTGTTGTGGATGATGGCTCTACCCCTCATCTGGTGCATGCTAACGACAGCTTTTACCATCCTCTAGTGCCTGCTACTTCTCTAGGTGTTTGTAGCTTTTCTCAGGCAACTAGATTTGGTCTTTCTTTCCTTTTGCACGTGAATTACCCTCTTATGTGTGTCAAACCATCCTTGATGATGGTTTGTGGAGTGGATGTGATTGAAAATAAGGAGTTCTACCAACTTAGAGGTTTGGTGTGCGAATTCTCCAACCTTTGGCCTTCCCTTCCCAACTTGCACAACTGCGTGATAGACTCTTGAAGGCCCCTCGTGGTTGGTAAGATTGAGCTTTTCCCCTATGCAAAAGGTTTTTCCATTGCTTCTTTAGCCTCTTTCAAGGAAAAAAACTTGATGTTGGGAAAGTTGTGGGCTTGAGGAGAGCACTCTCTCTTGATCAAACCCTAGACAACCTCCTTTAACCCCCTTACCAAATCAATCCACTTGTGTCTGGTGTGGGTTAGACTTTTGAATCTTTCCCTCTTGTTTTGGGAGGATTCTTGTTACAAGGCCATTGGCAACTCTATTGGTGGCTTCTTTAAGGTAGATTTTTCCACTTCCCACATGAGGCATTCTACTTTTGCTCACTTTCTAGTAGATATTGGCATATACAAGCCTCTTCACAAGGATGTGGTTCTGATGGTTGGGGATAAGCCTTGGACTTAACCGTTTGATTATGAGGACCTCCCTTTTAGTTGTCATTTTTGCTTTGCAATCAATCACTTGGCTTCAGATTGCTCTCTTGCATCGAAAAGGCCCTACTACTTGGTGGAAGAATGCTAATGGTGATTACTTGACTGTCTAGTCTCCTGACTCTTCAGTAGATAACTCCTCTCAAGATTATGTTGAGTGTCTTACTTCTAGTGTGGTTTTTTTGCAACTTAAGGACCCTACTAGGGTTTCTCTACCTTCGTGCTCACAACTTATTTCGTCAGCTACTTCATCTCAGTTCCAAACTTCTCATGTGGATGATGATTGACTTTCACCTTATCGTCCTTTTTTCCCCCTTAATGTGGTGATGGACAACCCATGGGTGTCGTAAGAGAGGAGGACCAATCACATCAAGGCTCCAAGTCATGGAGAGTCGAGAGCGGAGGGTTGTCCTAACTTACCTCACTCTAAAGGGGTGTTTCGGATAGAGGTCGAGAATGATGAGGACTATAAAGTACTTCAATCACCCTTTAGACCCAAAATCCTAGTTTAGGCTAGGCGAGTTGGTTTTTGAAGTCAATACTAAACTTCAGATAGCTCTCTATCCAAGGACGAAAGTGTAGTTCTGAGACGACAACACAGCGCACTAGCGTCTCTTAGGTGCCCTGGCATCCATATGGCTAGAGGATAGAAAGTACAACAAAAACTACTAGAAAACAAACTAACGACCCAGCTAACTATTCTTGAATGAGAAAAACATAACAATTAAGTACGAAAAGTATAAATGAAGATGATAAAGTAGATAGATGAAGGCTAAAGCAATGAAAATGATCTCACCAAGGCGCCAGTTCACCAGCTAGCTCCAAATGCACGTTCACCTACACACAAGAAAGGGGGAAATTGTTGGGGTTGCATAGGGGTCTGCCTTAGCTAGACCCTCATTTTGGTGTTTCCACCTCTACAGACAGCCAGAAAGCAACGAAGTAGAAATATGTGATAAAGAAGTAAATAAAGTAGAAGATGAAATAAACACTACAAAATAGTAAAGTGCTACTCAACCAAATCACAAAGGAGAGGAGTGAACCGTTACCACCTCCACCCAAAATCTCACTAGCCAATGGAGGAGAAAGTGGACTTGCCAAGGTCACCATAGTCTCGACTATGATGAAGGGAGGTCTCGCAAGCCTCCAATCCCACACTGCTATGGCTTGCTTCACACTTGCTTTACAGAGTTGATGGAGTGTTGTTGCTGCAATGGAGTGTTGAAGTGCTGCTAGAGAGTAAAGGAAGTGTTGAAAATGATTGAGAATGCCAATTTTTTGCTTAGAGGGATTGTGAAGAGATGAAATGGAATGAGAATGGATGAATTTGAAGGAGAAGTGGGAATAATCTGCCATTTTTGGGGCCGGTTGGTCGAAGAGGGACATTACAAATCGACCCCAATCAAAAGTGTAATGCCTCTACCAACTTCATATGCAAGAATTCGTCAGGGATGTAAGCATGTTGTGTGGACGTTTGCGCGTCACACACGCATCCCCAAAAAATATTCTCTCACCAACACAAGAGAGATGTCAAGTGGAAGGAAGGCAGTTGGATGATGTGGAATTTCACCTTCGGATTTTATTTTCTATGCTGGAATTGTGCCTCAGTGTACTAGAGTGACTAATGGCAGCAAATAGTGATCAGTTGGTCTTGATCGGCAAGACTGCGCTCCATCGACGAGACCTTGTTCTCTATCCCAATAATGGTCTAATGAGTCTTTATGTATTCACTTAGTTCATCATCTGCGTGACATTGCTTGGTCAGCAAGACTCCAAAGGTTGTCCCCACGATGATCTGATGGTTTTGTGCTAGCAACTTGTTCTATCAGAATGACTTGGCTTTGTCGATGGGACCCTAACAATAGTCCCAACGACAACCCGATAAGGTTCTTTCGTTGGTGGGACTCTATGTCGTCGATGTGACTCTATTTTGAGTCCCAACAATATAACGACATGACGGAGGAAGTGGAGACAATAGCAGTGTAATATAATATGATGTTGATCAACGGTCGTGATAAGATCTAATCCAACGGTGCTTGTTTACTCCGCGCTCCTTTGTGATGAAGATCGACAGAATTTTGTGGAGTGAGCGGAATTGTTTGAGCGGTTGACATCTGTCAGCTTGATCAATGATGATTAAGACTTAATCTAACGGTGTCCGCTAGCCCCGCACCTCTTATGGTGCGTCTCAGGTGACTCTCGCGAGGTGTGCAGACTTTAGACACGTGTCGTGGTGGACCCAACTATTGCCAGGTTAGAGAGCGATGATTGGCTACTAACTGTTGGTGGTTGATTGATGTTTGATTTGGCAGGAATTTCACTCATCGATGTGACTCAAACGAATTAGCGAGAGGTTGAAGCTTGTCTCACTGATGGCCCAATAAGGAAACTACTAAGCGACAGTTAGTCTATTGTAACTGATGGGAACCAAATTGGATTCTTTCCTGCATGGGTCTGGAGTTAGAGTTTGTTTTTGGAATTCTCTCATAATGTAAAATACTATAAATTTCTAATACATTTGTAATAGCTGCGAGAGAAAGTCTGTAATGAGACAAGTCAAGTAGTGAGTCTGTGAAAAGAGAACAAGATTGTTCAGTGTTGAATAGCTACCTATATTGAGATTGAATAGACATCTAGGAGGGGGAAACTTTAACTTTGTATGTGAATCTTCTTCTGTAATACAAAGAGTTTTTTCTTGGTGTGGTGAGCTTTTTCCCGAAAGGGTTTTCCCACGTTAAATCTAGTGTCTACTCTGTGTTTTAATTTTGTTCTTATTTGTTCTTGTTAATGTGCATCTTTAATGAACAATAATTTGAAATTTGAACCTTAGGTTTTCATTCTCTTCTTAGAATTGTCATTAGGAAAGTGATTTCACCTTTGCTTTCCTTACATTCTAAGGTGAGGTTGTGTAAAAGGGGAATTTGTGTAAGGAGTGCAAATTCGCTCCTATACATTTTTCCCCCACTTTAACGAGCACAAATACTGATGAGTGCTTCGGTAAAGTAGATTGAAGAGTTAGTAGGGTTAGATATGTATACCTGAACCACCAAGGAAGCAAACTGTGATCTGGTGAGCTCGAAAGCACAGGTTGGAACAAAAGACTCCATAGCCCCGTAGAACTATGAAGTTGCACAAGGTACACCGAAGGCCCTCGGACCAATGATGGAAAAATCTCGTAGGATGAAAGCATCTCATAGGCCCACAGACCTGCAAGGAGGCAACCCCCAAGATATCTCACATGAAGGAATCCGCGTGAAGTATGTGTCTTACAGGCCCACAAACCTGCAAGAAGGTATCCCCCAAGATCTCTCACATGAAGGAAACCTAGATGAAAGCACCTTATAGGCCCACAGACCTGCAAGGAGGTATCTTCCAAGATCTCTCACATGAAGGAAACCTAGATGAAAGCACCTTACAAGCCCACAGACCTGCAAGGAGGCATCCCCCAAGATCTCTTTCATGGAGGAAACCCAAAGGAGGAGACTCTGCAGATTCAAATTGGAAAGCAGCTTCATAGGCACACCTGCAAAGCGACATGTTTACCAGTAGATAAAGCATGTCTGAAACAAAGTGGCCACACAAGAAATAAAGCGGACAGTCATGCAGACCGTCAAAAATTGGAAGGCTTTCAAAGGGGTCCCTCAGGAACCCGGTGTAAGAAGAGGGTCCACCCAAGGGACGCACTGTTTGAAAGTACAAAAAGAGAAATTTTTTCTTCAACTCAATTCATCATCAAGAAATCCTTTCAAAATATGTTCACTTCATCAAGGAATTCAAAAGGAAGAAAATGCTCCCTTGCAAGGGATGGCCAAAGTTGCTTGCACTTTTTCTAAAAATCATAACATCATAGAAATGGATTTGTCACACATGAAAGGGACAACTCAAGCAAAGAAGAGAAAAATATAAGAAAAGAGGGAAAGAGAAATAAACATAAACAAAGGGAAAAGGGGTGATCTAATATTTTGGGGTCAAAATTGTTCATAAATATATAAGTATAATAATAGTATATAAATGAATTGTCATCAACCCCCTGCTATATCAGACCATGTGAAGAATGCATGAGAAGAAAAAGTAAAAATAAAAATTGGGTCAACCTGGAAGGGAAGCCTAAATGCCCCCAACGCTTTGCATCGTCCCCAATTTGCCGAAAATCAAAACACATAACAGAGGAAGAATGATCATATAAATAGAAGAAGGCTTACGACACAAAGATCGTGCCTGTATCCAAGCACCAACAAGGGTGACAAAGGTCATCCAAGAACACATAGAACGTTTACGGGGGAACACATCACAACGTACACACATCTAATCTAAAGATAAAGAAGGGGCCTCCCCCTAACACTCATCGACCAAGAAGTCATTCGCTTCCCAATCTAGATCAATATAAGGAGAAGGCCGATGAGCCTAGAGTGGTGGAATATTAAGGGGAGGAGCTTTCAACCCTCCCACAACAAGGGCTAAGGAAGAAGCCCCCGCAAGCTCTTCTCCGCTCAACTCTTGTGGAGCTATGGTCGGTGATTTTACGAAGATCGCTAACAAGGCCAGAACTTCATCCAGAGAGTTAAACATGCACTTTACTAGAGTGCCATGTCCTGTTTCAATGGATGGAGAGGATTGTGCCTAAGATTCACCACTTGGCTCACCGAGCAATTCGGGAGCGGTGAAAAACTCAGGGGAATTTGGGACTTGTTCCATCACTAGGACAGAACAAGCTAGCACAGGATCACCCTTCAGAGGAGGCAGGCTCCTCTTACGCCCTCCATTGTTGGAAGGGCCATCCTCCATCTTCTGCTTCGTTGGGGGATGATAACTCTCCACAGATGAGGCAAGAGGTGTCGCGGAAGAGGAGGAGAAAACCGTAGCAGACACCACTAAAGTATTTAGCATATCCACGAGTTTCAGGAAATGAGGGATGTCCTGAAGGGACATAAACAAGGGCAGCTCAATTGAAGGAGCGATGAACACCTGCACCTTTTTTAGGTCAGGCGCACCCACAATAGGAGTCAGAAGCAATACGTAGTAGGAGGCCCTAAAGCAGGGGCGGTCATCTCCTCTTCCTTCCTCTGCAAGGCGGCCTGCTTAGCCACGAGAGCCTTTCGTCGGCACTTGCATTCACGCATAAGGCAGTTTATATGACTCTTCAAGCTAGAGGCTAGAGGTTGTGAAGGAGTGGAAGACTCCTACTCAACCATGGCAGTGTCCACCACAATTGTTTCCAGTGGAGGGATAGGCTCCTTGATAGGAGCAAGAGGAGTAGATTGAGAAACAACGGGGGCATCAGCTCTAGTACCTCAACAGCGGGCCTCTTCCTATTCACTGATTTTGGAGCAAGGTTGGTGAGAGGCCACAAGGGTTGAGACATAGAGGATTCCCCTAGGGAGCCTTTCTTTGTGCCATATCGAATGCGCCCAGGCACCGTGGGAAAAATATGAAGCTTGAATGAGGGACGCTTAGGCTTTTCCCAAGCGGGCACCATATGATTCTCTCGCAAACACGAAACAAAATCTGATGGCGCCATAGCAGGGCGAGAGGGAATATCAAGCTGAACAGCAAAAGAGGAAGAAGAAGGATCTCTAGAGCACTTCTCTTCTTCCCTTCTACGTGCCTTGGTGGCATCGCTGTTAGATTTTAAGCAAGCCCTATGTGAAACAACACAAGGCTGTGGAGGGTATCTTACTCTCGACGTTAAGCACCCTTTCTTGTCCTTTTGATAAGTCTGCTACAAGAGGTCCTTCCTAGGTGGAATAGGACCAATGGGTGCAAGCCAAAAGTAATCTAAGGAATAACTACCACATTCAATTGGTGGTCTATATCCAGTGTCATGGATCACATGTATGAAACCCTCATGAATGAATTTCAAACACTTATGCACAACTAAGGGAACTACGTTCATAGCTACTAGCCAGAGGATACTCGACTTCACTCTGAAGAGTTCAGACCCTGGGATTATATCAAACAAAATGTTTACGGATTTAGGTCCGAAGAGAACTGATAAAACAATACTACCAATAGGAGGCACGGAAATTTTGTTGTGCGTGCAGATGGTGCTCACAGGTGCATCGTACCCATCTTTATGCGGAAAGTTAATTAGCATGATCTCCTCAATTATGATATTCACTTGAGATGTCAGATCAACAAGAACACCTACTACAGTGTTTTCATTGATTCGCGCAGGGATGTAGAGAGGAGATGGTTCCCTATTAAAGCCTATCAGCAAATCCTGTGAGGTGAAGGTTATACCTGGACTACTGCTCACAGGCTTCTCAAAGGGGATAGGTTGATGCAAAAAAGATGCCATTGCGTGCACTAAACGATACTCTCACAAAGCCCCCTAAAGGTTATATAATAGGACAGTGACCCAATCAAGGTTTTGTTGCGCAAAACTTACGGAATCTTCCAACTATGCCTACTAGGGGTCGTAGGTTGGGTTACGAGGTGAAAATCCCCACAATGGTCACACCTACAATGCTCCTAGAACACGGGGAAAGGAGCTTTCATTACTGCAAGACAAAACCAAAATGGTTCACGTCGGGTTCACCAAAAATATAAGAGGGGGACCAACCACGTCAAGGCTCCAAGTCATGGAGAGTCGAGAGTGGAGGGCTGCCCTAACTTACCTCACTCTAAAGGGGTGTTTCAGATAGAGGTCGAGAATGATGAGGACTATAAAGTACTTCAATCACCCTTCAGACCCGAAATCCAAGTCTAGGCTAGGCGAGTTGGTTTTTGGAGTCAATATTGCACTTCAGACAATTCTCTGTCTGAGGAAGAAAGCACGGTTCTGGGATGACAGCACGGCACGCTAGCGTCTCTCAGGTGCACTGGAATCTATATGGCCAGAGGACAGAAAGTACAACAGAAACTACTAGAAAACGAACTAACAGCCTAGCTAATTATTCTTGAATGAGAAAAATAGAACAATAAAGTATGAAAGGTACAAACGAAGATGATAAAGTAGATAGATGAAGACTAAAGTAATGAAAATGATCTCACCAAGGCGCCATTTCACCAACTAGCTCCAAATGCACATTCACCTACACAAGAAAGAGGGGAAAATTGTTGGGGCTGTATAGTGGTCTTCCTTAGTCAGACCCTCATTTTAGTGTTTCCACCTGCATGGACAGCCAGAAAGCAATGAAATAGAAATATGTGATAAAGAAGTAAAGAAAGTAGAAGATGCAATAAACACTACAAAACAATAAAATGCTACTCAACCAAATCACAAAGGAGAGGAGCAAAACATTACCACCTCCACCCAAAAGCTCACTAGCCAATGGAGGAGAAAGTGGACTTGGCAAGGTCACCACAGTCTCGACTGTGATGAAGGGAGGTCTCGCAAGACTCCAAGCCCACACTGTTATGGCTTGCTTCACACTTGCTTTGCGGAGTTGATGGAGTGTTGTTATTGCAATGGAGTGTTGAAGTGTTACTAGAGAGTAAAGGAAGTGCTAAAAATGCTTGAGAATGCCAATTTGTTGCTTAGAGGGATTGTGAAGAGATGAAATGGAATGAGAATGGATGAATTTGAAGAAGTGGGAAGAATCTACCATTTTTGGGGTCAGTTGGTCGAAGAGGGACGTTACAAATCGACCCCAATCGAAAGTGTAACGCCTCTGCCAACTTTAAACACAGGAATCCGTCAAGGCCGTAAGTGCACTGCGTGCATGTCCCTGACAAATATTCTCTCATCGACACAAGAAATAGACGCCAAAGGGAAGGAAGGCAGTTGGATGATTTTGGAATTTTTCCTTCAGATTCAATTTTCTAAGGTGAGGTTGTGTAGAATGAGAATTTGCATAAGGGGTGCAAATTCGCTCCGAATGTGTGTCTCCTCTTCCTTCCCCTTGCAATGGTAACTTGGATGATAGTATTTCTTGGACTATTGTTCATATGAGTAAAGGCCTTTCTTAAACCTCTTCTCATACTCATTCTTGTGATGTAACTGATAAGTCAATTGTATAGGGTTGATACCCTTGTTTCCTGCTTCTTTTCGGTTCTATGCTCCACTCAAGAGCATTGATAGTCTTTGTTTGGTTTTACCAGTCTCACTAATAGTGAGACTCATCTTGCTTGCCTCTATGGTTGATTTTTTGTACAGGTTCAGACCCTTTTCATGTTTTTACCTTAATCAAAACAAGACTTACCAATGGAAAAACATCCACAAGACCAGATACATCCCTCTGAATAACTTCTAAAACATGTTTAACTCTAGTGCTACAAAATTTAAAATAGAACTCTATGTTGCTTTCTATACACATTGTTCATAAAATTCAAAGTCAGCAAAGTAACCAAATAAATCATTGACCATATTTTTATTAATGGGAGTTTTAAGACCCTTCTAACAAAGTGATCCATTCTATAGTGTTATGATTTACAAGAAACAATGTTATCAATTACAATCACAAAGTTAAAGAAAGTGGATGCTTCCAACCTAAACAAGGTGCCACACCAAGTGCCACTAGAAAACGCCAAATTCCCTTTGCTCAACATGCAACCACTCATCTCAAAATTCATATGCACCCCTATACATTCATTTTGGATACAAAAATAAAATGTTTAGCTAATCCAAGGATATGCAATACATTTGTGAGGGCTTTCACCCTTTTATTGCTAAAAATAAATTTTACCTCCCCTTGACCCATAATCTTTATAATGTTGTTGTCTCCAAGGAAAATTCCCTACCCTCATATGTTGTATATGTTAAAATATCTCTTTGTGAGAAATCATGTGGTAGTTTGTACTTAAACCTGTCAACCAAGAGTCATTAAAAGTCATACTAGAAAAAATAATAAAAGGATCAATAACTTCATCATCCAAGGATTTATTAGTAGAAGAATATTCATCTTTGTTTTTCTTATTTTTGCATTCCTAATTTAGATGCCCCATTTGCACAATTCAAACATTTCAATCTATTCTAACCAAGTGTCTTGGATATACCCTTCAACTTGGCTTTTTCCTTAGACTTATTCTTCCCACCTTTTAGTTTGACCTTGCCTCTCTCTTTAAATCTTCCATGCACATGCAATGCATCCTTAGACTTATCCTCCATAGACTTTGTCCTCATTTTCTCTATGAACAAGGTAGTAACAAGAGCATCCATCATTGGATATATCATAGAACTACTAAATTCAAGAATTAAAACAACTCAAGAATCAAGGAATAAATATAGTACTAAAATACATTTATTATCTTCTTCTATTTTTACATCTATTGACTATAAATAACTCAAGATTAAATTAAATACATTCAAATATTTTGCAATCTAGTCTCCATCTCTCATTTTTAGAGAATGCAACTTTATTTTCAAAAATAATTTATTCACAATACTCTAGTTGGGAAAAGTTTTGCATATTCTAAATACCACAAATTATATGCAATAATTTCATTAGAAGCATTGACAGAAAAGAATTAGCTAAACACAACCATATAGTTCCATAAGCATTTTTTACAAGTTTTAACGAATCTTCATGTGAGATATTTTTTGGTTTGTTCACTTTAAACCACAATCCACATATCGCTTTATTCTAAGAGATCCATTGTCTTTAGCTTCCAAAGTTCAAAACCTAAGCTATTGAACCTTTTAATCTCCAATAAAGATGAGTTATCCATGATCTCTATCACCTAAAATTTGAATCTACAAGAAAAACAATAGACTCCCATTGAAGTAAAAAATTCCAATCAAACACTCCAAAAGAGGTGTCCCTCTCTAATCAAGTCGAACATGACTTTGATACCAAATGTTAAAAATTGGGTCAAATAATTAGAAATGCGGTCTTTAATGCATCCAAGTTACTTAATCATGATATATCATAAAATGAAATAGAAAATAGCAATAAAAGATAAATCAAACCATAACACAATGTTAGTATGGAGAAACACTTGCAAGAAAAAACTCCACACCCAAAAAGACCCGAGCTTGTATTAATACTGAAAATATTTATATCAACATAATGTGCTTATCCATTTGTATTATACCAATATAACAATGCTCAAATGCCTTGCAAAACAATCTCATAATACTAGCATCTTAGGGCACCAATATATAAGAGATATGGATACAAGATACCATAAATGGTATTATCAAATTAGGGGAAAATACCACTCAACCAAATCTAGGCATCCACCTCCATCATGTAGAATCTCACAACTCAACAAAATTACTCAACCACCTTAAATAGTAACTCCTTTATGCACCTTAAAATCACCGTGTGTGTCATAATCATCATAGATTTTGACATATAGTCAAATTGGGAAATATATAAATCGTTGGCACTCCATGTGAAGATCATTAAAATATTTCACAAGATCCATTTGCAAAATATCCTCTTACATCCTTTTACACCTCTTGATATTTACCCAGTTTCCAATATCTTTCCAAATGTAACTCCTAACTTAAATGTCATTACAATTATAGTTGAGATAATAAATAACAATAAACAATTTTCCACAACAACTACGAGGGGCATCCAAGTCTACCCTCTCTATGATCCTTGAGACATAACGTTATATACCAAAAAAAAATGAAAATGTGTCTAGGGATTAGAAAGGTGAATGGCACCTAATCTCAAAAAAAGAAAGAGGAATTTTTTTGCATACATTGGAAGACAAAAATTAATGGGAAAGATGGTAGTGGTAATGGTTATAGCAATGCTACTATTGGGCTTAGAGTTTGTGGAACTAAATTAAATTCACATATTGTACCACACTACTTCAAATTCTCAACCATAACTTAAAACCATGATTTGGAACTGTAAGGAAGCTAAGGTAGTAGAACAACTTCCTAGACTAACCTTGAGAGGATAATGCAAAACTTTTACAGATCTTTAACAGTTACAAAAACTTAAACACAAATATTATGCATACCACAACACAATGATTTACATAGGGAAAACCCTTTTGGGAGAAAAACCCCACACTCCAAAAGCCACCCAATATATTATTCAGAAATCAAAAGATTACAATATACTTGCAGAGTAAGCTTCTCATAGGAGTATCACCACCAGAGATCAAGATACAATGCAACCGCTATCAGACTCTCAGAATACACCCCTGTCTACATACAACCCAACCACTTATAACAAGCTTTTTGGAACCTTCTAGAATTAGGGTTTTACAAGGTTGTTTTTCATTTGACGTGTTAACGAAAAAACCTTGACGTGTTAGAGGGAAAAAACCTTGACATGTCAATGGGAAAAAACCTTAACGTGTCAGCAGAAAAACCTTGACGTGTCAACGAAAAAACCCATATCTTGTGACGAGTGTACAGTATTTGCATGATCAGTCACCACATACCAACATACATCCTATCAACAATAAATTGTATATAATTGCAAGGTTGAGACACATTTTCCCAACAAATCCCCCACTTGTCAAACACCTTGCAAGAGCAACATGAATGTGTAACAATTGTCTCTTTAATTGCAAGGGGTCGAAATTCCTATAGTCTCTGAACACCATCTGAACTTCTTTATGCTCACAAGCTTAGTTAAAGAATCAGCAACATTCATCAAAGTCTCCACCTTAACCAGCTTCACCCTACCATCTTCAACCATATCTCTAACAAAATGATACTGTACATCAATGTGCTTGGTCCTGGCATGAAATGTCAGGTTCTTGGCTAGACATATCACACTCTCACAATCTCAATAAATTGTCACTGCACCTTGTTTTATTCCAATATCTGAACACAGTCTCTTAAGCCAAATGGCTTCTTTATAAGAATGAGTAGCTGCCATATACTCTGCTTCATTAGTGGACAAAGCAACCACAGCCTATCGCTTACTCATCCAACTAATTGCACGACCAAATAAAGTAAAAACATAAGCACTGGTGGATTTTCTACTATCAACATCACCTGCCTAGTCTAAATCCACATAACCATGAATATCAAAGGAAATTTTGTCTTCAGTCATATTACTATGATAACATAAGGAATAATCTGAGGTACCCTACAACTATTTGAAGACTCTTTTAACTGCATCCTAGTGAACTCTACCGGGATTAGATATATATCTAAAAAGAACTCCCACTGCTTGAGCAATGTCTGGTCAAGTACAAACCATAGCATACATCAAATTTCCAACTGCACTCTGGTAAGGCACTCTGCACATGTCTTTCATCTCTGATGGAGATGTTGGACAATCTAAAATAGATAACTTTGTTCCAATTGATACAGGAACACACAATAGTCTACAATCCTGCATATCAAACCTCTATAAAATTGAGTTGACATACTTGCTTTGGCCAAGCCATAGCTTTCTGTTCATTGTATCTCTTTTAATTTGCATCCCAAGAATGTGTTTAGTTGCACCAAGATCTTTCATTTCAAATTTAGCAGCAAACTAAGATTTTAGTTATGAAATCATACCTTTTCCTTTACCAATAAATAACATATCATCAACATATAATGCAATAAAAAGGAAACGATCACCATCAATTTTATAATAAATACAATGATCTGATTTAGAATGCTCAAATCCCAAACTCAACACCTATATATCAAATTTCCAATACCACATCCTAGGACTTTGTTTTAAGCCATACAAATATTTCTTCAATTTGCAAACCAAATTACTTTTACCTTTCACCTCTGGCTGTGTCATATAAATATACTCCTCCAAATCACCATGAAGGAAAGTAGTTTTCACATCCATATGCTCAACCTCTAAATCATAAGCAGCAGCAATAGAAAGCAAAAATCTAATGGATGTCATTTTTGCAACAGGAGAAAATATCTCACCATAATCAACACCCTCAGCTTGAGAGTAACCCTTCACAACCAACCTTGTTTTGTACTTCTCAATATGTCCATCTGAACCAATCTTTTTCTTGAACACCCATTTACAACCAACAAGTTTTCATCCTTCAACAAATGGTACAAGATCCCATGTATCATTCTTTTTCAAAGATGTCAATTCTTCATCCATAGCAATCTTCTAGGATTCTGCATCATTCATACCTATTGCCTCTTCTACAAATTTGGGTTCATCCATGTTAGTATTCAAAGCAAAAATACATCTCCAATCATCAGGTGAATACCTTTCAAGTGGTTTTCTATGCCTTGTAGACCTACGAACAAGCTAAGTTGAAGGTTCTTCCTCCTCTTTTGAAGACCCAGAGCTAGATGAGCTCTCCTCAACTTCTTGTCTATCCTTGGGCCTCGATTCAACTTTCTCAGGTGTAAAAGGAAGTTGAATCACATCTTCCTGTTTACTTTGGCCTAGCTGTAATGTAATAGAAACTAACACTTCTACTATGTATTACCTTTTGTGCAACAGGATCCCAAAGCTTGTATCATTTCACACCATAACTATATCTGATTAAGATACATTTCACAACCTTATTCTCCAACTTTGTTTGCTTCTCCTTTGGCACATGTGCATATGCCTCGCAACCAAAAACTCTAAGATGTCTTAATGAAGGCTTGTGACCCGACCATTCCTCTATAGGTGTCTTATCAACAAGAGCTAATGTAGGAGACATGTTAATCAGGTAACAGGTAGTGGCAATAGCTTCAGCCGAAAACCTTTGTTCTAGGCCAGCACCACTCAACATACTCCTAGCCTTCTCCATCAATTTCTTGTTCATTCTTTCTACAACTCCATTCTATTGTGGAGAATACGGAGTTGTATTTTGTCTATGAATACCATAATCTTTACATAATCTATCAAAATTATTAGAGAAAAATTCACCACCATTATCAATCCTCAAACATTTTATTTTCTTTCCAGTCTACAACTCAACCATTGCTTGAAATTCTCTAAATCGATTGAAAACTTTAGATTTACTCTTTACAAAATATACCATGTTCTACTATAATCATCAATAAATGAAACATAATATATGGATTTACCAATTGAAGGAACATCTACAAGACCAAATACATCATAATGAATAAGATCCAATACACCACAAGATTTATAAGAACTTGAGTAAAACTGAACGCGGATTTTTTCCATAAATACAATGCTCACAGAAATCGAATTCAAGATTACAATCAAACAAACCTTCAACAAGTTTTTTATTTTTCAAGGTCCTTAGACCCTTTTCTCTAATGTGGCCAAGTCTCTGGTGCCATAACATAGTTTTCTTTTCAGGTAACTTTTTCTCAGAAGAAAGAGCACCCTTGTGTACCCAAAAGCCATGACCATTTGTTGAAGGTGAAACCCTCACTTCTTCTACAAACTTTCTTTTCGCAGAAGTACTATTGCACTCAACATTGCATGCATCAAGCTTATACAATGTCCCATATTTGACACCTCTAGCAATCACCATAGCACCTCTAACCATCTTGCATCCTGCATCAAAAATACTACCTACACACCTGCATCTATTAGTTTGCTCACAGATAACAAATTTTGTGCTAATCCAAGGATATGCAACACACCATTAATCCTTTTTATTCTACCATCAGGAAACCTGATTTTAAATTTACCACAGCCAACAATGTCTAAATGAGAATCATCACCCAAGTACACCTTGCCTCCATCAAATTCTTCATATTCACAAAACCAATCTTTATTAAAGGTCATATGAAAAGATGCACCTAAGTCAATTAACCATGCATCATTACCTGCACGAGTTGCCAAAGCTGCAATGAATGTGTCGCCATCTTCCTTCTCGAACTTCGGAATCAAAATAAAATTTCTTCTTTTTCTTTTCTTCTCTACATTCCTTACGAACATGTCTGGGCTTACCACAATTCCAGCAAATAACTTTGGACTTTCCAGGAGATTTAGATCTCCCCTTGGACTTGGATTTGTCACACTTCTCATTCTTCTTTCCTTTTTCCTTAGGTATTCCACAAAAATTTAGGGCCTCCTTGGTAGTGATGGATACCTTCCTCCTCATCTCTTCAGAAAGCAAAGAACCCACCGCATCTTCAATCTTCAATATAATAGTACTCCCAATAGTCATAACAAGAGAATCCCATGAATCAAGCAAAGAACAAAGCAAGATCTGACATTTCTCCTCCTCATCCATTTTGACACTAATTGATGCCAATTGAGCCACCAACATATTGAATGCTTCTAGGTGGTTTGTGATTCATCCACCCTCTTCCATTCTTAAGGAATACAACTTCTTTCTCAAGAAAATCTTGTTCACTAAATATTTGGCCTGATACATCTCACCAAGCTTCTTCCATAGTTTTTGTACAGAGGTCTCTTCATGGACATTAATTAAAACAGAGTTTGTCAAGCACAATATGATTAGACCCTTGGCTTTATAGTCCATAACATCATATTGAACAACTTGAGTTGGATCTACAGGCCTTCAAACATTCTCATCAACATCCCTCAAATCTCGATCTATTAACAGATCCTCCATCTTTAGCTTCGACATCTCAAAATTACTTCCATAAAATTTCTCCACCTCTATTCTCCTTGATGAACTTGTCATCTAAAAATTCCTGCAACAAGATCACAAAGTGTCTTCTGACAAGCTCCTCAAATCTGGATTAGTTCAAAAAACTCAACAACCCACAACTAAAACCAAAGGTGATCAAGCTCTGATACCACTTGTATGGAAGCTAAGGTAGCAGAACAACTTCCTACACTAACCTTGAGAGGAGAATAATGCAAAACTTTTACAAATATTTAACAGTTACAGAAACTTAAACACAAATATCATGCATAACACAACACAATGATTTACGTGGGGAAAACCCTTTCAAGAGGAAAACCCCACACTCCAAAAGCCGCCCAATATATTATTCAAAAATCAAAAGATTGCAATATAATTGCAGAGAAAGCTTCTCACAGGAGTATCACCACCAGAGATAAAGAGACAACAAGATCGCTATCAAACTCTCAGAATACACCCACGTCTACATACAACCCTGCTGCTTATAACAAGCTTTTTGGAACCTTCTAGAATTAGGGTTTTACAAGGTCTTCTTTCATTTTGCGTGTTAACAAAAAAAACCTTGGCGTGTCAGCAGGAAAAAACCTTAATGTATCAACAAAAAACCCATATCTTGTTACGAGTGTACAGTATTTGCATGATCAGTCACCACATACCAACATACATCCTATCAACAATAAACCGTATATAATTGCAAGGTTGAGACACATTTACCCAATAGGAACAAGGACATGCATGATGCAACAAGAAATGCAATAGGAAAATTGTGTTTTTATTGTTTCATTCAATTTCACAAAGCCAAGTAATTAATTTTACAAAAAAAATATGTTGTTTGATTTTTTAATCAATTTAACCTCTAAATTTTATAATAATTATTTTATTTGTGGAGTTGAATTCAAAGCCCCTAACGATGAGGAAATAAAAGGCTGAATTTTAACTCTAAAAGTGGTTGATGTGAAGGCTAGACTTGAGGGGTAGCGCAAGATATGGAAGAAGGATTACACAATCATGATCGATTATTAGGAAAATAGGAGGAATAGAACATTATTGAAAATCCTTGTTTCTTCCTCAAGCAAATGCACTTCATAAAATCTATTGATTTAGTGATTAAGATTTCTAACTTCTACTTAGTGATTAACATTAGCATTTCAAATTTCATTATTTTTTCAAGTGGCACATTTTTTCCTAAAATCCAGTGATGTTTAAGGTAAATAATGTTGAACTCCTTTGTGAGGTTTTAGAGAGTCTTGGCCAAGGTGGATGAGAATAATGTTGTGCATATAGTTATAGATAATGCAACAAAACATGTTACAAATAAACCTATCTTTGATAGACACTCATCCTAGACTCCTTGTGCTACAAATAAACCACGTATTGGAGGATCTTACCAAAATCCCATGGATCAAAGCATGTGGAAAGCATGGTAAGCACATTTGCAAAGACATATACAACCATGCTTAGATCCTCGACTTAATGAGAAAATACATGGGCAAGGAGGAGTTAGTTTTTCATGGAATAACCTACCTTGCATCAAAATTTATCACACTCCAATCTTTGTTTCAATCACAAGTACTTTGAGACACATGTTTGTTAAAAAGAAACAATTTACATCTTCATATGCTAAGACCAACACAAGGGTTTATGTTGTTGACTACATTTTCAATTAACACAATTTTTAACTTCTGGTGAAGGAGATAATAGATGTAAATTCTTTTTTTTTTCATATTTTCATATTTTTTTTAATTTTTACTCATACTTATTTATGTTAATGTTTAGTTAAACTTGCAATTCATAGAGCCTTTAGTTGTTCTCCCTCAAGTTTTTGATAGGGAGAAGTCTACAATGGACTATATATATTTGGATGGATAGGACCAACAAAGCCATTAGATCTGTCTATAATGGAGTTGAAGATAAATATCATCCACTATGCAACTCAATGATCAACAATGGCATCATGCTCACAAGCCCTTACATGCAACTGCCTATTTCTTGAATCTAGTGTTCCAATTCCACCTAGATTTCAAGACAAAATGAAGAACTTTTGAGTGAACTTTACACAATCATAAAATAGATGGTACCCAATCCTTATCTTGGAACAAAGATCATCTGTGAGATTAAGATATGTACAAACTTACACAATGGCACATATTTGTGCAATATATATGCAAGGCAACTTAGATGGCATTATAGTAAAGTAAAATTCTATTAATGACATTATTTAAATTTAATTTTTTTCCTTTATTTATGTTAATATTGAAACCCAAATTTATACAATGAGATTAAATTTTAGGAAAGGTTTGGTGCTAAGATGTCAATCCTCAAAGGATTGTAACTCATGTCTTCAACCAACCAATCAACACTTCACAATGCAAGGGCAATTGCAGTACATTTGAGCACATACACTCCAAGAGGTACAAGTTGTCAATGCAAAGGTTGAATGATCTTGTTTATGTTCACTACAAATTTTGCCTTCCTCACAAACAGTTCCTAGGCATTAATATTATCTATCATCACTCTAGAGGAAGTTGATCCATAGTCAAATTGGAACACCGAGGCTAAGGATCATGTCTTCAATGATTGGAATTGCATAGGTTGCTCAAGTGAATCTATAGGGAATAGTAGCCATCGCAAAGAAGGATAGAGCACGAATAGACCACTTGGATGTTGGTGTCACTGGTACACAAATAGAAGTAGTGGATGCATCATCGAGGACCTATCTTAGATGCCCAAACAAGACTTTTCGTAAAACCATGGATGTTGGGAAAAGTGATGTAATATCCTCTTAGCCATAGCTATACTTTTAGTTTCAATTCCATGAATTTTATATACTTGACAATATTTATATATTTAAAAATGTTTCCTTCAACTAAAATCCACTTTTATAGTCATGTAATTGATGTATACTTGTGTATGTGATCAAAGTAGCTTCTATTTGATTAGTTTATTATGTCTTTAAGGTTTATTTATTTAAGAATGCATGATAAAAGCTTTAAATCCTTTAAAATCTTTATATTTTATGTTTTTTTCGATTCATCAAGTTTGAGCATTAAGTTTGAAATGGTCAAAAATCTTGTCAATTATAGTCTAGTCCAAGTCTTATAACTATGGTATGTTCTATTATGATCTAGTTTTTATCAATTTTCATTAACCCCCCATGCAAAGTGGTTGTTTTCCCTTGCAACTCCCTAATTGAATATATTTGTAGAAGGCTAGGTTGGTTATAACTACATGGCAAAAAGATCCTTGTGTGTATTTATTTTTTAGATTTAAAGGACATGATTAACTTCTCATTTCCCAAATCACAAATATAATTGTTTCAATTTATTTTTTTGCTAGATAAAAGTGGCCTTGGGGGCCATACCCATATATTAAAACCATGAAATTTAAATATTTGAAGCTACTCTGTTAAGGAGGGCCATACAACCAAAATTCCAATGGCAATATGAAAGCAAAATGCCACCAGATTGCATTACAAAGATAAATGTTTCATTTCCATTATTTATCAGGTAAATTTACTACTATGAAAAGATTAGCATACATTTTTTCTCGCCTAAAGGTGAGCTCTTTTGTACTATCCAATGAGTTTACTCCCACTGCAAATGCCCAAATCAATGTTAGGCAAGGAGTAGCACCAATGGCAAGTTATAAAAATTGATTCCCCATTTTGTTTGGTGATGTCAGTAAGTTTTTTGTGGTTAAAGGCTAGAATTATAAACAAAATTCATTGCACGTTGACTTTGAAGTTGAATCCCATCTAAGTTCCTATGCCAAGATGGAATCCAACTCCATAATCAACTTCGTCAAGCACAACATTGAGACCCATGTACTAGTATGGCCTTATTAGTGCCTTCAATATAGTCTAAATAGCATGTTTGGATTCCTCCACCTCCAAGAATACAATAGAGGAGACATCTATGTTAACTCAATTCTTGTGTGTTGTTGAGAGAAACGGGTCTCCCAACATCACCCCAATGGTGTGGATCATGATTATTGAGCTAGTTTTCAACACCTTCAATCTAAGGTCTAAGATCTCCCCTAAGAAGGAATTTGTCACTTCTTAGCTAGCAACATTACAATAGTGTCCATAGCTACACAAGAGATAAGTCATTAGGATTGTTAAAAGGAGGCAAGGTCTCTTTATGTCTATTATAACCACCCATAATTTATTATTTTCCTATAACTTAGCTACAATAGGTATAAATTCATGATCATGCACACTTAACTAAATATTCTTGTCATCAATTCATGAGAACCGATTTGCATGATAATACAAAGTCATCATCAACAATATTAGGCCTTTGGCTTTGTCAAGGTTTGAGCAAATCACCAACCAAGTAGTTTGTGTTTGTCCCCACAATAAAGTTGGCTAAAGCATCCACATGGGAGTTCAATTCCCTATGAAGATAAATAATCATATATTCCATTAATTTCTCCAAAAGATGCCAAACTTACTTCAAGTTCCTATTTATTTTCCAATTTTGGGCTCCCCACATCTAAATGCACTAACAATGATTAAAGAATCCCCTTCAATTTGCACTCTTCCTAAACCAACCATATGCATGTTCATAGCCATCAAAGATGCATGTGAGCCTCCACTTCATTATTAGTTCCATGCCCAAGACCTTTCAAAGTAGCTCTAATTAGCTAACCCTCATGATCTAATTGAATACAACCAGCCCAAAAATAACCCAAGACTTCCCTTGGAAGCCCCATCAAAGTTGAGTTTGCTCCAACCATTGGGTGGGGTAGATCATTTCACACCTTTTATCGAGTTTAAAGGTGGATTATCCCTCCCATCCCCATGAGCAAGGGTTTTATTTCAAATATTGATATGGTAATTGACAATGTGATTTTTGTTTCTCTAGTCATTATTGCTTCATAAACACAATCTCTAATCCACTACAATTTTAAGCGCTTGGGTTGGAGTAGTACTGGGATGGGTGACCTCCCAGGAAGGCCCGATGCTTCACCTTTGCGAGCATCGCCTAGATGCAATGAGTGCTAAGTGGACCATTCAATATCATGAGAGACGGGTTCTTGTGAACCACTACTCACGAAACATGGGTCAATGAGTTTGACTCAAAAAACTACACAGTTGAATCCTGATAGCAATAAACTAATTTGACACGATGTGGAAAATAACTCCTACTTATCAATTGATGAGTTAAAGGGGCTCTAAAATGAATGGTTTATAAAGAACAACACTTGCTGAAGGTTTTGCAAATAGGGTTGCAAGCTAAATGGGCTTAACCTTGGGGAAAACTCCATAGTTAAGCGCGCTTGAGTTGGAGTAGTACTAGGATGGGTGACCTTCGAAGAAGGCCCAATGCTTCACCTCTGTGGCATCACCTAGATGCAATGAGTGCTAAGTGGACCATTCATTATCATAAGAGATGGGTTCTTGTGAACCACTACTCATGAAACATGGGTCAATGAGTTTGACTCAAAAAACTACACAATTGAATCCTAATAGCAATATCCTAATGTTGGCTATTGATTTTTGACCTTCTCCAAGTTAAAAAAAGGGCACAGTCATACATTTATCAGCATTTGTAGGATACTTAAGGTCAATGTATCTATGCCTAGTGTATATACTTACCTGACTCATTAAAAATATAAGTTTTCAATTTGACCATTTATGTTGATAACAAATTGCTTATCTTTGTAAGGCTTTTACCTTGAATTAACACAACTCATCTTTTAACACATCCAACTGGTCATGGTCTAGTGGTAAGACAGCGTGATTGCCCAAATTGATTGGATTTTAACAATTTTAATAGTTTGACATATGCAAGCATTTTGTCAAACTGAAAGCTTGCTTACTGTTCTGATCTAATTTGGTATGGGGTATTCAATCCAACTTGCACATTAATTCCAGTGAAGCAACATATGTTCACCAATTTATCCTAACAATGAAGATAAATATTTCATAACTGCATTTAACCTTTAGAGATTATGTTTCAGACTGACACTTCTTCCTTACGGTTTCCTCATATAATTCAGAAATCACATATAATATATCATAATCATTTGATTCTAGGAAATCGGACAGCTTTGAAAGAAATTATAAGTTATTACAAACTAAAGAAATAATAGCACCTAGAAAATATATGCAGTTTGCCTTATACTCTTCCAAAATGGCTACAAAGACAATACGATGACAAACTCTGTTGAAATATGGTAGCTTCGGTTAGATATAGAAATGATGATCATGTGTATATATATGTCAGTATGTATTGACATATGTACACACACATATATATATTAATTGTATACATCATCATTTATATCGAAATCTACTACATTCCAAGTATATTATCGATCTGCATTTAGAGGTTATTAATTGCAAATTATTAGCATTTCATGTTTCATATAGGATCCTGATCGAGGATCATTATCGGTGATCATTTCCAAATTGGATATTGTTTATTTGTGCAAGATAAAATCATATCGAACTTAGTAAGCATTTATGTTTATTAAGTAACTAACTCTAAATTGGTGATCGGGTGTTTAGTTTAGATGAAAAGGCACAATTCATGAGACGTCTCATGAACGGACATGCCTCCACTTTGCGGAGACATGTCCGCTCATGGGATGTGTCTCTTCCTTATATATTTAATGTAGATCCGATCCACAATTGTAGATATTGAAATCAATAAATGTTCTGCTCTTGTAGATCGAATACCATTAAGGAAAAATTCAGACTTGTGAATTCATGATCAGTATTTTTCAATACTGATTTGGCATCAACTTCTTATTTATCAAGTTCAACATTCTATGCATACAATTTGATCATGAAAGTTTAACATGGTATCAAAGCGGGTTTTGTGAAGATCCGATCAGATTTGTGAATTTCATAGAAGAATTTAAGCAATCAAATTTGCTATACAGTCTAGAGGTTGAATTCTTTGTTTAGGTCATTGTTATTACCATTGATGAAGAATCATTCCGCTCTTTATGATTACCATCATAGTTGATTTAGCGAAGTTATTTTATTCATTTTATTTGCCATCGTGGTCGAGATTTTTATCTCTTCAAGCAATGTTGTAATGTTGAGCGGCACCATTCACGGGAAGGATCTCCTTCATTCGTGTATTCCTATAATGCCTAGATCTAACAGCGGTTTCATATGTTTTCGCTCTCCTAGAGGCTTCATTAAGAACGACAACCTTTATTTTGTTATTTCCGTGAAGTTTCGATGTATACATAGAAGGAATATCAGTCATCAAGTTTGTCGGGAATAATTCAATTATTGGAAACCATCAGGCTCTGTTGAAGTTCCTGTGGTTGATTCGTCTATGCACTGGACCATATTTGCAATTGTTGTTGCCGGATTACTCACTGCCAGATGGAATTCATCGTTGATATTTTATGAATAATTGGAGTGCTCATGTCGTGAAAGACAATGGAGTTTTCCACGATGGCAGAGACAGAAGGTTTACAAGATCATTGTGTATCGGCGATGGAAACGAATGGAATCTCTATATATTTGTGGATGCTATTGGGACCTGAGGTGGAAACAAGATTATACGTCGGCGTCATTCTGAAGCTGCGACTGTCATCAGTCATCCTGATGAGTGCTCACAAGATCTCAATCTTGTTGCGAATCTCATGCAAGTGCGACAGAACCCATAGTCTCAGCGACTCTGCTCACGGATCGTGTTTGTAACCTGCATTGTGGTATCATAATGGACATTTATTATTGGCACCTGGAGTTCATTTAAGGCTCGCTCAAAGATATCACTCGCGTCCCTTTGAAAAGGCAGTGGTGATTTCCACCCTTCAAGGATTCTGTGATGTTACTTGGTTTTGCTCCCTATGAATGAATATATCAGTGTTTGACTCTGTGTATGCACTGACGCTGCAATTCAAACACTGTTGATTGTCATGACATCAATGAGTGTCTATACTCTTGGGAGGCACTGCTTGAAACCGCAACATAACAATTGTTTGCTCCATCATTACCTTCCGGACCTGGTTACAGAGTCAAAAGCTTTGTGTTGTCTTTTTTCCTATAGCAGGTTGTGTGGAAACAATTGATGCTAAGTCACTAGACACGCATGATTGTCAGAATCAAAGGCTTTAAGAGCCGTGATTTACAATTTGGTGACATCAGGGATATTATAAATCCTGAATGGGTTTTCAATCAACAGTACTGTTCGTTACTGTTGAACGAATTACTAGATAAGTATTTTTTATTTTATTTTTTAGATAAATCTCAATTTGTTGAGTTGAGTAGATCTGATGTCAATTATTTATTCATGTGTGTAGTAAAGTTCGTGAATAGTGATCTCTGAAATTAGATCCTTTGGAAGACACTTTATCATTGTGAATTGTTTCATACTAGTTGCGTAGATTGCTAAGTGTGACTCAGAAATGGAAAAGAGAACTGCAAGTTCGATTGTGACATCGACACCATTCTCTATGTGCATGGACCACGATGGTGCCTTGAGAGTCCTGGCCCAATGTTGAATATGATGGCTGCATAATGTGTCTATGAAATCTGAGTTGAGCAAACCATCTTTTTTGTACTGAGATTAGCACTCTCGAGAGGATCAAAAGATGGAAGAAAGAGTTATATCAAAATTCAATAAAAATAAGTTATTTATTCCTTCTTTATGACTCTTTGATATATTTCTTTTATAGGTTGATTTACTTATTCATGTTTCAATATTGTTCATAAATTCTTATGTATTCATGCTATAACCTGAGATAGTAAACTTTGTATGATTCCAGCCTTGATATTTCTTTGGATAGTTATAAACTGTTAGTAATCACTATCTAAAATGCTTCCAGGAAAAATCTAGGAGCAAGAAGGTAATGAGAGATTGCTCAATGATGAAAAGCTTGTGGCATCTTATGAGGAAGTCATTCTGACCAAAGAAATGATCAAGCATGAAATCACAACTTGCAGTCATGGGACTGAGTTGATGGCTAGAGGGAGTTCACTTCCAGAAGTCTTATTTGCAATCTCTGAAGCAGGGGTCAAGAGGGAGTTTTGTAAATCACTGAGAAGAAGTGAAGATTATTGTATTGCAAAGCTAGGTGCTAAATCCTTAGAAGATCCCTTCAGCTGCTGAGATTAGAATTGCTCAAGACTGTCATATGGATTTAACATTGGTAGCTCCGCAAACCTATTCAGAATAGAGTGATCTAGGATGAGGTTGAAGAGGATAGCCCTGAATCTCTACAGAGGTGTGTGTTGGAAACCATTTCTCTAAAGCTAGTGTTGCAGGCAATCTTGGACGATGAGGTTAGGAGGTTGATGCAAGCTTGAAGATTCAGAAGGAGCCTCCTGAACCTAAAGAAGATGATCATGTTGTTTCAGGTTGAGGTCTGCGATGATATCCTGGTGTAGCAAGAAGCAATCTTTTGTGGCACTGAGTACAACAGAAGCCGAAGATATTGCAGCCTCTATGGGAGCAAGAGAAGCAGTATGGCTCCAAAAATTGCTTGTGGGATTATTTGTTGAGCCCCTGAATCCTACTATTATCCACTGTGACAATCAGAGTTGTATTAGGCTTTCAGTGAATCCAGTATTCCATGATAGATCAAAGCATATAGAGATTCCTTACCACTATGTGAGAGACATGGTAGAAAGGAATGTGATCCAGTTGGAGTATATTAGTACAAATGATCAAACATCAGACATGCTCACTAAGCCTCTCTCCAGAGTTAAAGTTGAACTCTTCAGGAAGAAACTTGGTATGGTTGAAATGTAAGTTATTGTTGAGACTCAAATTGTTTATTTTGTACTAATGTATTTAAAAGATGTTTAATGTGTAAACTCTTTTGTCATGAGTGTGATTCCATGACTTTATGGGCCCTCACCCCCTGTGTACATTATTGAAAGGTGACGATCTTTCTAATAATGAACACTTGTATTTGACATTGTAAAGTGATGACTCTACAATGATTAGTTTCACTATCATGATGGATATCATGTAACTTGATATCCGTGGATATGTCATGATAGTATCTCTTGGACATTTTGATAGATATCATGAGACTTGATATCAGTTGAAGATCATTATGATCCTTATGAGATAATCATGGTGGATAAATGTATCTGCGGATATGCCATGATTTATTATGGTAGACATCATGAGACTTGATGCCAGTGCACATACCATAATGAAGATGTGTTATGAAGAATGTCAAGTGACTTGACTCTCTTAGAAGCATACCATATCTTCTAATATCACGAGTAAGGTGATATCACTATATACTTGGTTAGTGTTATCTTCCCTAGCTAAGGAGTGTTGAAATATGGTAGCTTCGATCAGATATAGAAATGATGATCATATGTGTGTGTATATATATGTCAGTATGTATTGACATATGTATACACACATATATATATTAATTGTATACATCATCATTTATATCGAAATCTACTACATTCCAAGTATATTATCGATCTGCATTTAGAGGTTATTAATTGCAAATTATTAGCATTTCATGTTTCATATAGGATCCCGATCGAGCATCATTATCGGTGATCATTTCCAGATTGGATATTGTTTATTTGTGCAAGATAAAATCATATCGAACTTAGTAAGCATTTATGTTTATTAAGTAACTAACTCCGAATTGGTGATCGGGTGTTTAGTTTAGATGAAAAGGCACAATTCATGAGACGTCTCATGAACGAACATGCCTCCACTTTGTGGAGACATGTCTGCTCATGGGATGTGTCTCTTCTTTATATATTTAATGTAGATCCGATCCACAATTGGAGATATTGAAATCAATAAATGTTTTGCTCTTGTAGATTGAATACCATTAAGGAAAAATTCAGACTTGTGAATTCATGATCAGTATTTTTCAATACTGATTTGCCATCAACTTCTTATTTATCAAGTTCAACATTCTGTGCATACAATTTGACCATGAAAGTTTAACAAACTCTGACCTGAATATAATAATTGTGTTTCCCTCTAGGCGAGTACCTTTGATTTGTCTAATTATGATGTGACACAATAGTATTGACTTATTCAAACCCTGTCAGCATGCATATAATATACAGCTTCTCCCTTGAGGTCGCAATAGCTTTAAGTCGTGATAGCATATCAGTAGGATGGCAAAAGTGAATAAGAGGATCGAGTCCTTGACTGAGTTTGACCCTTAATATCTTCCACGTCAGATCAGGACTCCCTCTAATTGATTAGCGATGAATCTTGTAGTGTGTAATAAAATGCCACGAACATGTTTGTAGCGGCAATATCAAGTCCTGACTTATATTGTGCGGTTGGCAGGAACTCCATGATACAATAAACCCCTCGATACAATATGAATCGGCCACAAGAGAATTTGCAATTAAATATGAATAATGGTGCGATAAGGTATACTTAGGCGGAAATGATATTCAAATAAAACCCGATAACATTCACTCGGTGCAAGTCACGAATTAGGAGAAAAAGAATAACAAATAGGATATATAATTCTAACCTTTGATCCGGATCTATGAAGTTACAGTCGACCCAACAATATAATAAATATGCCAACACTCAAATATGAGTCACCCAAGAAATAATACGCCATATCTTCAATCTGTTATATTGAATACTTTTGTGCAATACAACTAAAATAAATAATCCAGCATCCCTGAGAAGATTGACAATATAATCGAACTAAAAATATATATCAAAATCTTGCAATTTCGTCTCCAAAGGAAACTCACAAAATTGCTCAAACTCCAATGGCTAGGGTGGATTCGTTTCACCACGGAAACCCCTGAATCCTCAAGCCCGAAAGCTCACAGAGAAATAAAATGAAATAATCTCCAATCATGAATAATGCATTCCCAAATTACCTTTTTGTAATTCCCGAATTACCTGTTTGTAGCCTCCCATGAATAACTGTTTGAATATTTGAATATTGAATTTTAGAAGGGAAACAATATTTAGGTCCCATTTTAGACTTTAAAATAATTAATTAATATTATTCGATTTTTTTTTTTTTTGAGAAAATAAAAATAATTAATTCCCTTATTTTATTTAATGGCTTACGGGAATAAAATAAGTCACTAAAATATCTAAGAGTTAATTGGAAGGGGACATTACAATCCTCCCTTCACGGAATTAGGACCAACTTGCCTGCTTCATCAAGGGGGGTAATTCGACTGAAATTGTCACCTATTGTTTGAGTGTCTTCTTGAGGCATGAAACATGACACATTGTGAATCATGCTGCTCTCAAGTAGCTCCAACTCATAAGCCACCTCACCTACTCTCTTGATGATCTTGTACGACCCATAGAATCTTGGTCTCAACTTCTCGACACAACTCCTCTTCAAAGAAGAATGTTTGTATGGCTAAAGGCGGAGATAGACCAAGTCCCCAACCTCAAAAGTACGCTTAGTCTGGTGTCTATCTGTCTACACCTTTTCCTAATTCTAAGTGTGTTGTAGGTTATCCTTAAGTGACTTCAAGATATCCTGATTCTCATGTATCATATCCTTGGCCTTGGTGCCAGACTATCACCAAATCCCACATCCATAAATGAATAAGCCTCATATCTATACAATGCTTTGAAAGGTGACATCCCAATGGACATATGATAGGTTGTATTATAGCAATACTCGTCCAAGTGCAACCATCTAACCCAAGCCCTTTGCTTCCCTACAACATAATATTGTGGATAACCCTCAATCCACTTATTCACTATCTCTATCTATTCGTTTGTCTGAGGGTGAAAGCTAGTGTTTGGAGTTAATTATGTACCTGACAACTTGAATAATTCTTGCTAGAAAGCACTGAGAAAACGGCCATACCTATCGCTAACAATATTCTTTGGTACCCCATGTAATCTAAATACCTCTCTGAAAAATATATCTGCCACTTGAGGTGCCTTGTACTCATATGAAATGCCCGTGAAATGTGCAAATTTTGTTAACCGATCAACCACAACAAAAATGTAGTCTCCACCCTATACCTTAGGAAGACCGGTAATGAAGTCCATTGATATGTTGTCCCATTTCTGCTCTGGAATAGGCAAGGGCTATAATAAGCTAATAGAGAAAGTGTGCTCTGACTTGTTCTGCTGACAAGTGGTGCACTCTCGAACATGACGCAGAACATCATCCTTGAGGCCCCTCCAAGAGAACCTCTCTCTAATTTGCATGTAGGTCTTAAAGAACCCAAGATGTCCTGCCAAAGGAGTATCATGCACAACTCATGATTTGTTCCTTCAACTTAGATTTTGGAACCAAGAATACATGTCCTTGTAGTAGATGATATCATCCACTACCTTACACCTATCATCCTGGATTTTGTTGTCCATCAGCTCACAAGCAAAAACATTCTTGGAGTACTCAACTAACAGAAGAGCTCTCCAATCCGCTGAAATCTTAAACAAGGAACATACAGTAGGCTTCCCGGAAAGAGCATTGGCAACTGTATTCTTCTTTCCCTTCACATACTCAACATCAAAAAATATACGTCTGAATTTTACTGATCCATTTCTACTAGCATTCATTCAAGTCCTATTCCAGGAAGTACCTCAAACTATTATGATATGTTCTGACAACAAATCGCCCACCAACCAAATATTACCCAAACTTCACCAATACATGCATGATGGCGAGCATTTCCTTGTTGTATATAGAATATAACTTCTCTGCATCTTTGAGCTTCCTACTCTAAAAGGCAATGGGATGCCTATTCTGCATTAATACCACACCAATCCCCTCTCCTGATGCATCACATTCTAGCACAAAGGGTTAGGTGAAATCTGGCAATGCAAGCACTAGACATGTGCTCGTGACCTCCTTAAGTTTGTCAAAGGCTCGTTGAGCCTCGTTGGTCCATCTGAAAGCACCCTTCTTGGTGAGATCAGTGAGAGGTGCCCCAAGCTGTGAAAACCCTCTAACAAACCACCTGTAATAACTGCATAAACCAAAGAACCCTCACAGCTCCCTGAGTGTCCTCGATGGTGGCCAATCTAAGATTGCTTGGATCTTTTCTTGGTGCACCTAAAATCCTTGTGAACTAATGATGTGACCCAAGTACAATATCTCCTTCATCCTAAACTCACATTTGGAGGCCTTGGCATACAATGATTGTGCCTCCATAATCCCCAACACCTCATCAAGATGTTTCAGGTGGTCCTCCCATGTTTTGTTGTATATCAATATAACATCGAAGAATACGAGGAATTTACACAACTGCTTGTTGAAAATGTGATTCATACAGGACTGAAATGTTGCGGGGCATTGGTCATACTGAATGGCATGACCAAAAACTCGTAATGCCCATAATGGAACCTGAACGTTGTCTTATGTATGTCTTGATCCCGCACTCCAATTTGATGGTATCTCAATCTCGGATCTTTGAGAAATAGACAGCCCCATGCAACTCATCTAACAATTCATCGATCCTAGGAATCGAATACCTATTCTTGATTGTCTTCTTATATAGTGTGTGGTAATCAATACACATTCTGAGAGTCCCACCCTTCTTTTCAACCAACACCACAGAAGATGCAAAAGGACTCGAACTTGGCCTAATATGACCCATGTTCAATAGTTCCTTGATAGCTTTCTCAATCTCATCCCTGAATTTCTTGGGATGTCGGTAGGGAGTAGTAATAACAAGATTGGCCCCTTCCTCCAACTCAATGGTATGCTCAAAACCTCTATCTAGTGGCCTCCCTAGAGGGATATCACTGAAGACCACACTGTGGTTGTTCAATACCTCCTGCAAATCATCCTGGTAAGGCTTAGGCCCATTGTCCATAGACTTAGAAGAGATTAGACATTGTGTTCCCCAAGCAACATCACCATGTCTAAAAATGCTCTCCATCCGTTTGGCGGAAACCACTCTAGGAGCTCCATTAGTGCCTTTGAATACCACTTTCCTGCCATCAACCTTGAATTTAAATTCCATGGTCTGGAAGTTTTGGGAATATTTTCCAAGTGAGTGTAACCACTGAATAACCAGGATGGCATTGGTGTCACCAAGGTCAACCACATAGAAATCATCAGTAACTGTATAGTTACCAATCGTAATACTCATTTGAGGAACCTCCTACATACAAGAAATTTGATACCCATCTGCAACCATGGCATTGAATCCCTCATGCTCCACAACCTGCAAACCCTTCCTGGTGACCATAACAAAGTCTATAAAATTGTGGGTAGCCTTGTTATCAATCAAGACTATAATCCTCTATCCCTACAACACTCCCCAAACTCTGAAAGAGCTGAATCTAGGTGTACCTAACATAGTAGCAAGTGTACCACCCTTCACTCCCTTAGGTGGTGTCTTAGTGGCATCCAACTAGTCATCATCTGATTCAGTGTGCTCTCTGCCCTGGTTATGCTCAAATTTCTCCTCTTCCTCACTTTCTGAAACAATCTCTATCTAATACACCTTGCCTTTACCAAGACATTTGTGTCATGGTTCCCAAGGCTCTCTACAACTATAACATAGTTTGTTTCTCCTCAACTCCTAGCGAGTCTCATCATCCATTAGGTTTTTCTTTGGTCATTCTTTCTTTAAAGGTTTATTTCCCTTAATCTTCTGAGAGGTAGAGCCTTTAGAATAAAATTTCTTCTTTAGGCTGGCAAAATCCATGTCCCTAGCTTTCTTGATTGCCTCCTGTAACAATCTAGGATTGAGAGCTTTGACCCACCCTCTTAAGGGATCCATCAAACCATCCATGAACAAAACCAGCAATCTTCTTTTTGAAATGTCAATGACTAGAACAGCAAGTCTTTGGAAATCAGCAATGTAGTTGTCCATTGATCCCCACTGCTTCAATTGAGCTAACTCCTTGAAATGGAATTTAGGATCCTTAACATCAAGCCTCTTAATTAATCTTTCGGCAAACTCAGCATAAGAGGTGATCTAATCATGGCCCATTGTGGCCATTCCATGATGCAACCATTCGTGAGCAATTCCATCTAGATGTATGGTAGCATATTTGATTGCTTCATCTTCAGGCATTGGATTCAACTAAAAATATGTATCAACTTTTTGAACCCAAGAACATGCAAATTTCTTCCCCGATTCATCAAAGTAAGGAAAACTCAATTTACCAACCTTTCTTCTGAGATTATCGTGATTCTCTCAATTATCCTTGTTGGGCATGTCTCAATTCTCAAGTCTATGTAGTCACAAAGGGAGATATCATGTTCAAAACTAGGTCGTGCATCAACCCAGTCCTATTTGAGTTGTTCTTGCAATTCAATCAATGTGGGTCCATTACCCTCCTGAGCCTCAACTCTGGGTGGAAAAGTAGGCATTAAAGGCCTTGAGCTTGCAGGAGTAGTATGCCAATTAGGAGTTCAATTATTAACCAAATTATCTCCTTGACCATTGTTTCCTCTGTTATGGCCATTACGGTTGCTATTCTTGTTGAACATAGTTTGATTCATTAATTCCATCAACTGGGTCATTCCTTGATTTGTTTCTCTTTGTTCTATCAGTGGAGCATTAAGGAGGTCTTCCCCTCTTTGATATTCACCCTTATCACCCATCTCTACCTCTATATGTGCACCACCTCCTATAGAGGAGTCAGTGTCACTGCCAGAAGGAGATCTCTGGTGTATTCCCAAAATACCAAAAGTAGTTTCCCCTTCATGAACCTGAGTAGGTTGCCACTGTTTCTTGATCTCCCTATTGTAATATCTTCTCTCTCTATCACTCATGAACCCTAGAGGCTGGCAAGAACACCAGCTCTGATACCACTGTAAAGTCCCTTGCCCATATTGATTGGATTTTTACGATTTTAGTAGTTTGACAAATGCAAGCATTTTGTCAAACTAAAAGCTTGCTTACTGTTATAATCTAATTTGGTATGGGGTAATCAATCCAACTTGCACATTAATTCCAGTGAAGCAACATATATTCACCAATTTATCCTAACAATAAGATAAAGATTTCATAACCGCATTTAACCTTTAGAGATTATGTTTCAGACTGAAACTTCTTCCTTACGGTTTTCTCATATAATTCAGAAATCACAAATCATATATCATTATCATTTGATTCTAGGAAATCGAACAGCTTTGAAAAAAATTATGTTATGACAAACTACAAAAACAACAACACCTGAAAAATATACGCAGTTTGCCTTATACTCTTCTAGAATGGCTACAGAGATAATACAATGACAAACTCTAGCCTAAATATTATAATCATGTTTCCCTCTAGCCGAGTACCTCCGATTTGTCTGATTGTGAGGTGATGCAGTAGTATTAACTTATTCAAACCCCGTCAACATGCATATAAGATATGGCTTCTCCCTTGAGGTCGCAATAGCTTTAAGATGCAATAGCATATTAGTAGGATGGTGGAAGTGAATAAGAGGATCGAGTTCTTGACTAAGTTTGACCCTTAATATCTTCCACGTCATATCAAGACTCCTTCTAATTGATTAGCAATGAATGTTGCAGTGTGTAATAAAATGCCACGAATCTGTTTGTAGCAGCAATATCAAGTCCCAACTTATATTGTGCGGCTGGTAGGAACTCAACAATACAATAAACCCCTCGATACAATATGAATCGGCCACAAGAGAATTTGCAATTAAACGTGAATAATGACACGAGAGGTATACTTAGGCGGCAATGATATTCAAATAACACCCGATAACATTCACTCGATGCAAGCCACGAATTAGGAGCAGGAGAATACCAAATAGGATATACATTATTCTGGCCTTCAATCCTGATCTCCGAAGTTATAGTCGACCCAACAATATAATAAATACACCAACACTCAATATGAGTCGCCCGGGAAATAGTACGCCATATCTTCAATCTGTTATATTGAATACTTTTGTGCAATACAACTAAAATAAATAATCTAGCATCCCTAAGAAGATTGAACAATATAATCGAACTAGAAATATTTATCGAACTCTTGCAATTTTGTCTCCAAAGGAGACTCGCGAAATTGCGCAAACTCCAATGGCTAGGGTGGATTCGTTTCACCACCAAAACCCCTGAATCCTCAAGCCCAAAAGCTCACAGAGAAATTAAATGAATTAATCTCGAATCATGTTGGTAATGCATTCCCGAATTACCTTTTTGTAGCCTCTCGTGAATAACCGTTTGAATATTTGAAATTTGAATTTTAGGAGGGAAATAATATTTAGGTCCCACTTTAGACTTTAAAATAATTAATTAATATTATTCGAAATAGTTGCTTTTTGAGAAAATAATATTAATTAATTAATAATTAATTCCCTTGATTTATTTAATGGCTGACGGGAATAAAATAAGCCACTAAAATATCTGGGGAGTTAATTGGAAGGGGACATTACAGATTGAGCATGATGACGACCTGCATTCAAACCTCTGTGAGCATGCTCCCTGTTTTAATGGAGGATGCAGCTGTAAACATGGACAGGTGTAAGTTGCTAACAAACAGGCGAATTTTCATTAATTACTTGGATGCAGCTTCTAAGCCAAACAGTGTTCCAATCAACCAACCAAAAAAATTGAGGCAATACTATTGATGAACCTCGCTTCCCCAAATACTAGGCTAACAAAATGAAAACAATAAGGGATGCATAGAAAACACAGAATAAATTTAAATTACTTAAAGGTACAAAGTAATAGTTTTTAACATACAACTGCCATCGTATCATAAGAGTAATTTCTCTCTTCTGCAAACAAAACATCATATTCTGAAAGAAAAACAAGTCAAATACTTAAATCTCTAACAGAAAAATACATTGAATTATAATGTAACAAATAAAAACTTATAACACTGCTGCTAAGATACCAATGAATCATTCTTTTTATATAAATACTACTGTATCATCAGATCAGCTTTATCTCGTCTGACAAAAACATTATGGCACAGACTTACTAATAATTCCTTGAACTCCTGGATAATAGACTCGAACCTTGTAATGGTAATAGTACCAGAAAATGTCAGAAATAGCTGGATGGTTACAAGGCAATCGACTTTGGAGCACATCTTGTAACTTCTAACTTGATGGACTTCCACACATCTTTACATCGATCCACCTTTTCAAGCATATGCAAGAAAAATGTTTCTGCCCATGATTCATCTTTGCCCAAACTGCTTAAATTGGCAGGCACTGAGAAACTGTTCCAACAGCATACAAAGAGTGCAAGTAAAGAAATTAGATGCAAAAGTTAAAAAAAGACAGATGAAAGGAAAAGAAAAATTGTGATTCTTCAATTTTGTATAGCCATGTATGAAAAGTTGCTTCTCAAGCAGTAACACAAGCAAACATAAATTTGGTGCTGCTCTCATTACTCCACTGGACACCGATACAATCATACCAACAAATGATAATAAGAGCATATTAAGGTAAAATACCGACTCTAAATCAACAGTTAACAATTCTTTGTAAGATCCACCTTCAGCCTTCAACAGTTGGTATGACCTTAGGTAACACAGGGAATGTATTAACACCATGCAAAAATGAGTATAGCTATAAAGTGTGATTCTACAGACTCAGTTGACATATTATTTGTACTTGATCATGGTCTTCATTGACCCTTGTTTCTTTTGTGTAATTACATGCCTTCATCTTTTTATTGTGTATGTAATATATTCAAATAAGATGCCATATATTTGGCTGGGAGGCCTGTTCCATATTTCTGTAACTGTAATGCTTCTGAATTCACCCAGACTATTAAAATAGAAATGCCTGTAACATGTTTTTCAAATGCATTTGACAAGCATGAAAAGGGAATTAAAGACATTGTGGAGAAAACAAATAAATGGGCAGTAAATGCAACAAAATTGTCAGAGAGAACCTACAAAGTTTGTGGATAATATAACGTGCAAGATATTTTGGAATGCCTTTGAAACCAACCATTATGAACTTATTTTAATTACTCTTGTAAGACGGTGTCATGGAAATTAGAGTTGGAAGGTTTCCCTTGTTCATTTTCTATATTTCAATTGATTCAGTTGACCTCCATGAATCACAACCTAGAGGTTTCTCTTTGCCACAGTTCCCTTATTCATGCTGTCAAATGTAGACAGAAATTCATAGAAGCTCTGGTAACTTCAATTTTCTAAAAATTGTCCCTAAGCTAAATTTGCAATAGTCGACCTTTTTATTAGCTGTTGTGCCTAACCTCATGCTTTCATATAATTGGTCATAGAAGCCTTTGTCACATGTGCATGATCACAAAACTTCATCATTTGCTAGAAGTCATACTCATAGATACTTGTGTGAAATATTCAGGGAAACCCAAAAATGAAAAACTATGCCAGCCCTCAAGATTTGCGGTGTACTTTTCAGGATTGACCTTTTGCATGCATCCATCAAAAAGAAATTGTATTCATAAAGGATTGCTTCCCGATCATTCTAAATAGTCAATATTTCAGTTCAGCTTCCAAGGCATAAGACGGTTCCTGAAAGCAAGTGACTCAAGAAAAAGATACTCCCATGCCATGTTAGAAAACATGGTGTAATGTGTATAAATAAAAATAAATTCATATACGCAGCAGAAATTAGCATGATAAAGTAAAACAGCACATACACACCACAAGAGAAACACACAATTTATACCATTAAAAAAAATTAAAAAAAAAAAAAGCTTCCAAGTAATGGTATAAACTGCACTTTGCCCATTTCAGCCAAAGATTGCAGCTAACATATGCAGCAGAAAATTATCATAATAAAGTAAAACATTAACAGACACCACAAGGGAGATGCAATTATACCATGGGAAAAAATCCCTCCAAGTAGAGGTTAAAATCAAGCATTGCCTATTTGTGCTAAGACGATAGCTCAATTAACCTCATAACCTCATAGCTTTCAAGAATTGCTCCTCAAGCCCTCCTACTCTACGAGGACTAGCCCCAATGCTCAATGCAGAATTACCTTGAACTGTAGCATGCGAGTCCCTTTTCATAGATCCACATTAGAGTAGCCCACTTGCAAGAACAACCAATGGTCAATCAAACAAGTCATAAACTTCAACAGATATTGCAACTTCAAAACATATATGCAATAGCCGGAATCGGTATGCATCTCTGGTATTAGAGATGAGTAAGGAGACTTCAAGTAATCTGGATCCCTGGATCCCATGATGTATCTAAGAGACATGTTAACCATGACAAACAATACGGTTATATGTTGTAATGGAAACATATGATAATGCTTGTGTGTGAAGACAACCATTGATCTAATTTAAAAATTTAACAACCAACAAAGTATATGGTGAAAAGAGATAATACAAAAGAGATTAAGAACTACTGCAAGGCTAGCCATACTAAACTAAACTGAATGCATGTGCAGTGGTGTATAGTACAATCAGTTATAAATCAAGAAGTTTGGCTATGTATAAGGGAAACAGTGTCCTCTAATTTGTGCGGAACAATCTGATCTTGTCAAGTTCCATTGAATTCTCAACCCAAGGAGTGGACTGCTTCAGCAAAGGGAGGAAATAGGATCAAAGCAACTCCAAAAATAAGATTCCAATAAAGCTATGGAAAAAGATTGAACTCGGGCATTGTCTCCATTGTCCAACACACTTGGTGATAGTGTAGGGACCATAACAAGGTAGAAGATTGTAATGAGAATGTTAAAGCACTCCCAAATATGTAACCGGATTTTATCACCAATCTTTAACTCGTATGAAACTCAATATTGGGTATGGTGATGTTTGTACTTGGACAAGCTGTGCTCAAGCTTGTCATGTACTTGCCACTCAATGTTTTAGATCATCTTTACAAGCTTGACAGCAGAGTAAATGTCTTTTTGCATTGAAACACCATCAGCATTGAACATCAGTGGATATGCTGATTTGATTGCCAATTGGGAGTGAAAATCTAGTTGTGTGGGGCTTTTGGTGTAAATGGAGGGCAAACTTTCATACTTCGATGCTTAATATTGAACTTGGGGAGAGGATGTAGAGAGGTTCTATTGATGACTTTGAGTTGTCCATTGATAAATGGATGGAAAGTTGTAGATATCATCAACTTTGTATCCATGAAGTACAAAAATGTCTTGTAAAACATATCTAAGAACCAAAAATCTCTGCCATTAAACATTGTTGTAGCCTATAGGTACTCCGTGGCAGAGCAAATACAAGGATTCCATTTGGTCCACTTTGAATCAAATAAGATAGATACATAGATCATGTTTGAAAATAATTAGTTCATATCCTTGCTCCATTTCCAATGCAAGCCATGCTTTTTAAGACAATATTATTAAATTAATGCTATTGAAAGACTTCAACCTACCAATATGATGCAAACCATCATTGTTAATAAAAAATGTACAAAATTGTAATTTTGATATTGAAATGCTGATATAATCACACCTCCTAGACTAACATGAGAAGTCAATAGCATTTACTTGATTTTGAAATAGACTACACGATAATACCATGTATATCATAGCTGATAGCAGACATGAGAGTGCAAAAGAGTTGGTAAGCTTACCACAGCAAATGTCGCATCTCGGGTAATTTTCCACAATTTTGTAACACAATTGAAAGTGATTAAAGGGCAAGCTGTCTCAAACTTCATCATAAGAAGACATTTTATCAAGATGATAAAACCATCATTTTCCATGGTGATCATTAACTTGTAAAACTAATGAAAGAAATCCAAAAAAGGTTTTATATGATGAGAATCGACACAACAAGATTTAGTTCTCAACCAACTTCGTAAAGAGCCTATAGACATTAAATATCTTCAAGTATGTGTACATAGAAATAAATACAATCATGGAAAAATTACACAAATATTATCAACCACAAGAAAATAATATTATCTAGAGATAAGGATGGCGTCCATGGTAAAAATGTTTCATACATTGATCTAGGACCCAACGTAGCCAATAGGACAACACACCAGAACAGGTTAATGAGTTGTGTACAAACAATTAGGAAAAGAAAGAATGCGAAAATAACATCAATCACAGTGTTGAAACGAAGTAAAGTCAAAGACGATACAACATGCTCGAATTGTAATGTAGGATTGCATTATGCAAAGTTGTGTACAATGATTTGAAGAATAGTTATGTTATATTTATATATTAAAAAAAAAAAGACAAAGACGATTTAAAAGTTAGAAGAAACACAACCGCTTACATTCTATCATTTTGTATTCTCCATTTTGTCATTTCTTGCATGTGTTATAGAGCAATAGCACAGGAAAAGATTGGCATTGTCAGAATTGTCGAGCATAGAATATAGAGAGTTAGGTCTTCACTGTATGGCCACTCTAAATGGGATGGATTTGAAGCTGGTGGCAAAGACTACTCCTTACACAGAGTACTTCCATTGTACTACAACATGTATTAGCATTTTAATTTGTATTTTGATTTACAACACAAAACGGAATAGTGTGAGGTAAAATCTCTCTTCAAATTCAAAGGGAGGCTCCCTAAGATCTAAACTAAAGTAACACTAGACTAAAAACTACAAACATTGCAATATTCTCTAAGGAGGATTTGCATAAAGGAAATAACTATTTGCCTTAGATGGCTAATTGCATAGTAGTGTATCCCACTTGTGGCACATTTTGAGTTTTGCTTGAAATCACATATTTTTAAAAATAATTAATGATTTAAACTTAGAAGGGTTCCATCTAAGGGGGTTTGATCAAATCACCTTAAATCAAACCCCCTTTGATGGAACCCCCTTAAGCTCAAATCAAACCCTATATGGAGTCTCCTCCACAACTATCAAAATGCTAACAAAAAACATTTTTGCTTGTAATGTCCCACCCCGGATGACTCGTTATTTTCATGATTTCTCCACATTTGACAATGCAGGCATTTTGTCAAACAGTTGCCATTATACTGAGCGGAGCTTGTTTCATGTTGACTCACAAATCATAAGCATTGGGTATGCAAAAAAAATGTTTATAATTTAAACTCCTTCCAACATTTCATATCAGATTATTGATATAACAGCAAGGAAGCCTGGAAGTATGAATGAGCAATCAGAAAATACAACAGCAGTATTGCATTTTATACATCAATCTGAAAATAACCTGATATTGCCCAAGATCATTGTGCCATAATTAATGCATTGATCCTCATAGACTCAGAAAAAAAAGTCAGCTCCATGTCCACAAGATAAACAAAAAAGCAAGGAATCAGCTACAGGAAATGTCTCATGCTGTTGAAGGTATCCAGCAAACCCCATGACTAGTAGCAGCAATCAAATTATCCAAACTCCCTTCCACAAAGCTAACAATTTCCTTAATATGTTCGGAATGACCTGTAGAAGTGCCACGTCCAGCAAGGAATCAAAGTGCAGCAGATGACAAATACATATGTTAGCCGATTTAGAAGTCCCTTCTTTCATGCCAAATAACCAAGTTCATTCCTGCACATCAAATATCTGTCCACAAGCAGCTGCAGGTCCAAACACCTAGTATAAGGCTCAATCGCTCCTCTTTTAATACTCCCAACACTCAGCAAATGAATCTATTATCATAAGCAGAGGTAAACGTTGGAAGAGACACATACTTAGCTGCCCATGAACTACTCCAGTTCTCACTCCCAGCAACAATCCTTAGTACCCACATCCCAACTCATTCACTAATTCTCACACCATTCCATGTTCAGATTTGAAAGCAATGTCCAGCTATACTTAGTCACCCATTATCACAGATTCTAATGCCCCAATCAGAAAATAACCAAAAGCTTCATATATGGCTGTTAGAATGCATACATCCCAACAAAACCTCAAATATTAATCGCCCAAAGTGAAATAACTACCATTCTTTTCTTGGCACCCACATTAACATCTAAGAAATATTTGTAATATCTTCAAGAACTATATTCAAGCATGGTGTCCATGTCTTTCCTGGCAAACTTCATACAAGCAAACAACTCTGAAATTTGTCTTTCACAAAGACTTCATAAATTTCATACCAAAACCATGAAGTACTGATGCAAAATCTAAGTGACTCCACCAATCACCAGCTGGGGAGGAATCTTTCACCACCGAAACTAGTTCACCGAATCTGTAATATTCTGAAACCTTTCAAACTGAAACTCAGAAAATCCTCAACTATCAACTACTCATCAAACCCTTGTATCTAAAATTTGTTTCCAAAGGAAACTTCACAAATTTCTTCAAACATTATCGTGCAAATGCGAGAAACCTGGATAACTTCTCCTGCTACCAGCTAGGGAGGAATCTTTCACCACCGAAACTGGTTCACCCGTAGGAATTTCCAACTAGGGATTCAAACTCCAAAGGGCTCCACCAAAAACCAAATAAAATAATAATCCAACATAACCCCTAAATGGAATTATCAGCATTCAACCTTGGATGTCTTTCAATCCTGCAGTTGAAGATCCTCGTGAGGGATTTCGTCCTCACAAAGCCAAGACTTCAGTCCAACCAGCAAACCCTTGTGTATATTTTTCCAAGCATGAATACCAAATGAACTCACAAAAGTGCTTTTATACTCCTCAATTCCCACGCCCAACTTGGGCTTTTACTTTATTTTATTTTATTTACTTTTATCCCCTTATGACTCCCTTAAGTTGGGTGTCCAACTTTATGATATTAAAATGTCATTAAAAAAACCCTTATAACTCCCCAATCATAAAGTCACTTAAATAAAATAAATAACACTAAAGTTAAATCTTTAATTTAACTTTAAGATTTACATTATTAAAACTTAAAGCTCCGGACCTCTCTAACTGCCAAGATAAAACCAAGGTAAGTATTCACCAACATTCCCAACATAGAAATGTTGCCAACAGACCAGGTCGGTGATCAACCCGTGACTAAAAACAGTGCGGACAAAGTGTCCAACAAATGCTCCTGAAGGCATCACTGCGAAACCCCTTAAATTCAAGGAGCTGGAAATAACACTAATTAAACCCAAACGGTTGACTGACAAGCCACAAACTCCCTCGGAATGGTTTCCCTAACTACCACGTTAGTCTACGAGAACCAAGGTGATAGACTAACCACAACACCTGTCGACTGCCTAGGAAGGGGTCATTACATTGCCCACCTAGGGGATCAAATAAAGTCATTTGGAAATGTTGTTTTGTAAGTATGTATCCCTTAGTATTAGCTTTACAAAAAATATATGTATTATGTTTTCTTTATTATTATATTTTTTTATTTTATAATGATGTAGGTCCATTACGAAAAAGCAATGACCTATATTCAAAACACCAGAAAAAATAACATTATTAAAAAAATCTCAAAAAATGCATTGCACTCCATAGATATTCTTGTTTCAATGAAAATAAATAGCCTAATTTTGATATATATACAAAATAAAATAAAAATGAAAAAAATAATTATTAGTAAACTCAAAATTTAATAAATAAAAAATTGCAAAAAAATATCCATGCACTAAACATTGGAGTTAATGATTTGATTTTTAAAAAGCATGAAAAAAAATTATTTTTAGTGTAAGTTATATCTTATGGAATAATGTCACTAAATAAAAAATAAATGTAAAAATAATAATTTATTAAAAAAATGATAGAAATCATTCTTAAAAAAATGAAAATTATAAATTGAATCTACATAGAAAAATGCCACAACTCATTAGTTTACATCCTCCTCAAATTCTTGACCACTTGTTCCCTATAATTGACACATCAATAAATGCTAAAAAATGTTGATTTTGAGCATCCTACTTAGGCCAAAAAGTGGGACACACTATTGTGTCACCCAAACACATGCACCAAATTGATAACAATCTTACCTTACAAGATTTTCAAATATTGAATGAAAGCAAACTATCTAAGCACGAACAAACACAACCTCCTACTAAGCTAAAACAAAGACTACTAATCCACTACAAACACGATTTGAAGGAATAACAACTTGAACATAGAACAAATACATGATTCTAGGAAATAAATTGCTAGATGCATACAAAGCAGCTACTTACTGAATAAATGACATCAAGACAAAGCTTGACAAAGTTATTCAATTTCAATTTAATCAAAGGATTTACAAAAATACGTAAACCATCTAAACAACACTTCAACATAAGCATAGCATCCACTATCATCTAGAGTTTATGTGCTCAAAGCACTTACTAGTTATTTATAGGTCCTAAATGCCCAATCATAGGGACTTTAAAGTAATCTTATTTTAATCTCAAAAAGCAAGCTTTAAAGCAAAACACTTAAAGGCTGCTCAAAAGAAAAAATATTTAAAACAAATCTAAAACTAAAATAACTAATAAAATATAACTAAAGCAACTTAAGAATAGGTGCTCATCCTCACCCAGAAATAGGACATTGGAAATAGCCATTACAAAAATTAACCACTACTAAAAATAGCAATAGAAATTTTTCAAGAGGGTCTAAGATAGAAAACCAATACAAATAGGCTCTCTTCTATTGCTTTCAACTAGCCAAACTTTTTGCACTCTCCTGCTAATCCATAATTTGCCGACCAACACATGTCTAGGCATCAAACTACTATATTCCTCCTATTGTCGAGGTAGGAATCCATTGGGGCCTTTATCTAATTAATGCTTCTAAACCATTCCAAGCATATCTCATTTCCCCCAACTTCCACCCCATCCAGCCACTATAGAATGGGTACCTACTATCTATGGGGGGATTAGATTCCATATGTAACATGCCCACACCCCTATCTCTGCCTAGGCATGAACATCCTGGAAAATTTTGGAAACAATTGCTCTAAAACTAGTAAATCCTCCAAACGAAACTTAAACCCTTAACCATCATGAGTCTATTGACAACTCCAACAATCCAACATGATGATTTGAATTAAATGAAATCTAGGGTTTTGAATTAACCAAAGAAAAAAGATGAAAACCCTTGAATGATTGTCTCAATCAGCAAACCGAAAAACCATTGCCTAGAATTTGAGAGAGTTGAAGACTCATATACGACAAGCCCTTGGATCTACGATGTATGATACTTAAAGAGCCATTGCTCAATCCTTCTCAAAAATGTTGAAAACTATCACTTATCAATGCTAGGGTTTCATTCTTAACACTAAAAGCTAAGGAAGTGATGGCTATGATCAATCAAATAAACCCTAACCCTACAAATCTAACATCAATGCAGTATTTGTTAGCCTTACTTCTACCCCCCTTTCTTGATCAATGATAAGAGCAACAAACCCCAATCTTTAAACTAGAAACAACCCTGTTGGTATACCATATATATATGAAATTAGTGGATATGCCGCCGTCCTTCATACAAGAAATATTGCAGGTACAGGTGATTGAAAAAGGCATTTTGCTCCTATCAAAAGCTGACAACCCTATCAAAACAGCCCCAAGCACCTAGTACCTATGTTAGCAGCTCAACAAGATGGTTATTCATCCTTTAGGCACCTAACTTGAAATTCCTTTGTTACTAAAGCACACTCATCTCAGCCCAAGTGCAGCTAGGACCTTGCTACTTAAAACACTCCATACATGTCATACAAGTATTGGGCAGAGACTTTAGATGGCTGGGCCATTGGAAAAGTGCATTAAGCTTTTGGGTAGATTTTTTGCTTGACTTTACCAACATTTCCTCTTAACACTTACGTGGAACCTATGATCACATCCGCCACATTTTTCTATTACCAAATAGGCTCTTTTCGAGGACCATGTTATTAAAGTATTATTGTAATATTTAATGGCCATCTTAGCTTTTAGTTAGTCGTTAGTTAGCTTTTAGTTACCTTAGTTTGCTTCAGTTAGTTTTTATTAACTTTTTGTTTCTGCTTTAATTCTCTTTAGTTAACAACTGTTTCTTTTTAGAAACATTGTCTTGTAATTTATTATAAAAGGAGTATTTCTCTTCTCAGTTTAATATACGATTACATCAATTAATTATCATTTCATGGTATCAGAGCTTAGGCTCAATCTTTTTTGGCGAAAATTTTAGCAATAAAAATTTGTGTTTTCCTAAGGAATTTTTTAGATGTTTTTGCTCGATTTTTTTTTTTAAATCGAATGTTAAAGGTTTTAACGGAAAAATTTTGAAAAATTATTTCAGAAGGTTTTGATGGATTTTTTACAAAATTCGTGTAGAAGTTTATTTGTCCAATTTTAAAAAAAAAAAATCGAGAAAAAATTCATGGTTTTTTTGCAAGCAAAAAAATTTAAGTTTTTTTCAGAATCGTGGGCTATTACTGGTGATAAATTGCAGACTTATCCTTCTGATTTTCGTGAGGGTTTTTATGTGCTGAAATCGCAGATTTTCTAGCAAATATTTTGAGGTTCTTTTTTATTAAAATCACACCTGTCCTTTTTGAAGAAAAATAAGAGTTTTTTGAAGGCAATTTTGTGCTAAATTGTGGAGTTTTTTTTAGCGACAGGTCTGATTTCATGGCGCCATTTTCCTAAGATTCGTGGGTCCCTTAGCAATCTGTCTATACTCGTTCGTGGGTCCCTTAGCAATCTGTCTATACTCGTGACTGGGCATGTGAATGTGAAAAGTCGCGACAGATTTTTTTGCAAGGTTTTTCCGTGCCAATTTGGGTATTTTTGTTGTTTTCCATGGGTTGTTCCTATGCCGCGATGGGTGTTACCAGATTTTTTTTTGGACAGGTTTCAGCGATTTTTTTTTTCCTCGGCAATCTCTGTTTCTTGATTTCTGAAGCGAGGGTTTTTGCAGAAATTTATAAAGAGTTTTTTGAGAAAAATTATCTGGAAAAAATTTCGTGCCCAATTTCTGCTGCGACTAGGGTTTTCATTAGATTTTGTGCAGCTTGTTTTTTCAAGATTTTTTTTTTCTAAAAAAAAAATTGTCTGAGAATTTTTGAAGATTTGAACAGTTTTTGAAAAAAAATCTTAAAAAATTTTGCAATTTTTTGAGTTTTTGGAAGATTTTTTTCTAGAAAAATCTTGCGTTTTTCTACCGCTTAGTGCGAAGTCTAAGTTTTTGGCGATTTTTGAAACAAAATCGTGATTTTTTGAGCCTCTATTTTGATGATTTTTTAAAAATTGTGGGAGTTGTGCCAACTGATTGTCTTGGGTTCCGTGATCATAGACTTTACCTCACTTTTTGTGCTTTTGGAAAATGGGAGGGATGGCGTCTTTGACCAACATCATGTTGGAAAGTACCTAGAGGTTCAATGGGAAAAATTACAACACGTGGAAGCAGAGGATGCTCATCATCTTTGAGTATCGGTGTCTGGATGTGCTTGTTCTAGGTACAAAAGTTCGTCCCACAGCTATGGGGAAGGATCAAGACAAGTATGATGGAGGTAATTGTGAGGTAGTTATGCTTCTCAAGTTATCCGTCATCAATGAGATGTTACCAAAAATACCATCTAGTAAGTCTATTGCAGAGATCTGGAAACATTTGAAGGATCTTCATGAGACCTTGGACAAGGGTAGGGCTTTCTTCCTGAAGAATATGTTGTTTTCCATTATGATGGATGACAGAATGTCTTTGCAAGATCATCTCACGAAGATCAAAGACATTCGCGATCAACTAGAGGCAATTGGTTGCAAGATGGAAGAAAAGGATATGGTGGTCGTTATGCTAAAAAGCTTGCCACGATCCTACAAGCACTTCATCGAAACTCTCAACATTACCTCCACCAATGTTGACTTGAAGTTTGATGAGTTGTGTAACAAGATCTTGTAGCAGGATAGGTGGAAGAAGCAATTTGGAAGCAGCAATAAGTCTCCCAGTGTTGAACAAGCATTTACTGCCAAGGACATGGGCAAAGGCAAGTCCACTCAGCAGAAAGGATGAGGCAATTCAAAGGAGAGCTCCAAGAAGTCTTTCACATGCCATTACTGTGGGAAGATTGGTCATATATAGAAGTATTGTAGAAAGCGGTTGGCTGATGAGAAGTCCAACCAGGAAGAGTCTCAGCAGAGTGCTCAAGTGGCAGAGTATACTAAGCAAAAGGAGTCTACATATTATGCATTCATGGCCAGAACACCATCAGAATGTGGGTAGACTTAGTTTAGGTTAGTAGAATGACCATTAGGGAGGGTATTAAAGTATTATTGCAATATTTAATGGTCATCTTAGCTTTTAGTTAGTAGTTAGTTAGCTTTTAGTTAAATTAGTTTGCTTCAATTAGTTTTTAGTAACTTTTTGTTTCTGCTTTAGTTCTCTTTAGTTCACGACTGTTTCTTTTTAGAAACATTGTCTTGTAATTTATTATAAAAGGAGTATTTCTCTCCTCAATTTAATATACAATTACATCAAATAATTATCATTTCACATGGAGCATACTTGGGCCATAAAACAACTTTAAAATCTTTGATAAAATTTAACCAATGTCTTATCCATAAACAATAGAGTCAAGTCTATTTCTAACCACCTAAACAAACAACTAACCTAACCTAAACAAAGATGAGAATGAATGCAAACACATTAGGGAAAAAGGAAAAACGCATTACAAAAGATGAACACAAAATGGCATAACCTTCCTACCTACAGACAAGAGAGAACAAACTAACTAGACAAATCCATTTATGAGTTGAGAGAAATAGCAACCCCTTCGTTTGAGTCAAGACTCTAGCTACATCTTGCAAAACATTTGTAAATAATTTATTGGGATCCATGGTTTAGGATGATAGAAACAATCTCGTAGGGAAAAATCATGCACAAACTAACCAATATACTATTGTTTCATATAGTCTTCTTGCTTGTTGAAAAACCTTTTCATCAAATGGAGATACTCCACCTCTTTTTGAAGAGAACATACTCAAGAAAGGTGACTACCTCATATTTTATCTCATCTTCTATGCTTGTCACCTCAGCATACTCGATCATGAACTCAAATGATGAACAATTGTCCAAAAGAGGTTGGAGTTGTTAAAGAAATATTTTCATTACCTACAATTGATTTTCCAAGTCTACAATGGATGCTATCTATGAACCTTGTGTAGAGAAAACATCTTCAATTAACATGTTGAAGATGTCCATCTCAAGCAATAGGTTTTGCAAATCTGATCTTCATATGGTGATGGTGGTGGACTTTGAGCGAATTGGACTTCATAAGCTTCATTATGACCATTTGCTTCAAAGAATCTATCCATCAGAAAGAGAAAACCTAAGTTGTCGAGTCATGTACAAGTTCGGGGTTCAAGTATGTTGGTATGACAATTTTTTCCCATGTATGAGTACAACTGTATATATATATATCACACTCACACACACACACACACACACACACATATATATATACATACAAAAACATGCATGCACATATATATATATACATACATACATACATACATACATACATACATATATATATACATACATACATATTGTAATGTCCCCTTCCTAGGCAGTTCAGTTGTGTCTGAGGTTAGCCTATCATTCAGATCCTCATAGGCTGGCAGAAGTGTTTAGAGGATCACTTGAGGCAGTTATCCAGCGTTGGGAACATCACTCCAACAGTTGATTCAGGTTTCGGCTTCTGCGAACACTCACAGAGTGATTTAGAGGTACTTACTATTTATAGTAAGTCAGGCAGGCAAGAGTTGCTATTTTTAGCAGGGCAGCTGATTTAGCTGGTCAGCTCAATATCGACCCGGTTTGATGATTTGTTGAGCAAACAGGGATTATTAGAAGCATTTAATAATAATTAAAGGAATTATTAATTTGACTTTATAATATAAAGTCATTTCAATGAAATATTAAAGTTATTATTAAAATGGCAAATTATAAAGTATTTTTAATACTTTATAAGGAAGGGAAAATTTAATATTTAATGAGTTTAATACTCATTAAATAAAAGGACGCCATTTAATTAAATAATTACTTAAGTATTGAAAAAGGGCGAATTGTTTATTATTAAATGTTATTGAGCTGATTTTTGAGAAGGGTTGACTTTTTGAGAGAGGCTATTTATTTCCTCAAGGGCAAATCGAACTCATGATGTGATTATTCTAATTTGCCATTATTTTCTCTCGAAGCATTGGGGTTTGAGAAACCAAGGTTTCTGCAAATCAACAGGTTTTGAAGAACGTTCCCTCTTCAGAATCTGACATACTGAGAATGTGAAATATCAGTTGAAGATTGTCAACAAGGTGACTTCATTCAGAGGTTATAGTTGTGCTTATTGAATTGATCCAGAATTGGTTTGAAGGAGATTATTCATCAAATACTTGAGGCAAATTAACTGAGATCCATTTCTAGTAGTTTGGCACACTTCCCAAGAAAGTACGGATTTCCTTCTTGCTAGTACAGGTCGTACATTGCTGCAGCCAAGGCCGTACTTCTTCTCCAGAGCAAATCGCTTTTCCTTTTTACCTTTTGTCTTCTGCAAGTTGGACGCCTAGGGTTTCTAGAGCTATTGCATCAGTTTCGAGGTGGGAGATTGCATCATTCCTTTCAGCCGTACCATCTTGGCCTCTCTTTTTGGCGCCTGCAAGCTTATCCAGGTTTTCAATAAATAGCTTGCCTTTTTGTCTAAATGTTTAAATATTGTAGTTGTAATCATTTGGGAAGATTAATAAATCATCTAGCTTCGAGATCTAAGCTGTATTCTGTAGTTTCTCAGCATCTGGAATTTTATATTATTTTTCCAAGCATTCTTTGCAAAATCGCAATTTGTCCTTCTATTGCAAAAACACCAAAAAAATCAAAATACACAAAACAAACAAAAAACTCGGGATTATCAGACAGTGTTCGGGTTGAGAGACACCTGGTCTCTTACAGATACATACATACATACATACATACATACATACATATATATATCACAATACCCATAATTTGTAAAAATATATATAATTCATTATATTGTATATTAAATATATAAATAATTGGGGTGCAAATGCAAATGCAACCAACTGAACCTTTCCAAGCAATTGAAGGAGGTATTCAACATCCAATCCGTTATTGCTGAATCAACCATCAAGTCCATCATTGGTAAAAAAACACCCGGCACATGCCCACGTCCAAAATGCGGAGTTAATAGAGAATTTTTTGTACAATCTCATGTGCACCTACGGAAACTTCGAATGGGAGGAACAAGCAATCATTAAGTTCATCTTTCCAAAGTACAGAGATAATGCGGCTCAAGCACTATCCAAATTAAGCCACAACCCGAAACAAGGCTTGGTGGGGGATGCAATCTATATTCAAGTGGCCAGGGGTAATGAAGACATGAAGCAAGACATCACAATCATTCATGAGAAAAGGTTTAGGTAGGAACAATATGCAAACATATGTTTTTTTGCATGAGTCATGTAGACAATCTTTTTTCCCCTGCCCAGATTGAAGGGTTACAAGAGATCATTGAAGCCATTCGCATCATGATTTTCACCTTGGGCTGAAGGAACAGCTATGTAAACTTGTTTTTTTGGAATTTAATGAAAGGGACCCACCCACTTTGGTGATACTTTGCCTATATATATATAATTATATATATATATATATATATATATATATATAATTATAATTTAATGAAAGGGACCCACCCCCTTTGGTGGTACTTTGCCTATATATATATATAAAATAATGAATATGTGATTTTGCAAATGTTTTTATTTATTAAATTAATTAATATTAAATATAAAAAAATGAATCAAAAATATTGATTAGCATAGCAAACATTAAATGCATAGCTAATGTAGTTATGTTTAGACGCATAGTGTAAAATTAGAGAATTAATATTTTAATACTTTTATTTATTTATGTTTATTGCTAAAGAACTTTGGTATATTAGAGGTATGAGTAGATGCAATATGAATACCAACATTGACTAAAACTAGAACAAAGGCCCTTGATAGAGAGCCAAGTATAGGAAATCCTCATTGTATTAGGGGGTGGACCAAGAGATCAAATGCATTGCTTCTTGTTGGTCCAGCTTGGAAGGAACATAAGTGTTGAGCTTGACAACTAAGGTATTAATCCATCCAAGTTCACCTATCGGTCCCTTAGCCAAGCATATGGAACTCTTCACAACTAGCATTGGCTAGATTGAGCAAAAGCCCTATGGCAAAAGCTACCCACACTTTTATCCATCTATCTAGTTCTTTGTGATTATCCACTAAGTCAGCTAAACCAGAAATACATCCAACCAAAATACCTCCAACAAACAGCAAACAATAAAAACTTTCATCTAAGAAAGAATAATATAACCAAGGAGGAAAGAATGCAGCCTTGAAGAGATCATAATATATTTGTTATTGAATGCTTTGACATTTTTTAAATCCCATCAAGAGCATTGACAAGACAGCATGGTTGTGCCCTGGCCATCCTATTTTCAATCTAGACCCCACTTCTGAACTCAAACACGTTCAATTTTGCAATGGTACCCAAAACCCAAGAATGCAATTACATGGGAGAAACCAATTCAATTCATCATTTCTGATTTCATAGCTATTGTCTTCTCTCACAAGGGCCAAAATGATGACATGATTCTTTGAAAGCATTTCTTCTTTGATTAATAACCCTTCTTGTGACATATTGAATCCTAGCATCAACTCACTCACAATTACTATATGTTCAACTCATGGTTCTAAATTGATGTTAATGGAAGACGATAAAGATAATGATGAGTGAGAACTAAAAATAAAATTCACCATGTCTTCAGTAGATGAACTGCTCTCAAGAACCATAAGAAGGTTTCCAAACTTGGAAACAAACTCTCCATTAGATACTTCTAACATGATGTGTGCCTCTAGAGCTGAATCATCTAATTGTAAACTTTCTTGAATTTGGTCCTATGTAGGTTCCTCAAACAATCCTTCAAATGCAGTGATGAATTCATCATATGCCTCTTCAACCCTAGTGTAGTCATTGTTGTCTTGCTCATTGGTAACAGTTGAATCATCAGTTTGCTCTATGGACGCATTGTAAACTTTTTCCTCCTCATAAAACAGATAAGATACTTATGTAGTTCCTTCTATGTTCTTCAACAATTCTTACTCCTTGTAGAACTTGAGCAAGGCTTATGAAACAAAAAAAAAGACTTCAGCTCTTCATGATTTGTTGATGAAGAGGCAAAGGTATGCTCCTAAGAACGAAACAATTTTAGTAGATCCATCCATGAATTTTCTTCATAATCTCTCCTCTTTTCAGCTACATGTTCTTTCACAGCTCTTTGTCCTCACAAGCACATGTTGTTCTTGAACAAATAAACTTTGTTAGCACAAATGGTTCCATACTGAAAATATCCCATCATAGTCACCATTGAGCTCATCTCAAAGATGTTGAAGGTTACCCAAAACCCTTTGATGATTTGACCTAGAACCCTTTAGCAACCAACCTATCTTTGTACTTGTCAAGTGTACCATTTGCTTTGTACTTGACCTTGTACACCCATTTGCAGCCAATGGGTTTCTTCCCTGGTGGAAGATCTGAAAGATCCCAAGTCTCATTCTTCATAAGACTCTTATGTTCGATTTCCATGGCCTTTTCCCATTCAGGTTTTTCTTTTGCCTCAGAAAACACCTATGGCTCATACACTCCTTGAATATTGACCATGAGAGCAAAGTTGATTGTGTTTGTCTTGGTCTTGCCTCTCGATGATCTACCCTTGATCATTTTGCTTACAACATCTCCAATGGTGCTTGCCCACCACTTTGTTCTCCTCTTAGAAGATGCTACATCCAAATCAGCATTGTCATCATGAATTGGGATTCTTATTTCTATGTCATCTAGATGCTAATCCAAGTTATCATCAATAAAAACTAGGTCTATTTCCTCGTGCTCTAAATAACCCCCTTCAAGTGGAGCTTCCTAAAGTTGAATCGCTGAATCCTTAGCAAGAACAGGCTGATCATCAATAATCTAGATAGCAGAAGACATCTGCAAAGACCCTGCTTCCTCATTAATAACATCTCTGCTAAAAGTTAAGCGATCAATGTCAACATCAATCAACTTGTAGGCCTTATGATTGTCACTGCACCCTGTAAGCATCAATTTCTTACTCTTAGGATCTAATTTGGTTCACTTTTCATCTAGAATCCAAACATATGCAATAGAACCAAATACCTTAAGATGACTAACTATCAGTTTCCTCCCAAACCATTCTTCCTCTGGGGTTTTATCTATCACCGCCTGTGTGGGAGACCTATTGAGCAAATAAATTGCAGTATATGTTGCCCCAGCCCAAAAACTCTCAAAAACACTCCTATTCTCCATCATACATCAGGCCATCTTCGTTATAGTACAATTCCTTCGCTCAACTACTCCATTTTATTGTGGAGTGTAGGATGTGGTAAATTGTCTTTTGATGTTGTGTTTAGCACAAAAGTTTTTGAATTCTTGAGAACAAAATTCGCCTCCATGATCATATCTAAGAGTGGTTATGGCACAACCTAACTCTTTTTCTACTAATGCCTTGAACTTTTGAAACTCATTAAACACCTTGGATTTTAATTTCAAAAATATACCCACATTTTCCTACTAAAATCATCCACAAACAAAAGAAAATACCTTCACCCAATGACTGTGTAATGTCCCCATTTTCAAGAGCATCAGAGTTTGGAAGATTAGCCTATTATTTGACCCTCGTAGGCTAGTGTTGTGAATTAGAGGGTCCAGTTTGGGCGTTAATGAGCTCTTCAGGTGGCTGTTAACAGTGTTTTCCTCTCCAGATCGTTGGTATATTCCGAGGCTAAGTTATTCAAGGGATTCTGGCTTCATTTGTACGTACCTACTATTTATAGTAAGTCATTGTGTTGATTGAGGCCAACCTTACTATTTTTAGTAAGGCATCCAGTTGGAAAGAGGGAGCAGTGGGTAAGCTGGTGGCAAAGTCAAAATTGATGAATGACGTTTATTTATTGAGTTTTAATTATTATTAAAGTAAAGCTTTAATAATAATTAATTAATAATTAAAAGTGCACATCATTAAATATTATTTGACTTCATTATAAAAGGTTATTTAATGAGATGTATTAAAGTCAATTATTAAAGTGCATTTATGATGTGTTGGGTGCCCACTTTAATGAGAAGATATAAAGTGCAAAAAGAAAATATATTTTAATGATATATTAAATGATTATTAAAGCACATAGGAAATCGTGCTTTTCCAAGGAGAATATAAAAGCTCAATAAAAGCAGAGATATTCATTCAATCATTTGACACTTGCATATTTTGATGAAGCTTTGAGCATTGTGCACGCAAGGGCTTACTGCTGTTACAGGTCATGGGGAACAAAAACTCTCCTTGATAGTGCTTACTACAGTTGTGAAAGACCAACTAAAGTTTGCAGAATTTGGGGGCTTTATCTTAGAAGTCTCAAAGAGCATCATTGTTGAGCTATTTCAGATTTTGAAAGGGTTGAAGGACTGAGAATCAGAAGATATTCGCTGGTGGAAGAATTAAATGTTATCAAATCATTGCTGGGCCTTTCATTCAACACAGCTGGGCCATACAAGTTGACCACAGCCAGGCCGTACTAACTCGAGGGAAGGGCGATTGAAACCTAGGCTGAAACGCCTAGTATTTGGGCATCTATCTGTCACTTTTGAGGGCAGCTACTCACCTGGTTCAGGTTTGCAGCATCAAAATTGAGGAGAACCTGACATTTACATCATTGCGTCCTCATCAAGGGTTTTCCTGTGAGCTGAAATCAATTTCCAGATTTACAAGTTGTTTAGCTAAGGCTTCCAAGTATGATTAAAAGTGAACTTTTAGCATTGTATAAAAATCTGATATGAATACATTACATTTGCAATGAAGATAATAAATCTGCCTTGTGTTCCTATTGCAATTGCCCCAGTGTTCAAGTATACAATTATAAATCTAATTTGAATTAATATAATAAGGGCTTGCTTCAGCAATTGGATTTTAATTGCAGTAGTTGTCAATATTCTTCATCTTGCATTTGAAATACCAATTTGTATTTCCTAGCAAACTATATCTCTAAACGTTCAAAACCACTCAAAAATACCAAAGTCACAAAACCACAGGCAGTCACAGGTAGAATCTCCGAGTAGCTAATATCTCGACAAGGGCCGGGATATTACAATGGTATCAAAGCGGTTTCCTGCCATCCTGTTGGGGAAGTCTCTTACATTCAAAATAGAGGAAAAAATGGCTTTCGATAAATCCACTCTTGATTTGATGCAGAAATTGTATGATTTGATGAGTGATCCGGAAACACAACGGGGATTTCTAAGAATGTTTGGGAAATCTAAAAGAAAGGATAAGAAAAAGGAAATGCTTCAAAATGATTTTCAACCTATAGGGGAACATGGGGTTAAAACTGAAGTGGTTGTTGATAAGAAAATTTTACAACATGATAATGATGATGGTTCTACATCTAAACTCAATGTACAGGTTACAGAACCTCCTAAAATGAGCAGGAACCAAATGAGAAGACAAAATCTATGCTTCTCATGCAAAGGATTTCAGGAGCCTAACCACCTATGCACGGATGAAAAGGTGAAAAAACTTGAAGTAGAAAAGTCAATCACAAAAGAAGAGCCAAAGGAACAATCAGCAGATTTGAAGTTCACTGAATCAGCAAGGATCCAAAGAATGATTTTTACGATGTTAAGGAAAAAGAACCACTAGACGCTACTACAAGTGAAGTGAACACGAAATTCTACATTGGTGATGTAGAGATTGTTCTTAATCAGCCGCATGAAGGTTTGGACTCACTTGATAATCCATTATTTGAACATAGCATTACCTCACCAGCTCAACATTGTAATTGCAAGGAATCAGATTGTGAGTTGAGTGTCTTGGAAGATGTTATTGTCAAGGCACATGAAGAAACCACCAAAGGTTATGACAACAATTCTGATTTTTGTAACAGCGGTCAACCATTCCATGTGAGGATGATGGATGTGTGGAGTTCCCTAACATTGACACTCAAGATTTGGGTGTTAAAAATGAATTATGTGATGTGGATTCAAACCACAGCAAGTCTGATTTTGCGAATTAAACCTTAGAAGATGTGGACAAGACACAAGTTTTGTGTGATGGGTGGTTACAAAGAGCTGAGAAGGCAAAGCTATTGGCTGCCCAAGCAAAACAGCGTTTGCAAGAGGTCAAGGAACGTTGCAACTAGCTAGATCAAGCAAAGAAGCAGAGTGTGTCACACCTTAGATCTCTAATTCTTCCGAGAGAATAATGTGTAGAAGTTGAGCAAGCAAAGGAGAAGCGTCTTGAGGGAAGCAAACAAGAAGAATATGCGGTTCTGTGTGAACAAGAGAAGAGGTATGATTCAGAAAATTTCATTGGTACACGCAGCTTGCATCTTGAGTCTCATGAGATACCTCTAGTTGAGAGCCCATTTAAGGCTCAAGTCCTAGAGTTGGTTGAACAAGTGGATTATACATTTAGTGGATCAGCCACTAATGTCATTACTACACATGTAGATGGAAACATGGGTGTGTCGGATTTGTATTGGTCTATAAGAATCTATGACATACTTAGTGAAACACAATCTGTTCATGTTGATGGCTCTATGGCAGAGTGTGTAGCTGCTCTACTTCAGAGATTCGTGTTGCATTCCATGGAGATTCTTGTGCACAATTTATATGGGGATGATTGTCAATGTTGGGATCCGAGTGGTGGCAGGCTTGGCACAACAGTGTGGTTGGATCCCAATGAATTGCTTCACCACTCTCAACATGGTGAAGGTTATGTCAAAGTTGCGCAGGGGAAGTCAGCAAGTAATGAGTATGGCGGACTTCCATTCTGGCTATGGTATCCAAGGATCGATTCAGCTGGTGGATTACTTCTTTCTTCTGTCGAGGTTGACCTAGTCACAGGGTACAGTGGTATCATGTTGATGCCACAGGATTTGGATGGGGCATTCTACAGGTTGATCTGGGATCCCGACATTCAATTGAGCATTGTTCGCAAAGTTTGGGATCCTTCTGGTGCATCAGGATTCCAGACAGAGCTTACTAGTGACTTACACAGCATGTACAATGTGCAGAGAGCCTATAGTTACATTTTTTATTTACTAGTACATGAGCTGATATTGATGTACAAAACTGGTGCGCACGAGTTAGATAGTTGGTATTGTTGTGACCTTGTTCACACATCACCCCATTGCAAATGGGGACCCCCTAATTTTTGCTTCGTTTCAGACTTTTGGCTTGATTTTTGGTTTGTTTTCCTGTTCTCTCTCTCTTGTTATGTCTGTCTTTCTGGGGATGTGCCCGTCTGGATTGAAATTTTGGCTAAGTCTAAGAATTAGGGTTTGATTCCTTCACATCAGTTTGACTTCAAATCAAGTTTGGCTATTGAAATTTGAGATTACCATTATTGTCAGATGGCTTCGAGCAAGTCCTAAGCAGAATTTCAATGAATTCCGACAACTTGCTATTTTTAGTAAGTACCAATTTGGGGCCTATTTCCTTGGAATTTTCAAATTCTGACAACTGCACTACACTTAGAACACTGCAAGCTACCTCCCCGCCAAATTTGATCTGAAACGGACAACATGCTATTTTTAGTAGTTTTTCCTTCAGAGGCTATTTTTAGGGTTTGCATGCAAGATTTTTCAGCGCATGTCAACATAATCTTTTTGAGTTTTTCGAGGGCTTCACAACGAGGTAACATGCAAGCAGAATTGGCCACTTTTTAGGAACTTGCTATTTTTAGCCAGTGCTCGCATGTTGATGATTTTTCTGGGTTTTTCGAGATCTCTCGGGCAGTGTGACATGCAAACTCATCCGGCAGCTGATGGGTCACCTTTTCAGACGTTTACTATTTTTAGCAGGTTCACTTCGGTAGCTACCCAGCACTTCAAAATCACAAACCTAATGACATGCAACAAAAACGGAGTTAAACGGAGGTCATTTGGGGCACATGCAAGACGAATTACGATTCCCAACTTCAGGACCCAAAATAAGGGGTCAAATGCCAAAATTTTCAAAAACCAAGGTATCCCATCGTGATCAGCATCTTTCAAGCAGTCCGCTGGTAAATTTTGAAGGCAATCGAAGCACTTACTATTTATAGTAAGCCACATTTGAAACAGGCTATAAATAGTAAGTCAGCATCAGGCGCCAGTGTGAACGGGCAAGTCCACCGATGAGGGTCACGACATTCAAATTTCAAGTCAAATGGAGTTGTGGAAGTCATGAAACTGAGCAGTTACTATAAATAGTAAACCACCTCTAAAAACATGCTATAAATAGCAAGTCAGCGCGAGGCACCAATATGAACAGATCAACTTGATCATGAAGATCCTATGGCGCGAATTTCAAATCAAACGGAGTTGCAGAGATTCAAAAATCAAGCACTTACTATTTTTAGCAGGCCTGTGCTAAGGAATTAGGGTTTCCTAAAATCTAGGGCGAAACACGACATTCATGCAGAAGCAGTATCCAGCCACGATTGACATCCCTCAAGCAATCAGCACGCAAAGTTTGAGCTCATTCTGAGCAGTTACTATTTTTAGTAAGTTGCTAAAAATAGCATGTATAGGCAGGCATCAGACGCCAACAGCTCAATCACATCACGAGGTTCGAGATAAAGTGAAAATCAAGCTTTTTGTAGCTAGAAATCAGCTTAAAATGCAAAATTTGAGAAACTTTCTAAAAATAGAAAGCTAGGGCAAGTCGAAGGCAACATGAACAAACCACTTCAAATCGGACGAAAGCTTTGAAATTCATCCAAGTTTGATAAGCTGAAAGCTCCAGCATCAAAATCCGCTCCAGATGCTTGAAGAGCCATGAAAAATTCATCTAAGTCTGAAAAAAATGGAAGCTCAGCCTCCCAAATGCACCTCAAGGAGCAAACAGATGGATGAAAATTTTGCTAAGGCATTGAAACTTGAAGCTCAACGGCTGAAATGCGCCTTAGCTTGAGAGGAGAGTCATAAAAAAATTCTAAGTGTTTGAAACTAGAAGCTTGACCCCCCAAAAGCGCCCAAGGTAAAGGAAAGTTGATGGAAATTTGATTAAGTCATTGAAATTAAAACTACAAAGGGCTAAATGCGCCCAAACTTGAAGGAGGAGGCTTGAAAATTGACTAAGTACTCAAAACTTGAGGCTCCTACCCTCATATGCGCCCAAGGAGAAGAAGAACCTCAAAATTCTTCTAAGTGTTTGAAACTTGAAGTAGGCCTAGTCATATGCGCCTTAGCTTGGAGACAGAAGAAAATTGTCTAAGGCAAGAAAATTGGAAGCCCATACCCCCAAATGCGCCTTGACTAAGAGGAAAAGGTTAGCAAACTTTCTAAGTGTCACAAATTGCAAGTAAGAGGGGTGAAATGCGCCCAAATGCCAAGAGGTTGAGTTGGAAATTTTCTAAGGCAATAAAAGTGGAAGTAACCCTTGCCAAATGCGCCCAAGTTGAGAAGAAGAGCTTAAAAATTTTCTTAAGTATTGAAAATTTAAAGTAGAGGTCCCTAAATGCTCCCTGACTTGGAGAAGAGGTTGGATTAATTTCTAAGTGATGGAAAATGGAACCTCAAGGTGGTGAATGCGCCTACACTTGAAGAAGCATTGGAAAATTTTCTAAGTGTGAAAAATGAAAGTTGAAGGGTCCAAATGCGCCTAGAGGAAAGAAGGTGACTCAAAATCTTTCTAAGGCATTGGAATTGAAGGTAGATACTCTCAAATGCGCCCAGCTCAAGAGGGGAGATGGAAAAGGTTTCTAAGTGGTGAAAATTGAAGGTCAGACCCCTATATGCACCCTTGAAGAAGAGGTACTTGGAGAAGGAGTTGGAAAAATTTCTAAGTGTTTGAAAGTTGAAATGCCACCTCTTGAATGCGCTTTACCTTGAGAGAGGAGTCATAAAAAATTCTAAGGCATGGAAATTGAAACCACAACACCCTAGAAGCGCCCAAGATGACAAGGTGAAGAAGAAATTTGTCTAAGGCAATGAAACTAGAAGTACAACCTCCTAAATGCGCCCAAGCTTGAGGGGGAGGTAAGAAAATGCCTAAGTGTTGAAAATTGAAAGCTCAAGGGTGGAGATGCACCTAAATCATGAGGTGGAGATAGAAAATATTCTAAGTTTCAAATGCACCCAGCCTTGAAGACAAGAATATTAAAAATTTCTAAGGCATTTAAACTTGAAGTGAGGACCTCCATATGCGCCCAACCTTGGAGGAGGAGTTAGAAGTTTCTAAGTGATTGTAATTTGAAGGATGACCCCTCATTTGCGCCCAAGCTAATGGGAGGAGTTAGAAATTTTTCTAAGGCATCAAAACTGAAAGTTCACTACTCTATATGCGCCTGGACCTTGAGAAGGGTAGGAAATGTTACTAAGGCATTGAAACTAGAAGTTGACACCTCCAAGTGCACCTGGGACAAGAATTGAGTATTGAAGGAATTTCTCTAAGACAAGGAAATTAGAAGTGCAGAGGGCTAAATGCGCCCAAGTAGAGCAAGTGAATGGAAAATATTCAAGTATGGAAAAATGAAAGTGAAGAGGGTTAAATGCGCCCAAGTGCCAAGGGGTAGCTTGAAAATTTCTAAGGCAAGTTGAAATGGAAGTTCAAAGATAGTAGATGCACCCAGCTTGTGAAGGTAATGAAAAATGTTTGACTCCACCTCAAGTATGCCTAAATGAGAAGTAAGAATAGACTTTGGAGAGAAATCTTTTTCAAAGGTTGAAAATAAAAAAAATAAAAAGTACCCCTTCGTTTGTAGACACATGAATTTGATGTCTTCTAGGAAGAATTTCCTTCTGGGTACTGGATATCTTCAACAAGGATATGATTTTGAAATTCTTCACGCCCTGCCAGAGACTTTAAGATGGAGATTTTACTCGGGCGCCCGGTTGATGATTTTTCTAGAGGAAATAAATTATTTCTAAGGCAAATGAGTTGGAAATTTGGCTAAGGAAAAAAGGGGGTATCATGCTGGTTGGAAAATTTTCTAAGACAGAGAGGAATCAAGCAACACCCTCTAAACACGTCGTCAAGTTGGATAAAGTTTCTAAGGCACAACTTCAAGGTACACAGGAAGCAGAGTACAAGATGGAAATTTGCCTAAGGCATGAGGAATTTGAGAAGGAAATAAAACTCACACATCAGGCTTTCAGGTGCGCCCTCAAGGTGAAGAAATTGCAGAGCTCGTCGAATCCACCCATAATGAAAGGTTGTAAAGAAGGCAAAGTCTGTTGGATAAAATGATGAATGAGGCCAATCAAACCTTGGAAATCAAAACATGGAGATCAGGTATGTAAGGAGAGTTTATATTATTAAGTGTTCTAATGCTCTTCTCTTTATCTGTTTTGCAGGATGAACACTGGGGCCAAAGCACGATGACTTGAAGTGATGAAGCAAATAGTCCAAGATGATAAAATCATGAAGAGAGATGTTGGAAGAAATGGCTAAGTGTTGGGATTTCTCCTCAAAGACCCAATATGCACCCAAAGCAGTCAGGCGGATGGCGAGGAAGAAAGTGGATTGAGCTCCATTCCAAGTACGTAGCACACATTGAGAAAAAGTAACTTTTTCCCTCTAGAGGTTATTTACACAATCCCTTTATCTTCAATCGTGTACTTCTCACCACCACCAACGATCATTGAATCAAAGAAAGCAATGTACTCTATGAACAAGTCTTGCCTATTGATGAAGTAACAGGATGCTCTTGAATCAATGTACCATGTAGATGACTATGACTAATCTACTGGTCTTCAGGCCATGAAGGCATAGAAAGTTGATGCCTTCTCTTTTGAATGCTCTGTGACAGGAGCCTTCTATTGATTCTGATAAGGCCCTCCCTGGTTGGATTTTTGTTTAGCCAACCTCTTTCTACAATGCTTCTTCATATGACCCAACTTACCACAATAATGATATGTGATGTTTCTCAAATTCTTTGTTGCATCCTTATCGTGACCTTGTCCTTTCTTGTGTGACCATTTTCCCATGCCTTTATCTTTGGCTACAAATGCATATTCCATACTCATAGTTTCACTGCTACTACCGAACTATTTCTTCCATCTATCCTGTTGTAAGAGCTTATTCAATAGCTCTTTATACTTCAAGTCAACATCTGTAGCAGTGATATTGAGCATCTCAATGAAATGCTCATAAGCATGTGGTAAGTTTTTCAATGTGACTACGACCATGTCCTTTTCTTCCATCTTTCAACCAATGGCTGACAACTAATCATTAATGTCCTTGATCTTGATTAAATGCTCCTACAAGGATGTTTTCTCATACATATTGATAGTCAAAAGAATATCCTTCAAAAAGAAGGCCCTACCTTTATCTAAAATTTCATGGTCTCGCAAATGCTTCCAAATGGCAACTGAAGTTGCCCCTATTTGGATTTCAAGAAGCATGGCATTTGTCATTGATAATTTGATTAACATGACTAATTCTCTGTCACATTCATCAAATTTGTCCTACTCTTTACCTACAACTGTTGGTCGGGCGATGATACCGATGATTTTTTCCGAGGCATTTGTACTCAAAGATTATTCGCATTTGTTGCTTCCAAGTTTTGTAACTCTTGCCAGTAAAACATTAACTGCCTTCCAGCATGATGGTGGGTAATGAAGCCATCCCTCCCATAATTGGTAATTACGAAAACCGCAATCAACACCTTACAGCCACAATTTTATCAAAAAATCTCCCAAAAATCAGGTCTGAAACACACCAAAAACCCTAGGCGCCATGATTTTGTCTAAAAATCGTCAAAAAAATTACAAAACCCTAGATGCCACAATTTTTAGCAAAAAACCATTAAAATTTTGAGAACAATTTCCACAAAATAGTCTGAAAACCCTAGCCGCCCACATTTTCGTAAAAAAAATATCAAAAAATAACAAAAAATGATCATGAGTTTTGCTATTACCCGTTGGGTGTGCCCTACCCCACCGCAGATTGGTTAAAAACCCCACAATTTTTAAGAAAAATGGCCAAAAATCTTCAAAGAACCCATCAATATTTATATCCTGGATGTCACAGATTTGAAAAACTATAAAATACTAGTGCAATTAGATAATAAAATCACCCAATAACATGCAGAAACAAATACCCTAACTATGGTGATTTTTACAAACAAAAAAATCCCCAATTTTACAAATGATAAATGGCACAATTTTGAATAGAAAATAGCACGACTTTAGAAAAAAATAGAATGTCACGATTTCTTCAAAAAAAATCCCACAATTTCTTTAAAAAATACTTGCAAATTTCTGCAAAACCCTAGGCACAATTTCCAAACACAAACATGCGATTTTTCCAAAAAAATGACATCACAATTTGCAAAAAAATAGTTGTGATTTTCCACAGTTTAAAACCCATGAAATTTTTTAAAAAATCATGATTTTATTAGAAAATAAAAGATCCATCTTTTTCTAAATAGAAGGAAAAAAAACCCGCAAATTTTTGCTCAAGTCTTCACACAATTCCATACAAATTTGTACAATGCATTTTGGTACATTTTGCATCACATATGCGCGATTCATCATTGCTAGTAGTAGTTCGTAGAACACCACAAGTTGTCAGATCCCAAAGCTCGACTTGGGCTTTGATACCATATTACAAAAACAGCACACAAAAAGTTAACCAAGATTGCATAAAAATCTTTTAACAAATAAGGAGCAAAAGCTTCTTTATATAAGATTATAAACACCTTATCCACAGAGGATAAGACTGACACCTCAGAGGATAAGATCGACAACTCATAAAGCAAAAAGGTAAAACCTAAAGTCAACATGACTTTAGTAAAAAAGATTCCTAAAGTCTATCCTAAAAGCTAATTAGAGCATTACAATACTTTAATAAATTGTTCTTTAAGGAGGTGTTCAGATTACATGGTCTACACAGAAATAGTGAGTGATCGAACTAGGAGGTTTTTTATTATGTTTTGGCAAGAGCTCTTCAGGTTAACAAGTACTAAGCTAATGTCAAGCACCAACTATCACCCCTAAACAAATGGGCAAATAGAAATTGTAAATAAATGGGTAGAAGGTTGTCCATGTAAGTATGTTTCAAGGCAGCAGAAGGCTTGGGTCAGGTGGTTGTATTTGAGTAAGCATTGCTACAACACCACCCATCACATCTCTATCAGCATGACTCCTTTTAGAGCTTTGTATGGATATGATGTATCTTTTGTGGATTTAGTTATTGCTGACAATAGGGTGCCAAAGGCCAAAGACTAGGTATAGGAGAGTCAAGATATCCTGAAAACATTGAAAGATAACCTCCATCATACTCAAAATCAGCAGAAGATACGAGGATAGGCACAAAGTGGAGAGTTTATTGAGATTGGTGACTTGGTTTTCTTGCAATTGCAGCCCTACAAGCAATCATATTTGAAGAAAAGTGAAGCAAAGAAGTTAAGGCCTCAATTCTACAGACCCTATAGAGTTACGAGGAGTATAGGATAAGTTTCCTACGAATTGGAGTTGCTAGAGCATACTAAGATCCACAATGTATTCCATGTTTCGTGCCTCAAAAAGGCACTTGAGAAATGTATTACACCTTCTTTTGAGCTTCCACCATTGGATGAAGAGAGCAAATTGATACTAATACTTGAGGCTATTTTGGATGTCAGGAAAAGAAGATTGATAAGTAGAAGCATTAAGGAATACTTGGTTCAATGGAAGGATTTTCCCTCAAAAGATGCCACATGGGAAGGGAACAAGTTCTTCAGCACACAAATCTACAATTGCTTGAGAACATGCAATTTCGAAAAGGGAAGACTATCGTTTCCCCTTCTTAGGAGTGAGTATTCAATGAAGAACCTTAGCCTATTTAATTCCCATAGGTTAATTGAGATGTTGGTAAGGGAATATTTAATTAATTAAATTGTCTTAAGTTATTATTTTATAGGCAACTTATGTTTTATTAATTATTTTTATAAAGTTGAACAAATTGTGAAGTGACTAATTTTGAGGCCCAAAAGTAAATTAAAATTTAAAAAGGTCATTTTATGAGAAAGTATAATTTCTCAAAAGTTCGAAAAGGCAATGTTAAAGGGGATTACAAAAAAAAAAAAAAAAATTACACATATTTTAGTCATTTCATTTCTTATTGTGAAATTTGGACACTTTGTTCAACTCAAAACCCTAGGACGAAAACCCTAAGGGTTGTTATTGGCTTCGGAGAAAGATTTCTTCCTAGTCAATAAAGTGGTGGATTCTAAAAGGATTCACAATTGTGCTGAATGTGTGTGGACTAAGAGATTAAGCTTAAGTGATACATCTTTCCAGCTTTTGTGGGGTTTGTAGTTTACAAATTTATTGGAGATTTGCAAGCAAATAATAAATTTGAAGGGTGAGTTATTTCTTGTGTTCGTTATTCCGATTTTTGGTTTCTGTAATTCCGGTTGCCTCCTTCATTAAAATCTCTACATACAAAATGCCGGTTGCCAATATGTATGTGAACACCATGGTTTGGAAAGGGGTTATATTGAATATATTTTAAGTTGCAAACCATTCCAGCCGCTCCATGTTTGCAGTAACTGCTAGTCAACAGTATTGAAGGTAGAAACACCTTGATTAAGGAGTTCTAGGGAGAATATGCAGGAAGTCGTTTGTTTTGTTAGAAGTTTGGATGCCTCACAGGTCAGCTGCAGCATATAGTGGGTATTTCCCAAGAGTCCAGCCCTTTCTGAGAAGGTATAAGGAGAGGCATGAGCCTCTAAAAGGCAGTGATTCAGCTTGTAAATGTTTATCAAATCTTATCAAAGTTGAATCCTAAAAGACCTATGGAAATTCTAAGTCTGAAATTCTGTGTAAGAATTCTAAGTCAGATTTTATACTTTTGTATTTCGAATGTGCTGATTGCAGAACATTAATTAATTTCAATGTTTGCAAGATAGAAATGATTTCCCATTTATATCATGGGAGAAGACACGCTCTAAGGAGATGCGTCTCATGAGAGGACGTGTCTCCACAAGGTGGAGACACGTCCGCTCATGGGACGTGTTCCTTGAGCGCGCAGGTTCCCTTGGTAAATTTGGTAGTTAATATTTTACCAATTATCATGCTTTTAACAAGCAGCAATCAAAGATTCGAATAATCAAGATTCGAATTATTTATCCTTGAATTTCTATCATAATCAAGATTCGAATAACTTATTTGAAGACGTTTATATTTAAGAGTAGTTCGATTAAATATAAATGATGATGATGCATAAATGCAATCATCATTTATATTTTGACCGATGCTATCTTAAATCAACACTCCCTCTTAGCTAGGGAAGATATTTCAAAACAAATAAGTGGAGATATCACCTTCACACATGATATCGAAGATATGATATGTTTTCTCAATATTGTCAAGTCACATGACATTCTTCATAACACATCTTCACTATGGTATGTGTACTGACATCAAATCACATGATGTCTACCATAATAATTCATGGCATGTCCACGGATATATAATTATCCACCATGATCATCTCTTAAGGATCACAATGATCTTCAAATGACATCAAGTCCCATGATATCCATCAAAGTGTCCAAGAGATACTATCATGACATGTCCACAGATATCAAGTCACATGATAGTTCAACTCATCATTGTAGAGTCATCACTTTACAATGTCACATACAAGTGTTCATTATTAGAAAGATCCGTCACCTTTCAATAGTGTACACAGGGGGAGCGGGCCCATAAGGTCATGGAGTTACATACATGACAAAAGAGTTTACACATTAAACATCTTTAAATATATTAGTACAACTTCTAAACAATTTGAATTTCAAACATAATATCAAATTACATTTCAACCATACCAAGTTTCTTCCTAAAGTGTTCAACCTTGACTCTGGAGAGAGGTTTGGTGAGAATGTCTACAGTTTGATCATTTATACTAATATACTCCAATTGGATTACATTCCTTTCTACCATATCTCTTACATAATGGTAGGGGATCTCAATATGCTTAGATCTATCATGGAATACTGGATTTACAGAGAGCTTAATGCAACTCTGATTATCACAATGAATGATAGTAGGATTCAAGGGTTCACCAAAGAGTCCCACAAGCAATTTCCGGAGCCAAACTGCTTCTCTTGCCCCCATAGAGGCTGCAATGTATTCAGCTTTTGTCGAGCTTTGTGCTACTGAAGACTGTTTTTTGCAGATCCAAGAGATCATAGCTGATCCTAAACTAAAACAACATCCTGATGTGCTTTTCCAATCGGTTACACTTCCAGCCCAATCTAAATCAGAGTATCCATGTAGGTCTAGTTGGTCATTTCTGTAAAGAAGACCATATCCAATAGTGCCTTGAAGATATCTCAATATATGTTTCATAGCCATAAGGTGAATTTCCTTTGGCTCACACATGAACTGGCTTAGAGCATTCACTACATAGCAAATATCAGGTTTGCTATTAACCAGGTACATCAATGAACCAATCATTTGTCTATATAGGGTTGAATCTGCACACTTAGATTCTGCTGCTGCTTCTTTCAGTTTGTGAAGGTTGGTTTCCATAGGTGTAGACATGGGTCTACAATCCAACATTCCAAATCTCTTAAGAATATCAATAGTATACTTTCCTTGGTTTAGTATGATGCCATCTGGTTTCTGCCAGACTTCCAAACCTAGGAAGTAGTGTAAAATGCCCAAGTCTTTCATGTCAAACTCTGAAGTTAGATCCTTCTTTCCTTGAGCAATGAGGTGATCTTCTCCTGTTATCAGCAGGTCATCAACATATAAAATAATTATTAACATATCACCTTTAATTACCTTAAAGTAAAGATTTGGGACTGCATCATTCTTGGAGAATCCTAGTCCCAAGAGGTAGCTGTCAATTCTATCATACCAGGCCCTGGGAGCCTGTTTAAGTCCATACAGTGCTTTCTTTAGTCTGCATACATGTGAGTCAGGTTTATGTATCACAAAACCTTCGGGCTGTTCTAGATAGACTTCCTCTTCAATGGTTCCATTTGGTGGATCTTCCAGCCTTTAGCTACTGCAATGGCTATCACTGCTCTCACAGATGTGTAACGGGCAACAAGTGCAAATGTTTCTTCATAATCAATGCCTTCCTTCTGTGAAAAACCTCTTGCCACAAAACGTGCCTTATGTTTTTCTATACTGCCATCAGCAACATGTTTAATTTTGAAGAGCCATTTAGAAGAGACAACAGATTTTTCTTTTGGTCTAGGCACTATATCCCATACATCATTCTTTAGAATGGACTGATACTCTTCTGTCATTGCGTCCTTCCATACTTGATGTTTGAAGGCTTCTGAAACACTGGTGGGTTCTGAATTTATGATGTCATTCATTAGAGCAGCATAGCTTGAGAACCGTTTGGGTCTTTTACTCTCCCTAAACGTTCCTTTGGGTGTTGTATGATTCTCAGCTTCTTTGATCATCTTTCTAGCCCAAAGTGGCCTCTTCTTGTCGTTGTCATTTGTATTCTCATTTGAAGTAGATAGAAGTTCATTTGGTATTTCCTCAGGATACTCCCTATGAATCTCAGGGGTAGAATCCTCGTCTACGACTCTAGGTGAATAAGTTTCTATCTCACTTGAACTTCTTGCCCTTTTGAATGCAATGTCTTCTTCAAAGATAACATCTCTGCTCAATTCAATTTGTTTCTTCCCGGGTATGAATATCCTGTAAGCTTTGGAGGTTTCACTATATCCCACAAATACCCCTTTCTTTCTGGAAGGTTCTAGTTTGAATCTCTTCTCTTTGGGCACATGAATATAGACTGGGCAACCAAAAATCCTAAAGTGACTAATATCAGGTTTTATGCCAGTAAATGCTTCTTCAGGAGTTTTGTTATCTAGATGAGAATGAGGACATCTATTTTGAATGTAGACAGCAGTTCTAGAGGCTTCTGCCCAGAATGAGGTTTCTATGTTCTGGTCAAGTAACATTGCTTTTGCAACTTCTACAATGGTTCTATTTTTCCTTTCAGCAACCCCATTTTGTTGAGGGTTGTAGGCTACTGTAAACTCCCTCTTAATCCCAGCATTCATGCAGAATTCCTTAAAGATTTTAGAGGTGTATTCTTTCCCATTGTCTGTCCTTAAAATTTTGATTTTCTTCCCAGCGAAGTTTTCAGTAAGAGCTTTAACTCCTTGAACCTTTTAAGGATTTCTATTGACTCTTTACACTGAAGAAAATAAATCCAGGTCTTCCTAGAGAAGTCATCTATAAATATGACATAGTATAGGAAGCCTGCCTTGGAGGGTACAGACATGGGTCCACATAAATCAGAGTGAACCAGTTCTAACACATTTTGGGTTTTACTCAAGCTATTGTGAAAGGATCCCTTTGTATTCTTTCCTAGGGCACAACCTTTACAAGCTCCTTCATGAGTTGGTTTTAACTTAGGTAATCCTGTTACAAGTTTTTCCACAGAGGGTAGGGCACGGAAATGAAGGTGTCCTAATCTTCTATGCCAAATTTCATTTGAATCGGAAGTATCAAGGGTAAGGGCTTGCTTGACTTCAATGCATAGTTTATAAAGATAACCTTGTCCTATACCTATGGTTAGAGCTTTCTTTATAGTTGAGTTCTTAGGCCATGCCAGAACTTTCCCATCCATAAAGGTAACCCTATATCCACTGTCTTCCAGAGCAGAGATGGATATTAGATTCCTCTTTATTCCAGGTACAAATAAAACTCCTGTGAGTTGAAGGGAGAGACCAGATTTCAATTTGATGGAGCAAGTTTCAACCCCCTTTACAGGGTGTGCAGAATCATCTCCAATGGTTACTTCTTCATCAATCTCTTCAGACATAGTGTCTAAGTGTTCTCTGAACCCTGTGATGTGCCTTGAAGAACCACTATCAATTACCCAGTTGTTGGTATTGTTAGATACTTGACTTGATAGGGCTGAATAGAACACAAATTTCTCAGTTTCATGGTCTGAATTTGACTTTCCTACTTTAGCAAAGGATGCTTGTTGTTTTGATCTGTCAGGGCACTTCATTGCATAGTGCCCATATTGATCACATCTTAAACATTGTACTTGAGAGATGTCTTTCCTCTTCTTGGATGATCCTTTTCCATAAGAATTTCTCTTTCTCTTAAATGATCCTTTCCCATAAGAGTTTTTCTTACCCCTTTTATTAGATGTAGTGTTGAGCACATGAATGTCTTCATCTATGTTCTTTTGTTTGTTTTCTTTTGTTGAGAGTCTTGTTTCCTCTTGTAGGCAGTCTGTTCTTAGCCTATCAAACTTGGGGAGTTTAGATCTCGCACTTATTCCTTGAACAAATGACTCCCATGAGTTTGGTAGGCCTCCTAGTGCAATTAGAGTTAACTCTTTGCTATCAATTTGATATCCAATTGTAGATAATTGATCCCTTAGTTCAATGATCCTCATGAACTATGCATTAATAGTTTCTCCTTCGTTTATTTGGACATTGTTGATTTGCCTCTTTAATGAAAGAGTCCTACAGGTGTTGTTTATCTCATAGGTGCTCTCAAGGGATTTGAACATTAGATATGCAGTTTCATGTTTTGCTAGAATAGGTACTATGTGGTCCCTAACTGCATCTACTAAGATTTTCATGGCTTTTTCATTGTTCTCAATCCATTGAGTTTTCTCAGGATCATCCTCTGGTTCCCCCTTGTTTTCTTTCACAAATGAGTCTTAACTTATTTTCTTTGAGAATCATCATGATTCTGAATTTCCATGAGGTGAAGTTGTTTGCTCCCTCAAGACGATCTTCAAATCTGATCATACTTGACATTATGAAGAATGTGATGTGAATTCGATTTTTCAAAAAATACGAATTTTTCTAAGTAATTTCATATCTAGATTTGATTTGGATTCACTCAACCTGGCTTTGATACGATGTAAATGTTTATCAAATCTTATCAAAGTTGAATCTTAAAAGACCTATGGAAATTCTAAGTCTGAAATTTTGTGTAAGAATTCTAAGTCAGATTTTATACTTTTGTATTTCGAATGTGTTGATTGCAGAACATTAATTAATTTCAGTGTTTGCAAGATAGAAATGATTTCCCATTTATATCATGGGAGAAGACACGCTCTAAGGAGACGCGTCTCATGAGAGGACGTGTCTCCACAAGGTGGAGACACGTCCGCTCATGGGATGCGTTCCTTGAGCGCGCGGGTTCCCTTGGTAAATTCAATAGTTAATATTTTACCAATTATCATGCTTTTAACAAGCAGCAATCAAAGATTCGAATAATCAAGATTCGAATTATTTATCCTTGAATTTCTATCATAATCAAGATTCGAATAACTTATTTGAAGACGTTTATATTTAAGAGTAGTTCGATTAAATATAAATGATGATGATGCATAAATGAAATCATCATTTATATCTGACCGATGCTATCTTAAATCAAACCAGCTAATATGGCATTCACTTGAGTTTGAGGGAAGTTGCTATCATCAACAGCATTATAACTATTGCTAGATAAGTTTAACAGCAAGCAAAACAATTGCAGCACTCTAAGAAAGAAGACATGGTCATTCTCATCAAGATGGAGTCATAGTGCTGTAGAGACTTGAAACTTGGTATTGTAGCACCCAGATAGTGGTGGAAATTGTAATGTCCCCATTTTAGCCATACGCTCTTTTGTGTCTGATAGCCTATTTCCGGAAGCCTGTAGGCCAGTCAGAAGCTAAAATTAGGGTTTCCACTTTCAGAGGAGGTTTTTAAGGCTTGCATGCGAGATTTTCTAATGCATGTTTGGTGGAGCTTTCTGAGATTTTGGAGAGCTTCGGGATGTGGTAACATGCATTAGGATGTGGAAACATGCATGACGAGATAATGACTTGCATTTTTTGTTGTTTCCTTCGCAGTTTTGGAGGCTTGCATGTTTGAGTTTTACAGTTTTGATTTTGGATTCCTTCTGGGTTTTCAGAGAGCTTTGCGATGGTGTGACATGCAACTGAATTAGAGAACTTTTCCGAATTTACTATTTTTAGTAAGTCACGACCGCTGCCCGTTTTGTGCTCAAAATGAGTTTGGAACAACTTACTATTTTTAGCAGTATGTTATTTTTAGTAAGTACTATTTTTGGCAATGCTATTTTTAGCAGCAGTTCAATGCAGTGGCTATTTCTGGCAAGTCAGCTTGAGCAATTGGTCATTCCAGCATTCTTGGAGTTATTTTTGGCAGGTTTGATATTTGGTGAAAAATAATATTTTTTAAGTGAAATATTTAGCTAAGGCATGGAGGACGACTTTGGAGAATATAATTGCATTTTTATAATAATTTTATAAGTGAAATATTGCTGAGGTGGTGGACGCCTAGATGAAGAAAAAAGTAAGTTTATTAAAATATTTCACTTCATCACCTTGGACGCCTAGTTGGTGAAATAATTCATTTTTATAAAGTATCTCACTTTATTTCTGGACGCCTTATTGAGGAGATGAGTTATTTTATAAAGTGAAATAATATTGGACGCCTTAAAGGAGGAATAAGTGATTTTTTATTAATATATTCCACTTTATGCTTTGGACGCCTAACTTTGAAGATTATTTGGAAAATTAATAAAGTTTATTTGTCTTCATGTGTTGGACAACTTGGGAAAGAGGTGAAATGAAATGCAATTTGGAGATTATTTAAAAGAGAAGTGAATTTGAGTTTGGCGTCCAAGTTGGAGGGAGTTTGAAATTTGAATTTGGAGACAGAAGGCTATAAATAAGAGTGTTGGGCTCTTTGTTTATCATCCATGAAGAAATTGTACTGTTATGCTGCAGAAATGGTGAGTGGTTTGCTTCGAGGAATGCATACCTCCTAGCTTGGACTTGGTTTCTTGATTGAAAGATAGCAACTAGCTGAGTTAGAGGCTGTTCTCTATACTGAAGAGCAGATTGAGCTTATTGGAATGGAGTCTTTTGAAGTTTTCTGATGTCTTTTGGTGTGTTTTGTCAATTTACAGGTTGCTGGTTTGGGTGTGGCTGAAGTAGGTTTTGACTCATAGCTCTCTTGGCAAATTTTGTTTGGTTTTGGGTAGTTGATATATCTCTTCTTTGGCTCTAGGTGCCCCTTTGTGCAAGTTTTGGGAATTTATTGTTGAGTCTTTGAATTTATCTTGCAGGTCGACCCTCTCTCCAGGCCGTACTTTGCCTAGGAAGTCTTGGAAAGCTTTAGAAAAATAAATCAGTTTGCAGTTGTTTCTCAGTCCTATCTTGGTCGCCATCTCTTTAGGGGTCATATGCATTTTGTTTCATATCATTTGGTGTAGTTTTGAGTGAGTTGTGAGCATTTTAATGAGTTTACTAGTTGCTGGTCTGTAGTTTTCAGTTTAATGGTCTGATATTTCAGTTTGTAGAAGTTGGAGTTTTTGGAGTGGGTTTTCATATTTAGTGAGTCTTTAAAGGTTGGAGGTCAAATAATAATATTGCAGCTTCTTGGACAGCTTAACCATTGGCTTCTTACAGGATTGATTCTAATTGTAAAGTTGTTTCAATAGTACTGATCAGCTCATATTTACATTCTACTAATTTCTATTGTATTCCCACTTTTAGTGGAAGAGGCTGGCCTCGCCGCCTTGTATACTTTGTTTAAGCATTATCATTCCCACCATTGGTGGAAAAGACAGGCCTCGCCGTCTTGCATATTGTACTGGGGTCGGCTTGCCGCCCTTCTTTACTTTCAATATTCATATTGTTGATCGGCTGAGCTGTCTATTTACTTTTTGTACTTGTATTTGTATTGTTGATCGGTTGTGCCGTCAAATCACTCCCGCTGAAATACGCATTTGAGTTGCATAAACTTTACTTTCCGGCATTGTACTTCATTTAGTTTCGAGACTAACGATCCCCGATGCCATATGCTCACACCTTGCCCAACATTGGGATCCTGTTGTACATTCTTGGCATAGGGTTACATTCAACAGTTGATTTGGTTTTGGCTAATGCTAACGGGTGCCATTGTTGAAGTGTTGTTGCAAAAATTTCAAAAAATTATAAGGGGGTCATTTCAGTGGTATCAGAGCCGAGATCTTGCCATCCTGTGAAAAAACAGAGTTCGGTTGTCAAATGGCTACAGAGAAGTCTATATCTAAGTTTGTTACAGGAGTTGTCCATGCTTATGAAAGATCCTGACATTAAAGCGGTATATTCGAGGATATTTGCAAAACCTCAAGATTTGAATGGAAAAGCAGAACATTCTATTAATGTAGGGATAGAGAAAGAAGTAGAAGTGCTTGTTTGTGGTTTGCAGCCCACGAGTAAGCAAGTTGAACAGAAAAATCAGTCAACTATTATTGAAGAAGGCACAAGCAAGGTGCACATGTCACCTCAAAATGATCGTGAGTTTGATGAAGATACCTTGATAGTTGAAGAGTGTGTGGTAGAGCCTCAAAATACTCCCTTAGACTTGCATGTGATAGGAAGTGATGAAGATCAGTTCAGTGAAAAGAACATAACAGCAATCCTAATGAAGATTCATCCAATGAAGGTCTTGAGACTATGGGCTTCACAGAAGATGTTGGTAGAACTATTGTATGGGATGAGTTCGTTGAAGAAGAGCAAGATGAAGCAAATATTAGTGGTCTTGAAGACAAATCCAATGAGTTCATGCATGGTCATGTTGAAGATTTGATGATGAAGGATTTTCCTCTTGTTGCTGTCCCAACTTCCCAAGAAGTTCCACATGAAGAAATCAGTGACATACTTTCTCATGATGGTTCGATAGAAGATAATGATGGTGAATTTTTCAAAACAGCAAGCATTGAAGATTCTTTACTTCATTTCGCTGGTGACATTGTTGGTCTTGGGTTTGATCAGCAAACCGAACCATTGGAAAGAATTGTTTTTGAAAATATCAGCTTAAGTAATTCGGGAGCTGACTTATTCAAAGAGTCAACACTTCAAGAAGAGCATGATAAGCATTTTCCTGTTGACCATCTCAATCAACCCATTAGCATTTGGGATCTGAGTATGTCGGCATCAAGTTATGACAAAGAACCTGTGTGGGATAAGTTTCCCTTTGATCCTATTGAAGACCAAAATTTTGATTGCATTACAAGCTTTGAGGTGGCCATTGAAAGAGAAGTTGTTTTTGATGAAGAAGATTGTTTGGCAAAGCTCCACAATGATCCCTTTGAGTTGGTTTCAGCCACTAAGGAGGAATATGTTGCTTCTGAAACTTTTGGAACAACATTCAATGATTCTTCATTCGAGTTGGGAACTGCCATAAAATTTGATCAAGGAGACAGTGAGGAGAAAGAAGAGCTAGAATTATGGCTCTTGAAGAAGAAAGATTTAAAGAGGTTTTCGAACACAAGTTTGATTTACCTATTCGAGAAATTGATTGCAAACACAGAGTCGAAGAAATTGTGGAGTATGATACTCTTCATGACATTGAGCATTCTCCGCTAGTTGGTGGCGAAATACAAGAATGTTGGAGCAGCAATGAGGGCAGCAAAAGCAAGAAACAAAGTTCTGATTTTGAAAAGCAGCCTACCAACAGTCCACCAACTTTGCATATTTTTGAGAGGGAAGATCAATTCCGAGAGTCCTTTGAAAGAAAAGTGGGAGTTCTATCACAATTTGATCGCACACAGTTTGATTGAAGAGCTCTACTGGAAGGCTCAGCTTGAAGAGAGATGAAGAGGAATGAAAGATGAAGTTGCTCTTCCCAACTTGCAACTTATTAGAGACTCTTCGGAGACATTGAAGTCAGAGTATGTGCACTTGATTGAAGATCGAAATCATGTCATTGAAGTTGCAAAGAAGACCATTTGTGCCTTCCAAGAAAATGAGAGAAAAGTTGATGAGCTCACTCTGGAACTCGAGTCGACAAAGGACATGTTAAAAGAAACTCAGTTGGCTCTAACAGAGGTTGAAGACCAGTTTGCTGACTTCAAACTTTTCAAGGAGCAAGAGGGTGCACAAAGAGCTGAAGAAATCAAGCAAGTGGTTAGAGAACTTGATAGTCTTCAGGAGGAGTTTGATCTAGAAAGCGTCACAAGGAAATTAGAAGTTGCTAGTGCAGATTTGGAACAAGAAGTTGGGCTTGAACATGAGAAAAGAAAAGCTTTTCGAATTATGGATAACCCTCTCTTTGAAGTAAGTGCAAGGACAATTTATGATAGTCCACTCTTTGGGATGTAAGATGAAACAACAAAAGACAATAGCAAGGAATAGGATCTTGATGAAGTTTCCAAACACAATACAGAATGTGGTTTTCAGCTTATTAACGATTTGCAAGCAAATAATGAGGGTGAGCCGATCCTTGCAAATGATAATCTCCCAAGAAGGTTGCTTGATGATGAATGCATAAGTGGGTTCGAGGATGAAATCTCCATATGGGAAGAGTTGATTCAGGATGATTTCAGCATCTTTGACATCAGGGTGTTGTCCAAACTCAGTTTAGCGGCTGCTCATGGTTTCATTGCAGCAACAAGGAGTGAAGATTTCAGACTTGCTACTCATGGAGTTTGGGAGACAGAAGGACCAAAACATGTTGGTTACATGCTAGATCATCCATCCCTTGGGTTGAGTGATGCTTTGGCTCATACTAGTCCATTATGGGAGTTGGATTTGAAGACAAAAATCGTTCCATGCTCCATTGTTATTGAAGCTTTCATGGATTGGTTTCAGAGGTTCACTAGAGGGGACGCCAATTTCATGAGTATGCACTTGTTTTTGACCAGCACTTGGAGATGTGTTATGTTTTCTTTCCGAAGTGTTGGAGATTATTTTCAGTTGGGTATCCATGCTTGGGATTTTCAACATGGGTTGATGGAGCTTATTGCTTGTGGACAGAGGAATTTTTGGAGGGATAAGGATCAAATTTTCAGACTTTTTAGTACTGTCCCCTTCTTTACCAACCACTTGATGATTTCGTTTATTCATCAACAAATGGATTGGAGAGAGATTTTCAGTATGTGTTGGAGAGAGGAATGGTTGGTTGCTATTGGGAGTGATTCTCGGCTAAGACAAGGGTAGGTTTTGAGACAAGAGTTTGCTGGTTGGAAGCAGACCAGCCACCTAACATGTGGAGTTATTCTCGTTCGGGAGAGTTTGTCCATCACTACTTGTCAAAAAGGTGGTAGTTTTCAGTTGGAGATTGCTCTAATGTGTTTTCCAGCCACTTTTGAGGTGTTCTCTTGCAACTCAATGCTCATCTCACACGCTCACACTTGGGAATTTCATTGGTGCTGCTGTTTTTCCTTGTGTAGAGTGCTAAAATTAGATTGTACTTCGCTGACTCTGGCCTTGAACAGCAAAGATTATTTGTTTCTTCAAATTTATCCTATTCTTAGGGTTCATCTTAGGGAGGTTTGTGAAGCAAAATTTGATAGTTTCTTCACTATATTGGTTCAGGACAGCGAACTTCCACACGCCTTGGCTTGTCATTCTAAGACTCTTGGAGTTGGAACTGTAAGAGTGTTCAGAAGTCTTCATGGTTGTATCAGAATAATACAATGGAGGCACAGTAGATTCATGTGGAGTTATGAGCATGAGTTTGTTGAGCTCTTGCAAAGGATAGCTCTCCTCTTTGCAAGAAGCTTTGGGGAAGTCATATTTGCAAACGTGGCTTTGCTTGACACCTTGAGGAGATATGCTAAGGAGTACATTGTTGAGTTGAGCAGACTTTCCTTCCTGCTGCCCAGAGTTGAGGAAGACAATGGCATTGTTGATATCAATTACTCAGAGTTTTTTAGGCATGAGATGCTGCACGATATTGATTTTAATCCTTCCAAAATTTTCAACTTGAGTTTCATTGATGATAACATTTTGGAGTTACAAGAGAGGTTAGTGCAGTTTTGGCATGATGTTTTCACTCATGTGATCAGAGTGGTGTAGTATCAGCATGGTGGGTCTTTTCAGAGATGGACATGGGATCCTGGGATCAGTTGGAGTGTTGTGCAATTGCTCGGGGACAAGCAATTTTGGGAAGGGCGGACTGTAATGTCCCCATTTTAGCCATACGCTCTTTTGTGTCTGCTAGCCTATTTCCGGAAGCCCGTAGGCCAGTCAGAAGCTGAAATTAGGGTTTCCACTTTCAGAGGAGGTTTTGAAGGCTTGCATGCGAGATTTTCTAATGCATGTCTAGTGGAGTTTTCTGGGTTTTTGGAGAGCTTCAAGATGTGGTAACATGCATCGGGATGTGGTAACATGCATGACAAGATAATGACTTGCATTTTTGGTTGTTTCCTTGGCAGTTTTGGAGGCTTGCATGTTTTACTTTTACAGTTCTGATTTTGGATTCCTTCTAGGTTTTCAGAGAGCTTCGCAATGGTGTGACATGCAACTGAATCAGATAATGTTTCTGGATTTACTATTTTTAGTAAATCACGACGGCTGCCCGGTTTGTGCTCAAAATGAGTTTGGAACAACTTACTATTTTTAGTAGTATGCTATTTTTAGTAAGTACTATTTTGGCAGTGCTATTTTTAGCAACAGTTCAATGTAGTGGCTATTTCTGGCAGGTCAGCTTGAGCAGTTGGTCATTCCAGCATTCTTGGAGTTATTTTTGGCAGGTTTGATATTTGGTGAAAAATAATATTTTTTAAGTGAAATATTTGTCTAGGCATGGAGGACGACTTTGGAGAATATAATTGCATTTTTTTAATGATTTTATAAGTGAAATATTGCTGAGGTGGTGGACGCCTAGATGAAGAAAAAAGTAAGTTTATTAAAATATTTCACTTAATCACCTTGGACGCCTAGTTGGTGAAATAATTCATTTTTATAAAGTATCTCACTTTATTTTTGGACGCCTTATTGAGGAGATGAGTTATTTTATAAAGTGAAATAATATTGGACGCCTTAAAGGAGGAATAAGTGATTTTTTATTAATATATTCCACTTTATGCTTTGGACGCCCAACTTTGAAGATTATTTGGAAAATTAATAAAGTTTATTTGTCTTCATGTGTTTTACGACTTGGGAAAGAGGTGAAATGAAATTTTGGAGATTATTTAAAATTGAAGTGAATTTGAGTTTGGCGTCCAAGTTGGAGGGAGTTTGAAATTTGAATTTGGAGATAGAAGGCTATAAATAAGAGTGTTGGGCGCTTTGTTTATCATCCTGTTGGCGTTTAAATTCGCACCTCTGGAATGCGGATTTGAAAACGGACAGCTATGCACAGATAAACTGCTCTTCAAATTAGGAGGGGAAGCTCCCTCTTGCTAATGGTGTTTTGAAAGAAAGTAAACTAAAACTAAGTTGCCTACCTTTTTGATCAGCTTAGAGCACAAGGTTTTTTAAACACAAACGCCGCAGCTGAGATTTTCTGATAAGAAGTTCAACTACGACTAACTTAAACTAAAGACGTTCCTAACCTCTCAAGTAATAGCAGAGCAAGAGAAGTTAGAAATTTACAAGGTAGATTTTCTGACAAAAATACTTCAATAATCTCTCTTCAAGAAACACCTACACACTTCACTGCAAGCTGAAATAAAGATCATAAAAGTAGAACATAGATAACGGAAATCTGAGATTTTGGACCAAGGCAAAGAGGCTCATGATTTTATTACTCAAATCTCTGAAACAAACTCACCTTCTAACATGCCTTGAACAAGAAATTGCAGCTAAGGAGGCTTGCAAACTTATTCTTAACACAATAGAAAACAGTAATCTCACTAACTCCTTGTTGGCTAAAGAGGTTCAACAATTTGCTTATCACAACACAAATGAACAATACTTGAGCAACAAATAGAAGGCACAATAGGCTCAGCGTTTTGTTCTCACTAGCACGGTTAAAAAAAAAACTAAATGAGCAAAGGCTCTTATTTATAGAGAAGCA